>CM074727.1:8510445-8877638 GCA_037306005.1 Rhinophrynus dorsalis | reverse complement strand
TTCGCTGTTGTAGTTTAATCGAGGCAGTTGGCCCTCTCTGCGCTTGGCTTAGTGCAACACATCAGTGGCAAGTTCGAGTGAAATATGTCACCTGATTCTTGTTAAAAATGGACCCTAAATGCAAAGTCGTTTCAGCTATGGACCATCAGGTTTCTTCTCAGTAGCCAATATTCTCTTATGACACCATAAACCTAGAGCTTATCTTTTCAAGCAGCAAAGTAGATGAAAATTACATTTCAACTTAGCATGGGAATATTCAATACACAAAAGAACATTTTGTCTGCTGTGTCGAGCCCCCTTTTACCTAGTGTAACCCATCTCTTCTCAGATGTGGAATGCAGTCCATAGACCAGACAGATAACAGAACGGGACAATCTCCTTCCTATGAGAACAATGAAATCCCTGCCCCCCTTGACAAGTTTTTCAGGTTTTTCCCTTATCTTAATTGAAGATTGTCCCTCTCTGCAGTCTACCTGGGCACCTCCCTTCTGATCTGGCTGAGCAGTGTTACATCAGTAAAAGGGGCAGGAGGGGGATACTTTGTCATTGAATTACTCTTGAACTACAACTCTGACAGAATTGAAATAACACTCTCCAAAGTCCAAATACTATGATGATTAATTAGAGCTGCTTTTATTATGAAACATTACTATCCCTTTAAGGACCGGTGATGGTCATAGCACGTCACTTACTTTTTACTTACATCTCTCCTGTGGGAGCACTTTAAGTAAAAACGAGGTCTGAAATTCACTGATCTAAGACCAGAGCGATCTCTCTCAGAACCCTAAGGGATGCGCTGGTACACACAACAGGTCACCAGCTCGTCAGCTAGGATCAAAGTGGTCCTTAAGTGAAGGTTACTTCCCTGGACCCTGGCCCTTAAAGGGATAGTAACACTTAATAAATATTAAAACTTTTATTGTAAGGCGTATCCTGCCAAGTACACCAAGGATACTCCCAGTGCCGAGATGGTGTTTTATTCAAAGGTTATTGCAGCTCAAACTTGAATTTTTTTAGGTGCAGTATCTCAGTGGCCTGAAATTTTACAGTGGCGCTGTTGCTACACCATCCTATGGAACTTTCCACTTTCGAAAGCCATGGTCCGGCCACACAAAAAAATCAGAATCCGAAACGGACCTAGTCCGAAATTTCGGTGTAAATTTCGGAAATTCGGACGGCGCTTTCCATCCTGAAACCATTACAATGTTGCTACATGCTACTAAAAATAGTTGTGGTAAAACAGGTGCTTTACAGTTCATGCAAAGTGCAGATATTAACCACATAAGGACACAAGCAATTTTGCCATTTTTGCTATGTGTGTGTTCAACCATAATTCCTATCTTTCTCATTTATTGCACAAACACATATTATATACCATTTTTTAAAGGGAAGAAAGGGCTTTAATTTGTTGTGACGTATACATACATAAGTGTGTAGGGGTTTATAAAATACCCCTTCCTGTCTCATTGGAGATTTAATATTATCATTAATGTAGTTTAGTGTATTTTTTATTTTTATTTGTTTACATTAAATTTTTCATTGAATATTTTACATTTTTTTTAAATTCGGCTGAATAATTCTGACTATTGAATTTCGTCCGAGTCGAACAGGTCCGGTCCGAAATTCGGATCCTCTGAATTAAAAAAAAAAAATTGTCCGAAATCGAATTTTACCGAAAACTTTTGCCGTGCAAAACTCTAGGGGATTTCCTTTTCTCTATGTCACACCCTTGTTATACTGTCATTTTATGAAACTGTCAATAAACGTCTTCTTTTAATAAAAATAAATAAATAATATAATTGTGACTTGATGTAAAGCATAAAAATCCTTTCCTGATCTTTAACAATGAGGCAGACATTAAATACTGAGTTTGTACGTGAATACAGCAAATCGTAAGATAGATTATTAACCAAACAATGGATCACATATAACGGCAAACTATAGCTGCTATCATTTTTTTTATTTTATCTAAGCTTGTCTTTAAAGGGATAGTAATACTTGGAAATAATTTTATTTTATATTGTAGCCCTTAAAAAAACATGAAAAATGATATAAGTCTGATCTCCCAAACCTTTATCTACTAAAGAGGGACACTTGGGACGTATGGACCCCTAATATCTCCTAAAGAGGGACACTTGGGAGGAACAGACCCCTAATATCTCCTAAAGAGGGACTCTTGGGAGGTATAGACCCCTATTATCTCCTAAAGAGGGACACTTGAGAGGTATGTACCCCTAATATCTCCTAAAGTGGGACACTTGGGAGGTACAGATCCCTAATATCTCCTAAAGAGGGACACCTGGGAGGTACAGACCCCTAATATCTCCTAAAGAGGGACACTTGGGAGGTACAGACCCCTAATATCTCCTAAAGAGGGACACTTGGGAGGAACAGACCCCTAATATCTCCTAAATAGGCACACCTGGGAGGTACAGACCCCTAATATCTCCTAAAGAGGGACACCTGGGAGGTACAGACCCCTAATATCTCCTAAAGAGGGACACTTGGGAGGTGCGGACCCCTAATATCTCCTAAAGAGGGACACCTGGGAGGTACAGACCCCTAATATCTCCTAAAGAGGGACACTTGGGAGGTGTGGACCCCTAATGTCTCCTAAAGAGGGACACTTGGGAGATATGCATCCCTACTATCTCCTAAAGAGGGACACTTGGGAGGTACAGACCCCTAATATCTCCTAAAGAGGGACACTTGGGAGGTACGGACCCCTAATATCTCCTAAAGAGGGACACTTGGGAAGTACAGACCCCTAATATCTCCTAAAGAGGGACACTTGGGAGGTATGGACCCCTAATATCTCCTAAAGAGGGACACTTGGGAGGTATGGACCCCTTAATATCTCCTAAAGAGGGACACTTGGTAGGTACGGACCCCTAATATCTTCTAAAGAGGGACACATGGGAGGTACAGACCCCTAATATCTCCTAAAGAGGGACACTTGGGAGGTATAGACCCCTAACATCGCCTAAAGAGGGACACTTGGGAGGTACAGACCCCTAATATCTCCTAAAGATGGACACTTGGGCGGTATGGACCCCTAATATCGCCTAAAGAGGGACACTTGGGAGGTACAGAGCCCTAATATCTCCTAAAGAGGGACACTTGGGAGGTACGGACCCCTAATATCTTCTAAAGAGGGACACATGGGAGGTACAGACCCCTAATATATCCTAAAGAGGGACACTTGGGAGGTATAGACCCCTAACATCGCCTTAAGAGGGACACTTGGGAGGTACAGACCCCTAATATCTCCTAAAGATGGACACTTGGGAGGTATGGACCCCTAATATCGCCTAAAGAGGGACACTTGGGAGGTACAGACCCCTAATATCTCATACAGAGGGACACTTGGGAGGTACAGAGCCCTAATATCTCCTAAAGAGGGACACTTGGGACGTATGGACCCCTAATATCTCCTAAAGAGGGACACTTGGGAGGTATGGACCCCTAATAACGCCTAAAGAGGGACACTTGTTAGGTATGGACCCCTAATATCTCATACAGAGGGACATTTGGGAGGTACAGATCATTAATATCTCCTAAAGAGGGACACTTGCTATCTGTTTCAGTTTACAATGTCATAAACTTCAGGACTATTGAAACCCATTATTTTGTTGTGTAGATGTGTGACCTAGATGCAGACTTCAGTAGAGATCACTATATATATGTACTGTAGGTATTATATGATTGCCTAGGTAACTCAATCTGTTAACTCTTCGAGTGTCAAAGGGGGTGTCCAATGCATTGCTTCACAATGCAATGGGTACCACTCGGGAAATCAAAGCGTTAAACAAATTAGAAGCCACTAATTCCGAAGGAAAAAATTCTCCTTTAACCCCTTAATGACCAGCCTGCAGAAAGTGCGGACGGCTGTTAAGGACCATGGCTTAATTTTAATTTTATTTTAAAGGTTTCCAGGGTTGCCGAGCTGCATGCAGACGTACAGTGATCCTGAAATTCCATGACGCGCTAAGACTGTCACCGATCCTTAGGTGCAGCCACCGATCCTTAAGAACCAAGTCCTGGTACGTCAAGAGTCGTTAAGAGGTTAAAGAACAGATTACACGATCAAACTAGCACAGTGCTTTTATTGTGCAAACGCAACACTAACACCTGGCAGTTCCTGTAATAAATAGTGGGCTGTTTGCACAATGTAACAGAAAAGCAATATCATGCAGATCCCAAATGCACCCCCAGTGGCCCCATCATGTCATCTGGTACAGTGGAAACAGGAGGAAATATTTTTGTAGTACAACACATACCCATCAAAAAAATAGACTCTCTGGTTGCCTGCAAAAAAGCATCCTTTACACACACACACACACACACACAGACACACGGGGACACACACAGACACACACACACACACAGACGCACACACAAACACACACACAGACACATACAGACACACACACAGACACACACAGACACACACACACATACACATGCACAGACACACACACATACAGACACACAGACACATACACAGACACACACACACAGACACATACAGACACACACACACACACACACAGACACACACACACAGACACACACACACAGACACACACACAGACACACACACACACAGACACATACAGACACACACACACAGACACACAAAGGCAGACACACGCACAGACACACACACACACACACACAGACACACACAGACACACACACACAGACAGAGAGACACACACACACACACACATACATACACACAGACACACACACACACACACACACTTGTAAAAGGCATAAGGTATAAAAAAAAAAAACAGACACCACACAAAATGTTGGGCAAGAACAGGCCATCACTTTATCCTATAATATAATTTGCTAGAATGCATCGCTCCCTCAGTGCATAACAGCACATGCACAGTAGAGACTGCCAGAAAGATGCAGTCATGCGCAGTAGAGACTGCCGGAAAGATGCAGTTATGCACAGTAGAGACTGCCGGAAAGATGCAGTCATGCGCAGTAGAGACTGCCGGAAAGATGCAGTCATGCGCAGTAGAGACTGCCGGAAAGATGCAGTCATGCGCAGTAGAGACTGCCAGAAAGATGCAGTTATGCACAGTAGAGACTGCCAGAAAGATGCAGTCATGCGCAGTAGAGACTGCCAGAAAGATGCAGTCATGCGCAGTAGAGACTGCCAGAAAGATGCAGTTATGCACAGTAGAGACTGCCAGAAAGATGCAGTCATGCGCAGTAGAGACTGCCGGAAAGATGCAGTCATGCGCAGTAGAGACTGCCAGTAAGATGCAGTTATGCTCAGTAGAGACTGCCAGAAAGATGCAGTCATGCTCAGTAGAGACTGCCGGAAAGATGCAGTTATGCTCAGTAGAGACTGCCAGAAAGATGCAGTTATGCTCAGTAGAGACTGCCGGAAAGATGCAGTCATGCACAGTAGAGACTGCCAGAAAGATGCAGTCATGCGCAGTAGAGACTGCCGGAAAGATGCAGTTATGCTCAGTAGAGACTGCCAGTAAGATGCAGTTATGCTCAGTAGAGACTGCCGGAAAGATGCAGTTATGCTCAGTAGAGACTGCCGAAAATATGCAGTCATGCGCAGTAGAGACTGCCGGAAAGATGCAGTCATGCACAGTAGAGACTGCCGAAAATATGCAGTCATGCGCAGTAGAGACTGCCGGAAAGATGCAGTCATGCACAGTAGAGACTGCCAGTAAGATGCAGTTATGCTCAGTAGAGACTGCCGGAAAGATGCAGTCATGCGCAGTAGAGACTGCCAGTAAGATGCAGTTATGCTCAGTAGAGACTGCCGGAAAGATGCAGTCATGCACAGTAGAGACTGCCGGAAAGATGCAGTCATGCACAGTAGAGACTGCCGGAAAGATGCAGTCATGCACAGTAGAGACTTCCAGTAAGATGCAGTTATGCTCAGTAGAGACTGCCAGAAAGATGCAGTCATGCACAGTAGAGACTTCCAGTAAGATGCAGTTATGCTCAGTAGAGACTGCCAGAAAGATGCAGTCGTGCACAGTAGAGACTGCCAGAAAGATGCAGTTATGTACAGTAGAGACTGCCAGTAAGATGCAGTTATGCTCAGTAGAGACTTCCAGTAAGATGCAGTCATGCACAGTAGAGACTGCCAGTAAGATGCAGTTATGCTCAGTAGAGACTGCCAGAAAGATGCAGTCATGCTCAGTAGAGACTGCCAGAAAGATGCAGTTATGCTCAGTAGAGACTGCCAGTAAGATGCAGTTATGCTCAGTAGAGACTGCCGAAAATATGCAGTCATGCGCAGTAGAGACTGCCGGAAAGATGCAGTCATGCGCAGTAGAGACTGCCAGTAAGATGCAGTTATGCGCAGTAGAGACTGCCAGTAAGATGCAGTTATGCGCAGTAGAGACTGCCGGAAAGATGCAGTCATGCGCAGTAGAGACTGGCCGAACGCACGGCCTCCAGTCCGAGTGGCAGCACCGGCTCCGGGGCAGCAGCTGAGGCCGCTGGGTGGCACTTTGGCCCGTGCACACGGGCCTTCAATACTAGTTTTAATATAAACTTACACAAATATATCAACAAACATTGCTGAATATTAATAAAAACGTCTCCATATTATGGATATCCCAGCATGGCCACCTCCACACCCAGGCGCATGCTTCCATCTGTTACAATTCCTACTAATTCCTATAACGGATACCCAGACTACCCCAACTGAGCCAGCCCAACGGGTAATGTAACCAACCGCAATGTATGTCCTGGGAATCCTTCCCTAGGGAACCAACGTCAATTTTTCTGTCTCCCCTCGAAACCTAACCCACCATCAAGTCAATTACCCCCATCAACCCTTCAACCAAATCCTAAATCTCCAAGCCGGGCACAAAACAACCCTAACCATTAGCCCCTCAGGAGGGACGGATACTTCTTCTACCCCCTCCTACTCACAGCTGTCCTGCACACTTCCTGTCTACCCAACAACTCCCTCCCCTGCCTAACGCTACGTCCTAACCCTCCCCATTTACTTGTCTCCCCTAAGTAATTTCTTCAGGGAGTTCTGTTCCCCTTAAGAACTGCGGAGGTCACTTAAGGACCACGGAGCATTTTTTTTTTTTTCCCGGTTCCGGACTCCCCGAAAGGTGTGCAGTCGTGTGGGGGGGGGGAGCACGGAATTCCATGACGGTCATTGTACGTCATGGGTCGTTAAGTCAGATCTACCCATGACGTACTATGACCGTCAAGGGTCGTTAAGGCGTTAATGTATGGGACTTAAACAGCATTCATTGGAAACTTCTTATTCCAGGAAGGGCCTCAACCTGAGTTCCCATTTGTCCAGTTTGTCTGCAAGAGTCCAACATAATTGGGTGCTCCTATGGTTGGGCACTAAACTGTCCTTCTGTGCAGAACATGTCATTGTGACTGTTTAAAGTGTTAGTAATGTCCACAAAAAAGTTTTTTTGTATTTAGAAGAGCTTAAAAAGCTGAGCTAAATGCAAAAAGACGCATCTCTCAAACCGCTATGGTTTAAAGGGATAGTAACCCCCCCCCCAACAACTTGACGCCAAAATACATCAATCATACAAACATACTGAACTCACTTAGTCCCATCTCTCAAATCTTTATGGTTTGAGAGATGTAAGGCAAGACAGACCTCCGCTCCCTCCCCCTTCTCATGTGTCCGCTGTATAGAGGACGTCATGAGATCCGGCTTCCAGCACCAGACGGCGGCTCTGCAGGAGCGATGTCATCTAGATATCTCCGTATGTGCCTGGCTTGCAAGCACATGTTGTAGATCATTCCTATGAAGTAATTATACGGAGATATCCAGATGTCAGAGCTCCTGCAGAACCGCCGAAAGTCGGCCGACCGGATTCTGCCTCTGACAGCTTTACAGCTCGTCAGGCAGAAGGGGGAGGGAGCGGAGGTCTGTCTTGCCTTACATCTCTCAAACCATAAAGATTTGAGAGATGGGACTAAGTGCGTTCGGTATGTTTCTATCATTGCTGTATTTTGCCGTCAAGTTGTTGGGGGGTTACTATCCCATTAAGAGATACAGGCATTTAACGTTTGATCTCTCCCACTGACAGCTGTAAAGCTGTCAGCAGGAGGTGTGTGTCGGCCAACACTGAGGCGCTTGAGAAGTGGCGCAATCTCGTTATTTACTACAAATCCCTTCATTGGAATGATCTAAAACTTGTGCCTGGTTTTCAAACACTCCTTTTAGACCATTCCAACGAAGGGATTCGTAGTAAATAACGAGATCGCTCCACTTCTCAAGCGCCTCAGTGTCGGCCGACACACATCTCCTGCTGACATCTTTACAGCTGTCAGTGGGAGAGATCAAACTTTAATGCCTGTATCTCTTAAACCATAGAGGTTTGAGAGATATATTTTTTTTGCATTTAGCTCAGGTTTTTAAGCTCTTCTAAATGCAAAAACACTTTTTGTGGACATTACTAACACTTTAACCTATGAATATTTAAAGGCCAGTAAACATTTATTATGAAAATACTTATATTGTAATGTTTTTATCAATTGAGCAAAACAAAGCTTCAGTCAAAAAGTATTACAGACCATTTTTGATAGCTTCAAGATTATCTGATAGGGTTCAGCGCTGTGTTGCCCTCAGGCGGCCTTGTAGCTGTTATAACCTGTGAAAAGATGATTGTTGCAGACACAGGCTTTCCATACTGGGACACAGCAACAGCGCCACCTAAAGGTAAAACATGGAGAACTGAAGTTATCAGAAAAATTCAAAGTTTTCTCTGTAGTAACCTTTAAAATAACATTTTCTAGCAATGGGAGCGCATTGTTTTAGCAATATGAAAAACATCTTTGGAGGGGATGCCATTTTTGCCCTCCATTCACCATTTTTGCTTGCCCCAAAAAAAGTATTTGAATCAATTTCCTGGTTATGGGTTAAACATGTGGGCCCTTTGGCAGACACAGGGGCCGCAACTGCGGCCCTCGTAATATAGCCAGTTGCCTCTCTCAGATCTAGCACATAACCATTAGCCTCCGAACAATCTTCCTCTTCACCCAAGTTGGCCTCAATTAGCTGACACTGACTTCATGTGAAGGAGGATAATTCTGCAGAATCTGACATCTGTTGAAAGCATTGTCTGTGTCATAACATCTGAATGAGCGTTTTAATACTATAATGAATACCGTGTGCCAGCAATTATATTACAGACACAGGAGCATCACTAATCTCAGCGTGATACATGCAGAGATTTATCTGTTGGATGCAGAGCTGAAATTATTTTTGTTAGTGAAGCTGGAGTAATCTCTTAACCCCTTGAGAACCAGAGGGGTGTGTAACGCATTGCTCCGAATTGGTTTTCAAGAGGTTAAAGTGGACCTGTCCGCCTAAGACCAGTTTAGTTTGTTTTGCAGAGAATTAATGGTATAGTAGTGTTTCATAATAAAAGCAGCTCCAATGAATCTTCATAGTATTTGGGCCATGGAGAGCGTTCTATCAATACTGTCAGAGTTGTAGTTCAAGAGTAATTCAATGATAAAGTATCCCCCTCCCGCCCCTTTTACTGATGTAACACTGCTCACCTCAGAGCAGCAAGACTGTCCGGATGGATCGCAGAGAGGGACAATCTTCAATGAGCATAAGGACAAACCTGTCAAGGGGGGCAGGGTTTTCCTTATGATCACAGTAAGAAGATTGTCCCTTGCTGTGATCTGTCCGTTCAAGAGACCAGATTCCACATCTGAGGGGAGGTAACTTACACTAGGTAAAAGGGGCGGGAGGGGGATACTTTATCATTCAATTACTCTAGTACTACAACTCTGACAGTATTGAAATAACACTCTCCATGGCCCAAATACTATGATGATTAATTGGAGCTGTTTTTTTTTTTTTGTGAAACATTACTATCCCTTTAAGATCTGCCTGTGCATTGTAAAATGTGGCAATTTAGCTGTAAAATAAATAGTTTTTGAGACATGAACTTTTATGTCACACAGTGTGGCACAGTATGCTAATTATTTATAATTCTGACCAATCTTACCCCTTGCTGTGATATTAGGTACACCCCCCATGTGTGTGTAATCTGCCTAGACTCATTCATAGCACAGTGTGTGGTCATTAGTGTTGCCACCCAGCCGGTATTTTACCGGCAGGCCAGTAAAAAATTGTCTTCTGTCCAGTGTTAAGTCTATGGAGGGAATGCTATGGCCGGTATTTTATTGAAGAAAAGGTGGCAACCCTAGTGGTCAAATTGGCCCAGCACAGAAATTAATTTCGATAAAGTGCCAGACTGTAAAATAATGGTTCATTTCTACAACTATTTATATTACAAACAAAAGACTAGCACACCAGATAAGTTTTTTTACCTCTCTTTAAAATTAGCTAAATTAATCTTAAATCGACTGGTCCACTACTAACACCTTATAACAATTTAGGTGATTTCTAAAGATCGGTCAAAATCGTCTATATTTATGCTAGCTATTTATTATTTAAAACAATAGTTTATGAGATATTCAGCTGTATTTAATGTAGATTAGACAGCGCAGCCAGATACTAACATTCCACACTTGCTCCTCCTGCTGGTCATTACTAGAATAAACATAATATGCTGACAATCTGCCAAAATGGAGGCTCCCAGCAAGATGAAACTGTGGAAAGGGAACGGTTTCACGTTAACAGACTTGTCAATGACTGAAAGCGTTTGGCATTATTGTTAAAGTAATTGGACGTTAGTGCTCGTTAAGGCACTGTTTCATACTGTAACTTGTTATTAAACTGAGGAGACAGCCAAGATTATTTTTTGATGTCAGTTTCTAAGTATATTTAGTGAGTTTTAGTGGTATAATATATGAACATAAATAATTTTAGAAAGCTTTTACTGGTGAGTCAAAAATGGGCACTCCACTGCTGGTAGATATTTAAAGGGATAGTAATGTTCACAAAAACAGCAGCTCAGATTAATCTTCATAGTATTTGGGCCATGGAGAGTGTTATTTCAATACTGTCAGAGTTGTAGTTCAAGGGTAATTGAATGATAAAGTATCCCCCTCCCACCCCTTTTACCTAGTGTTAGACACCTCCCCTCAGATGTGGAATCTGGTCACATGACCGGACAGGTCACAGTGAGGGACAATCTTCTTACTGTGATCATAAGGAAAACCCTGTCCCCCTTGACAGGTTTTTCCTTATGATCACTGAAGATTGTCCCTCTCTGTGATCCATCTGGACAGTCTTGCAGCTCTGAGGCGAGCAGTGTTACATCAGTAAAAGGGGCGGGAGGGGGATACTTTATCATTCAATTACTCTTGTACTACAACCCTGACAGTATTGATATAACACTCTCCATGTCCCAAATACTATGAAGATTACTTGGAGCTGCTTTTTTCATTATGAAATATTACTATCTCTTTAATTCCAAAGTTGTCGTAGCTTACACTTGTCTTAACCCCTTGAGTGCCAGAGGGGTACGGAACACATAGCAAAGCAATGCGTTCCGTACCCCTCTTGCACTCAAGGGTTAAAGGGGTTAAATTTAACATTCACGGAGAAAGAATCCATATTATAGAATGTAATAACGTTCGCGGTCAAGAAACCTTTGTCTCTGTGGAAAACAGTTTGCCTCATAAATTTATTTCTAGAGGGAACATTCAAATTCTGTCCACTGCGATAAGCTTATTACTGCAAATTTGCTTCTCTTTTTATTTGTGAGTACCACCTTCGATGGCTGACCGCATCGGTTTTGATGAAATTTGAAGTTGCAGCCGCCCGTCTGCTTTAAACTTTTGCATCAACAAGAAGATGCTGGGGGGGGGGGGGGCGGCTGTGGACAACACGTTTGACTTATTGTCATTCAGCATGAAGTCACGTCTTTGGCCACGTTACAAGAATCTGGTTATTTTGGTGTTTTATCTTGTGGTCTGTTGTGACGCGGCCCAAACTGAATAGCAGACAGAGAGACAGAGGACACATGGACGTGCTTACTATTCAGCTTAGTGGGTGGACTATCCCAGTGCTTGTGTTAACCCTTTGAGTTCCAGAGAGGTGATATGAGATAGATAGATAGATAGATAGATAGATAGATAGATAGATAGGCGGCAGATAGATAGATAGATAGATAGATAGATAGGCGGCAGATAGATAGATAGATAGATAGATAGATAGATAGATAGATAGATATGAGATAGATAGATAGATAGATATGAGATAGATATGAGATAGATATATAGATATGACAGGGCTTATAATTTTAAGTCCTTTTCTACTAGCCAGACCTGAAAAGTTACTCGCCACTGCAAGCCATAACATACCCACCAGGGCTGAATTTCTACTCGCCAGGGCAAAATTTTCACTCGCCATTGGCTAGTGGCGAGTGGAAATTTTGAGCCCTGGATATGAGATAGATAGATAGATAGATAGATAGATAGATAGATAGATAGATAGATATTAGACCGATAGATAGATAAATAGATAGATAGATAAATATGAGATAAATAGATAGATAGATAGATATGAGATAAATAGATAGATAGATAGATAGATAGATAGATAGATAGATAGATAGATAATACATAGATAGATAGATAGATAGATAGATAGATAGATAGATAGATATGAGATAGATCAATAGATAGATAGATAGATAGATAGATATTAGATCGATAGATTGATAGATAGATAGATAGATAGATATTAGATCGATAGATTGATAGATAGATGATTCAGATAGATAGATAGATAGATAGATAGATAGATAGATAGATATGAGATAGATAGATATGAGATAGATAGATAGATATGCAATAGATAGATAGATAGAATATAGATAGATAGATAGATAGATAGATAGATAGATAGATAGATAGATAGATATATTAGATAGATAGATAGAAGATAGATAGATAGATAGATAGATAGATAGATAGATAGATAGATAGATAGATAGATAGATAGATATAGATATTAGATAGATAGATAGATAGATAGATAGATAGAAAATAGATAGATAGATAGATAGATAGATAGATAGATAGATAGATAGATAGATTTTAGATAGATAGATAGAATTCCAATTACATAATGCTATCCCTTTAAGGGCAGTGAGAACAAACAGATTAGGAGATTTAAGACATCATTCATCCCCATTTACAGACTTTGAGTACAAAACCAACAACTCATTAGTTCAAAGACAAAACAGTATCACGTTTGCAATATGTTTCACACCCCTCTGTTCCTTAAAAGAGTTAAGATAACCATTTGCAGTGGGCGGAGTCCCTGTCCTGCGGCCTGCTAGTAACTGTCATGTCTTCCCCCATCGGTGTGACATCTCGGACTGATGCAAGGGCAAAATTTTGATGGGCCATTAGGATGTTTTTTTTTCTATAAGAAAGTTAGCGGGGGTTTATTCCTAGGAGGTATTAACCACTCCGGCACTCAAAGGGTTAATGGTCCTTTAATCTCACAATAGGCTCCGTGTTAGTGTTTTCTGACATTTACACGAACACAGCACTGCTGTCGCGTAAAGAGCCGACATATCAATCATCCCGGCCTAAACCACAGACTGCGGCAGGACAGTAGACACCACCCTCTACCCAGCATCTATTTGTGTAACCACCTGTTGGAAATTATGATGTTTTTCTGTCTATGGAAAAGGCTGGTAGCAGCAGCCTACAGAGTTAAGCTCTAACTTATTTAAGGAGTGACAGCCCCAACCATGAGGTCATTTATTTGGCTTAAGTGGAGGTATACGGTTATTCGGCAAAGGTGACAATATCCAGAATGTGGAATCATCTACCCCAGCGGGTACGGCTGAGTAAACGCAGTCACAGTGCAGACAGGTAAAAGCTGTATTTGTGAGTAATGCTTTAACACGTCAGTAGACCGAATGTTGCTCTCACGTACAAGGCAAGGACGGAGTTACTGCGGGACGGGACGTTAGCACTTTCTCAGCAGATCTCAGCTCCTGCTGCGTATCACCTCCGCACCCCCCCAAGGAGGACATTTTTGCAGCTGCACACATTAGGGGTGACAGCATGATTTCAAATAACACCCCTCAGTGTACCATTTTGAATAATTTACGGCAAAGCTCTGAGGACGTTATAAAAATTATGCTTTTTATGGAACGGCAAAAAAAAAAAAATTAAAACCTACATTTACTGGAGTATTAAAACAATGTAATTGAAGAGGCAGCCTTGCGTGGATCATTTTAATTGTGGATTGTACTTGCATTAAATTGCTTTCCACCTAGAGAAAAAGCACGAAGGCATTTGTAGCCGTAATTTTGATAAACGATAATGAAAGCAATTATAATGATACTTCAGTCATAGTTTGTTATTGTGGAGTTATACAAGACTTTGGGACAGGGCTCCAATTATTTTATTTGATTGTAAGCTCCTTGGGGCAGGTATCCCGTTATACCACTAGATTGTAAGCTCCATGGGGCCAGGCTTACATTTTACCATTAGATTATAAGCCTCTTAGGTCAGGTCTCCTGGTTTACCACTAGGCTGTAATCTCTTTGGGTCAGGTCTCCTATCACACCATTACATTGCAAGTTCGTTGGTGTAGGTTGTTATGTCAAGCATCCTATATAATAATTCGCTAAGTTGTGTGTAACGCCAGACATGCGCAGTAGACACTGCTGCGCGTGCGGCAGTCATACGCAGTAGAGACTGCCCGCGCCGCGGCTGATACAGAGCTGGGCGCTCCGAAGGAGCGTCCAGCTCTGTATCAGCCGAGGCGCGGGCAGTCTCCACTGCGTGAGACTGCCCCGCGACCGGCTGCCAGAGGCTCTGTATCAGCCGAGGCGCGGGAGACCCGCGACCGCCTGCCAGAGGCACTGTGGCCCGTGTAACGGGCTGTTCAACTAGTTAGATATATTTTATATATTTATATATATATATATATATATATATATATATATATATATATAACAGGTAAATAAGCTGTGCACTCACGGATTTAAAAATTCAAAATAAACCAATTTAATGGTATAAAGAGGTGCAACGTTTCGGTCACGTTTGCTTGATAAAGGTCCCGATCTGAGGACCGAAACGTTGCACCTCTTTATACCATTAAACTGGTTTATTTTGAATTTTTAAATCCGTGATTGCACAGCTTATTTACCTGTTATTTAACATTTCTGGAGCACCCGGTTCAATTGTCAGTTGCTGGTGAGAGTGCTTAACCCTTTATACTGTATATATATATTTTATAAGTAAGCACTGTACTTTTAAGATATTGACAGTATTGTCCCCATTGCAGCGGGGAACAGCGCAGACATCTTGCAGAGACAGCATTTCTGAGTCTGCGTTGTCAGTCCCCTTCAACTCCACAACCGGTGAGTTGAATGCCTTTGTGCCTTAAAGGGATAGTAATACTTTATTATTACTATCCCTCATATTGTAGGTATTTGCAAAATAAGTTAATAGCCCCCAGGTTCCTCTCTCAAACCTTTATGATTTGAGAGATAACTGAAGGCAAAGTTCCCCCTTCCCTCCCCCTTCCCGTTGTGCTGACTGCAGGGGAAGTCTGTCGTACGACAGTCAGGCGGCTCTGCAGCTGAGCCGAGATCCCGTTAGTGAAGAAGAATTATTTCACTGAAACGGTCTTCTACATGTGATTGGTTTGCAATCACACGTAGAAAACCGTTTCAGTGAAATAATTCTTTGTCACTAACGCGATCTCGGCTCTGCTGCAGAGCCGCCTGATGAAAGTCAGACCGGATATCCCTGCAGTCAGCACAACGCTGACTTCAGGGAAAGGGGAGGGAGGGGGGAACTTTGCCTTCGGTTATCTCTAACCATAAAGGTGTGAGAGATGAACCTGGGGGCTATTAACTTATTTTGCAAATATCTATATATATAAAAGAAGACTTTGTGCCTGCCAAAACACACCCAGGGGAGGCATAAAGCAGGAGTTACTACTCCTATTGGGTGATTCAATCATGCAGGGAGTTGGCCCGCCCCCACTATGCAGCCCGCCCACCACTATCAAAGTCAGAAAAAAACAATATGGCCGCCACTTGCTCCTACACCACAGACAAACACACATGCCCCACTCACACACACACAGACCACCACACACACATGCCCCACTCACACACACAGACCACCACACACACATGCCCCACTCACACAGCACCACACACACACACACATGCCCCACTTACACAGCACCAAACAGACATGCCCCCACTCACACACACAGCACCACATACACACACAAAGCCAGAAATACATATGGCTGACACACACACACACAGTCACTCACCCTGACTCCCAGAGGCCTCAGCAGGACCTGTACTGCAGCACCAGAGGAACAAAATTGCACTCAAAGGGTTAAGGTAGGTCCTCATTGCTCAATTATTTCTTCACTGTCATCATTTGCCATGCAAGACACAGGACAGACAGCCATCAGATTCACACTTAACCCACTGACTGCCACAGGGTTGTGTATCAAGTTTTACCCCTCGGGGAGTGTGTTCAAACCCCTCACACTGTAAACTTGCATTTCCCTCCCACTTCTCCTCCTTCCCCAGCCTATTACTAACACTTTTCCATATTTATGTTAAGCCCCGCCCCCACTCGCGATTAAGCCCCGCCCCCTTTTAACCCAGATTGCTCTCTCCACATCAGCACCACATGAGGGACTCCACAAGTAAAAGTTCACAGGTATAACACACACATGCCCCACTCACACAGCACCACACACCCATACACACACACACACACAAAGCCAGAAAGAAAGATGGCTGACACACAGTCACTCACCTTGACTCCCAGTGGCCTCAGCAGGACCTGTAGTAAAGCCACTGAACGGTGCTGCATCACCAGGGGAACAAAATGGCACTCAAAGGGTTAAGGTAGGCCCTCATTGCTGAATTACTTCTTCACTGTCACCATTTGCCATGCAAGACTCAGGACAGACAGCCATCAGATTCACACTTAACCCACTGACTGCCACAGGGATCTGTATCAAGTTTTACCCCTCATGGAGTGTGTTAAAACCCCTCACACTGTAAACTTGCATTCCCCTCCCACTTCTCCTCCTTCCCCAGCCTATTACTAACACTTTTTCACATTTATGTTAAGCCCCGCCCCCTACTCGCGATTAAGACCCACCCACTTTTAACCCAGATTGCCCCATTTGTCTCTCCACATCAGCACCACATCAGTCCCCTCTAGGGACTTCACAAGTCAGTGTTCCCAGGTATGAACACACTTCCCACTGCTATTTAACTCTGACATGCCTCTCTATACATTAACCCTTTGCGTGCCACAGGGGTACACAACTCATGAGCACATGTGTTTCTGCTCATATATGTTGCGTGTCTGTGTGTGTACATCTCTGTTACATATGTGTGTCCATGTGTGCATCTCCAGTGTGTCTGTGTGTACATGTGTTTTGCATGTCTCTGCCGCTCACTGTGTATGTGCATACCTCCCAACATTTCACAGGGCCAAAGAGGGACACGTTAGTTTTAGGTGATATTATTGGGGGTGTGGCTGGTGGGCGGGGCATTAGTAAGAATTTTTAGGTTATTTCATGACCTATTACTGGCTATTTATGTAACTGAATAAATGATTTAGTTCAAGACCAAAGTATTTTATTTGCACAGACTAATGTATAAACACATATACTGAAGTTTATTGCTTTTTTGCTGTAGAGCAAAGTAATACACACCACACAGTCAGGGCTGGTGCAAGGATTTTTGCCACCCTAGGCAAAACCTAATTGTGCCGCCCATTTCGCTCCACCCCTTGTGTCCCACCCCTTTATACCCTGCCTACTTATACCCAACCTCTTTTCATGATTGTCCTCTCTCTGCCCCCTGAGCCACTCTGCCCCTGTTCTGGAGATGCCTGTAAGAGATGCCCCCCACCAGCTCCAACTTGCCCCTTATCAGCTTCACTTTGGCCCACCAGTTCCACTTTGCCCCTATCAACTCCAACTTGCCCCCATCAGCTCCAACGTGCCACCACCAGCTCCATTTTGCCCCCTCAGCTCCACTTTGCCCCCTCAGCTCCAACTTACCCCCATCAGCTCCACTTTGCCCCCCATCCGCTCCAACTTGCCCCCACCAGCTCCACTATGCCCTCTCAGCTCCAACTTTGCACTATCAGCTCCACTATGCCCCCAGCAGCCCCACCAGCTCCACTTGCCCCCCCTCAGCTCCACTTGCCCCCCCTCAGCTCCAGCTTGCCCCCCCTCAGCTCCACTTTGACCCTCATCAGCTCCACTTCGACCCTCATCAGCTCCAACTTGCCCCTATCATCTCCAACTTGCCCCCACCAGCTCCACTATGCCCCCTCAGCTCCAGCTTTCCCCTAACAGCTCCAACTTGCCCCCATCATCTCCACTTTGCCCCACATCTGCTCCAACTTGCCCCCTCAGCTCCACTATGCCCCCTCAGCTCCAACTTGCCCCCCATCACATACCTGTATCTCCCGCGCAGTCTTCTCTTCAGTAATGGAGAGCGCGGCGGGAGATCATGACTCCCAGCGCGCTCTGCATTACTAAAGATCCGACCAGATGAGGGAGCGCAGTAGCGACACAGACCTGACTGTGTTGTGGTTCCCTGGCGTGGTGTGTGCGGGCGCACCTCTTCTCCGCTGCATGCCCGCGCCCCCAGTACGTGTGCGCCCTAGGCCGGCGCCTACCTCGCCTATAGGTGGAACCGGCCCTGCACACAGTCTGACCTCCTAAAAAGAGGGACAACAGGGTGGGAAAGAGGGACAGAGGGATTTGGCCCTCAAAGAGGGACACTTGGGATGTATGGTATGTGTCTGCCTGTATGCTGCATATGTCTGTGTTTATCAGTGTGTCTGCATTTCAAACATGTGCGCCCAATGGTCATAACATGACGGGCAACGCCGTCCCATGTTGCTAGTCTACAATATGAGGGATAGTAATAATAAAGTATTACTGTCCCTTTAAGGCACAGGAAAGGACTGACAGCGTAGGCACAGAGAGCACCTACTGCAAGATCCCTGCCGGTGCCGGCCTTCCTAAAAATGTTCTATTTTTCTTTAATGTAGCAGTTATACTTAAAAATACAACTACGTCTATGCATATCGCTAATGTAATTATGATTTGGGGCTCAATATTAATCTGATGAAAGTTCCTCTTTAACCCCTTAAGGACCAGCGGTCGCGGGATGTGTGGTCCTTTAAGGAACACCTAGGAAACTTTGACGTGCCATCCCACGTGACTGATCACGTGGGACGGCACGCCGAACGGGGGACTGAAAGAGATCGCTCCGGTCTTGGAGCGATCAACTTCAGTCCTCTGTATTACTGAGTAAAAGTATGTGACGTACCAGGATCGGTCCTGCCACGTCAATGGTCCTTAAAGGGATAGTAATACTTCGTTTTAACTTTATTTTATTTTGTAGGCATTAAAAAAACATGAAGAACGATATAAGTCTTATCTCTCAGACCTTTATGGTTTGAGAGATATTCACAAGCAAAGTTCCCCCTCCCGCCCCTTTTACCTAGTGTAAGCCATCTCTTCTCAGATGTGGAATCCAGTCCATAGACCAGACAGATAACAGGGGACAATCTTCTTCCTATGAGAACAATGAAAGCCCTTCCCCCCTTGACAAGTTTTTCAGGTTTTCCCTTATCTTAACTGAAGATTGTCCCTCTCTGCAGTCTACCTGGGCACCTCCCTTCTGATCTGGTTGAACGGGGGGGGGGATACTTTGTTTGTGAATATCTCTTAAATCATAAAGGTTTCAGAGGTAAGACTTATATCATTCTTCATGTTTTCTTAATGCCTACAAAATAAAATAAAGTTAAAACAAAGTATTACTATCCCTTTAAGGGGTTAAAACAACTATTTAAGCTAATCGCTATATGTTGTTAATTATGAGCCAAACTTGTATAGGGGTAATACTTTCCCTTTAAGGCTTTTTTTTTTTGAAGCGACATTTCGTATATCACCCTGTTAGTTCCCTGTAGCCAAGACCACCTACCAGGCAGAAAACGATTTCCTTTTAGTCTTATTTATTTATTTGTCTTCAATGATCAAAACACAAAAAACAGCAAGTTCATCGTTTTACTCTAATATGATTACAGCTGACTCTGTGGTCGACATCTTACCGTTCATTTCGACTTGATTCCAACCTAGGAAACAGTGCGCCAGTCTGCGGTGCCACCGTCATCTTGTCTGAGTGCATCGTTACAGCTGGGCAAGAACAATGTATTTATTTTTCAATAGCTCGAGGGACTAAACAATGTATTACTATGGGAATACATCAGCGCTCAGCACATAATCACGTTGCTGGGGTTCTTGTGCTGTATTAATAGGCAGCGAGAAGATTCATTTATATCAGTCCAGCTGCAACAAAAAACAAGGTTAACCCTTTGAGTGCCAGAGGGGTTCGCAACGCATTGCGTTGCGAACCCCTCTGGCACTCAAAGGGTTAAAAGTGTAGTAAAGCGGACCTTTCACCTTAATTCAAGTTTCCATATTTGAAAACTTCATTAATCCCTTGGGCGGCAGTTAAAGGGATAGTAATACTTACATTTTACAAACTATGCTTTCAAAGTTCCCCCCCTCCCAGCCGTCAGCGCTCTAGCTGACTGCAGGGAAGTCCGGTCCTGGGACCAGCCGACGGCTCTGCAGCAGAGCCGAGATTGCATTATTACAAAAGAAATCCTTCACTGGAACGGAAGGGAGGGGGGAACTTTGAAAGCGAATATCTCTCAAACCATAAAGGTTTGAGAGATGGCACTGGGGGCATTTAATTTCTTTTTTTAAGGGCTATAAGCTGCAGTGTAGTAAAATGTAAGTATTACTTACTATCCCTTTAAAGGGATAGTAATACTTCATTTTATCTTTATTATATTTTGTATTCATTAAAAAAACATGAAGAACGATATAAGTCTTATCTCTCAAACCTTTATGGTTTGAGAGATATTCACAAGCAAAGGTTCCCCTCCCGCCCCTTTTACCTAGTGTAAGCCATCTCTTCTCAGATGTGGAATCCAGTCCATAGACCAGACAGATAACAGCAGGGGACAATCTTCTTCCTATGAGAACAATGAAAGCCCTGCCCCCCTTGACAGGTTTTTCAGGTTTTTCCCTTATCTTAATTGAAGATTGTCTCTCTCTGCAATCTGCCTGGGCACCTCCCTTCTGATCTGGCTGAGCAGTGTTACATCAGTAAAAGGGGCGGGAGTGGGATACTTTATCATTCAATTACTCTTGAACTACAACTCTGACAGTATTGAAATAACACTCTCCAAAGTCCAAATACTATGATGATTAATTAGAGCTGCTTTTATTATGAAACATTACTATCCCTCTAATACAAGTGTACAGAACTTGCTATTAAAATAGACGTGCTGCACATCCCCATGAAGAGAAGCGTGAACGAGCTCGCAGAGAGAGCTGGGAGGGAGGTGGGAGGAGAATTTGAGGACTGTGCCGACGTTACATTGTGCCGCAGAATGCGGAAGTGCCTATATCAAGTCTAAATTTTAGAGCAAATATCTAATAAAGTATTACTTAGAAAAAAATGTGAATCTACACACCATTTTACTAGATTAATCATATGAGACACAGTGTATTAGTGGTAAAAGTTTCCCTTTAAGGACCACTGGATTTTTATTTATTTTTTGCCATTTGATTCAGGGATCCTTAAGAGGCGTGCAGCCGAGTGGGGAGCCTGAAATCGATGGCATGCCAGGACTGTCACTGCAGTGACGGTCCTGGCACAGCATTGATTCTTAAGGGGTTAAAAACTGCCTTTGTGTCATGGTAGTCAAAAAAAAAAACAGCAAATGTATAGTAAAAGGGGATCACTCGCCCCTATAAAAGTTAGGCTTATTAGGTAGAGTATATATCTATAAAATTAAAAACATTATTTATTTAAAGAAAAGAAAACACTATTTCGGCTAAAAGCATTTCTGATAGTGTACCCTGCAACCTACTTCCCCATACACTGCTCTTGCTGCAGTTTGCCGCACTGCCTCTGCTCCCGTCCCACTACCCAGCCTCCACCAATGATGGAGGATGTTTGTCTCTAAGCTGGAGCGATCTCATTGGCTAGATATCGATCTCTGCCAATGAGATCGCTCCAGCTTACAGACATCGGAGGAGGCTGGGTAGTGGGAAGGGAGCAGAGGCGGTGCGGCAAACTGCAGCAAGAGCAGTGTATGGGGAAGTAGGGGTGCAGGGCACTCTATGAGCAATAATTTTAACCCAAATAGCGTTTTAAAGGGATAGTAATACTTAAATGTAAAAAAAAAAATATGTTGTAGTGTTTATCCCCCTGAGTAAAACAAGAGTACTCCCACTGCTGAAAGGTGTTTTATTCAAAAGTTGTTACAGCTCAAAGTTGATTTATTTAGGTGTAATATCACAGTGACCTGAAATTGTACAGTGGCGCTGTTGCTACACCGTCCTATGGAGATTTATGGTCCCGGGACCAGAGCTGTCCATAGGATCGTGTAGCAACAGCGCCACTGTACAATTTCTGGCCACTGTGATACTGCACCTAAACAATTCAGCTTTGAGCTGTAATAACTTTTGAATAAAACACCTTTCAGCAGTGGGAGTACCCTTGTTTTACTCAGGGGGATAAACCCTACAACATATTTTTTACACTTTAAGTATTACTATCCCTTTAAAAAAATAAATAAATAAAGTTTTCAAGATTATTGTTATATACTCTACCTAATAAGCCTAACTTTTGTAGGGGTGGGAGATCCCCTTTAAGGAGATATTCATACCGGTTACCATATGCTAATGTATGCTAATTGCTGTACCGGTGATATCTGAAATACCAATGAAGCTTTTTAGTGATGTTTCATATGCTAATTAAGGTTTTCACTGATGTTCCAAATGCTAACGAAGCCTTTTCAGTGTGACATGACATATGCTAATGAAGCATATCAGTGATTGTTTTTCATAAGCTAGTGAAGGTTTCAGTGACATTTCATATGTTAATGAAGACATGTGCTTCCACAGGAGACTTTCACTTTTACTCTCACCAGAAAAGTGTGAATATTTTTTAAACTAGACATCTGCTGGGTTTTTGGTTAACATGACACATAGGCAGATTTGAATGAAGTTTTCAAATATGTGAAAAGAAAAATTCAAGGTGTCAAGTCCAGTTTAAAACTTGCACTGTAGATCAGGGGTGCAGAAATCTGACCTCAGACCCTACCAACAGCAAATATTTTCACGACCTACTCAATTACACACAAGTGAATGTCGGTGACTCAGGGAGATCCCACAGAATGATCGATAAGTCACATTGTTCATGGGAGAAGGTTCTGACAGCCTGTACTGTTGGGGGTGTGGACTGATGACACGCTTGAGACTTCTGCTGTTGTTGTATGCACCCCTCTAGTTTGTAAAGGGTTAAAGATATAGAAATGTCTATAATAAAGTTTAGCTCCGAGTCTACTACAATGGTTTTATAACATGCTGCACTATGTTTATTAACTTACCGTTCAGTAGTTCAAAAGATATTGAGGCTTATATGATCCCCCTCCTGCCCCTTCAGGCTGCCTCTCAGTCTGGTCCTGATGGAGTGCGGCGAGGGCCAAACGTCACTAAGCAAAAGGAAAATCCTGCCCTCGGAGGTGTAACTAGAAGCCACCGGGCCCTGGTGCAAAAATTGCCATGGCCCCCACTGACCACATTGCCCCCCCATTGGCCAGCTCCACTGGCAATCTCCACATTGCCCCCCCACTGGCCACCTCCACATTGCCCCCAGTCTCCACATGGCCCCCACATTGCCTCTACATTACCCCCAATCTCCACATTGCCTCCACATTGCCCCCAATGTCCACATTGCCTCTACATTGCCCCCAATCTCCACATTGTCTCTACATTGCCCCCAATCTCTACATTGTCTCTACATCGCCCCAAATCTCTACATTGCCTCTACATTACCCCCAATCTTCACATTGCCCCCACATTGCCCCCAATCTCTACAATGCCCCCACATTGCCTCCACATTGCCCCCAATCTCCACATTGCCCTCAGTCTCCACATTGCTCCCACATTGCCCCCAATATCCACATTGCCCCCAATCTCCACATTGCCCTCAGTCTCCACATTGCTCCCACATTGCCCCCAATATCCACATTGCCCCCAATCTCCACATTGCCCTCAGTCTCCACATTGCTCCCACATTGCCCCCAATATCCACATTGCCCCCAATCTCCACATTGCCCTCAGTCTCCACATTGCTCCCACATTGCCTCCAATATCCACATTGCCTCCAATATCCACATTACCTCCACATTGCCCACAATAAGTTGATGGGTGGGGGCAATGTGTAGATGATGGGGCAATGTGAGAGCAAGTTGGAGCTGATGGGGCAATGTGGAGATGATTGGGGCAATATGAGGGCAAGCTGGAGCCGATAGGGGAAAGTTAGAGATGATGGGGGCAATGTGGGGGCAGGTTGGAGCTGATGGAGCAATGTGGAGATGATGGGGCAATGTGAGGGCAAGTTGGAGCTGATGGGGGCAAGTTGGAGCTGATGGGGGGCAATATGAGGACAATATGGATATGGGGGGTAATGTGGAGATTAGGAGTGTTGTGTAGGTGTCCAGCTGAGATGGCCAATGGTGGGGGCGCTTCAGATTTCTGTGCCTACAGGCTCCTGACATGTAAATCCGACCCTGGCCACACGCATGACCTCAATATGATGCATACATGCACACACACACATACATGCACACACACACACATACACACTCATTCATTCATTCGCTCCAGCCCCCAGGAGAGAATGAAGTTGAGCAAAAGGAAGCTGAGTTAAAATGTACACGTCTCTATTTAAGGGGAATTATGTCCTGATGGGATCACTAATATGGCAGGACTGTACTCCATAACTATCATTACTTATTGGAACCAGCTGTCTGAAGACCTTTCCCTTCTGTTTCCTTAAAGGGAAATGATCATTACAATGAACCTATTAACCTTTAAAGGGATAGTAGTACTTAAGATGTAAAAAAATATATGTTGTAGGGTTTATGTCCCTGAATAAACCAAAGGTACTCCCACTGCGGAGAGATATTTTATTTAAAAAAATTAGACTTATTAGGTAGAGTATATATCTGTAAAGTTGAAAATGTTATTTATTAAAAAAAAAACAAAAAACACAATTTGGGGTAAAATTATTTTTTACAGCGTGCCCTGCACCCCACTTCTGCATACACTGCTCCTGCCGCTTTGCCTCTGCTCCCTTCCCATTACCCAGCCTCCACCAGTGATGGAGGATTCTGTCTGTAAGCTGCAGCAGTCTCATTGGATAGATATCGATCTCTGCCAATGAGATCGCTCCAGCTTACAGACAGAAAGCCTCTGTCATTGGTGGAGGCTGGGTAGTGGGAATGGAGCAGAGGCAGTGCGGCAAACTGCAGCGAGAGCAGTGTATGGGGAAGCAGGTTGCAGGGCACTCTATGAGCAATAATTTTTAAAGGGATAGTAATACTTAAATGTAAGAAAAAAATATGTTGTATGGTTTATTCCCCTGAGTAAAACAAGGGTACTCCCACTGCTGAAAGGTGTTTTATTCAAAAGTTCTCCAGCTCCTATGTTATTCTATAGAGCCTATGCACTCGTTTTTACTGTAGGAAAATGGGCGACTAGATGCGCTGAGTGATTCTTATCTGCTGTCAAATTCTAAGTTTTTGTGCATTATTAGTTGGAGAGATCTTAGTGAACTGGCTCTGTAAAATAACATAGGAACCTGAGAAGTGATATCACTGGAGATGTCATCGTCACTTTCCAAGTCCTATGTTCAGGGCCGGCGCTACCATTAAGGCAGAACAGGCAGCTGCCTTAGGGCGCCGCAATGGAGGGGCGCCGAAAAGAGGGAAGTTGTGTTTTTTTTTTTTCTCCTGCGGTGTGTCACATAGACGCCGCGAGGGAGCGCTTGGTAGTGTAAATCAGCTCTCCCTCGTAGCGTCTATGTTACACACCGCAGAGAGACCCAGGCTCTGTAGTAATACAGAGCGCTGAGAGATGACATCATCACCCAGCGCTCTGCATTACTGAGAGCAGCGCGCGGGAGCCTCAGCTCTGTGCCGAAGGAGGCACAGAGCTCTAAGCTGTGGCACGCCGCTAGACCACCAGGGACTCAAGGTAGGGGGATGAAGGGGAATTATGGAGATGAAGACGCATTGTGGAAGGGGAATTATGGAGTTGAGGGGGCATTGTGGAAGGGGAATTATGGAGTTGAGGGGGCATTGTGGAAGGGGCATTGTGGAGATGAAGGGAGCATTGTGGAATGGGCATTGTGGAGATGAAGGGAGCATTGTTGAAGGGGCATTGTGGAGATGAAGGGAGCATTGTGGAAGGGGCATTGTGGAGGTGGGGAGAGTGTGGAGGTAAATATGTGGGCGGGGGCAGGGGATTGTGGCAAGTCGGGGGGGGGGCATCAAAATGCACCTTCGCCTGTGTATACAAAAATCCTTGCACCGGCCCTGCCTATGTTATTCTATGGAACCAATGCACTAAGATCTCTCCAGCTATGGAAATCTTAGGGCATAGGTTCTATAGAATAACATAGGAACTGGAGAAGTGATATCACTGGAGAAGTCATCTCCACCTTATCTCCTCTTTATCACAACTTAATACTAGTGTTGAGCGAGCGTGCTCGGCCGATGCTCGGATCGGCTCGAGCATCGCTCTGCTCGGCACATGGCGGTACTCGTCGAGTACCGCCATGTGCTCGCCCGCCATGTTCGGGTGGCGGGGATCTGTGCCGGAAGAGGCACAGATCTGAAGACGCTCCGCTGGACCACCAGGGACTGGAGGTACGGGGGCATTGCGGAGATGAAGGGGGCATTGCGGAGATGAAGGGGGACATTGTGGAAGAGGGGCATAGACTCTATGCCCCTCTTCCACAATGTCCCCCTTCATCTCCGCTATGCCCCTCTTCCACAATGTCCCCCTTCATCTCCTCTATGCCCCTCTTCCACAATGTGCCCCTTCATCTCCGCTATGCCCCTCTTCCACAATGTCCCCCTTCATCTCCTCTATGCCATAGAGGAGATGAAGGGGGACATTGTGGAAGAGGGGCATAGCGGAGATGAAGGGGGACATTGTGGAAGAGGGGCATAGCGGAGATGAAGGGGGACATTGTGGAAGAGGGGCATAGCGGAGATGAAGGGGGCATAGCGGAGATGAAGGGGGACATTGCGGAGATGAAGGGGGCATTCGGAGATGAAGGGGGCATAGCGGAGATGAAGGGGGGCATTGACCAGGCACCCTCCCCTCATCAGAGCAGGGGGTGCCTGGTGTAATGCTCGTGTTGCCCCATTATATTCAATGGGGCTCGGGTGCTCGGCCGAGCACTCGAGCCTCAGGGGGTGCTCGGTCAGAGCACCCGAGCACCCGAGCATCGGGGTGCTCGCTCAACACTACTTAATACATATCCCCTCAGATCTCCATAGTGACTGATGATTACAACAGCACCTGATGACCACTATAATATACTACAGTTTAATTAAAAAGACAATTTGAGTTGTAATAACAACATTTTATTTTACTCAGCAGGTGAAATTCTACAATATATATTTTTCCACGATACAACTTTTCTGCCCCTTTAAGAGTAAAAAGAAATACAAGTTATCCAAGTTCACTAATTCTTTTTTTGTAGGTTCTACCCTGCATACATGATTTACACGTTTGGGAGATAGAGACACGCCAGTCTGTGGTATGTCTAGGAAATGTGAGATACAGTTCAAGCCGCCCTGTTGAAGAAACACAGGGATTCTATTGTATGAAAAAAAGTCTTAGAAAAAGAAAGTAAATTGAATTCTTCAGGCATGTGTCACTATTCCTGGGCTCTGAAGGGGAATCAGCCTTTTTCCAGCCGTGTGTGGCAGAGTCTGATTAAGAAAGACCTTTATATCAGGCTACTGATGCGCGGGATGCTTAGCACATCTGGAATCTGAAAGATAACGCGCACTAAAGAACAGTGGGATAGGTACAGGGTAGGAAACCTTTGCCTTTTCAGCTGTTGGGGACTACAGCTTTCATCATGATGGGAATAGAAGTCTCCAACAGATGTGGAGTCAAAGGTTTCCTACCTTGAAAAGTACAGGCAGGCAAATGTATGAATTCTCCAGTTCAGCCACCCTAATGTTAGTCTGTAAAATAACATAGCTAAAGATTAATATATCTATATCTATCTATCTATCTATCTATCTATCTATCTATCTATCTCATATCTATCTATCTATCTATCTATCTATCTATCTATCTATCTATCTCATATCTATCTATCTATCTATCTATCTATCTATCTATCTATCTATCTCATATCTATCTATTTATCTATCTCATATCTATCTATCTATCTATCTATCTATCTATCTATCTATCTAATATCTATCTATCTATCTATCTCATATCTATCTATCTATCTATCTATCTATCTATCTATCTGTCTGTCTGTCTATCTATCTATCTATCTCATATCTATCTCATATCTATCTATCTATCTATCTATCTATCTATCTCATATCTATCTATCTATCTATCTATTTATCTATATATATATCTCATATCTATCTATCTATCTATCTATCTATCTATCTATCTATCTCATATCTATCTATCTATCTATTTATCTATCTATCTCATATCTATCTATCTATCTATCTATCTATCTATCTATCTCATATCTATCTATTTATCTATCTCATATCTATCTATCTATCTATCTATCTATCTATCTATCTATCTATCTATTTATCTATATATATATCTCATATCTATCTATCTATCTATCTATCTATCTATCTAATATCTATCTATCTATCTATCTCATATCTATCTATCTATCTATCTATCTATCTATCTATCTATCTCATATCTATCTATTTATCTATCTCATATCTATCTATCTAATCTATCTATCTATCTATCTATCTATCTCATATCTATCTATCTATCTATCTATCTATCTCATATCTATCTATCTATCTATCTATCTATCTATCTATTTATCTATATATCTATCTATCTCATATCTATCTATCTATCTATCTATCTATCTATCTATCTCATATCTATCTATCTATCTATCTATCTATCTATCTATCTATTTATCTATATATCTATCTCATATCTATCTATCTATCTATCTATCTATCTATCTATCTATCTATCTAGTATCTATCTATCTATCTACATAGTATAGGCACAGGATGCAAATGTAATTCCACCTCTATATAAATCCTTGGTTAGGCCTCATCTGGAATATAGATTACAGTTTTGGGCATCAGTTCTTAAATGAGACATTACTGAAGTGGAAAAAGTGCAGAGACGTGCAACAAAACTGGTAAAGGGATTGGAGGATCTGAGTTATAAAGAGAGACTAGCCAAACTGTGTTTGTATACATTAGAGAAGAGACGTCTAAGGGGTGATATGATTATCATTTACACTTATATTCCAGGTCAATACAAGGAACTATCCAAGGAACTATTTACTCAAAGAGCTGAGCGATAAATAAGAGGTCATCCATTCAGACAAGAGGAAAGGCGCTTTCGACTAAAACAAAGGCAGGGATTTTATTTTAAACTAAGGGCAGTAAAGCTATGGAATTCTTTGAATTGGGATTCCGTGCTTGAAGATACTGTAGTTGCTTTCAAAAAGTAATGGATACCTATCTAGCACAGGATAATACTGAGAATTATGACAGTTGGTTTCACAGCAGATAGAATGTTGAACCAGGGAAATATCTGACTGTCTTTTCGAAGGAATTATTTACCCACTTTGGGCTCAATTGGAAATGGCTTTTTTTTGGGTTCTTTTTTGCCTTCTTCTGGGTCAACGGAGGTGATATGGCATGGATTAGACTTATGGAGACAGGGCTTTTTTCAGCCTCATCAACTATGTTACTATATTACTATGTTACAGTGTTTCTTTATAATTTGACTTTACATAATATTCACTTGCAGAATACTTAAAGGGATGATTGTAACGTGACGCCTTGTATCATAAGCTGGATACCTCTTTTATAGTTCCCTTCTCCCTCAGAATAACACTCCAATAGTAAACTGACCCTCCTGTTCCCAAACATCAGCCGAGACTTGATGAAGGGAAGAACTCTCTTTTATTGACTCAAACACACAGCTTATATACACTACAGAGACTCTTATCTAGATCAGCATGCAAACGAATACTTGGGACAGTGTTTCTATGCTTGACCAATCAGTCACCAGCATCCTTATCAGGGTAAGAATGCAGATTAAGACTTGAAATCATACATTCTTAACTGGCTCATCAATAACCTCCTCTGATTGGTCAAGGAAGCACAGCAGGAATCAATTAACATTCCTTAGCACAGAACTGTAGTATAGTGGACGCCAAGCCCAACCCCCACCATCTCTGCATTCCAGCAATGTATTGGAAGCAACTATGGCTCAGCTCAGTCTATGGTTGTCTTTTGGGTAGAAATAGTCTGAAGACATGAGATCCCATATCCCAAACACACCAATATCTCTCATGGCCGCCACAGTTCCGTCACAATGATAATGTCCCAGAAATTTTTTGCATTTTGTAGGGATTAAAAAGTTGACTTGAATGCAAAAAAACCCAATCTCTCAAACCGCTATGGTTTGAGAGATTTCTGCATTCAAAGTTTGATGTTTCCTGCTGTAATGCTGTAAATCTGTCAGCAGGAGATCCGTGTCGGATTGGATCCATTCCAATGAGGTCATTTTTAAAAAAAAAAACGCGATTGCGGCTCTGCTGAAGACCCTCTGTGCAAGCACACTTTTTAGACCATTCCAACGCACTCATTCTTTTTTTAAAAAAAAAAGTAATTGCGGCTCTGCTGCAGAGCCTCTTTGTCGGCCGACACGGATCTCCTACTGACAGCTTTACAGCTGACAGTAGGAAACGTCAAACTTTGAATGCTTTTTGCATTCAAGACAACTTTTTAATCCCTACAAAATGCAAAAAAAAAAAAATTCTGGGACTCTACTATCCCTTTAACTCCTGGAGTGCCTGGGAGTGTGAAGTAATGTATTGGACACTCCTCTGGCACTCAAGGGGTTAAAGTAAAAAAAAAAAAAAGACTGTGATCGTAAGTGTTTATGTGACAAGTGAAGGACGCGTGGTAATGACTGAGAATTTTGGGGGTGCTACTTTTTTCTGTACATGATATACACTAAGGAGGCAAAGAAGAAACTGGGGCAACTTAACTCCATTTTCCTGTGCGCTAAAGGGTTAATATATACACATGGCCTTTGTTCACATGGCTTTTGGTGATGACTCTGTGTTATCAGTGCATTGCAACTTGATCACTGGGAAGAACAACAGACAAGAGTCACTAGGCTACGTTTACACAGGCTGCATGGCTGAATCCTATTTTCGGCACATGCCAAGACAGACAGGGTTGCTTATTTCTGTCCCTCTGCTAGTGGTATAACTAGTCATTGGAGGGCAAAAAATTTTTCAGGGCCCAGTAACACAAAACTATTTTCACACATGCATAACTAAAGCCTATTGGACCCCGGGGCAGATTGATCCTCCTTGGATGCTGCACCCCAACATAACTGCAGCCTCTGCTTCACTCCCTTTCCCTCCCGTACTTGCTTCTGTGTTCAGCTTTCTATTTTCTTACATGGGGGGTGAAGTAGCGTCAGAAGGCCAGACCACATGGTAATCAGCTATATAACTTTGAGTGAATCTGGAATGTAACCTATGTTATTGTATCAAACGGGGTTAAAGGGATAGTAATAGCAAATATTTACAAACATGAATCTTGTAGGCATTAAAAAAATGAGACTAAATGCACCATCTCTCAAACCTTTATGTTTTCAGAGATAATCGTAGTTAAAGTTCCCCCCTCACTTCTCTTTCCTTGATGTCAGCGTTATAGCTGACTGCAGGGGAATTCGGTCCCGGGACCAGCTGGTGACTCTGCAGCAGAGTTGAGATCGAGATATTGAAAAAGAAATCCTTCACTGGAACGGTCTACAAAGTGTGCTTACAAACCGGACTTAGTCCCGTTTACTTACTCTTTGACCCATTATTGTTCCTCTGAGTGGTGAAGCGGTTCGTGCAGGCGCGGTGCTTGGTGCCGTTTTTCTTTGGTGCTCTGTATTGGGTGTACATAGTTTGTGCATGCTTGGTAGCTGATCAGCAGCCATCTTTGTTTGTCTCTGTGCTGCTTAGTTCATGCATGCGCAGTTGACGTTCTCCGGCCGTCTTTGTTTGGGTACACCTCTCTGCGCATGTGCAGCTCTGCCAAACCCTTTCAGTTATTCCAGGGCCGACGAAAAGTTCGTGGATTTAGAGGTCAACGATTTGTTTCTCAAAGGCGCAATTGCTCCAGTCACGGTAGACTCCCTGGGGCTTATCAGCAACATTTTCCTGGTAAGGAAAAAAGACTCTGGTCTCAGACGGTCATAAATTTGCGCAATCTGAAGGATTTTGTGTTATACCGCCATTTCAAAATGATGGCGATGCATTGTCTCAGAGATCTGCTACTTCCGTTCGATTGGATGATAAAAATAGAACTGAAGGACACGTATTTAACGATTCCTATGGCGCCTTGGTTGCAAAGGTTTCTCCAGTTCTTTTGGAAAGGAGAGAAATGGCAGTTTTGCTGCCTTCGCTTTGGTCTCTCGTCTGCTCCTTGGTGTTTCACGAACCTTATGAAGCCCATTGTAAATTATTTAAGGAGCAGGGGGGTACGAATGATTATTTACTTGGACGACATGTTAATCAGTTCTCAAGAATGGGAAACTCTTTGGATTGACGCAAAGTGGACCATTCATCTGTTGATGGATCTGGGATTCCTAATAAAGAGTTGATTCCGTCCAGGAAAATAGTTAGGAAAATCCATGAATTATATGGATACATCTGACTGCTGTATGACTGACACTTGTAAATATTATTTCTGCTGTTAAAAATATTAATATTTGTATATTCCTATGAGGATGTTCTTCTTAACCCCTTAAGGACCAGAGGTCCAGGGAAGCTACCTTCCCTTAAGGGCCGCTTTGATCCTTGCCGACGCGCCGGTACACGTAACCTGTTACGCGTACCGGCGCGCCACTTTGAGGCCTAAGAGAGATCGCTCCGGTCTTGGAGTGGTCAATTATAGGCCCCGTTTTTACTTACAGCGCTCCCGGTGGAGCGCCGTAAGTAAAAAGGACGTGACGTGCTATGACCGTCACCGGTCCTTAAAGGGATAGTAATACTTCGTTTTAACTTTATTTTATTTTGTAGGCATTAAAAAAACATGAAGAATGATATAAGTCTTATCTCTCAAACCTTTATGGTTTATGAGATATTCACAATCAAAGTTCCCCTCCCCGCCCCTTTTACCTAGTGTAAGCCATCTCTTCTCAGATGTGAGTCTGGTTGTATGACAGGACAGATAACAGAAGGGGACAATCTTCTTCCTATGAGAACAATGAAAGCCCTTCCCCCCTTGACAAGTTTTTCAGCTTTTTCCGTTATCTTAATTGAAGATTGTCCCTCTCTGCAGTCTACCTGGGTATCTCCCTTCTGATCTGGTTGAACAGGGGGGGGGATACTTTGTTTGTGAATATCTCTTAAACCATAAAGGTTTCAGAGATAAGCCTTATATCATTCTTCATGTTTTTTTAATGCCTACAAAATAAAATAAAGTTAAAATGAAGTATTACTATCCCTTTAAGGGTATAAGGGCCGTGACAGTCATAGTACGTCACGTAGTCCTTAAAATGAATGAAACTTTTCTCGAGGTGACAGGTCTACTTTAATTTCTTAGATGCCAGAGAGGTATTTGGCATCTAAAGACTCAGTGCTGCATTGTGCATCAATGACAAAAGCAACAGCAATTATGAGCATTAAACCAGATCAGGAAACGTGTAAATAGGCCCCAGAATTCTATATTCTTGCTGTTGAAACACATGTGCTTGTGTTGGTCTGAATCCAAAAGCAAGGAGAGCAAAAATTATGTTTCAAAGCTGGTATTTTGACATATTTTGGAAAGACTAAAAGTAACATTATATCGTTCTGTTCAATGGTTTTCTCAGAGCGGCCTGGTAGGATGGTGCTGAATCTTTCGCACATTCTACACGGACGTTTGCTCTAGAAATCACATCCAATTTTTACTCGATCTGATTTCATAATTGCACTCAAGTTTTTTTGCAAATATGTTACAGATGGTTATTTAATAAGAGTTGTAACTCCTGTGTTTGTTGCCACGTTTCATTGCTGTTCGAACCTGACATAAAGTAGTGTTATATTAAGCCAAGGACTTAACATTTAACTGCCTACAGAGCTAAACTTTCTCATTAGTGTTAACAATTGCAGGAGATTGTATTTCCTTGGTATACACTACTTTCCTAGTTGTAGAGAGACAGAGCTGATCGTGCCCCAACTAGGATTACTGTACAGCCCAATTGCGCCATTACCGGGATGTAGATTAGTACTAGATGTATGTGGAACTCATTGACATGAGAAGAGATAATAGGCTTTTTTTGGCTTTAGTGAGAATTCCAGTGTGAAGACCCTTTACGCCAACATTGTCCATATGGCAAACTGAGGACATTGGGGGAGATGTATAAAACTGAAGTTATCGAGAAAGCGTCTTTAAAGGGATATTAATACTTCATTTTATCTTTATTTTATTTTGTAGGCATTAAAAAAACATGATGAACGATATAAGTCTTATCTCTCAAAACTTTATGGTTTGAGAGATATTCACAAGCAAAGTTTCCCCTCCCGCCCCTTTTACCTAGTGTAAGCCATCTCTTCTCAGATGTGGAATCCAGTCCATAGACCAGACAGATAACAGCAGGGGACAGTCTTCTTCCTATGAGAACAATGAAAGCCCTGCCCCCTTGGCAAGTTTTTCAGGTTTTTCCCTTATCTTAATTGAAGATTGTCCCTCTCTGCAGTCTACCTGGGCACCTCCCTTCTGATCTGGCTGAGCAGTGTTACATCAGTAAAAGGGGCGGAAGGGGGATACTTTGTCATTGAATTACTCTTGAACTACAACTCTGACAGAATTGAAATAACACTCTCCAAAGTCCAAATACTATGATGATTAATTAGAGCTGCTTTTATTATAGAACATTACTATCCCTTTAAAATTATCTCAAAGGGGGAGATTTATAAAAAAAAAATTCTTAGTGTACATTTAGTAATGTCGTGTCACACTTAAAAGAAAACAATTCACAACTGCGAATATTTTTTCACAAACATATCGATCACTATATACTTCCATTAAAGCGGAACTTTCAGACAATAGCCAGTCTAGCTTGAAAACAGATGTCTTACCGTAAAAAAAACAAGTGTCTAAAGGAATCCGTCCCGTTTCGGGACTGATGGGCAGGTTAGTGCAGTCTGTGCGCCTGCGCCGTCAGTCCTTTACTGTGACTATATGGTGTATTGCAGTCTACTCAATGGAGACCGGGACTGACGGCGCAGGCACACAGACAAGATGGCTGCGCTCTAGCCTCAGTTCTGGTCTCCAAACAGGACGGATTCCTTTAGACACAAGTATTTTTTTACGGTAAGACATACATTTTCAAGCTAGTCAGCATGCATTTAACGAATGCATGGCGACTTGCTATTATCTGAACGTTCCGCTTTAAGAATAGGTTATACCTGGCGTTAAAATGTTATCAGTAAAACTGATTATTTTTTGGGGGTAATTAGCTAATTCCTTTATAAATACGTTGTGCCACAATTCTTATTTGGACAAGACCATTCCTACTCCACTTGTCTTGGGCGTGTGGTACTGTTCAAAGTAAGACACCCAGACCATTTATGGATGAAACCAGGCCACAGCTTTATGAAAATAATCTTACAATACAACAACCTGCTTTTTTAACCCTTGTCAAGAATAATAGGGACTTAAAGTGATAGTAATACTTCGTTTTATCTTTATTTTATTTTGTAGGCATTAAAAAAACATGAAGAACGATATAAGTCTTATCTCTCAAACCTTTATGGTTTGAGAGATATTCACAAGCAAACTTTCCCCTCCCGCCCCTTTTACCTAGTGTAAGCCATCTCTTCTCAGATGTGTAATCCAGTCCATAGACCAGACAGATAACAGCAGGGGACAATCTTCTTCCTATGAGAACAATGAAATCCCTGCCCCCCTTGACAAGTTTTTCAGCTTTTTCCCTTATCTTAATTGAAGATTGTCCCTCTCTGCAGTCTACCTGGGCACCTCCCTTCTGATCTGGCTGAACAGGGGGGGGATACTTTGCTTGTGAATATCTCTTAAACCATAAAGGTCTGAGAGATAAGACTTATATCGTTCTTCATGTTTTTTTAATGCCTACAAAATAAAATAAAGATAAAACAAAGTATTACTATCCCTTTAACTCTGTGTCCCAACCCTACTCAGCATAAAGCTCAGAGCAATTCTTAATCCACCCCACCACACTCCATTAGCTGGTCTGTGCAGGTCAATGGGGGGCGATGACCAAAACCCGCGACCGTGGTCCGGGTGTATTTCCTAGGCCGCTGGCCTCACAACTCCCTGTTACAATATATTCCCCACAATTGTTTTAACCATTTGGGCAAGGGCCCAAAAGCGCCAAAGCTGTGACAAACAATCCCCCACAGGTGCTTTTTTACGACCTGGACAACAGTGACCCCCCAAACCAGCCACAATCAACAAACACCAAACAAAAAGGGAGGGAGGGCGGGGCTGTGTTCCACGAGGACCCCAAAAGGAAGTGGTGAGTAAGAAACCAGCCTATATATATAGACCCTCCCCCTTACATCCTGCCTGACCGGCCAATAACAAAGGGGCTTACTTATACCCCACAGCCCAGACATGTTTCCCCTTCTTAGGGTCTTGTGGGGAATGCATTTCAAAAAAGTCGAATGTCTGGAGTTAGCACTTAGGCCATATGTTCAAAGAAGTAGCGAAATAGCTTTTGTAGTTTGTAACGACTTTTCAAAGTACAGTGTCGTTGGGATCATTAATATTTTCAGAGAGTGTCGGTTGCGATCAGAAATATGTCGTTTGTCCTGACTGAAATTGTCGTATGGAACGACAAAAAAATGTCTTAACTAAAGACAAAAATGTCTTAACAACAAAAATGTCTTTAAAAATGTCTTAACTAACGACAAAAAAGTCTTAACTAAAGACAAAAATTCTCACATTCAGAACACATTTCCTCCACTTTTTTCTTAACGTACAAATTTTGTCTTTTGAAAGACATTTTTTTGTCATTAGTTACGACAAATTTTCTTTTCCTCTATACGACACTGGAGAATAGTTTAGCTCTGCCCTAGCCCCGCCCCTTTACCCGTCAATTCTGGAGTTGTGTCGTACACAACGGACACACTAGTTTTTTGTCGTATACTCTATAGAAAATATGTCGTTCATGCATTCAATGACTTATTTTTGTCTTTCATACGACATATTTTTGTCGTTATCCCATTGAACATACGGCCCTTAGAGAAAATGTCACTATACATTTATACATTTCCTTCTGTCACTTTGAGACAACTTTAAAGACACTCTTAATAACTCCATTTATATACATCTACCCCAAAGGGACAGAAGGATATGTATAAACGTTTACCTACATTTTCTCTAACTCCAGTCAGGCGACTTTTTGAAAAGTGGAGTAGAAATGGTCTCGTCGGGATCTCAGAACAGATAACATCCTTCTGGACCGCACTAGACACATCAAACTGCTGATTTTTATTTTTGCCGTAGACGATATATATGGAGAAGATCAAAGAATGGGATTTGCTGGGACTGACGGTTACATTGCTCCAGAGATGCTGAGGGGTGACTATTATAATGCGAAGCAACGAGTTGGGCATCCCTCTGGCACTCAAAGGGTTAATATGCATAAAACTACACTTAGCCTATAGCAGAAAAGAACCAAAAAAAAAGCACTGAACCCCTTACCTGCTAGAGAAGTCTCTGAAGCACTGATTTGCATTGCATTGGAGACGTATATGGCATTCAAGGGGTTAAATATACATCAGTAAATTGGGGCAAGTGAATCAGTAAATAAAGTGGCCACTAAAAATAAGAAGTGGGTCCAGAGAGGTGCATTTCTGTCATTAAAGGGATAGTAATACTTAAAATGTAAAAAAAAATATGTTGTAGGGTTTATTCCCCTGAGTAAAACAAGAGTACTCCCACTGCTGAAAGGTGTTTCATTCAAAAGTTATTAATTTAAAAGTTAAATTTTTTAGGTGCAATATCACAGTGGCCTGAAATTGTACAATGGTGCTGTTGCTACACCATCGTATGGAGATTTATGGTCCCGGGACCAGAGCTGTCCATAGGATGGTGTAGCAACAGCGCCACTGTACAATTTCAGGCCACTGTGATATTGCACCTAAAAAAATTCAACTTTGAAAATTAATAACTTTTGAATGAAACACCTTTCAGCAGTGGGAGTACTCTTGTTTTACCCAGGGGATAAACCCTACAACATATTTTTTTTTACATTTTAAGTATTACTATCCTTTAACCCTTTGGAAGCCAAGGTCATGCACCAACACATTGCTATTAACCATTAGGGCACCAGTGGGGGGGCACAGTGAGTTGCTATTATTAACTCATTGGGCACCAACGAGGTGTGAAATGCAGTGCTTCTAAGACTTTGAGTGCCAGAGAATGTGTTGCGTACCCCTTTGGCACTCAAAGGGTTAATATTTGGGCTCCAGATAACACAATGTTATCATTAACCCACTGAGTGCAAGTAGACTGCGCAACACATTTTTTTGCAATGCGTTGTAGACCCTTCCTGTAAAGAAAAACTTCATCTCCAATAATTCCCCATCTGGCGACTAACTGCTCAGTAGCGCTAGTCCCCAGAATTATTACCTTGTTAAATTGAATTCTGCATTCTTCCTGGGCTGACAGTCAGGACGGAGCGTGGACATCTTTCCATAATGACGTCTGCGCTGTCAGTCCCAGCCTGCTCTAGTAGGTGTTGCTAGGAGCCATTCGGCTCCAAAAGGGACTGACAGCGCAGGCGCACACACATCACTATGGAAAGATGTCTGCTCTCCGTCCTGCTCTGTCAGTCCCACCCGGCTCTAGGAGGCGTTGCTAGGAGCCGTTCAGCTCCAAAAGGGACTGACAGCTCAGGCGCGCAGACGTCACTATGGAAAGATGTCTGTCCTCCGTCCTGCGCTGTCAGTCCCAGCCGGCTCTAGGGGGCATTGCTAGGAGCCGTTTGGCTCCAAAAGGGATTGACCATGCAGGCGCACAGACGTCACTATGGAAAGATGTCTGTGCTTCGGCCTGCCTGTCAGTCCCACCCAGCTCTAGGGGGCATTGCTAGGAGCCGTTCGGCTCCAAAGGGATTGACAGTGCAAGCACGCAGACGTCACTATGGAAAGATGTCTGTGCTTCGTCCTGCCTGTCAGTCCCACCCAGCTCTAGGGGGCATTGCTAGGAGCCGTTCGGCTCCAGAAGGGACTGACTGCACAGGTGCACAGACGTTACTATGAAAGATGCCTGCGCTGTTTCCTGCCTGTCAGCCCGGTAAGAATGGAGAGTTCTATTTAGCAAGGTAATAATTCTGGCGACTAGCGCTACTGAGCAGCTAGTCACCAGACGGGGATTTATTGGAGATGAAGTTTTTTAGCGGTGGTAGTTCTGCTTTAAAGCGGAACTTTCAGATAATAGCCAGTCACCATGCATTCATTAAATGCATGGCGAGTAGATTGAAAATATATGTCTTACCAAAAAATACTTGTGTCTAAAGGAATACGCCCCGTTTCGGGACTGACGGGCAGGTTAGTGCGGTCTGTGTGCCTGCGCCGTCACTCTGCAAAGCAGTCTACTCTATGGAGACCGGGACTGACGGCGCATGCGCCCAGACAAGATGTCTGCACTCTAGCCTCAGTTCCAGTCTCCAAATGGGACGGATTCCTAGAAACACATCTATTTTTTACGGTAATACATTTATTTTCAAGCTAGTCACCATGCATTTAATGAATTTATTGCAACTGGCTATTATCTGAAAGTTCCGCTTTAAACTGAACAATATTGCGGCTGTCCCGTCATGCCTATGAGTAAGCACCGATAGGTGCGAAACAATTAAGACTGACAGTCTGTGTGCTCTTTTTTTCCCCGGTGTGATCAACAATTTTTTATTGCTTCTTGTAATAAAGAGATTTTTATTTTTAAGTCGCTGGTTTCCTTCTATCTTTGTCTAGCCGAGTATACATAAAACTGTATCTGCATACGGGACTCGGATCACCTCATCTCCTGGCACCGCCGAGAGCTATCATTGGACCGGTGAGCACAACATCATTAACCCTTTGTGTTCCAGAACTATAGCACAATACACGGGTTTTAGAGCTAGATAGCAGGTTTCTGTATGCACCAAATACATTGTAGGCTCTGATGGATCATGAAACGCGTGGTACTCTTATCCCCCCAATTTACCGCCTAACCCTGCTCGGTCCGCACACCAGCATACTGAACCAGTTTTCATTAATGCTACACTTCATTATTTTAATTAACTTCTTGCACCTTCCTCGGCAGTAATTATTTTTTAATCAGATCTGAGTCTGAGCAGACAGGGTTTAGCCAACCTTGGCTCCTTTTAACAGATAGGTGCTGTACAGATTAACTTAATGAGATTGTCAGACTTTTCCTAAAATATCGCTTTATTGGGGGAAAAAAGGGCCTTTTTTCTTGCTGCTTCAAGGTTAATTAAAATATATGGTGCTTTGGAGTCAAGTCAAACGTTGGTTCGTTGCCAGAACGTTTATTTGTCACGAGGATCAGGTAGAAATGTAAATTACAGCCCAGTTAATTAATTAGCAGAGGGGATAGTTAGAGGAAGTGTGATGGATTTTGGGAACAATGAATCACAGGAGGGAAATGTTTAAAGACCAGAGGGTTGTGCAAAGTATTGCAGAAAAAGAGCTAAAATCTCTGCAAAGACTTCACCTCCTCCTCCCTCATTAAACCTCCTCCTCCCCTCATTAACCTCCTCCCTTCATTTACTTCCTCTTCACCCTCAATACATCCTCCTCCCACCACTCACCTCCTACCCCTCATAACATCCCCCCACCACCACCACCCCTCCCCTCATTAACCCTCCACCTCCCCTCATTAACCTCCTCAACCCCTCACCCATCCCCTCATAAACCATCTCTCATCCCACCATTTACCTCCACCTCATAACACTTCACCCACCACACCTCCCCTCCCTCATAACCTCCCACCTCCTCATTAACCTCCACCACCTCCCCTCAATCACCTCCTCCCCCACCATTCACCTCCCCTCCCTCACCTCCTCCACCTCCTCCTCCACCTCCCTCACAACCCCTCCTCCCCTCATTAACCTCCTCCTCCCTCAATCACCACCTCCCTCATTACCCTCCAACCTCACTCCCACTCCACCTCCTCCTCCTAACACCTCCTCCCTCAACTCTAACCTCCTCCACCTCATAACACCTCCCCCCCTCATTAACCCCTCCTCCCCTCATTCCACACTCCCCCCTCATAACCTCCAACACCTCCCACCATTCACCTCCTCCTCCCCCTCCATCAACCTCCTCCTCCCCTCATTAACCTCCTCCAACCCCATCCTCTCAACCCCTCATCACAACACCTCCCTCCCACCATCCCCACACCTACCCCCCTCATAACACCTCCTCCCACCACATCACCTCCACCTCACCCTCATTAACCTCCTCCTCCCCTCATTAACCTCCCCTCATCATCCCCTCATAACCATCAAACCCTCATTAACCTCCTCCTCCCACCATATTACCTCCTCCTCCTCATTATATTACTCCTCCCCCATTCACCTCCTCCTCCCTTCATTATCCTCCTCCTCCTCCTCATTAACCTCCTCCTCATCCCCTCATTCACCTCCTCCCACCATTCGCCTCCTCCTCCCCTCATTCACCTCCTCCTCCCACCATTCACCTCCTCCTCCCTCATTAACCTCCTCCTCCCCTCATTAACCTCCTCCCCTCATTAACCTCCTCCACCTCATTCACCACCTCCTCCCCTCATTAACCTCGTCCTCCTCCCACCATTCACCTCCTCCTCCCCTCATTAACCTCCTCCTCCCCTCATTAACCTCCTCCTCCCCTCATTAACCTCCTCCCCTCATTAACCTCCTCCTCCCCCTCATTCACCACCTCCTCCCCTCATTAACCTCGTCCTCCTCCCACCATTCACCTCCTCCTCCCCTCATTAACCTCCTCCTCCCCTCATTCACCTCCTCCTCCCCTCATTAACCTCCTCCTCCCTCATTCACCTCCTCCTCCTCCTCATTAACCTCCTCCTCATCCCCTCATTCACCTCCTCCCACCATTCGCCTCCTCCTCCCACCATTTACCTCCTCCTCCCCTCATTCACCTCCTCCTCCCACCATTCACCTCCTCCTCCCCTCATTAACCTCCTCCTCCCCTCATTAACCTCCTCCCCTCATTAACCTCCTCCTCCCCTCATTCACCACCTTAACCTCGTCCTCCTCCCACCATTCGCCTCCTCCTCCCCTCATTAACCTCCTCCTCCCCTCATTAACCTCCTCCCCTCATTAACCTCCTCCTCCCTCATTCACCTCCTCCTCCCCTCATTCACCTCCTCCTCCCACCATTCACCTCCTCCTCCCTCATTAACCTCCTCCTCCCACCATTCACCTCCTCCTCCCCTCATTAACCTCCTCCTCCCACCATTCACCTCCTCCTCCACCTCATTAACCTCATCCTCCCCTCATTAACCTCTTCCTCCCACCATTCACCTCCTCCTCCCCTCATTAACCTCCTCCTCCCCTCATTATCCTCCATCTCCCCTCATTAACCTCCTCCTCCCACCATTCACCTCCTCCTCCCCTCATTAACCTCCTCCTCCCACCATTCACCTCCTCCTCCACCTCATTAACCTCATCCTCCCCTCATTAACCTCTTCCTCCCACCATTCACCTCCTCCTCCCCTCATTAACCTCCTCCTCCCCTCATTATCCTCCATCTCCCCTCATTAACCTCCTCCTCCCACCATTCACCGCCTCCTCATTATCCTCCTCCTCCCACCATTCACCTCCTCCTCCCCTCATTCACCTCCTCCTCCCCTCATTAACCTCCTCCTCCTCCTCATTAACCTCCTCCTCCCACCATTAACCTCCTCCTCCCCTCATTACCCTCCTCCTCCCACCATTCACCTCCTCCTCCCACCATTCACCTCCTCCTCCCACCATTCACCTCCTCCTCCCACCATTCACCTCCTCCTCCCCTCATTAACCTCCTCCTCCCTCATTAACCTTGTCCTCCCCTCATTAACCTCCTCCTCCCACCATTCACCGCCTCCTCATTATCCTCCTCCTCCCACCATTCACCTCCTCCTCCCCTCATTAACCTCCTCCTCCCCTCATTAACCTTGTCCTCCCCTCATTAACCTCCTCCTCCCCTCATTAACCTTGTCCTCCCCTCATTAACCTCCTCCTCCCCTCATTAACCTTGTCCTCCCCTCATTAACCTCCTCCTCCCCTCATTAACCTTGTCCTCCCCTGCCCTCCCTCCTGATTTGCTTTGTCCTCCCCTGTCCTCCTCCTTCCCCCCTATTAAATATTTGAGTGACAGAGAGGTAACTTTTGAGAGGCAGAGGGCAAACCAATGCATAGCTTACAATGCATTAGATATGCACGTTCCACTCATAGAGTTAACTCTTTCAGTACCAGAAAGGTACCGAATGCATTGTTATTAATGAATGCATCGGATACCCCTCTGCCACTCAAAAGGTTAAACCGCTGTGTCACTCTTGCTTGTGTATATATATATATATATATATATATATATATATACAGATTTCTGTAGCATATACAAGGGGTTAAAATATTTAGCTGGGCCTCTTCATACACAGCACATAATAGCAGCATTTAATTTCCATGATGAATGTATCCTTAAACAAAATCCTCTTGAAAGTTGAACCGTTTAATTCAGTAGCTTCAGTTTTAGTATTTGATTTTATTAAAGAGGTGGATTTGTAAAACAGGAGACCAGACTCGTCAAACTGAAGAAACATCTTGGATCAGAAACGAAATGTTCCAAATACTTGAGCCAGATTATGGGCCAAGAATCTGAAATCCAAGTAGGATTTCAAACGGAGCCACAACCGCACCGTCCTTGGCTAATTAACTTGAACTGATCAGGTCCTTTCTATGAGTTTTTCTTGACATGTTCAACCACAAGGCAGATCCAAGGATATCGGGAAGGAATTAAGAGAGAGAGAGAAAACAGAAGGGAGTAAGTGATTGAAATAATAAAGCTAATAAAATCAGACATGCTAAAAATTGCTACCATAGAAGAAAATGCAACGTCCGATGAAAAATAACTAAAGCAATACCTCCTTTTGATAACACTACCAGTTAAAGGGATAGTAATACTTAAAATGTGAAAAAAAATATGTTGTAGGGTTTATCCCCCTGAGTAAAACAAGAGTACTCCCACTGCTGAAAGGTGTTTCATTCAAAAGATATTAATTTTCAAAGATGAAATTTTTAGGTACAATATCACAGTGGCCTGAAATTGTACAGTGGCGCTGTTGCTACACCATCCTATGGAGATTTATGGTCCCGGGACCAGAGCTGTCCATAGGATCATGTAGCAACAGCGCCACTGTACAATTTCAGGCCACTGTGATACTGCACCTAAAAAATTCAACTTTGAACTGTAATAACTTTTGAATAGAACACCTTTCAGCAGCGGGAGTACCCTTATTTTACTCAGGGGGATAAACCCTACAACATATTATTTTTTACATTTAAGTATTACTATCCTTTTAAAGGGATAGTAATGTTTCATAATAAAAGCAGCTCTAATTAATCTTCATAGTATTTGGGCCGTGGAGAGTGTTATTTCAATTCTGTCAGAGTTGTAGTTCAAGAGTAATTCAATGATAAAGTATCCCCTCCCGCCCCTGTTACTGATGTAACACTGCTCAGCCAGATCAGAAGGGAGGTGCCCAGGTAGACTGCAGAGAGGGACAATCTTCAATTAAGATAAGGGAAAAACCTGAAAAACTTGTCAAGGGGGGCAGGGCTTTCATTGTTCTCATAGGAAGAAGATTGTCCCCTGCTGTTATCTGTCTGGTCTATGGATTGGATTCCACATCTGAGAAGAGATGGCTTACACTAGGTAAAAGGGGAGGGAGGGGAAACTTTGCTTGAGAATATCTCTCAAACCATAAAGCTTTGAGAGATAAGACTTATATCATTCTTCATGTTTTTTAATGCCTACAAAATAAAATAAAGATAAAATGAAGTATTACTATCCCTTTAACATTTTATGGCTCAAAACTCCTTATGATCAATATGAATTTTTCACTGTTGCGTTGGTTCTAGAGATGACATCTTCATTCGCTTATGACGTCATATCCATGGAAGCAGACATGGCATTTTCTAGCAGGACCACAGGACACAAACTCTGCTCATTGCCCATGGTAATCTTAACACTTTAAAGGGATAGTAATACTTTGTTTTAACTTTATTTTATTTTGTAGGCATTAAAAAACCATGAAGAATGATATTCACAAGCAAAGTTTCCCCTCCCGCCCCTTTTACCTAGTGTAAGCCATCTCTTCTCAGATGTAGAATCCAGTCCATAGACCAGACAGATAATAGCAGGGGACAATCTTCTTACTATGAGAACAATGAAAGCCCTGCCCCCCTTGACAAGTTTTTCAGGTTTTTCCCTTATCTTAATTGAAGATTGTCCCTCTCTGCAGTCTGTCTGGGCACCTCCCTTCTGATCTGGCTGAGCAGTGTTACATCAGTAAAAGGGGCAGGAGGGGGATACTTTATCATTGAATTACTCTTGTACTACAACTCTGACAGTATTGAAATAAAACTCTCCAAAGTCCAAATAATATGATGATTAATTAGAGCTGTTTTTATTATGAAACATTACTATCACTTTAAGGTTCAGAAAGCTGCATGTGAAGTTGGCATTGCATGTTCAGTTAGTGTAGGTGGGTTATTTAGTCACCAGACGTGCACCTCTTCCATAATTTCTATTATTGTCGTAATTACGCTTATCTTGTATCACTTGTAAATTGTATCTTGTTCGAATCAAAAATGTTTTGGCTTTATTTCCTGTAATGCTATTTTACTTTTCAATAAAGATTTGTTAAAAAAAAAATAATAAGGTTCAGAAAGAAGTGAAATTTATGGGATTCTGTTCTGGTCATTGACGGTTAAAGCGGAACTACCACCCCACTTAAACTTGCCCCTAAAAAATTACCTGTCTGGCGACTAGCTGCTCAATAGTGCTAGTCGCCAGAATTATTACGTCCTTATACATAATTCATACTGCTCCCGGACTGACAGCCAGAAAACAGAGCAGACATCTTTGCATAGCGACGTCTGCGCGCCTGCGCTGTCAGTCCCATTCTGCTCTAGGAGGCGTTGCTAGGATCTGCCCGGTACCGAAGGGACTGACAGTGCAGGCGCATAGATGTCACTATGTCAATATGTCTGCACTGTTTCTTGGCTGTCAGTCCCGGGAACAATAGGAATTCTCTAAAAAGAGGTAATAACTCTGGTGACTAGCACTATTGAGCAGCTAGTTGCCGGATGGGTAATTCTTTTGGTGCAAGTTTAGGTGGGGTGGTAGTTCCGCTTTAGGTAGGACCACGCACCTGTCTGTTTCAGAAACTGTCATGTCTGCCTACAATGATCTTATATCCAGGGACAATTAAAGATGTTATCGCTGGAACCAAGAAGAAAGGGAAAAATTTGTAGGGCCATTGGGATTTTTATACCATAGTAACCCTTTGAGTGTAAGAGGGGTACACAATGCATTGCAAAGGGATAGTAATGTTTCATAAAAAAAGCAGCTCCGATTAATCTTCATAGTATTCGGGCCGTGGAGAGTGTTATATCAATACTGTCAGAGTTGTAGTACAAGAATAATTAAATGATAAAGTATCCCCCTCCCGCCCCTTTTACTGATGTAACACTGCTCACCTCAGAGCAGCAAGACTGTCCGGATGGATTGCAGAGAGAGACAATCTTCAGTGATCATAAGGAAAAACCTGTCAAGGGAGGTAGGGTTTCCTTATGATCACAGTAAGAAGATTGTCCCTTGTTGTGACCTGTCCGGTCAAGAGACCAGATTCCACATCTGAGGGAAGGAGTCTTACACTAGGTAAAAGGGACGGGAGGGGAATACTTTATCATTCAATTACTCTTGAAAGGGATAGTAATGTTTCACAATAAAAGCAGCTCCAATTAATCTTCATAGTATTTGGGTCATGGAGAGTGTTATATCAATACTGTCAGAGTTGTAGTACAAGAGTAATTGAATGATAAAGTATCCCCCTCCCGCCCCTTTTACCTAGTGTAAGACACCTCCCCTCAGATGTGGAATCTGGTCACTTGACCGGACAGCTGACAGCAAGGGACAATCTTCTTACTGTGATAATAAGGAAAACCCTTCCCCCCTTGACAGGTTTTTCGGTGTGTCCTTAAGATCACTAAAGATTGTCCCTCTCTGCGACCCATCCGGACAGTTTTGCTGCTCTGAGGTGAGCAGTGTTACATCAGTAAAAGGGACGGGAGGGGGATACTTTATCATTCAATTACTCTTGTACTACAACTCTGACAGTATTGAAATAACACTCTCCATGGCTCAAATACTATGAAGATTAATTGAAGCTCCTTTTAGTGTTAAACATTACTATCCCTTTAAAAGAGAGGCAGAGAGAGAAAACAGAAGGGCGAAAGTGATTGAAAGCATAGATGGAGAACAAAATACGACATGCCAAAAATTACTACCATGGAATAAAATCCTACTAACATCTGATGAAGAGTAAAGAGGTTTTTCTTTTAATAAAATCATAAGGCAGCTAATCTGCGGAGGCATCTTTGAAATGTGTTGGCAGAAGCAACAAGAGCAGATGATGAAAAACAGTAAGGAAACACTTAGTCATACATTAAACATTGTACTTTAATGAAATACCTTCTGATTTTGGAAGCGCAGGAGACCTGAAGAAGACCACTTTCTGGAAAAAATTATCTCGGTCTGGCTGCTTTTTTGAGTCGTATGCCAAGCTCTTCGCTTGTGATATTGCTGCTACTTCATCTTATAAATTAGTTGTCAACTGAGTCCAAGAAAACACAGAGCGAGAGAGAGAGAGAGAGAGAGAGAGAGAGAGAGAATCCCTGAACTGTACAAGTCAACTGAGTTCTCTTTTCATGAGAGAAAATTATAACAGTGGCCGGCAACCAGCTGCCCTGGGCAGAGGCGGAATTAGAAGCCACCCGGCTCTGGTGCAGAAATTGCCATTGGCCCCCTGACCATATTGCCCCAATCTCCACATTGACCCCCTCCATTGCCCCCAAACTCCACATTCCTCCCCCATTGCCCCAATCTCCACATTGCCCCCAATATCCACACTACTCCCCCATTGCCCCCAACCTCCGCATTGCTCCCTCATTGCCCCCAATCTCCACATTACTTCTCCCATTGCCCCCAGTCTCCACATTGCTTCCCTTATTGCCCCCAATCTCCACATTGCTCCCCCATTGCCCCAATCTCCACATTGCCCCCCACATTGACCCCAATCTCCACATTGCCCCCACATTGCCCCCAATCTCCACATTGTTCCCCCATTGACCCCAATCTCCACTTTGCTTCCCTTATTGCCCCCAATCTCCACATTGACCCTCCCATTGCCCCAATATCCACATTACTTCCCCATTGCCCCCAATCTCCACATTACTCCCCCATTGCCCCAAATCTCCACATTACTCCCCCATTGCCACCAATCTCCACATTGCTCCCTCATTGTCCCCAATATCCACATTACTCCCCCATTGCTCCCAATCTCCACATTACTCCCCCATTGCCCCCAGTCTCCACTTTGCTTCCCTTATTGCCTCCAATCTCCACATTGACCCTCCCATTGCCCCAATCCCCACATTACTCCCCATTGCCCCCAATCTCCACATTACTCCCCATTGCCCCCAATCTCCACATTACTTCCCCATTGCCTCCAATCACCACATTGACCCTCCCATTGCCCCCGATCTCCACATTACTTCCCCATTGCCCTCAATCTCCACATTACGTCCCCATTTCCCCAATCTCCACATTACTTCCCCATTTGCCCCCAAATCTCCAAGAGTACTCCCTCTGCTGAAAGGTGTTTTATTCTACAGTTATTACAGCTCAAAGTTTAATTTTTAAGGTGCAATATCACAGTGTCCTGAAATTGTAGCATGGCGCTGTTGCTACACCATCCTATGCAGGGGAGGGCTGGCAACTTTTGGCCTGGGGGGCAAGTACAATTAAGTGGCCTATTTATATTATATATTACCGCTCCAGCCCAACCCCTTTTGTTAATGTTATAGCTGGCATTAATGTAATAGATTAAGTCAAGTGATACCTCAGAGCTTATAACTGAAATGGTGGTACACAATTGATATCACAAAGATGACAATTGAAATGGATCTACATTAGTGATACCACAGAGCTTATAACTGAAATGGAGCAACACTAGTGATACCACAGAGCTTACAACTGAGATGGAGTTACACTAGTGATACCACAGAGCTTACAACTGAAATGGATCTACACTAGTGATACCACAGAGCTTACAACTGAGATGGAACTACACTAGTGATACCACAGAGCTTACAACTGAGATGGAGTTACACTAGTGATACCACAGAGCTTACAACTGAAATGGATCTACACTAGTGATACCACAGAGCTTACAACTGAGATGGAGTTACACTAGTGATACCACAGAGCTTACAACTGAAATGGAGTTACACTAGTGATACCACAGAGCTTACAACTGAAATGGAGCAACACTAGTGATACCACAGAGCTTACAACTGAAATGGAGCAACACTAGTGATACCACAGAGCTTACAACTGAAATGGAGCTACACTAGTGATACCACAGAGCTTACAACTGAAATGGAGCTACACTAGTGATAGGGTGGCAAAAATCCTTGCACCAGCCCTGGCAGGCTGTCAGTCTTCCTCTTCTCCCCTCCACACTTTGTCCTCGGATGACAGAAGATTTCTCCATGTGTGAGTTGTACCCGCAGCCTGTCCTGAAGCGCCGTCAGTCCCTTCTGGTACCTAAGGGTGCCATGCAACGCATCCTGGAGGAGACTGGGACTGACAGCACAGGCGCGCAGATGTCTGTAAGCAAAGATGTCTGCGCTGTTGCCTGGCCGTCAGTCTCGGCACATGTAGGATTTATGAGCAACGCCGTAATTATTCTGGATAATTTGACTATTGGTAAGCTTATCACTAGATGGCTAATTATGGGGGGACTTTATTTGGGGTGATAGTTTCCCTTTAAAACAATTACAAGGATTACAGATGCATTACAAATGAGCATTCAAATAGAGCCCCTTTAAAGTCAACCCCCTGCTTATACTTTTTTTCCACGCTCACCATTTTTTTAAAATTTACTTATTTATTTATTTTTTCAAATTTTATGTCCCTGACAGGATCTGACAAAATTTATGTTTCCCAAAGATTTTTCTGTCTGGAACTATGAAAGCAGGAGAGTGATACAATGTTGCACCATACCTGCACCACTGAGTGCTCTTTATACTGCAGTGGAAGCAGGTTCTTCTGCCACAGGGACAGTGCAATATTATATCAATAACCCTAGATTCATAGTCCTGAACAGGAAGCTCCCCGGAAACAGAAATTCAGTGAGCTCCCTGGAAGATGGGTGAAGATGGGAAAAAAAGATATGGGTGGTTTGACTTTACATATTACCGTATGCAGAATATGAAGCAAGCAAACTGTATCATGCAGACAAATAAAGGTTTGTTTATATGTTTATATATGTGTATATATTGTTTCTCTATTTTGCATAAATGTGTCACTTTTTACTGTAAAATGTCTTCAGGACATACTTGAAAACCGAAAGAAATCTCAATATATTCTTCCTGAGAAAACATTTTCTAAATAAATATATTTTCTAGATAAAACATGTCTAAGGCCTATGGTATTCTAAATCATTTGAATAATCTTTTCCCCTTTAGATTTTCAGCAGTTCTAGCAATGAAAATGTAGGAGTCACCGATTGGAATTCTCCGTTACATTGTACAGTAGTAAATTTTAGTAATATTAGATATAAAATCAAAATCAAATGAGAGAGAGGAACACGTTCTTGTAGGACCTGGCAGGAATCCAGAGCGCTATCTAGGATTAAGCTAACAAAAAAAAAAGCCGTTAGTGGAAGCTGCTAATTGCTTGTAGATCATCTTTAAAAACCATCTCGTTCACATGAGAGCTAAAAAATACGTTTCATAATGTGTAATTCAGAAATGCAAGGGAGGAAATATAAAGATGATAAATTGCCTTGGAACATGTTTAATCTCCCTTTAGCTTCTTCTTAATCTTTTAACGACCTCCGGAGTATGCAATTCATTGCTTTGCAATTTGCTTTTCACCAATCTGGTCCGTAAAGGGTTAATATTGTCAGTATTTATAGGGAGTTAGGTTGAACAGAAACAATCTTAGCCAATGGTCAAGAAGCGTTGGCAGCTGGTCCTTATTTTAGTCTGTTTTACAGTGGACCAGTCACCCTAACACATGTTTAGTTTGTTTCACAGACAACTAAAATCTGCCTGTATGTTGTAGTCACCATTTTTTGTGGAATAAGCACTTTTTAAGTTGATGGCACTGTCTGGAACTTTATGTTTCACCACATTGCCCCTCATTGTCCACAATGCCCCCATCACAATGCCCCTCATTCTCCACAATGCCTGTTCCACAGTGCCCCTACTGACCGCCCCCCCTCCTCCTACCTCGAGTCCCTGGTGGTCTAGCGGTGTGCGATGACAGATCTGTGCCTCATTCGACACAGACCTCTGTCTGCATCGCAAGCTCCTGTGCGGCTCTTAGTAATACAGAGCGCTGGGAGATTATGTCATCTCCCAGCGCTCTGCATTGCTAGAGTGCCGGCTGCCGGGAGATCAGCTGTGCTGCGGGCGCATGGCAAGGGTGTCGCAGGGGGTGGAGTGACGGGCCCGGTCGCAGGTGCGACCCCTGCGACACCTATTGTTACTCCACTGCCCAGTTATAAGAGGGTGTGCTCACCTGTGTAACCAGGTTATTGTGAGTTTTTTATTTTTTATTTTTCCCCCCTCAACGATTTCAGTTTGTTTTGCAATTGAATCGTTCACGTTATAGGTCACATTAAAGGTGGAAAACATTCTGACATGATTTATCTTTGTCTCATTCTTTAACATCACAAGAACCTGGCATTTTAACAGGGGTGTGTAGACTTTTTATATCCACTGTATGTAATACAGGTCGTCTACAATAACAAGTCTGAAACAGAGTTAAAGTGGAACTTTCACTCTCTATAATGTCGACCTCCGATAATTAGGCAAATGGCGAATAGCTTCATAATAGCGCTCTTAGCACTCATAAGTACCCCGTTCTGAAGTAATCCTTAGTGTTTGGAGACCAGAATCCAGGCATCAGCGCAGACATCGTGTCTTAAAGACGTCTGCGCACCTGCGCTGTCAGTCCCGGTCTCCTCTAGGTGGCATTGCACTGTGTGAGCACTATTAAGAAGCTAGTCGCCCTATTCCTAATTATTGGAACTCGGTATAAAGATACAGCAGGGCCGGTCTGTACAGAGGTCTATGGGGCTGTATTATTACTGTATCGCACAGGAACGCAGTATACAGATACAGCAGGACAGATCTGTACAGAGGTCTATGGGACTGTATTATAACTGTATCACACAGGAACGCAGTATACAGATACAGCAGGACAGATCTGTACAGAGGCCTATGGGACTGTATTATTACTGTATCACCCAGGAACGCAGTATAAAGACACAGGACAGATCTGTACAGAGGCCTATGGGACTGTATTATTACTGTATCACACAGGAACGCAGTATAAAGATATAGCAGGACAGATCCGTACAGAGGTCTATGGGACTGTATTATTACTGTATCACACAGGAACGCAGTATAAAGATACAGCAGGACCGATCTGTACAGAGGCCTCTGGGACTGTATTATTACTGCATCACGCAGGAACGCAGTATAAAGATACAGCAGGACCGATCTGTACAGAGGCCTCTGGGACTGTATTATTACTGCATCACGCAGGAACGCAGTATAAAGATACAGCAGGACCGATCTGTACAGAGGCCTCTGGGACTGAATTATTACTGCATCACGCAGGAACGCAGTATAAAGATACAGCAGGACCGATCTGTACAGAGGCCTCTGGGACTGAATTATTACTGCATCACAAAGGAACGCAGTATAAAGATACAGCAGGACCGATCTGTACAGAGGCCTCTGGGACTGTATTATTACTGCATCACGCAGGAACGCAGTATAAAGATACAGCAGGACCGATCTGTACAGAGGCCTCTGGGACTGTATTATTACTGCATCACGCAGGAACGCAGTATAAAGATACAGCAGGACCGATCTGTACAGAGGCCTCTGGGACTGTATTATTACTGCATCACGCAGGAACGCAGTATAAAGATACAGCAGGACCGATCTGTACAGAGGCCTCTGGGACTGTATTATTACTGCATCACGCAGGAACGCAGTATAAAGATACAGCAGGACCGATCTGTACAGAGGCCTCTGGGACTGTATTATTACTGCATCACGCAGGAACGCAGTATAAAGATACAGCAGGACCGATCTGTACAGAGGCCTCTGGGACTGTATTATTACTGCATCACGCAGGAACGCAGTATAAAGATACAGCAGGACCGATCTGTACAGAGGCCTCTGGGACTGTATTATTACTGCATCACGCAGGAACGCAGTATAAAGATACAGCAGGACCGATCTGTACAGAGGCCTCTGGGACTGTATTATTACTGCATCACGCAGGAACGCAGTATAAAGATACAGCAGGACCGATCTGTACAGAGGCCTCTGGGACTGTATTATTACTGCATCACGCAGGAACGCAGTATAAAGATACAGCAGGACAGATCTGTACAGAGGCCTCTGGGACTGTATTATTACTGTATCACACAGGAACACAGTATAAAGATACAGCAGGACCGATCTGTACAGAGGCCTCTGGGACTGAATTATTACTGTATCACACAGGAACGCAGTATAAAGATACAGCAGGACAGATCTGTACAGAGGCCTCTGGGACTGAATTATTACTGTATCACACAGGAACGCAGTATAAAGATACAGCAGGACAGATCTGTACAGAGGTCTATGGGACTGTATTATTACTGTATCACACAGGAACGCAGTATAAAGATACAGCAGGACAGATCTGTACAGAGGTCTATGGGACTGTATTATTACTGTATCACACAGGAACGCAGTATAAAGATACAGCAGGACCGATCTGTACAGTGGTCTATGGGACTGTATTATTACTGTATCACACAGGAATGCAGTATAAAGATACAGCAGGACAGATCTGTACAGAGGCCTCTGGGACTGTATTATTACTGCATCACACAGGAACGCAGTATAAAGATACAGCAGGACAGATCTGTACAGAGGCCTCTGGGACTGTATTATTACTGCATCACACAGGAACGCAGTATAAAGATACAGCAGGACAGATCTGTACAGAGGCCTGTGGGACTGTATTATTACTGCATCACACAGGAACGCAGTATACAGATACAGCAGGACAGATCTGTACAGAGGCCTATGGGACTGTATTATTACTGCATCACACAGGAACGCAGTATAAAGATACAGCAGGACAGATCTGTACAGAGGCCTATGGGACTGTATTATTACTGTATCACACAGGAACGCAGTATAAAGATACAGCAGGCCAGATCTGTACAGAGGTCTATGGGACTGTATTATTACTGTATCACACAGGAACGCAGTATAAAGATACAGCAGGACAGATATGTACAGAGGTCTATGGGACCGTATTATTACTGTATCACACAGGAACGCAGTATAAAGATACAGCAGGACAGATCTGTACAGAGGTCTACGGGACTCTACGGGACTGTATTATTACTGTATCACACAGGAACGCAGTATAAAGATACAGTAGGACAGATCTGTACAGAGGTCTATGGGACTGTATTATTACTGTATCACACAGGAACACAGTATAAAGACTCAGGACAGATCTGTACAGAGGCCTATAGGAACTCAAGTGGGCTGACTATCAGCCGCACTCCCCCCATGATAGGACCTGGTTGGGACTGCAGGATAAAGATGTGGAAACAGGCTAGGTAAATGAAATGTAACTGGGAAACTGCCGCCCTTCTCGCCGCTGTGTAAGAGCACTCAGACCACTTTAATAGCAGTTAATAAAATCTCTCGCTCTCTGCGAGTGAACAACAATATCAGGCGAGTGACACTTTGTTATTTGTCTCCCCGCGATTATCCTTGTGTTTCTGAGTTGAGGATTTCTCATCATACTAACGAGATCCAGCAGGACTTTGAACTTTCAATATATATGCAGAGAAAATGAGTTAAAAAGACTGCTCTGACTTAATGTGCCCAAATATGATTAGTGTCAAACTGTGAAATATCATTCCTTATCTCTGCCAAGCAGCAGACAGGGAAATTTCTAGGGATCAGGATTTTTTCTGTCTTTCTCTGTTTATTCTCAGCAGAACACAGCGTTTGAGGCCCGGTTTGTGCGTTCGCTTCTTGCTGTCATGTTGCCTTGTAAAAACCTCTGAGATTCGCTGTCGTTTGTGCCTTTTGCCTTCCATAGACTTCTGTGTTTCACTTGACATCGATTTGTGATCAAGGGACATCGCATTTAAAGATGGCAGGCAGCAGGTTTAACTCTTTGAATGCTAGAAAAATCTACAACGCACTGCAAAGCTTTGGATCAATGAAACCCCTTTCAATGCTTTGCACATACCAGTGGTATTCAAGAGGTTAACAGTTCAGTTGGTTTGCCCCAGAAATTAGTCAATTTTGTTTTTCAAAATGTGCCCCTTTAGGGTTACCATAACCTTCTTATTTCCCAGGAAATTTCCATCTTTTGGGGGTCCTCCTGGAAATGTAACCGCTGGTGTGCCAGAGGCAATGTGTTGCCTATCCCTCTGGTATTCATATGGTTAAGGTATGATGTAAATGTATTGGATATCCTTGTAGGATATCTCTATCTCTCTGTTACCTGTTCTGTGATGAGTGCAGGAAGCTTCCCAGAGCTCATCAAAGCATGAGTCCTGTGACTGTGTGAGGGTGACTTGTCAGACACATCCTTACACAGTGAGCACTGCAACTTCAGATCAGAGAGCTGCCTGCCTAAACTTAGTGCCAGTGCTGCTCCCTGCCCTACTGTGATGCTGTGACCAGTGCCTTTATTAGACCAATGCTGGGAAGTGAGTCACTGACTCACAGCATTCAGGTAGGTCTCCTAAAAAGAGGGACACCACTGTGCAAAGGAGGGACACCTACACAGGGTCGCTTGGGAGTACAGACCCTTAATATTTCCTAAAGAGGGGCACTTTGGAGGTATGGACCCATAATATCTCCTAAAGAAGAAGACTTGGGAGGCATGGACCCCTAATATCTCCTAAAGAGGGACACTTGGGAGGTATGAACCCCTAATATCTCCTAAAGAGGGACACTTGGGAGGTATGGATCCCTAATATCTCCTAAAGAGGGACACTTGGGAGGTATGAACCCATAATATCTCCTAAAGAGGGACACTCGGGAGATACAGACCCCTAAAATCTCCTAAAGAGGTATACCTGGGAGGTATCGACACATAATATCTCCTAAAGAGGGACACTCTGGACATACAGACTCCTAGTATTTCTTAAAGAGGAACACTTGGGAGGTATGGACCCCTAATATTTCCTAAAGAGGTACACTTGGAAGGTACAGACCCCTAATATCTCCTAAAGAGGGACATTTGGGAGGTACAGACCACTATTTTTTCCTAAAGAGGGACATTTGGGAGGTACAAACCCCTAATATCTCCTAAAGAGGGACACTTGGGAGATACAGACCCCTAATATCTCCTAAAGAGGGACACTTGGGAGATACAGACCCCTAATATCTCCTAAAAAGGGACACTTGGGAGGTATGGACCCCTAATATCTCCTAAAAAGGGACACTTGGGAGGTATGGACCCCTAATATCTCCTAAAAAGGGACACTTGGTAGGTACGGACCCCTAATATCTCCTAAAGAGGGACATTTGGGAGGTACAAACCCTTAATATCTCCTAAAGAGGGACACTTGGGAGGTATGGTCCCCTAATATCTCCTAAAGAGGGGCACTTGGGAGGTATGGACCCCTAATATTTCCTAAAGAGGGACACTTGGGAGGTATGGTCCCCTAATATCTCCTAAAGAGGGGCACTTGGGAGGTATGGACCCCTAATATTTCCTAAAGAGGGACACTTGGGAGGTACAGACCCCTAATATCTCCTAAAAAGGGACACTTGGTAGGTACGGACCCCTAATATCTCCTAAAAAAGGACACTTGGTAGGTACGACCCCTAATATCTCCTAAAGAGGGACATTTGGGAGGTACAAACCCTTAATATCGCCTAAAGAGGGACACTTGGGAGGTATGGTCCCCTAATATCTCCTAAAGAGGGGCACTTGGGAGGTATGGACCCCTAATATTTCCTAAAGAGGGACACTTGGGAGGTACGGACCCCTAATATCTCCTAAAGAGGGACACTTGGGAGGTTCTGACCGCTAATATCTCCTAAAGAGGGACACTTGGGAGGTATGGATCCCTTATATCTCCTAAAGAGGGACACTTGGGAGGTATTAACCCCTAATATCTCCTAAAGAGGAACACTTGGGAGGTACAGACCCCTAATATCTCCTAAAGAGGGACACTTGGGAGGTACAGACCCCTAATATCTCCTAAAGAGGGACACTTGGGAGGTACGGACCCCTAATATCTCCTAAAGAGGAACACTTGGGAGGTACAGACCCCTAATATCTCCTAAAGAGGGACACTTGGAAGGTACAGACCCCTAATATCTCCTAAAGAGGGACACTTGGGAGGTGTGGATCCCCATTATCTCCTAAAGAGGGACACTTGGGAGGTACGGACCCCTAATATCTCCTAAAGAGGAACACTTGGGAGGTACAGACCCCTAATATCTCCTAAAGAGGGACACTTGGGAGGTACAGACCCCTAATATCTCCTAAAGAGGGACACTTGGGAGGTACGGACCCCTAATATCTCCTAAAGAGGAACACTTGGGAGGTACAGACCCCTAATATCTCCTAAAGAGGGACACTTGGAAGGTATAGACCCCTAATATCTCCTAAAGAGGGACACTTGGGAGGTACAGATCACTAATATCTCCTAAAGAGGGACACTTGGGAGGAATGTTGAAAATCTGTGAGTTCCACAACTAATTACACAAAGCAATGAATTGGATACGTCTCTGGCAACAAAAATCAATGAGAAATTATGGGATGGCACAGTTGGTTTGTTCCCGAATTGCATTTCTGCAGACAGTCTTTGTCTCGTTAAAGTCAGAATCAGCCAAAGAAAAGTAATTACTTCAGCCATTACAGACACCAAACTGTTGCTTTTTTATCTGTTAAAAAATGCTGTCTGGCCATTTACACGGATGTATTTATATTTAGAAGATCATCCGTGTCACCAACTGCAGGCGATGGATTTAAAAAAATCCTCTTTTTATCTTTAATACAGTATACAGTCTTTCATTTGCCCCATGAAAGAAATATCTGGAATTATATATTAATGCAATGTTTTTTTTAACCCCTTAACGATCGGCCGCGCTGGCACATTGCGGTCAGGAAAGGACCACGGAGCATTTTTTGTTTTAATTTCAATTTGGATTCCAGACTCCCCGAAAGGCGTGGGCTAGGGATGAGCGAGCACCCCGATGCTCGGGTGCTCGGGTGCTCTGACCGAGCACCCCCTGAGGCTCGAGTGCTCGGCCGAGCACCCGAGCCCCATTGAAAAGCATGGGAGCACTCGAGCATTAAACCAGGCACCCCCTGCTCTGATGAGCGGAGGGTGCCTGGTCAATGTCCCCCTTCATCTCCGCTATGCCCCTCTTCCACAATGTCCCCCTTCATCTCCTATGCCATAGAGGAGATGAAGGGGGACATTGTGGAAGAGGGGCATAGCGGAGATGAAGGGGGACATTGTGGAAGAGGGGCATAGACTCTATGCCCCTCTTCCACAATGTCCCCCTTCATCTCCGCTATGCCCCTCTTCCACAATGTCCCCCTTCATCTCCTCTATGGCATAGGAGATGAAGGGGGACATTGTGGAAGAGGGGCATAGCGGAGATGAAGGGGGACATTGTGGAAGAGGGGCATAGCGGAGATGAAGGGGGACATTGTGGAAGAGGGGCATAGAGTCTATGCCCCTCTTCCACAATGTCCCCCTTCATCTCCGCAATGCCCCCTTCATCTCCGCAATGCCCCCGTACCTCCAGTCCCTGGTGGTCCAGCGGAGCGTCTTCGGATCTGTGCCTCTTCCGGCACAGATCCCCTTCACCCGAACATGTCGGGCGAGCACATGGCGGTACTCGTACGAGTACCGCCATGTGCCAAGCAGAGCGATGCTCGAGCCGATCCGAGCATCGGCCGAGCACGCTCGCTCAACACTAGCGTGGGCACAATTGTGGCAATGTGGAGGTGACTGGGGGCAATGTGGAGGTGACTGGGGGCAATGTGGAGGCAATTGGGGAAATGTGGAGGCAATTGGGGGCAATGTGGAGGCAATTGTGGGCAATATGGAGGCAATTGTGGCAATGTGGAGGTGATTGGGGGCAATGTGGTGGCAATTGGGGAAAAGTGGAGGCAATTGGGGGCAATGTGGAGGCAATTGTGGGTAATATGGAGGCAATTGTGGGCAATGTGGAGACAATTGTGGGCAATATGGAGGCAATTGGGGGCAACGTGAAGACAATTGTGGCAATGTGGAGGCAATTGGGGGCAATGTGGAGGCAATTGGGACAATGTGGAGGTGATTGTGGGCAACGTTGAGGCAATTGTGGGCAATGTGGAGACAATTGTGGGCAATATGGAGGCAATTGAGGGCAATGTGGAGGCAATTGGGGGCAACATGAAGACAATTGAGGACAATATGGAGGCAACTGTGGCAATGTTGAGGTGATTGGGTCAATGTGAAGGTAATTGGGGGCAATGTGGAGGCAATTGGGGGCAATGTGGAGGCAATTGTGGCAATGTTGAGGTGATTGGGGGCAATGTGGAGGCAATTGTGGGCAATGTGGAAACAATTGAGACAATATGGAGGCAGTTGTGGCAATGTTGAGGTGATTGGGGCAATGTGGAGGCAATTGGGGGCAATGTGGCGGCAATTGGGACAATGTTGAGGTGATTGGGGGCAATGTGGAGGCAATTGAGACAATGTGGAGGCAATTGTGGGCAACGTGAAGACAATTGTGTGCAATATGGAGGCAATTGGGGGCAATGTGGAGGCAATTGTGGCAGTGTGGAGGCAATTGGGGGCAACGTGAAGACAATTGTGGCAATGTGGAGGCAATTGGGGGCAATGTGGAGGCAATTATGGCAATGTTGAGGTGATTGGGGGCAATGTGGAGGCAATTGTGGGCAATGTGGAGACAATTGAGGACAATATGGAGGCAATTGTGGCAATGTTGAGATGATTGGGGCAATGTGGAGGCAATTGGGGGTAATGTGGAGGCAATTGGGACAATGTGGAGGTGATTGGGGGCAATGTGGACGCAATTGGGTCAATGTGCAGGCAATTGGGGGCAATGTGGAGGCAATTGAGACAATGTGGAGGCAATTGTGGGCAATGTGAAGACAATTGTGGGCAATATGAAGGCAATTGGGGGCAATGTGGAGGCAATTGTGTCAATGTGGAGGCAATTGGGGGCAACGTGAAGACAATTGTGGCAATGTGGAGGCAATTGGGGGCAACATGAAGACAATTGAGGAGAATATGGAGGCAATTGTGGCAATGTTGAGGTGATTGGGGCAATGTGGAGTCACTTGGGGGCAATGTGGAGGCAATTGGGACAATGTTGAGGTGATTGGGGGCAATGTGGAGGGAACTGGGTCAATGTGAAGGTAATTGGGGGCAATGTGGAGGCAATTGAGACAATGTGGAGGCAATTGGGGGCAAAGTGAAGACAATTGTGGGCAATATGGAGGCAATTGGGGGCAATGTGGAGGCAATTGTGGCAGTGTGGAGGCAATTGGGGGCAACGTGAAGACAATTGTGGCAATGTGGAGGCAATTGGGGGCAATGTGGAGGCAATTGTGGCAATGTTGAGGTGATTGGGGGCAATGTGAAGGTAATTGGAGGCAATGTGGAGGCAATTGGGGGCAATGTGGAGGCAATTGTGGCAATATTGAGGTGATTGGGGGCAATGTGGAGGCAATTGTGGGCAATGTGGAAACAATTGAGGGCAATATGGAGGCAGTTGTGGCAATGTTGAGGCAATTGGGGGCAATGTGGTGGCAATTGGGACAATGTTGAGGTGATTGGGGGCAATGTGGAGGCAATTGAGACAATGTGGAGGCAATTGTGGGAAACGTGAAGACAATTGTGTGCAATATGGAGGCAATTGGGGGCAATGTGGAGGCAATTGTGGCAGTGTGGAGGCAATTGGGGGCAACGTGAAGACAATTGTGGCAATGTGGAGGCAATTGGGGGCAACGTGGAGGCAATTGTGGCAATGTTGAGGTGATTGGGGGCAATGTGGAGGCAATTGTGGACAATGTGGAGACAATTGAGGACAATATGGAGGCAATTGTGGCAATGTTGAGGTGATTGGGGCAATGTGGAGGCAATTGGGGGTAATGTGGAGGCAATTGGGACAATGTGGAGGTGATTGGGGGCAATGTGGATGCAATTGGGTCAATGTGCAGGCAATTGGGGGCAATGTGGAGGCAATTGAGACAATGTGGAGGCAATTGTGGGCAATGTGAAGACAATTGTGGGCAATATGAAGGCAATTGGGGGCAATGTGGAGGCAATTGTGTCAATGTGGAGGCAATTGGGGGCAACGTGAAGACAATTGTGGCAATGTGGAGGCAATTGGGGGCAACATGAAGACAATTGTGGACAATATGGGGGCAATTGTGGCAATGTTGAGGTGATTGGGGCAATGTGGAGTCACTTGGGGGCAATGTGGAGGCAATTGGGACAATGTTGAGGTGATTGGGGGCAATGTGGAGGCAATTGGGTCAATGTGAAGGTAATTGGGGGCAATGTGGAGGCAATTGAGACAATGTGGAGGCAATTAGGGGCAAAGTGAAGACAATTGTGGGCAATATGGAGGCAATTGGGGGCAATGTGGAGGCAATTGTGGCAGTGTGGAGGCAATTGGGGGCAACGTGAAGACAATTGTGGCAATGTGGAGGCAATTGGGGGCAATGTGGAGGCAATTGTGGCAATGTTGAGGTGATTGGGGGCAATGTGGAGGCAGTTGTGGGTAATGTGGAGACAATTGAGGACAATATGGAGGCAATTCTGGCAATGTTTAGGTGATTGGGGCAATGTGGAGGCAATTGGGGGCAATGTGGAGGCAACTGGGACAATGTGGAGGTGATTGGGGGCAATGTGGACGCAATTGGGTCAATGTGAAGGCAATTGGGGGCAATGTGGAGGCAATTGAGACAATGTGGAGGCAATTGTGGGCAATATAGGGGCAATTGGGGGCAATGTGGAGGCAATTGTGGCAATGTGGAGGCAATTGAGGGCAACGTGAAGACAATTGTGGCAATGTGGAGGCAATTGGGGGCAATGTGGAGGCAATTGTGGCAATATTGAGGTGATTGGGGGCAATGTGGAGGCAATTGTGGGCAATGTGGAAACAATTGAGGGCAATATGGAGGCAGTTGTGACAATGTTGAGGCAATTGGGGGCAATGTGGCGGCAATTGGGACAATGTTGAGGTGATTGGGGGCAATGTGGAGGCAATTGAGACAATGTGGAGGCAATTGTGGGCAACGTGAAGACAATTGTGTGCAATATGGAGGCAATTGGGGGCAATGTGGAGGCAATTGTGGCAGTGTGGAGGCAATTGGGGGCAACGTGAAGACAATTGTGGCAATGTGGAGGCAATTGGGGGCAATGTGGAGGCAATTGTGGCAATGTTGAGGTGATTGGGGGCAATGTGGAGGCAATTGTGGGCAATGTGGAGACAATTGAGGACAATATGGAGGCAATTGTGGCAATGTTGAGATGATTGGGGCAATGTGGAGGCAATTGGGGGTAATGTGGAGGCAATTGGGACAATGTGGAGGTGATTGGGGGCAATGTGGACGCAATTGGGTCAATGTGCAGGCAATTGGGGGCAATGTGGAGGCAATTGAGACAATGTGGAGGCAATTGTGGGCAATGTGAAGACAATTGTGGGCAATATGAAGGCAATTGGGGGCAATGTGGAGGCAATTGTGTCAATGTGGAGGCAATTGGGGGCAACGTGAAGACAATTGTGGCAATGTGGAGGCAATTGGGGGCAATGTGGAGGCAATTGTGGCAATGTTGAGGTGATTGGGGGCAATGTGGAGGCAATTGTGGACAATGTGGAGACAATTGAGGACAATATGGAGGCAATTGTGGCAATGTTGAGGTGATTGGGGCAATGTGGAGGCAATTGGGGGTAATGTGGAGGCAATTGGGACAATGTGGAGGTGATTGGGGGCAATGTGGATGCAATTGGGTCAATGTGCAGGCAATTGGGGGCAATGTGGAGGCAATTGAGACAATGTGGAGGCAATTGTGGGCAATGTGAAGACAATTGTGGGCAATATGAAGGCAATTGGGGGCAATGTGGAGGCAATTGTGTCAATGTGGAGGCAATTGGGGGCAACGTGAAGACAATTGTGGCAATGTGGAGGCAATTGGGGGCAACATGAAGACAATTGTGGACAATATGGGGGCAATTGTGGCAATGTTGAGGTGATTGGGGCAATGTGGAGTCACTTGGGGGCAATGTGGAGGCAATTGGGACAATGTTGAGGTGATTGGGGGCAATGTGGAGGCAATTGGGTCAATGTGAAGGTAATTGGGGGCAATGTGGAGGCAATTGAGACAATGTGGAGGCAATTAGGGGCAAAGTGAAGACAATTGTGGGCAATATGGAGGCAATTGGGGGCAATGTGGAGGCAATTGTGGCAGTGTGGAGGCAATTGGGGGCAACGTGAAGACAATTGTGGCAATGTGGAGGCAATTGGGGGCAATGTGGAGGCAATTGTGGCAATGTTGAGGTGGTTGGGGGCAATGTGGAGGCAGTTGTGGGTAATGTGGAGACAATTGAGGACAATATGGAGGCAATTCTGGCAATGTTTAGGTGATTGGGGCAATGTGGAGGCAATTGGGGGCAATGTGGAGGCAACTGGGACAATGTGGAGGTGATTGGGGGCAATGTGGACGCAATTGGGTCAATGTGAAGGCAATTGGGGGCAATGTGGAGGCAATTGAGACAATGTGGAGGCAATTGTGGGCAATATAGGGGCAATTGGGGGAAATGTGGAGGCAATTGTGGCAATGTGGAGGCAATTGAGGGCAACGTGAAGACAATTGTGGCAATGTGGAGGCAATTGGGGGCAATGTGGAGGCAATTGTGGCAATGTTGAGGTGATTGGGGGCAATGTGGAGGCAATTGGGGCAATGTGAAGGCAATTGGGGGCAATGTGGAGACAATTGTGGCAATGCTGAGGATTGGGGGCAATGTGGAGGCAATTGGGGGCAATGTGAAGGCAAATGGGGGCAATGTGGAGACAACTGTGGCAATGTTGAGGTGATTAGGGGCAATGTGGAGACAATTGTGGCAATGTTGAGGTGATTGGGGGCAATGTGGAGGCAATTGTGGCAATGTGGAGTTAATTGTGGCAATGTGGAGTCAATTGTGGGCAATTTTGAGACAATTGAGGGCAATATGGAGGCAATTGTGGCAATTGGGGGCAATGTAGAGGTGATTGGGGGCAATGTGGAGGCAATTGGGTCAATGTGAAGGTAATTGGGGGCAATGTGGAGGCAATTGAGACAATGTGGAGGCAATTAGGGGCAAAGTGAAGACAATTGTGGGCAATATGGAGGCAATTGGGGGCAATGTGGAGGCAATTGTGGCAGTGTGGAGGCAATTGGGGGCAACGTGAAGACAATTGTGGCAATGTGGAGGCAATTGGGGGCAATGTGGAGGCAATTGTGGCAATGTTGAGGTGATTGGGGGCAATGTGGAGGCAGTTGTGGGTAATGTGGAGACAATTGAGGACAATATGGAGGCAATTCTGGCAATGTTTAGGTGATTGGGGCAATGTGGAGGCAATTGGGGGCAATGTGGAGGCAACTGGGACAATGTGGAGGTGATTGGGGGCAATGTGGACGCAATTGGGTCAATGTGAAGGCAATTGGGGGCAATGTGGAGGCAATTGAGACAATGTGGAGGCAATTGTGGGCAATATAGGGGCAATTGGGGGCAATGTGGAGGCAATTGTGGCAATGTGGAGGCAATTGAGGGCAACGTGAAGACAATTGTGGCAATGTGGAGGCAATTGGGGGCAATGTGGAGGCAATTGTGGCAATGTTGTGGTGATTGGGGGCAATGTGGAGGCAATTGGGGCAATGTGAAGGCAATTGGGGGCAATGTGGAGACAATTGTGGCAATGCGGAGGATTGGGGGCAATGTGGAGGCAATTGGGGGCAATGTGAAGGCAAATGGGGGCAATGTGGAGACAACTGTGGCAATGTTGAGGTGATTAGGGGCAATGTGGAGACAATTGTGGCAATGTTGAGGTGATTGGGGGCAATGTGGAGGCAATTGTGGCAATGTGGAGTTAATTGTGGCAATGTGGAGTCAATTGTGGGCAATTTTGAGACAATTGAGGGCAATATGGAGGCAATTGTGGCAATTGGGGGCAATGTAGAGGCAATTGTGGCAATGTGGAAGCAATTGGGGGCAATGTGGTCAGGGGGCCCATGGCAATTTTTGCCCCAGGGCCCGGTGCTTTCTAGTTACGCCTCTGCAGAGGTCTATACATTGGATCTACTAATTATTTTTTTGGTGGGTAAAGGGAGGGAAACCAAGGGTGCGTATTACACACAGACAGTTTTTGTTTTCCACTTAAATCTTGGGTTAAATTTACACCTACGTATTATACACAGGTGCGTATTGTACCTGAGATTTTACGATATATATTGTTACCATGGTAATAAAGTTTGATGAAACTTGGACTGTGCGCGGATTTAATGACCAATATTTACCTTTAGAAGTTTTATGGGGACGATGATTTTTAAGCTGCCCACTCTGGTACCCTGGGGTTCTGTAGGAGAAAATTGGTTCTCTTTAAAGGCCATTAGTTTAATTTTTTTTACCATACTTATAAGGTTAATCATTCAAAAAGGAGATTAAATGTTTTAAGATAAAGTGTTGTGTTGAATACGGTACAAAAGCTTTTAGTTTAATAATAACATTAAATGACACTTTTCCCCTAATGGAACCTAAGACTTTCACAATTACTTCGCAATGTGACATATGACAAATACAAGTTTGCAGACATATGGCCACACGCAGAAAGGCAAAAAAAAGGAGAATAATTCTGGAGCAAACTAATGAACATTCTTATTGATTTAATTGTGTGTTTTAACCCTTGAATGCTACAGAGGTCACCAATACAATGAAATGCAATGAGTTGGTGTCCTCTTTAATATTCAATTGGCTGTTCTCTGTGGTGCCGGTTGACTCACATAAACATCAGCATTACCTGATTGGATGCTTCCCATATAGGCCGGCCTGTGATTGGATCTTTGCAGTTAGCATCACAAAAACTCAGTCACCCAAGTGTGAAGTCAGTATGGAGGCCAAACAAACCCATGCCTCCCAAGTGTCCCTCTTTAGGAGATATTAGGGCTCCATACCTCCCAAGTGTCCCTCATTAGAAGATATTAGATGTCCTTACCTCCCAAGTGTCCCTCTTTAGGAGATATTAGGGGTCTGTACCTCCCAAGTATCCCTATTTAAGAGATATTAGGGGTCTGTACCTCCCAAGTGTCCCTCTTTAGGAGATATTAGGGGTCTGGATCTCCCAAGTGTCCCTCTTTAGGAGATATTGGGGTACATACCTCTCAAGTGTCCCTGTTTAGGAGATATTAGGGGTCCGACTGTGATCAGACTGTGTGGTGTGTATATAAGTGTATCACCTTGGTGTCCCTGTGTTTAGTAGATCAGACAGTGTGGTGTGTATATAAGTGTATCACCCCGGTGTCCCTGTGTTTAGGAGATCAGACTGTGTGGTGTGTATATAAGTGTATCACCCTGGTGTTCCTGTGTTTAGGAGATTAGACTGTGTGGTGTGTATAGAAGTGTATCACCCTGGTGTCCCTGTGTTTAGGAGATCAGACTGTGTAGTGTGTATAGAAGTGTATCACCCTGGTGTCCCTGTGTTTAGGAGATCAGACAGTGTGGTATGTATATAAGTGTATCACCCTGGTGTCCCTGTGTTTAGGAGATCAGACTGTATAGTGTGTATATAAGTGTATCACCCTGGTGTCCCTGTGTTTAGGAGATCAGACAGTGTGGTATGTATATAAGTGTATCACCTTGGTGTCCCTGTGTTTAGTAGATCAGACAGTGTGGTGTGTATATAAGTGTATCACCCTGGTGTCCCTGTGTGTAGGAGATCAGACTGTGTGGTGTGTATATAAGTGTATCACCCTGGTGTTCCTGTGTTTAGGAGATTAGACTGTGTGGTGTGTATAGAAGTGTATCACCCTGGTGTCCCTTTGTTTAGGAGATCAGACTGTGTAGTGTGTATATAAGTGTATCACCCTGGTGTCCCTGTGTTTAGGAGATCAGACAGTGTGGTATGTATATAAGTGTATCACCCTGGTGTCCCTGTGTTTAGGAGATCAGACTGTGTAGTGTGTATATAAGTGTATCACCCTGGTGTCCCTGTGTTTAGGAGATCAGACAGTGTGGTATGTATATAAGTGTATCACCCTGGTGTCCCTGTGTTTAGGAGATCAGACTGTGTGGTGTGTGTATTTAAGTGTATCACCCTGGTGTCCCTGTGTTTAGGAGATCAGACTGTGTGGCGTGTATATAAGTGTATCACCCTGGTGTCCCTGTGTTTAGGAGATCAGACTGTGTGGTGTGTATATAAGTGTATCGCCCTAGTGTCCCTGTGTTTAGGAGATCAGACTGTGTGGTGTGTGTATAAGTGTATCACCCTGGTGTCCCTGTGTTTAGGAGATCAGACTGTGTGCTGTGTATATAAGTGTATCACCCTGATGTCCCTGTGTTTAGGAGATCAGACCGTGTGGTGTGTATATATGTGTATCACCCTGGTGTCCCTGTGTTTAGGAGATCAGACTGTGTGGTGTGTATATAAGTGTATCAAATTGCTCCACAGGAATAAAACTCACATTAATGTTGTTGTGTTTATAAATTAGACTGTTTAAAAAAATGCTTTGATATTGCTCAAAATAATTTGTTCGGTTACACAAAGAGATGTCAATAGGTCATGAAATTACCTTAAAAAGTCTTGGTAATGCCCCTCCCACCAGACACAACCCCAGCAACACCCCAATAAAACAAAAGTGTCCTTCTTTGGCCATCTGAATTGTTATGAGGTATGTAAACCTTGTGTACACCTTCACTGCTTCAGCTCTATGGCTGCCATTGCTAGTCATGTGGAGCTGTGGAAATCTGTGTTCCAGTTGATCATCGAGGTAGGTTTGGAACCATCACTATCATAAGATACAATGTACCCTATTACGGAATACTGTGCACAGTGACAGTGTTTCACATGTGAACAAATCCCACTGTTTTTTCCCACTATTGTTTGTTTAAACCCATGAATATCTCAAACACTTTAAAGGGATAGTAGTGTTTCATAATAAAAACAGTTCCAATGAATCTTCATAGTAGTTGGGCCTTGGAGAGTGTTAGTTCAATACTGTCAGAGTTGTAGTTCAAGAGTAATTCAATGATAAAGTATCCCCCTCCAGCCTCTTTTACGGATGTAACACTGCTCACCTCAGAGAAGCAGGACTGTCTGGATGGATCGCAGAGAGGGACAATCTTCAATTAAGATAAGGGAAAAACCTGTCAAGGGGGCAGGGCTTTCATTGGTCTCATAGTAAGAAGATTGTCCCCTGCTGTGAGGTGTCCGGTCTGTGGACCAGATTCCACATCTGATGTGAGAAGTGTTACTCTAGGTAAAAGGGGCGGGAGGGGATACTTTATCCAACCTCCAACTCTCGATATCAGAAATCCACAATGCTCAAGTAGGTAATCTTCATATACAAACTTACTTTATTAAAATATTTGTACATAAAATGTACTAAAATAGCCTACACCTAATGCGTTTTGTTACAACTGTAACTTCATCAGAGGTGATTTGTATATGAAGATTACCTACTTGAGCATTGTGGATTTCTGATATCGAGAGTTGGAGGTTGGAGGTTTTATCTGCAAAGCTATTACGTGCTGATTCACTCAGAGGCTGGGATAGCCTCTTATTTTGTGAGTACCCACCCTGAGGGGTTTTCTACTATTCTATCCAACTAGGAAAAGTTCCTTTATCTGAAGGATTGCTCTCAGACGCGCTTTTGCGCTGGGTCTTCTTTTCTTGTTTTCTTTTGTTCTGCATTTGGAACTTTGTGGAGGTCACGAGACCAGGTGACCAGGACCCTAGCAGCATTGCAAGATTAAAGGGATAGTAATACTTCATTTTAACTTTATTTTATTTTGTAGGCATTAAACAAAACATGAAGAATGATATAAGTCTTATCTCTGAAACCTTTATGGTTTAAGAGATATTCACAAAGTATCCCCCCCCTGTTCAACCAGATCAGAAGGGAGGTGCCCAGGTAGACTGCAGAGAGGGACAATCTTCAATTAAGATAAGGGAAAAACCTGAAAAACTTGTCAAGGGGGGCAGGGCTTTCATTGTTCTCATAGGAAGAAGATTGTCCCCTTCTGTTATCTGTCTGGTCTATGGACTGGATTCCACATCTGAGAAGAGATGGCTTACACTAGGTAAAAGGGGCAGGAGGGGAAACTTTGCTTGTGAATATCTCATAAACCATAAAGGTCTGAGAGATAAGTTCTTCATGTTTTTTAATGCCTACAAAATAAAATAAAGTTAAACTGAAGTATTACTATCCCTTTAAGAACAAAAGGGACTTTTGCCTACAAAAATGGGGCTCATGACCATTTGAGTACTGGTGACTTTTAAACTACTTGTTTTTTAGCGCACCTGGTGGGGTGAGGTGTACATCTGTTATTTTAATAGGGAACACCTTTTACCTAATTTGGATATTACCCATAGGAAATAGCCATTTTGCAGTACTCCACTGAAATCAAAGCAGCCCTGCAGTATGCATTTTTCCTATGAGTCCCCGGTTAAAGGTGAGGTCTGGTCAGCTTATTTGTCAAGGACTTATTGAAGACAAAAAAAAATTATACTTAGCTCTCTCAATCGGGATGTCAGAAACTACATCTCTGTGGGTTTAAATTTCCTTAAATATAAATCTGAAACAAAATATTCACATTTTTGTCCGTCTTCAGCGTCAATAGTGGTGCCCTAAGCTGGGTCCCATGGCATACCAAAGTGCCACAGCATCCTTGTTGAGAAATGTTGGTTTAAAGTGAAGCTCAACCACCTTTTTGACTTTGCCTATCCAGCAAGTGTATTAACCCTTCGATGCGTTGCGTATCCCTCTGGCACTGAAAGGGTTAAACATAAAATGAAAATGCCTATACGTTTTAATTACTAATTGGTTTAATTGTCACCTATTTTTTTTTTTTTTTTACACTTTTATGTATCTGACAGGAAGCTCCCTGGATTTCTGAATCCAGAGCACTTTGTTTCAGTAAATGTGAAAGCACTGATAGGGAAACAATGTTGCAATATTCCTGATGAACTGAGGGGGAGACAGACTTCCTTCCTGCTGAGAGTGATACATTGTATCAAAATCCCTGGTTTCATAATCCCTGAAAGGAATCAGAAAATCACAGAGTTCCCTGACAATTGCAGGAAAAAAAAATAGGCAAAGCAATGTGTTACAGACCCCTCCGGCCCACAAAAGGTTACAATTTCTAACACAGGGTTTGACAACATGTGTCTCTCCAGCTATTGTTGGAATACAATTCCTATTATCTTCCTCATGAGATGTTATAAATAAATCATCACTGTAATGATAGGAGAAGGACAATCAAGCTTCAGTCCCTCCTTAGCCAAGTTTAAATGGCTACAGATCAACCTCCAGACGCGCCCTGTCAATCCATCGCCCAAATTGCATTTAATGTGAATCTGGACGTCTTGTCAAGTGCAATTGAAGCATTTTGAAATGTTGCCAAAACGTTAATCTGTCAGGTTCTTATTGGCAACTGCTGGTTCTAATATGATTAGGAAACAGCTATTAATCCAATCATATGACTTTATCGCTCTTATACCTTGACTGCTCTGGAATAAGAAGTAATGTGCTGGCTTTAACCCCTTCCTTAACCCTTGAGTGCCAGACGGGTTCGCAACACATTGCTCTGACAATCAAAGGGTTAAATACTAATGAATTCTCCAATGCATTGCTTTGTCTTAGACACCTATCTAGCATTCAAGGAGAAGAATGAAATAATATAAAGTAATGGAAACAAATACACAAGACAAGGGAGATATTTCATTCAACAGTTATAACAACTCAATTTGATTTCATTAAACTGCATTTTTGAATAATGGACAACAGGTGGCGCTGCTTCAGTCTCAATGGAGAGCCAGACCTATCTAGCATTCAAGGAGAAGAATGAAATAATATAAAGTAATGGAAACAAATACGCAAGACAAGGGAGATGTTTCATTCAACAGTTATAACAACTCAATTTGTTTTCATTAAACTGCATTTTTGAATTATGGACAAGAGGTGGCGCTGTTTCAGTCTCAATGGAGAGCCAGACCTATCTAGCATTCAAAGAGAGGAATGAAATAATATAAAGTAATGGAAACAAATACGCAAGACAAGGGAGATGTTTCATTCAACAGTTATAACAACTCAATTTGTTTTCATTAAACTGCATTTTTGAATTATGGACAACAGGTGGCGCTGTTTCAATCTCAATGGAAAGCCAGACCTATCTAGCATTCAAGGAGAAGAATGAAATAATATAAAGTAATGAAAACAAATACGCAAGACAAGGGAGATGTTTCATTCAACAGTTATAACAACTCAATTTATTTTCATTAAACTGCATTTTTGAATTATGGACAACAGGTGGCGCTGTTTCAGTCTCAACGGAGAGCCAGACCTATCTAGCATTCAAGGAGAAGAATTAAATAATATAAAGTAACGGAAACAAATACGCAGGACAAGGGAGATGTTTCTTTCAACAGTTATAACAACTCAATTGGGTTTCATTAAATTGCATTTTTTAATTATGGACAACAGGTGGCACTGCTTCAATCTCAATGGAGAGCCAGAGTACGTTGACACCCACCACCAGTCCCAGGGACACACCAATAGGTCAGGATTTAACCCTTTGAATGCCAGAGGCGTACGCAACGCACTGCAAAGCAATGCGTTCCGTACCCCTCTGGCACTCAAAGGGTTAACCCTTTAAGGACTAATGAGGTGCCAGATTCAAGCTGCAATAACATTTGAATAAAACACCCTGCAATGGGAGCACCCATGATTTACGCGGAAGGATAAACCGTGCGTTGTATATTTCTCCCTTAGTAAGTATTATTATTTTTTTAACCCTTTCAACGTGTTGCTCACCCCCTGGCACTGACAGGGTTAGGTTCCGTTCCATCCAGATAAGATACATGTCTACAATAACAGACAGACATGGAATGGGGCTTCCCAAACTGCTGACGTTACCCTACCGGGGAATTAGTGGGTGGGGGGTGGGATTTTGCAAGCAAACTAAATGGATTAGTGATGGACTGATTCGCACCTCGCCCCAAATCACTGTCATCCCCCCCTTCTTCCCGCAGGAGATATTTACTGCAAATACTTTAAAGGGGACCTGTCACCCTAAGATAATTTTAATTATTTTTAAAGATGAGTATGTTGTGTGATCCATTTGGTTTGTAATAGAAATCATTTTTGAGGAATTAACCTGTATAGGTTGGGAGCACAGCCCGGCACTTTATGCTAATTATTTTCTGTTTTGGGCCAATGTTCCCACAAAGGAAATACAAGCAGAAACAGCGCACAGCGCCTCTTGCGAAATTCTTCCCACCAGATATTGTATCCATGCCCCTTCAAGGGATAGTAATGTTTCATAATAAAAGCAGCTCTAATTAATCATCATAGTATTTGGACTTTGGAGAGTGTTATTTCAGTTCTGTCAGAGTTGTAGTACAAGAGTAATTCAATGACGAAGGGCCGTATGTTCAACGGGATAACGACATAAAATTGTCACATGAAAGACAAAAATAAGTCATTGAATGCATGAACGACATATTTTCTACATAGTATACGACAAAAAACTAGTAATGTCTGTTGTGTACGACACAACTCCAGAATTTACGGGCAAAGGGGCGTGGTTAGGGTGTGGCTAAACTATTCTCCAGTGTCGTATAGAGGAAAAGAAAATTTGTCGTAAGTAACGACAAAAAAATGTCTTTCAAAAGACAAAATTTGTACGTTAAGAAAAAAGTGGAGGGAATGTGTTCTGAATGTGAGAATTTTTGTCTTTAGTTAAGACATTTTTAAGGACATTTTTGCTGTTAAGACATTTTTAAAGACATTTTTGTCTTTAGTTAAGACATTTTTTTGTCGTTCCATACAACAATTTCAGTCAGGACAAACGACATATTTCCATTCACAACCGACACTCTCTGAAAATATTAATGATCCCAACGACACTGTACTTTGAAAAGTCGCCACAAACAACAAAAGCTATTTCACAACTTCTTTGAACATATGGCCCAAAGTATCCCCCTCCAGCCCCATTACTGATGTAACACTGCAAGCGTGTGGACGTCATTCTGGCAAGGTGTCCGCGCTCTGTGCTACTGACAGCTGGGGAATAAAGCATATATCTATTAAATCAGGTAATAATTCTGGTGACCAGCGCTACTAAGCAGCTAGTCGCCAGAAGGGGAATTAGTTAAGCTAAACATTTTGTGATATGGTAGTTCCGCTTTAAAGGGATAGTAATGTTTCATAATAAAAGCAGCTCTAATTAATCATCATAGTATTTGGACTTTGGAGAGTGTTATTTCAATTCTGTCAGAGTTGTAGTACAAGAGTAATTGAATGACAAAGTGTCCCCCTCCTGCCCCTTTTACTGATGTAACACTGCTCAGCCAGATCAGAAGGGAGCTGCCCAGGTAGACTGCAGAGCGGGACAATCTTCAATTAAGATAAGGGAGAAACCTGAAAAACTTGTCAAGGGGGGCAGGGCTTTCATTGTTCTCATAGGAAGAAGATTGTCCCGTTCTGTTATCTGTCTGGTCTATGGACTGGATTCCACATCTGAGAAGAGATGGCTTACACTAGGTAAAAGGGGGCAGGGCTTTCATTGTTATCATAGGAAGAAGATTGTCCCCTGCTGTTAACTGTCTGGTCTATGGACTGGATTCCACATCTGAGAAGAGATGGCTTACACTAGGTAAAAGGGGCGGGAGGGGAAACTTTGCTTGTGAATATCTCTCAAACCATAAAGGTTTGAGAGATAAGACTGATATCGTTCTTCATGTTTTTTTTAATGTCTACAAAATAAAATAAAGATAAAACAAAGTATTACTATCCCTTTAATAGATGACCTCTTGTTCTCTTTAAGTAAATAGTAACCTGGATAGTTCTTTGTATTGACCTGGAATATAAGTGTAAGCTAAACATTTTGTGACATGGTAGTTCTGCTTTAACCATTTGAATGCTAGAAAGGTCTCTAATGAATGCATTACAATGAATTGTCCCAGTTCCGGTACATATACATCAATCTCATTGTGTTTCAGATGTCAGGAAATCTAGTGCCAGCAGTCTTGTTCACACATCCGGAGATACTGCGGAAGGTGCAAGTCTTTGCGGCAGGTGCTGAAGGTGTGTAATGAAGGAACCGCTCCGAGCATCTTCACAATTTGCTGCTCCCTCCCTGTCACCTTTCACACTTACACCTCCGTCTATAAATACATCAATCTACATCTAGAAGAACAGCGCTTCGATGCACGCATTTCCCCCCCCTACTTTATTGCACCCTGTCTGCAGATTATTTTTTTTTTTTTGCCCAAAAATAAACTGGAGAATTGTCAGATTAAATTTAAAGCTACGCAAACACAGCAACAGCTGTCTGCCATAAAATTAAAGCAGTTTAAGAAATGTTCAAAGCTTGTCTATGCATTTAATAACTGCCGGAGAGCACTGGGAATATAAAAGAGAGGAACTGTTAAAGGGGAACGCTACACATACGATAAAGCTACGCTGTTAACCCCCTAACACATTGGTTTGCAATGCAGTGGAGATGTCTCAAGCTCCCAAAGGCTTACAATGGACCTCTCATTTTAAAGTGATAGTAACACTTAATATGTAGTAAATAGGGTTACTACCCAGCCAGTATTTTATCTGCAGGCCGGTAAAAAATTGGCTTCTGTCCAATGTTAAGTCTATTTTTTGGAAGAAAAGGTGGCAACCCTAGTAATAAATATATATATATATTGTTGGATTTTGCTTCCTGAGTAAAACAAGGGAACTCACACTGTTGAAAGGTGTTTTATAGAAGAAGATATTGCAGCTCAAACTTGATTTTGAGTCCCATATCAATACATCCACTGGGGACTTAGGTAGGGTGACCAGACCTCACCTTTAAAGTAGCAGTAAACTTTTTTTTTATGAAAACACATATTTTATAGATATTGTCCTGCTGAATAAAACAAGGTCACTCCCATCACTGTCAGATGTTTTATTCAAAATTTATATCAGTTCAAATAACCAGGAAGTGAATTTACCGTGTTTACTTCCTGATAGTTCTGACAGGAAGTGAATTTACTGTGATTACTTCCTGATAGTTCTGACAGGAAGTGAATTTACTGTGTTTACTTCCTGATAGATCTAACTGACAGGAAGTGACAGGCAGTTTCTATCACATCCTATGGAGAACTGTATGTCTCTGACTTTCCTCTCCATTAGAATCTAACAGGAAATCTAATTAGAATTTGACCACTAGAGGGCACTGCTAATGTAAAAATCATGGGTTTAAACTGTAATAACTCTGGAAATATAAATCTCTCGGCAGTGGTAGTACCCTTATTTTACTCAATAGGAAAAAATATATTTTTTTCATAAAAAAAGTTTACTGCTCCTTTAACCAGGGACATATATGAAAAATGCATACTGCAGGGCTGCTTGATATCAGTGCAGTCCTGATATATACCTGTTTCCTATGTGTCCCTGGTTAAAGCATACCTCCCAACATTTCAAATTGCCAAAGAGGGACACTTGTGTTTTAGGGGGTGTTGCTGTAGGCGTGGCTGGTAGGTGGGGCACTACTGAGAATTTTTAGGCTATTTCATGACCTATTGACACCTCCTTGTGTGACCTAATAAATTACTTATAACAAGACCAAAGTATTTTATTTACACAGACTAATTTTTAAACATATCTACTGACGTTTAAACAAACAATAATGTGAGTTTTATTGCTGTAGAGCAATATGATACATTTATATATACACCTAACCAGTCTGATCTCCTAAAAAGAGGGACATCAGGGTGGGAAAGAGGGACAGAGGGATTTGGGTCTAAAAGAGGGACTGTCCCTCCTAAAGAGGGACACTTGGGAGGTATGGTTAAAGGTGAGGTCTGGTCAGCTTAGACTTTAGGTATTTTTTGCCTTTCAATTGCTCCGTCAGCTGACTAAAAATCCAATAAGGGACTATAGTAAAAAAAAAAAAAAAAATGGTTCTTAAATTTCATGTTCTAAAGTGAGTCCCTTATTGGATCATTATGGCTAACCTTGCCTACTGAATGGCAACTTGTGGCGTTTTTTTTTTTAAGAACATCTAACTTTAACATTTGGAAGGGTTTTTTTTTTTTTTGCTGGCATTTTTTCATAGCACAGGTAATTGAATTGCTGTGTTTAAAAAAAAATGCTGTTGCCATGTTTTTTTTGGCATTGGCGGCCTTTAAATCGAGCCCTATGTTTGTTAGGCCCTAAAATAATGCAAAAATAGAGATCCCCAGAACACGTGTTACTAGCCACTGCAGGTAATTGAATAGAAAATGCATGTGCTGCTTCATTTTTTCACTGGGAGCTAATTTTGCACCTGTTGTGTTTTTTTAACTGTTGGTAGTTTGTCACCGCACAAATAATAGAATACTAAATCTCAGGTATAATACGCACCTGTGTATAATACGCAGGTGTATATTATACCCAAGATTTAGAGGAAAACAAGAGTGCCTGTGTATAATACACACCCTTGTTTTCCCCATTGCTTCAAAAAAATTTTAATGCTGTCGATCCCTTCCCTCCCTCCCCCAGCGCTATCCGCTTTCATAATGAAGCTATAAAGCTTACTGAGGTCTGTAGGCAAACTTCATGTGCATCTGGGTAAATCTCTGCGGGCGGCATGCTTGCCTTTGCCGGTCGCCCGCCCGCTTCTTTCCATGGCTTTCAGGACCTTCCACTTCCAGCCAGTGGTACACAGGGCATTACTATTGGCTGGAGGAGGAAGGTCCTGAAAGCCATGGAAGGAAGCGGGCGGCCGGCCGGCAAAGGCAAGCATGCCGCCCGCAGAGATTTACCCAGATGCACCTGAAGTTTGCCTACAGACCTCAGTAAACTTTATAGTTTATTATGAAAGCGGATAGCGCCGGGGGAGGGAAGGGAAGGGATCGCCAGCATTAAAAAAAGATCTTAACCCCTTAACGACCAGCGGTCGCGGGGTGAGTGGTCCTTTAAGGACCAGATAAAGAATTTTGGCGTGCCGCCCCACGGGACTGATCACGTGGTGCGGCACGCCGAACTGAGGGACTGAAAGAGATCGCTCCGGTCTTGGAGCGATCAAATTCAGTCCCCGGTATTACTCACCGTGCTCCTGCAGGAACGCGATGAGTAATAGTACATGACGTACCAGGACCGTCACTGGTCCTTAAGTGCCGGACCAGCGTGATTGTCCAGGGATACGTCACCGGACTCTAAGGGGTTAAACAAATCTCTTGTGTATAATACGCACCCCCCACTTCACATAAGGTGAAGTGGGGTAAAATTGTGCGTATTATACCCGAGATTTTACGGTAATCTACCAACATTAGTTTTCTTGTACTACCTTTCCTAATATAATCGATCACCTAGTGTTTATCCTGCTGATTAAAAAAAAGTGTATTTTCACTGCTGAACGATACTTCATTACAATTTGATTGCAGTTCAAACTTCTTTGATTTTTTAAAATCATAATTCATGATAAAAAAAGGTCACCACTAGGTGGTACTGTTGCTTCTTATTTCTATGGACAACTACAGTCAGGGACCAGAAAGAGAAGAAAGAAAAGTCATTGAAGGGTTAAAAGCCCCATTTAAATCAATGAATATTTTTCTTATATGCTTTGGATACCTCCCTGTCACTCAAACGGTTAAAGCGGAACTACCACCGCTAAGCAACATTGTTTCTAATAATTCCCTATCTAGCGACTAGCTGCTTAGTAGCTCTATTCGCCAGAATTATTACCTGGTTATGGAGAAATATGCATTCATCCTCGGCTGACAGGCAGGACAGAGCGAGGACATCTTGCCCTAGTGACGTCCGCGCACCTGTGCTGTCAGTCTCAGACGGCTGTAGGAAGCGTTGCTAGGAGCCATTCAGCTCCGGAAGGGACTGACAGCGCAGGCACGCGGACGTCACTAGGGCAAGATGTCCGCGCTTCATCCTGCCTGTCAGCCCGAGGATGAATGCATATCTCTCCATAACCAGGTAATAATTATGGCGACTAGCGCTACTAAGCAGCTAGTCACCAGATAGGGAATTATTAGAAACAAAGTTGCTTAGTGGTGGTAGTTCCTCTTTAATTTCTCCCCTTTGGTGCAGTTTATCTGCCCCTGAATTGCTATACTCCTCTTGTGTACTCTGTATCGTACTCTGCTGTTAGCCAGCGCTGTCGGCTGATTAAAAGGACATGAGTATAATCGCCGGGCTTTGGAATTCATTTCTCCGAGGTCTGGAATCAAATGAAATTAACTATGTCAACTAAAACAAGCTACAAGCTGTTTACCCACCAAGCCATTTAAGCAGAGTATAAACCGTGTTAAAAATGATCCATCATTCTGAAATCTGGGATAAGTAAAACAAGATCTACATCTGGGAAGTTTTCAGCGCAACTCTCCCTCCCCTTCCATCTTGATTGAGACAGATGTATTAAGGCAAATTGGATTAATTCTATAGCAAACCAACTTCACCATAGGAGACAGAAAAGTCCCAAGCCTCCTATTGATATGAAAGTAATTTTAACACCTTGAATGTGAGCTATGTCTTGAGCGCAAAGCAATGCATTAAAGGCTTCACAGATTTATTCAAATCAATGAGAATATTCATTTTTCCTATTTGGTGCATCTGGTTGACTCAAGAATTATTTGATTTCTTCTTAGTATATAACTCTCAGTGTCATCTAAACATTAACCACTTAACGACCGGCCGCTCAGGCACGCGGCGGTCACTAAAGGACGATTCTGGACTCCCCGAATGGGTCATTAAGGGGTTAAAGTGGAACTTTCACCTTAATTCAAGTTTGCATATTTGAAAAATGCTTTAAAAACTGCCTATATGTCATGTTAAACAAATGTCCAGCAGATGTGTAATTTAGGAGATATCCACATTTTTATTTCTGGCACGCGGCGGTCACTAAAGGACGATTCCGGACTCCCCGAACGGCGTGCAGCCGCGGGGGGAGCCCGGAATTCCATGACGGTCATAGTACGTCATGGGGCGTTAACTCAGACCGACCCACGACGTACTATGACCGTCAAGGGTCATTAAGGGGTTAAAATGGAACTTTCACCTTGATTCAAGTTTGCATATTTGAAAAATGCTTTAAAAACTGCCTATATGTCATGTTAAACAAAAGTCCAGCAGATGTGTAATTTAGGAGATATCCACATTTTTATTTCTGGGAAAAGAGAAAGTGAAAATCTCCTGGTACTGCACAGAGCTTTATTACCATATGAACATTGTTGAAACCATCATTAGCATATGACATGTCACTGAAAAGGCTTCATTAGCATATGAAATGTTACTGAAAACCTTAATTGGCATATGAAACAGCTTTCAAATATGAAATCTTGAATTAAGGTGAAAGGTTCACTTTACGAAGTCGAGATGAAATAATGGACATATTGAGGCAAATGTATGAAGTTTCCATTGCAGCCCCCATTGGAATTAGCCCCTAAGTCCAACAGCTACACCCAATGAAATACAATCTCCTGCTTCACTCTGCAGAACTGATAGTATAGTAGAAAACAGGGAAAAGAGTATCAGACTATCTCACTAATATTATCTACACTGTTATGTGTACAGTACAGGAGACCCCATCTCCAGAAGGATATAGATACTCTACAGTATTGTGTACAGTACTGGGGACCCCATCTCCAGAAGAATATAGATACTATAGAGTATTGTGTACAGTACTGGAGACCCCATCTCCAGAAGGATAGAGATACTGTAGAGTATTGTGTACAGTACTGGAGACCCCATCTCCAGAAGGATATAGATGCTATAGAGTATTGTGTACGGTACTGGAGACCCCATCTCCAGAAGGATATAGATGCTATAGAGTATTGTGTACGGTACTGGAGACCCCATCTCCAGAAGGATATAGATGCTATAGAGTGTTGTGTACAGTACTGGAGACCCCATCTCCAGAAGGATATAGATGCTATAGAGTATTGTGTACGGTACAGGAGACCCCATCTCCAGAAGGATATAGATACTCTAGAGTGTTGTGTACAGTGCTGGAGACCTCATCTCCAGAAGGATATAGATACTATAGAGTATTGTGTACAGTACTAGAGACCCCATCTCCAGAAGGATATAGATACTGTAGAGTATTGTGTACAGTACTGGAGACCCATCTCCAGAAGGATATAGATACTCTAGAGTATTGTGTACAGTACTGGAGACCCCATCTCCAGAAGGATATAGATACTATAGAGTATTGTGTACAGTACTGGAGACCCCATCTCCAGAAGGATATAGATACTCTAGAGTATTGTGTACAGTACTGGAGACCTAGAGTATTGTGTACAGTACCGGAGGCCCCATCTCCAGAAGGATATAGATACTATAGAGTATTGTGTACAGTACAGGAGACCCCATCTCCAGAAGGATATAGATACTATAGAGTATTGTGTACAGGACTGCAGACCCCATCTCCAGAAGGATATAGATACTATAGAGTATTGTGTACAGGACTGGAGACCCCATCTCCAGAAGGATATAGATACTATAGAGTATTGTGTACAGGACTGGAGACCTAGAGTATTGTGTACAGTAATAGAGACCCCATCTCCAGAAGGATATAGATACTCTAGAGTATTGTGTACAGTACCGGAGACCCCATCTCCAGAAGGATATAGATACTATAGAGTATTGTGTGCAGTACTGGAGACCCCATCTCCAGAAGGATATAGATACATAGAGTATTGTGTACAGTACCGGAGACCCCATCTCCAGAAGGATATAGATACTATAGAGTATTGTGTACAGTACTGGAGACCTAGAGTATTGTGTACAGTACTGGAGACCCCATCTCCAGAAGGATAGAGATACTATACAGTATTGTGTACAGTACCGGAGACCCCATCTCCAGAAGGATATAGATACTATAGAGTATTGTGTGTAGTACTGGAGACCCCATCTCCAGAAGGATATAGATACTCTAGAGAGAATTCAGGAAAGGACTACTAAAATGGTGACTGGTTTACAGGAAAACAAATAGGGTAGACTATAGGATCTGAACATGTATAGCTTGGAGGAGAGAAGAGAGAGAGGGGATATGATAGACACATTCACATACATGAAGGGATTCAACAAAGTGCAGGAGGGAAGTACATTTCACAGGAGTAAAAATGTTAGGACAAATTAGAAGGACAGAGGTTTAGATGTAATGTAAGAAAGTTTTCCTTCAGTGAGAGGGTGGTAGATAAGTGGACTAGCCTACCAGAAGAAGTGGTAGATAAGTGGAATAGCCTCCCAGTAGAAGTGGTTGATAAGTGGAATAGCCTACCAGCAGAAGTGGTAGATAAGTGGAATAGCCTACCAGTAGAAGTGGTTGATAAGTGGAATAGCCTACCAGCAGAAGTGGTAGATAAGTGGAATAGCCTGCCAGCAGAAGTGGTAGATAAGTGGAATAGTCTACCAGCAGAAGTGGCAGATAAGTGGAATAGCCTACCAGCTGAAGTGGTAGAGGTTAATCCAGTGAGAGGATGTAAGCATGCATGGGATAGGCATAAGATTACCCTGAACATAACACAAGACCAGGGACCAAATAAGAATTGAGGTTTTGACAGTAGGAAAAATGGTCAGAACCAAATGGTCCGAATGTTTATTATCTGCTGTCAAATACTGTTTCTATTGCATGATTTGCAGGGAGTAACCACGCCCCAAAGAGCTTGCAATCAGCCTTTATATTGGCTTTGGTTCTAGAACGTGGGTCGGGCTTGTAATAAAACTGTAAAATGAAAGAACATGATTTAGTGTTGTCTGGAAATGATGGATGTGCTTTTATTTGGTGAGAAAATGGTCCTGTCACTGAGCGTTTCCTTCTCTTAATTTTTGTAGGAAACCGAGAACGTTTTGGGTCACTAGTTGGTTCCACAGTTGGGGAGAGTGTCAGGTTTCTACATAACTGCAATGCGCTCTGAATACACCCTGCTGACAGCAAGCACTTCCACTGTATATGTGTGTAATTTGTCAGTAGTTATTACTCCCTATTTACACAGAGAACCGGGACATGTTGGAGCTTCATACATTAATTACAGTGAAAGGAACGTATGCAGAAATTCTGTTTTAACCCAACTGTATCATAGGAGAGAAATCAAATTTCCTCATTGATTTAAATGAGGCTGTTAACCCCTTGAGTGCTAGAAAGGTCTCCATTGCAAGGGGTTAAACTCCTATTAAAATGACTTTAGTACAGGTAGCATGCCCCCAGAATTGTTCGACTAGAGATTCCGGAATACTGCTCAGAGAATGCATACCTCCCAAGTGTCCCTCTTTAGGAGGGACAGTCCCTCTTTTAGAACCAAATCCCTCTGTCCCACTTTCCCACTCTGATGTCCCTCTTTTTAGGAGATCAGACTGTGTGGTGTGTATATAAGTATATCACCCTGGTGTTCCTGTGTGTAGGAGATTAGACTGTGTGGTGTGTATATAAGTGTATCACCCTGGTGTTCCTGTGTGTAGGAGATCAGACTGTGTGGTGTGTATATAAGTATATCACCCTGGTGTCCCTGTGTTTAGGAGATCAGACTGTGTGGTGTGTATATAAGTGTATCACCCTGGTGTTCCTGTGTGTAGGAGATTGGATTGTGTGGTGTGTATAGAAGTGTATCACCCTGGTGTCCCTGTGTTTAGGAGATCAGACTGTGCGGTGTGTATATAAGTATATCACCCTGGTGTCCCTGTGTTTAGGAGATCAGACTGTGTGGTGTGTATATAAGTGTATCACCCTGGTGTTCCTGTGTGTAGGAGATTGGATTGTGTGGTGTGTATAGAAGTGTATCACCCTGGTGTCCCCGTGTTTAGGAGATCAGACTGTGTGGTGTGTATATAAGTGTATCACCCTGGTGTCCCTGTGTTTAGGAGATCAGACTGTGTGATGTGTATATAAATGTATCACCCTGGTGTCCCTGTGTTTAGGAGATCAGACTGTGTGGTGTGTATAGAAGTGTATTGCCCTGGTGTCCCTGTGTTTAGGAGATCAGACTGTGTGATGTGTATATAAATGTATCACCCTGGTGTCCCTGTGTTTAGGAGATCAGACTGTGTGGTGTGTATAGAAGTGTATTGCCCTGGTGTCCCTGTGTGTAGGAGATCAGACTGTGTGATGTGTATATAAATGTATCATATTGTTCTACAGCGACATAACTTGCATTATTGTTTGTTTAAATGTCAGTATATGTGTATATAAATTAGTCTGTGTAAATAAAATACTTTGGTCTTGTTATAAGTCATTTATTAGGTTACACAAGGAGGTGTCAATAGATCATGAAACAGCCTAAAAATCCCCGGTAATGCCCCACCCACCAGCCACACCCCCTAAAACATAAGTGTCCCTCTTTGGCAATTTGAAATGTTGGGAGGTATGGAGAATGGTTTTGCCACAGAGACAGGTCTGTCCTTTCATACCGTCCCACATACTGGTACAAGCCACGGGGTCTGTTGGTTTTAAAATTGACCTATTACTAGTGTTGAGCGAGCGTGCTCGGCCGATGCTCGGAACGGCTCGAGCATCGCTCTGCTCGGCACATGGCGGTACTCGTCGAGTACCGCCATGTGCTCGCCCGCCATGTTCGGGTGGCGGGGATCTGTGCCGGAAGAGGCACAGATCCGAAGACGCTCCGCTGGACCACCAGGGACTGGAGGTACGGGGGCATTGCGGAGATGAAGGGGGCATTGCGGAGATGAAGGGGCACATTGTGGAAGAGGGGCATAGCGGAGCTGAAGGGGGACATTGCGGAGCTGAAGGGGGCATTTGGAGATGAAGGGGGCATAGCGGAGATGAAGGGGGCATTGACCAGGCACCCTCCCCTCATCAGAGCAGGGGGTGCCTGGTGTTGCCCCATTCATTTCAATGGGGCTCGGGTGCTCGGCCGAGCACTCGAGCCTCAGGGGGTGCTCGGTCAGAGCACCCGAGCACCCGAGCATCGGGGTGCTCGCTCAACACTACCTATTACCTTAAAGGGACTGTAATGTCCCATAAAAACTTTATATATTTTTATAGAGCATTAGAAAATAAGCAGAATGGTGCAAACCCTATCTCTCAAACCGCTATGGTTTGAGAGATTTAGGCATTGAAAGTTCGCCTCTCTCTCCTTCTCCTGACATCAGCGTCTAGCTGACAGCAGGAGATTCCGGTCCGGGGACCAGCAGTTATCTATAAAGAATTCATTCACTGGAAATGCCTACAAAGTGTGCTTGCAAACCAGGCGCACTTTGTAGATGTTTACAATGATTGAATTCTTTATAGATAACGCGATCTCGGCTCTGCAGCAGAGCCTCCTCGGGTCGTACGACTCGATTCTCCTGCTGTCGGCTTTACAGCTGACATCAGGAGAAGGGGAGGGAGGGGGGAACTTTGAATCCCTATATCTCTCAAACTATAGCGGTTTGAGAGATAGGGTTTGCACCAGTCTGCTTGTTTTCTAAGGCTCTATAAAACTATAAAATGTTTTTATGGGACATTACTGTCCCTTTAACTCCTTAACGACCAATTACGTGCCAGGACAGTCAACGATGGATGTGCGTTAAGGAGCGGAGACGGTCCTAACACGTGGAATTCTGGGATGGCAGCGCTCTTGCATGCCGCACTGCCATCCCATAATGTGCCACTTAATGGGACAGTAATATTTTGCAATATTTTGAAATACTTCATAGTATTTGGGCCATAGAGAGTGTTATTTCAATACTGTCAGAGTTGTAGTACAAGAGTAACTGAATGATAAAGTATCCCCCTCCCGCCCCTTTTACCTAGTGTAAGACACCTCCCCTCAGATGTGTAATCTGGTCTCTTGACCGGACAGATCACAGCAAGGGACAATCTTCTTACTGTGATCATAAGGAAAACCCTGCCCCCCTTGACAGGTTTTTCAGGTTTTTCCTTATGATCACTGAAGATTGTCCCTCTCTGTGATCCATCCGGACAGTCTTGCTGCTCTGAGGTGAGTAGTGTTACATCAGTAAAAGGGGTGGGAGGGGGATACTTTATCATTCCATTACTCTTGTACTACAACTCTGATCGTATTGAAATAACACTCTCCACGTCCCAAATACTGGGAAGGTTAACCAGAGCCCTTTAAAAAAATAAAAGTGGAGTGGTCCTCTAGGGCTACCCACCCTTGGGTCATGAGGTCTTTAACCCCTGAAGGACCCTTGACATGCCAGGACTGTCATGCTTGGTCTGGCATTTAAGGACTAGTGCTGGCACGTCACTGATTTCCATGGTCCCTGCGGCAACCCCGGAATCCATTGCAAAAAAAAAAAAAAAAAAAATGCCCCGTGGACCTTAACGACCAGTCAGGTGTCACATTGGCCAGTCATGAAGGGGTTAAGATATGTTAAGCTTATTTGAAAAATAATGTTAGACCAGAGGTGTCCGCATTTCTTCAGTCGTGGGCAACGTGATCAGAAAGCGTGCAGCCACATTATTTTTTTTAGTGATAGATGTGAAATATTGCCTGTCCGCTATTCAAAGATATGGATTTACTTATTGATCAAGTCAAAGGCAATATTTATATTTAACTCTCTGAATGCCAGAGGTGTATACAAAGCATTGTGTGGCACTCTCAAGGTTTAACAGACAACAATTCTTCAGTTGGGTTTACTATTGAAATGTCACCTTCTACATGGTGCCCCTCAAGAAGGCGATATCACCATGTCGACTGCATCAAAATGGCGACATCTAAATGTCACCCCGTGTACAGTTTGCCTAGGAGAATTGACAGTGGCATGCCAGCGCATTGCCCAATAATAAAAACATTGTCTGCATCTGCCTCGGTTGCCTGCAGTCACACACAGCGCACCCCACAGGATGAAACTAGAGAGAGGAAAGAATTAATGATGTGTGCGTCAATCGGCCCAAGGATTAGGCAATTCTAATAGCGCAGAGAGGAGAAAGTTTGGCCTGGAACATAACTAATTAGCATACAGTGTACATAATTTGCATAACATGCCAAACTGTGCCATCAACACACAAAGATTAAGTTCTCAAAAACTATTTATTTTGCAGAAAACATAGAAACATTGTTGACGAGGCTGAAAAAAGACATGTGTCCATCAAGTCCAGCCCATGCCAAAAACTCCCCCGTTGATCCAGAGGAAGGAAAAAAAAAAAAAATCTTTGAAGCCATTTGCAATGTGGGTAAAAAAATTCCTTCCTAACTCCAAATGGCAATCAGATATTTCCCTGGATCAAAAAATTATTTTCATTGAAGCCAACTGTCATAATTCTTAATATTGTACTGTGCTAGATGGGCATCCATTGCTTTTTTTGATAGCAGTTACATTATCTGCAAGTGCAAGATCTCGAGGCAAAGATTTCCATAGCTTTACCGCCCTTACTGTAAAAAAATCCCTGCCTGGCTTTCACGATATATATCTAGGCAGATTTTAATCCTCTGTAGAAATAACTAAACTTCTTTAGCATGACAGGTCAGAGCAGAGCAATGTGTTGCGTACCCCTCTGGCACACAAAGGGTTAAGTGAAAGTGTGATGGCGTTAACTGCAGAGCAATGTGTTGCGTACCCCTCCAGCACGCAAAGGGTTAAAAGAAGGCATCGTAGCCTCCGACCTACAGATTAGCGAGGATCAAACGGCAGCACTGGAACACCGTAACAATTTAAGAAAGAGATGGAGATCAGATGTTAAATTGTATTTGGCATCAGACTTGTCGGACGTCACTTACAGGAACAATCACCGTAACAGACTGGCACTCCACAGAGGTCTGCGCCCAGTAGGAATCCTCCTCTCCTTTCAATCCTCAGTGAAACTGGAAACCGGAAAAGTATTTAAAATAATATAATCGTCCATATGGAAGAGGCTGGCAAGGTCAAACGACTCTTTAAAAACTAAGGAAACTGTCATTTTGAAGGGAAGCCAAACTAATGTTTGACAGAAGTGCTCACTCAGGTGTGTAGAACACGGTTCTAATTGTACGGAATTAGCGAGAGCCTTCACTTATGTGTCAAAACATCACAGAACGCGGGAGAGGGGAGCTGCTCGTTCACTTGAAGAGGCTTCTGTTTCTAGTCATTTTTAGTAATTCCAAGAAAAATACTGAAGTCTGATGGGTTTCTTTTTGTTTTTATTCAGACTTTCTTATAATTGTCTTGAAGAGATCGTAACACTTAATATGTAAAAAAACAGAGGCACAACTAAAAGTCACTGGGCACTGGTGCAAAAATTGCCATGGGCCCCCCGCCCGACCACATTGCCCCCAGTGAGTATATCCACGTTGCCCCCAACTCTCCACACTGCGCCCAATGTCCTCCTCTTCACACTACCCCCAACGCTCCACATTGCCCCCAATGTCCTCCTCTTCACATTGCCCCCAACACTCCACATTGCCCCCAATGTCCACCTCTTCACATTGCCCCCAATGTCCTCCTCTTCACATTCCCCCAACACTCCACATTGCCCCCAATGTCCACCTCTTCACATTGCCCCCAATGTCCACCTCTTCACATTGCCCCCAATGTCCACCTCTTCACATTGCCCCAATGTCCTCCTCTTCACATTGCCCCTAATATCCTCCTTTTCACATTGCCCCCAATGCTCCACATTGCCCCCAATGTCCTCCTCTTCATATTGCCCCAGACTCTCCACCTCTCCACATTGCCCCTAACACTCCACATTTCCTCTACTCTCCGCATTGCCCCAAATGTCCTCCTCTACACATTGTCCCCACCTCTCCACATTACCCCCAATGTCCACTTTTCCACATTGCCCCCAATGTCCACTTCTCCACATTGCCCCCAACTCTCCACATTGCCCCCAATGTCCACTTCTCCACATTGCCCCCAGTGTCCATTTCCTACGTCCCTATAGGTTCAGCGGTGTGGCAGTAGAGGTCTGTACCTCCTTCAGCACAGACCTCTATTAATACCTGGAGCTCCCGCGCGGTCCTCTTATCAGTATTGCAGAGCGCTGGGTGCCCAGGAGGGAGAACTCCGCAGGAAGATGTCCATGGCGTCGGGTCGCAGGGGGCGGACGGGCCCCTGGAGTAACAGGGTCAGTCACAGGTTCGATCCATGCAACCCCTATTGATACGCCACTGGTAAAAAATATATAATGAGCAAGACAAAGGAAATCCCCACTGCTGAGAGGTGTTTTTTCAAAAGTTATTGCAGCTCAAACCTGAGTCTTTTTAGGTGCAGTGTCACGGTGGCCTCAAATGTTACAGTGACGTTCTTTCTTATAATCGTCTTAAAGAAATAGTAACACTTAGTATGAAAAAAAATATATAATGTAGGGATTATCTTCCTGAGCAAGACAAGGGAATTCCCCACTGCTGTGAGGTATTTTATTCAAAAGTTATTGCAGATCAAACTTAAATTGTTTTAATTGCAGTATCTCAATGGCCTCAAATGTTACAGTGGAGCTGTTGCTACACCATCCTTTACACAGCTCTGGTCAGCTGATCATAAATCTCCATAGAATGGTGTAGCAACAGCGCCACTGTAACATTTCAGGCCATGAAGATGTTGCACATAAAAAAAAAATGTAAGTTTGAGCTGCCATGACTTTGGAATAAAACACCGAAATCAAATGCAAATTGAAAAGGCATAAAACCATAACTGACTTCTGTTTAAAGGGATAGTAATACTTAAAATGTAAAAAAAAATATGTTGTAGGGTTTATTCCCCTGAGTAAAACAAGGGAACTCCCACTGCTGAAAGGTGTTTCATTCAAAAGTTATTAATTTTCAAAGCTGAATTTTTTAGGTGCAATATCACAGTGGCCTGAAATTCTACAGTGGCGCTGTTGCTACATGATCCTATGGACAGCTCTGGTCAATTGACCATAAATCTCCATAGGATCGTGTAGCAACAGCGCCACTGTACAATTTCAGGCCACTGTGATATTGCACCTAAAAAATTAAACTTTTAAAATTAATAACTTTTGAATGAAACACCTTTCAGCAGTGGGAGTACTTTTGTTTTACTCAGGGGGATAAACCCTACAACATATTTTTTTTTACATTTTAAGTATTACTATCCCTTTAAATGACTCATACATAGACACAGCCTTCACTTACACAAATAAAAGTACACATATTCCTAGGATATAATTCCCCTTTACAGATACATGATGTTTCATTATGAAAATCAATAAATCAGTCAATCAATGCAAACATAAATACATCTACATTTTGGTATTCCTTCTGAATAAAACAGTATAGTTACCGCGGCTTGGGAGATGCTTTTTTCAAAAGTGATTCAAGCATATTTTTAATTAAACTGCTAGCTTCTATTCTGGACACCAGGTGGAGCTGTTGCTTTCACTTTATATGAAGAACAAATACCCTGGAGACCTCTCTAAAACAATGGGATATCAGGGTTTTGATCACCCCAGAATTTCTCCACTATACCTAATTCATGTGGCCCTCTCTTGCATCAAGTGGGTTAACAGAAACATGTTTTTCAGTATTAACTCACACATCGGCAATGACATATTCAGATGGATTATTTGTGTTATGTATGGTTATTATACAGTTTCGTTGTCCTTAACCCCTTACCGACTGGCCGCGCACGCACGCGGTGGTCACTTTAGGACCACGGAGCATTTTTTTTTTTTTGTTGCTTCCGGTTCCGGACTCCCCGAACGGCGTGCAGCCGTGGGGGGAGCCCAGAATTCCATGACGGTCGTAGTACGTCATGGGTTGTTAACTCAGATCTACCGATGACGTGCTATGACTGTCAAGGGCTGTTAAAGGGTTAAATCATATTGTTAGTCGGATAATGTCAGATGAATTTTAAATGTCAGTTCTTAATCGTGAGCAGATGTATCCCCCAAACTTCACAGTCTTACAACATAATTAACCCCTTGAATGCTAGAAAAATCTACAATGCATTGCAAAAGCAATGTCTAAGGACCGGATGGTCACAAGAAAAGTAGACAAATTCTGGGTCAAACCAACTGCAGGCATCTGATCAATATAAAGATTTCAGCGAGGCTTTTAAAGGCTTCAGTGTGAGAGAGATCTCTGCACTATCCACTGGCAGTCAGATCTCTGCGCTATGCACTGGCAATCAAATGGTTAATATTTCAGTGCACTTCGCTTGAAGAAAAAAATAATTCAACATTTACGCACTGAGTGCTCGATAGGTATCCAGCACCAGAGGCGTAACTAGAAGCCACCGGGGCCTGGTGCAAGAATTGCCATGGGCCCGCCCGACCACATTGGCCCCCTCATCCACATTGCCCCTTCCACAATGCCCCCTTCATCTCCACATTGCCCCCTTCATCTCCACAATGCCCCTTCCACAATGCCCCCTTCATCTCCACATTGCCCCTTCCACAATGCCCCCTCAACTCCATAATGCCCCTTCCACAATGTCCCCTTCATCTCCACATTGCCCCCTTCATCTCCACAATGCCCCTTCCACAATGCCCCCTTCATCTCCACATTGCCCCTTCCACAATGCCCCCTCAACTCCATAATGCCCCTTCCACAATGTCCCCTTCATCTCCACATTGCCCCCTTCATCTCCACAATGCCCCTTCCACAATGCCCCCCTTCATCTCCACATTGCCCCTTCCACAATGCCCCCTCAACTCCATAATGCCCCTTCCACAATGTCCCCTTCATCTCCACATTGCCCCCTTCATCTCCACAATGCCCCTTCCACAATGCCCCCCTTCATCTCCACAATGCCCCTTCCACAATGCCCCCTTCATCTCCACAATGCCCCTTCCACAATGCCCCCCTTCATCTCAACATTGCCCCCCCTTCATCTCCACAATGCCCCCTTCATCTCCACAATGCCCCTTCCACAATGCCCCCTTCCATCTCCACATTACCCCTTCCACAATGTCCCCTTCATCTCCACATTGCCCCTTCCACAATGCCCCCTTCCATCTCCACATTACCCCTTCCACAATGTCCCCTTCATCTCCACATTGCCCCTTCCACATTGCCCCCTTCCATCTCCACATTACCCCTTCCACAATGTCCCCTTCATCTCCACATTGCCCCTTCCACAATGTCCCCTTCATCTCCACAATGCCCCTTCCACAATGCCCCCTTCCATCTCCACATTACCCCTTCCACAATGTCCCCTTCATCTCCACATTGCCCCTTCCACAATGCCCCCTTCATCTCCACATTTCCCCTTCATCTCCACATTGCCCCCTTCACAATACCCCTGGCCCTACCTCCAGTCCCTGGTGGTCTAGCGGAGTGTCTTTACAGATCTTGCCTCCTTTGTCACAGATCTCTATAACCGGAGCTCCCGCGTGCCGCTGTAGTAGTGCAGAGGCTGGGAGATGATGTCATCTCCAAGCGCTCTGTATTACTAGATGATGTCATCTCCCAGCGCTCTGTATTACTAGATGATGTCATCTCCCAGCGCTCTGTATTACTAGATGATGTCATCTCCCAGAGCTCTGTATTACTAGAGCGGCGCGCCGAGTGGGAGATCAGGTAAGTGACTGCTGCGGGCGAGGGGGTCGCAGGCGGTGGCCGGGCCCCTGGAGTGACGGGCCCGGTCGCAGGTGTGACCGCTGCGACCCCTATTGTTACGCCACTGTCCAGCGCATTGGTATCAGCGCGGCACATTACGTTTGAGCTATGTAACTAAAAAATAATTCTAATAATTGCATGGCAATGTGTTGGATACCTATTTGGCACTCAAAGGGTTAAATAAGAATCAGAACAACTCGAAACGACGCTGTCTTTGAGGTGTGTGTGTGGGGGGGGTGTTAAGATTCCCAGAACCCAGGAGGAAACTGAGAAATAGGTACAGACACCTGAATATACATCAAGTGAGCGGCAGTGTCAGAATTTCTAATCAGCTACTTAACATCTTCTCATCCATTCAGAGATTACTGTATATATCTTCTTTATCACCTCCTCGTGGCTTCCCGCAGGTTTCCCAAACAGGAACAGGTGTAAATTGAGTTACATTATGAATGTGCAGAGACACTGAAAGCAGACGCCAACAGTCGCACGAAAATCTCCCTGTAACGTGATGTATTTTCTTTCTTCTGCAGAGACACCAACGTGGAGACTGGTTACACTTTTGTTTTAAAGGGATAGTAATGTTTCACAACAAAAAGCTGCTCCAATTAATCTTCATAGTATTTGGGCCATGGAGACTGTTATTTCAGTACTGTCAGAGTTGTAGTACAAGAGTAATTGAATGATAAAGTATCCCCTCCCGCCCCTTTTACTGATGTAACACTGCTCACCTCAGATCAGCAAGACTGTCTGGATGGATCGCAGAGAGGGACAATCTTCAGTGATCATAAGGAAAAAACCTGTCAAGAGGGCAGTGTTTTCCTTATGATCACAGTAAGAAGATTGTCTCTTGCTGTGACCTGTCTGTGACCAGATTCCACATCTGAGGGGAGGTGACTTACACTAGGTAAAAGGGAGGGGAGGGGGATAATTTATCATTCAATTACTCTTGTACTACAACTCTGACAGTATTGATATAACACTCTCCATGGTCCAAATACTATGAAGATTAATTGGAGCTGCGGTTTTTGTGAAACATTACTATCCCTTCAAAGTCTAGTATTCATCAAGCTGAATACCTGCCATTCTGATGTATAATAACTTCCCTGAGGAAGGGCAAAATAAAAGGTCCCAAAATCCCCATTGCATTAACCCTTTGAGTGCCAGAGAGGTATTCGACGCATTGCGACACCTCTCTGTCGCTCAGAGGGCTAATGTGGAATTGTCACTTTGTAACATGTTTCAAAATCAAACTAGATTTATGCCAGTCTTTTAATTAATCTAAAACCACATTTTATAAAATATTTAGCTTTATTTCTTTGTCACTGAGGACCCATGGGGTCTATAAAGGGTTAAGTATACAATGCACTCTGCCTGATTCAGTTTAAAAAAAAAATGACAGTCATGTCCGACTCCATGGATACAACATCCAGAGCTGACTGAAGATATTATCTCTTGATTAAACGCATAAGAGCAAGATTCATAGGGGCCACTGGGATTTTCTATCCATCTTGAGCTAAAAGGGAGGTTATTATTAGACATAAGTGAAAACGAGAGAAATCTCAATGTATTCTTCCTGGTAAAACATTTTGTAAATAAAATACGTAAGTAACTGAATAAATGGTTTACAACAAGACCAAAGTATTTTATTTACACAGACTAATTTATAAACACATATAGTGACGTTTACAGTCCCTCTTCTGGGTCTCAGGGAGGCACTGTCCCTTCTATAGAGGGACACTTGAGATTTATGGACCCCTAATCACACCTGGGAACTTGACAGGCAAGGCCACCAAGAGGGTAGCTCTGCCAACGCAGATTGGGGAGGGAAATTATGCGATTCATGTCATAAAAGGGGTGGGGCTTGGTCGAGAGGAGAGCGGTACAAAATAATTATTAAAAAATATATGTTGAACGAGGGTAAGAGGATGGGGAGTGGGAGGAACTGGGGCGGGATGGAGAACAAGTGGGCAGAGTTTCTACTGAAACTCAGCCCACCCGGAGATAGAGAGACTGCCCCGGAGATCTGGTAATTCACTGTGAAATCCGGAGTCTCCACGGCAAAACCGGGGAGTTCCCAGGTATGACCCTAATGTCTCCTAATGAGGGACACTTGAGAGGTACGGACCCCTAATATCTCCTAAAGAGGGACAGTTGGGAGGTACAGACCCCTAATATCTCCTAAAGAGGGACACCTGGGAGGTATGGACCCCTATTATCTCCTAAAGAAGGACACTTGGGAGTTATGGACCCCAAATATCTCCTAAAGAGGGACACTTGGGAGGTATGAACCCCTAATATCTCCTAAAGAGGGACACTTGGGAGGTATGACCCCTAATATCTCCTAAAGAGGGACACTTGGGATGTACGGACCCCTAATATCTCCTAAAGAGGGACACTTGGGAGGTACGGACCCCTATTATCTCCTAAAGAGGGACAATTGGAAGGTATGAACCCCTAATATCTCCTAAAGAGGGACACTTGGGATGTACGGACCCCTAATATCTCCTAAAGAGGGACACTTGGGAGGTATGGACCCCTATTATCTCCTAAAGAGGGACACTTGGAAGGTATGAACCCCTAATATCTCCTAAAGAGAGACACTTGGGAGGTATGGAGCCCTAATATCTCCTAAAGAGGGACCCTTGGGAGGTATGGAGCCCTAATATCTCCTAAAGAGGGACACTTGGGAGGTACGGACCCCTATTATCTCCTAAAGATGGACACTTGGGAGGTATGAACCCCTAATATCTCCTAAAGAGGGACACTTGGGAGGTATGGAGCCCTAATATCTCCTAACGAGAGACACTTGGGAGGTATGAACCCCTAATATCTCCTAAAGAAGGACACTTGGGAGGTACAGACCCCTAATATCTCCTAAAGAGCGACAGTTGGGAGGTACAGACCCCTAATATCTCCTAAAGAGGGACACCTGGGAGGTATGGACCCCTATTATCTCCTAAAGAAGGACACTTGGGAGTTATGGACCCCAAATATCTCCTAAAGAGGGACACTTGGGAGGTATGAACCCCTAATATCTCCTAAAGAGGGACACTTGGGAGGTATGACCCCTAATATCTCCTAAAGAGGGACACTTGGGATGTACGGACCCCTAATATCTCCTAAAGAGGGACACTTGGGAGGTACGGACCCCTATTATCTCCTAAAGAGGGACAATTGGAAGGTATGAACCCCTAATATCTCCTAAAGAGGGACACTTGGGATGTACGGACCCCTAATATCTCCTAAAGAGGGACACTTGGGAGGTATGGACCCCTATTATCTCCTAAAGAGGGACACTTGGAAGGTATGAACCCCTAATATCTCCTAAAGAGAGACACTTGGGAGGTATGGAGCCCTAATATCTCCTAAAGAGGGACCCTTGGGAGGTATGGAGCCCTAATATCTCCTAAAGAGGGACACTTGGGAGGTACGGACCCCTATTATCTCCTAAAGATGGACACTTGGGAGGTATGAACCCCTAATATCTCCTAAAGAGGGACACTTGGGAGGTATGGAGCCCTAATATCTCCTAAAGAGAGACACTTGGGAGGTATGAACCCCTAATATCTCCTAAAGAGGGACACTTGGGAGGTATGACCCCTAATATCTCCTAAAGAGGGACACTTGGGATGTACGGACCCCTATTATCTCCTAAAGAGGGACACTTGGGATGTACGGACCCCTATTATCTCCTAAAGATGGACACTTGGGAGGTATGGACCCCTAATATCTCCTAAAGAGGGACACCTGGGAGGTATGGACCCCTTATATTTCCTAAAGAGGGACACTTGGGAGGTATGGATCCCTAATATCTCCTAAAGAGGGACACTTGGGAGGTACGGACCCCTAATATCTCCTAAAGTGGGACACTTGGGATGTACAGACCCCTAATATCTCCTAAAGAAGGACACTTGGGAGGTACGGACCCCTAATATCTCCTAAAGAGGGACACTTGAAAGGTACGGACCCCTAATATCTCCTAAAGAGGGAGACTTGGGAGGTACGGACCCCTATTATCTCCTAAAGATGGACACTTGGGAGGTACGGACCCCTAATATCTCCTAAAGACAGACACTTGGGAGGTACGGACCCCTAATATCTCCTAAAGAGGGACACTTGTTAGATATGGACCTCTAATATCTCATACAGAGGGACATTTGGGAGGTACAGATCACTAATATCTCCTAAAGAGGGACACTTCTGACAGTACCACCATTATACCTTTAGTCTGTAAGCTCCTTGGGGGCAAGTCTCCCATTGTACCATTAGACTGTAAGCTCTTTGAGACAAGTCTTCCATTGTACCACTAGATTGTAAGCTCTTGGGGCAGGACTCCCATTATACCACTAGATTGTAAGCTCCTTGGGACAGGTCTCCCATTATACCACTAGACTGTAAGCTCCTTGGGGCAGGTCTTCCATTATACCACTAGACTGTAAGCTCCTTGGGACAGGTCTCCCATTATACCACTAGATTGCAAGCTCCTTGGGACTGATCTCATATTATACCACTAGATTGTAAGCTCCTTGGGGCAGGCCTCCCATTATACCACTAGATTGCAAGCTCCTTGGGACAGGTCTTCCATTATACCACTACAGGTCTTCCATTATACCACTAGATTGCAAGCTCTTTGGGAGAGGTCTCATATTTATACCACTAGAGTAAATAGAGTACTAGCCTGCATAAAAGAGGTGTAGAAGCAAGGAATGCTAATATTTTCCTACCTCTGTATAAATCCTTGGTTAGGCCTCATCTAGAATATGGAGTACTATTTTGGGCGCCAGTTCTTAAAAAAGACATTACTGAACTGGAAAAGGTGCAGAGACGTGCAACAAAACTGATAAAGGGATTGGAGGATCTGAGTTACAAAGAGAGACTAGCCAAACTGGGTTTGTTTACATTAGAGAAGAGATGTCTAAGGGGTGATATGATTATCATTTACAGTAAAAACTATCCAATTAATTATTTACGCAAAGAGCTGAGCTAAGAACAAGAGGTCATCCATTAAGACTAGAGGAAAGGCGCTTTCGACTAAAACAAAGGCAGGGATTCTTTACAGTAAGGGCGGTAAGGCTATGGAATTCTTTGCCTCAGGATGTTGTGCTTGCAGATAATGTAACTGCATTCAGAAAAGCAATGGATGCCTATCTAGCACAGAACAATATTGACAATTATGACAGATGGCTTCAAAGCAGATAGGATATTGATCCGGGGAATTATATGACTACTAATTGGAGTCAGGAAGGAATACATTCCCCCCACTTGGGACTAGATTTGAAATGACTCCAGAGGGCTCTTTTGCCTTCCTCTGGATCAACAGGGGTGTTTTTAACATGGGCTGGACTTGATAGACGAATTTCTTTTTTCAGCCTCATCTACTATGCTACTATATATTTTACTTAGATTGTAAGCTCCTTGGGACAGGTCTCCCATTATACCACTAGACTGTAAGCTGCTTGGGGCAGGTCTCCCATTATACCACTAGATTGTAAGCTCCTTGGGGCAGGTCTCCCATTATACCACTAGACTGTAAGCTCCTTAGGGCAGGTCTCACATTATACCACTAGATTGTAATCTCCTTGGGGCAGGTCTCCCATTATACCACTAGATTGTAAGCTCCTTGGGACAGGTCTCCCATTATACCACTAGACTGTAAGCTCCTTGGGACAGGTCTCCCATTATACCACTAGACTGTAAGCTCCTTGGGGCAGGTCTCACATTATACCACTAGACTGTAAGCTCTTTGAGGCAGGTCTCCCATTATACCAATAGATTGTAAGCTCCTTGGGACAGGTCTCCCATTATACCACTAGACTGTAATCTCCTTGGGGCAGGTCTCCCATTATACCACTAGATTGTAAGCTCCTTGGGACAGGTCTCCCATTATACCACTAGACTGTAAGCTCCTTGGGACAGGTCTTCCATTATACCACTAGACTGTAAGCTCCTTGGGACAGGTCTTCCATTATACCACTAGATTGTAATCTCCTTGGGACAGGTCACCCATTATACCACTAGACTGTAAGCTCCTTGGGACAGGTCTTCCATTATACCACTAGACTGTAAGCTCCTTGGGACAGGTCTTCCATTATACCACTAGATTGTAATCTCCTTGGGACAGGTCTCCCATTATACCACTAGACTGTAAGCTCCTTGGGACAGGTCTTCCATTATACCACTAGACTGTAAGCTCCTTGGGACAGGTCTTCCATTATACCACTAGACTGTAATCTCCTTGGGACAGGTCTCCCATTATACCACTAGATTGTAAGCTCTTTGAGGCAGGTCTCCCATTATACCACTAGATTGTAAGCTCCTTGGGGCAGGTCTTCCATTATACCACTAGACTGTAAGCTCCTTGGGACAGATCTCCCATTATACCACTAGATTGTAATCTCCTTGGGGCAGATCTCCCATTATACCACTAGACTGTAAGCTCCTTGGGGCAGGTCTCCCATTATACCACTAGACTGTAATCTCCTTGGGACAGGGCTCCCATTATACCACTAGACTGTAATCTCCTTGGGACAGGTCTCCCATTATACCACTAGACTGTAATCTCCTTGGGACAGGTCTCCCATTATACCACTAGATTGTAAGCTCCTTGGGGCAGGTCTCCCATTATACCACTAGACTGTAAGCTCCTTGGGACAGGTCTTCCATTATACCACTAGACTGTAATCTCCTTGGGGCAGATCTCCCATTATACCACTAGACTGTAATCTCCTTGGGGCAGGTCTTCCATTATACCACTAGACTGTAATCTCCTTGGGACAGGTCTCCCATTATACCACTAGACTGTAAGCTCCTTGGGACAGGTCTCCCATTATACCACTAGACTGTAAGCTCCTTGGGACAGGTCTCCCATTATACCACTAGACTGTAAGCTCCTTGGGGCAGGTCTCCCATTATACCACTAGACTGTAAGCTCCTTGGGACAGGTCTCCCATTATACCACTAGACTGTAAGCTCCTTGGGACAGGTCTTCCATTATACCACTAGACTGTAATCTCCTTGGGGCAGGTCTCCCATTATACCACTAGACTGTAAGCTCCTTGGGACAGGTCTCCCATTATACCACTAGACTGTAAGCTCCTTGGGACAGGTCTTCCATTATACCTCTAGACTGTAATCTCCTTGGGACAGGTCTCCCATTATACCACTAGACTGTAATCTCCTTGGGGCAGGTCTTCCATTATACCACTAGACTGTAAGCTCCTTGGGACAGGTCTCCCATTATACCACTAGACTGTAATCTCCTTGGGGCAGGTCTCCCATTATACCACTAGACTGTAAGCTCCTTGGGACAGGTCTCCCATTATACCACTAGACTGTAAGCTCCTTGGGACAGGTCTTCCATTATACCACTAGACTGTAATCTCCTTGGGACAGGGCTCCCATTATACCACTAGACTGTAATCTCCTTGGGACAGGTCTCCCATTATACCACTAGACTGTAAGCTCCTTGGGACAGGTCTTCCATTATACCACTAGACTGTAATCTCCTTGGGGCAGATCTCCCATTATACCACTAGACTGTAAGCTCCTTGGGACAGGTCTCCCATTATACCACTAGATTGTAAGCTCTTTGAGGCAGGTCTCCCATTATACCACTAGATTGTAAGCTCCTTGGGGCAGGTCTTCCATTATACCACTAGACTGTAAGCTCCTTGGGACAGGTCTCCCATTATACCACTAGACTGTAATCTCCTTGGGACAGGGCTCCCATTATACCACTAGACTGTAATCTCCTTGGGACAGGTCTCCCATTATACCACTAGACTGTAAGCTCCTTGGGACAGGTCTTCCATTATACCACTAGACTGTAATCTCCTTGGGGCAGATCTCCCATTATACCACTAGACTGTAATCTCCTTGGGTCAGGTCTCCCATTATACCACTAGATTGTAAGCTCCTTGGGACAGGTCTCCCATTATACCACTAGACTGTAATCTCCTTGGGGCAGATCTCCCATTATACCACTAGACTGTAAGCTCCTTGGGACAGGTCTCCCATTATACCACTAGATTGTAAGCTCTTTGAGGCAGGTCTCCCATTATACCACTAGATTGTAAGCTCCTTGGGGCAGGTCTTCCATTATACCACTAGACTGTAAGCTCCTTGGGACAGGTCTCCCATTATACCACTAGACTGTAATCTCCTTGGGACAGGTCTCCCATTATACCACTAGACTGTAAGCTCCTTGGAGCAGGTCTCCCATTATACCACTAGACTGTAATCTCCTTGGGACAGGTCTCCCATTATACCACTAGACTGTAAGCTCCTTGGGACAGGTCTTCCATTATACCACTAGACTGTAATCTCCTTGGGGCAGATCTCCCATTATACCACTAGACTGTAATCTCCTTGGGGCAGGTCTTCCATTATACCACTAGACTGTAATCTCCTTGGGGCAGGTCTCCCATTATACCACTAGACTGTAAGCTCCTTGGGACAGGTCTCCCATTATACCACTAGACTGTAATCTCCTTGGGGCAGGTCTTCCATTATACCACTAGACTGTAATCTCCTTGGGGCAGGTCTCCCATTATACCACTAGATTGTAATCTCCTCGGGGCAGGTCTCCCATTATACCACTAGACTGTAATCTCCTTGGGACAGGTCTCCCATTATACCACTAGACTGTAAGCTCCTTGGGACAGGTCTTCCATTATACCACTAGACTGTAATCTCCTTGGGGCAGATCTCCCATTATACCACTAGACTGTAATCTCCTTGGGGCAGGTCTTCCATTATACCACTAGACTGTAATCTCCTTGGGGCAGGTCTCCCATTATACCACTAGACTGTAAGCTCCTTGGGACAGGTCTCCCATTATACCACTAGACTGTAAGCTCCTTGGGACAGGTCTCCCATTATACCACTAGACTGTAAGCTCCTTGGGGCAGGTCTCCCATTATACCACTAGACTGTAAGCTCCTTGGGACAGGTCTCCCATTATACCACTAGACTGTAAGCTCCTTGGGACAGGTCTTCCATTATACCACTAGACTGTAATCTCCTTGGGGCAGGTCTCCCATTATACCACTAGATTGTAAGCTCCTTGGGACAGGTCTCCCATTATACCACTAGATTGTAAGCTCCTTGGGACAGGTCTCCCATTATACCACTAGACTGTAAGCTCCTTGGGGCAGGTCTTCCATTATACCACTAGACTGTAATCTCCTTGGGGCAGGTCTCCCATTATACCACTAGATTGTAAGCTCCTTGGGACAGGTCTCCCATTATACCACTAGACTGTAAGCTCCTTGGGACAGGTCTCCCATTATACCACTAGACTGTAAGCTCCTTGGGACAGGTCTCCCATTATACCACTAGACTGTAAGCTCCTTGGGACAGGTCTTCCATTATACCACTAGACTGTAATCTCCTTGGGGCAGGTCTCCCATTATACCACTAGATTGTAAGCTCCTTGGGACAGGTCTCCCATTATACCACTAGATTGTAATCTCCTTGGGGCAGATCTCCCATTATACCACTAGACTGTAATCTCCTTGGGGCAGGTCTCCCATTATACCTCTAGACTGTAAGCTCCTTGGGGCAGGTCTCCCATTATACCACTAGACTGTAAGCTCCTTGGGACAGGTCTCCCATTATACCACTAGACTGTAAGCTCCTTGGGACAGGTCTCCCATTATACCACTAGACTGTAAGCTCCTTGGGGCAGGTCTCCCATTATACCACTAGACTGTAAGCTCCTTGGGGCAGATCTCCCATTATACCACTAGACTGTAAGCTCCTTGGGGCAGATCTCCCATCATACGATTAGACTGTAAGCTCCTTGGGACAGGTCTCCCATTATACCACTAGACTGTAATCTCCTTGGGACAGGTCTCCCATTATACCACTAGATTGTAAGCTCATTGGGGCAGGTCTCACATTATACCACTAGACTGTAAGCTCCTTGGGACAGGTCTCCCATTATACCACTAGACTGTAAGCTCCTTGGGACAGGTCTCCCATTATACCACTAGACTGTAAGCTCCTTGGGGCAGATCTCCCATTATACCACTAGACTGTAAGCTCCTTGGGGCAGATCTCCCATTATACGACTAGACTGTAAGCTCCTTGGGACAGGTCTCCCATTATACCACTAGACTGTAATCTCCTTGGGGCAGGTCTCCCATTATACCACTAGACTGTAATCTCCTTGGGACAGGTCTCCCATTATACCACTAGACTGTAATCTCCTTGGGACAGGTCTCCCATTATACCACTAGACTGTAATCTCCTTGGGGCAGGTCTTCCATTATACCACTAGACTGTAATCTCCTTGGGGCAGGTCTCCCATTATGCCACTAGACTGTAAGCTCCTTGGGACAGGTCTCCCATTATACCACTAGACTGTAAGTTCCTTGGGGCAGGTCTTCCATTATACCACTAGACTGTAATCTCCTTGGGGCAGGTCTTCCATTATACCACTAGACTGTAATCTCCTTGGGACAGGTCTCCCATTATACCACTAGACTGTAAGCTCATTGGGGCAGGTCTCACATTATACCACTAGACTGTAAGCTCCTTGGGACAGGTCTCCCATTATACCACTAGACTGTAAGCTCCTTGGGACAGGTCTCCCATTATACCACTAGACTGTAAGCTCCTTGGGGCAGATCTCCCATTATACCACTAGACTGTAAGCTCCTTGGGGCAGATCTCCCATTATACGACTAGACTGTAAGCTCCTTGGGACAGGTCTCCCATTATACCACTAGACTGTAATCTCCTTGGGGCAGGTCTCCCATTATACCACTAGACTGTAATCTCCTTGGGGCAGGTCACCCATTATACCACTAGATTGTAATCTCCTTGGGGCAGGTCTTCCATTATACCACTAGACTGTAAGCTCCTTGGGACAGGTCTCCCATTATACCACTAGACTGTAAGCTCCTTGGGGCAGGTCTCCCATTATACCACTAGACTGTAAGCTCCTTGGGGCAGGTCTTCCATTATACCACTAGACTGTAAGCTCCTTGGGACAGGTCTGACCATTATACCACTAGACTGTAAGCTCCTTGGGGCAGGTCTCCCATTATACCACTAGACTGTAAGCTCCTTGGGGCAGGTCTTCCATTATACCACTAGACTGTAAGCTCCTTGGGACAGGTCTCCCATTATACCACTAGACTGTAAGCTCCTTGGGGCAGGTCTCCCATTATACCACTAGACTGTAAGCTCCTTGGGTCAGGTCTCCCATTATACCACTAGACTGTAAGCTCCTTGGGTCAGGTCTCCCATTATACCACTAGACTGTAAGCTCCTTGGGGCAGGTCTTCCATTATACCACTAGACTGTAAGCTCTTTGGGGCAGGTCTTCCATTATACCTCTAGATTGTAAGCTCCTTGGGGCAGGTCTCACATTATACCACTAGATTGTAAGCTCCTTGGGGCAGGTCTCACATTATACCACTAGATTGTAAGCTCCTTGGGGCAGGTCTCACATTATACCACTAGACTGTAAGCTCCTTGGGACAGGTCTTCCATTATACCACTAGATTGTAAGCTCATTGGGGCAGGCCTCCCATTATACCACTAGATTGTAAGCTCCTTGGGTCAGGTCTCCCATTATACCACTAGACTGTAAGCTCCTTGGGACAGGTCTTCCATTATACCACTAGATTGTAAGCTCCTTGGGGCAGGTCTCCCATTATACCACTAGACTGTAAGCTCCTTGGGACAGGTCTCCCATTATACCACTAGATTGTAAGCTCCTTGGGACAGGTCTTCCATTATACCACTAGATTGTAAGCTCCTTGGGGCAGGTCTCCCATTATACCACTAGACTGTAATCTCCTTGGGACAGGTCTCCCATTATACCACTAGACTGTAAGCTCCTTGGGACAGGTCTCCCATTATACCACTAGACTGTAATCTCCTTGGGGCAGGTCTCCCATTATACCACTAGATTGTAAGCTCCTTGGGACACGTCTCCCATTATACCACTAGACTGTAATCTCCTTGGGGCAGGTCTCCCATTATACCACTAGACTGTAATCTCCTTGGGGCAGGTCTCACATTATACCACTAGATTGTAAGCTCCTTGGGACACGTCTCCCATTATACCACTAGATTGTAAGCTCCTTGGGACACGTCTCCCATTATACCACTAGACTGTAATCTCCTTGGGACAGGACTCCCATTATACCACTAGATTGTAATCTCCTTGGGGCAGGTCTCCCATTATACCACTAGACTGTAAGCTCCTTGGGGCAGGTCTTCCATTATACCACTAGACTGTAAGCTCCTTGGGTCAGGTCTCCCATTATACCACTAGACTGTAATCTCCTTGGGGCAGGTCTCCCATTATACCACTAGACTGTAAGCTCCTTGGGGCAGGTCTTCCATTATACCACTAGACTGTAAGCTCCTTGGGGCAGATCTCCCATTATACCACTAGACTGTAAGCTCCTTGGGGCAGGTCTCCCATTATACCACTAGACTGTAAGCTCCTTGGGATAGGTCTCCCATTATACCACTAGACTGTAAGCTCCTTGGGACAGGTCTCCCATTATACCACTAGACTGTAAGCTCCTTGGGGCAGGTCTCCCATTATACCACTAGACTGTAAGCTCCTTGGGACAGGTCTCCCATTATACCACTAGACTGTAAGCTCCTTGGGACAGGTCTCCCATTATACCATTAGATTGTAAGCTCCTTGGGACAGGTCTCACATTATACCACTAGATTGTAAGCTCCTTGGGACAGGTCTCCCATTATACCACTAGACTGTAAGCTCCTTGGGACAGGTCTCCCATTATACCACTAGACTGTAAACTCCTTGGGGCAGGTCTCCATTATACCACTAGACTGTAAGCTCCTTGGGGCAGATCTCCCATTATACCTCTAGATTGTAAGCTCCTTGGGACAGGTCTCCCATTATACCACTAGACTGTAAGCTCCTTGGGGCAGATCTCCCATTATACCACTAGACTGTAAGCTCATTGGGACAGGTCTCACATTATACCACTAGATTGTAAGCTCCTTGGGACAGGTCTCCCATTATACCACTAGACTGTAAGCTCCTTGGGGCAGGTCTCCCATTATACCACTAGACTGTAAGCTCCTTGGGGCAGATCTCCCATTATACCTCTAGACTGTAAGCTCATTGGGACAGATCTCCCATTATACCACTAGACTGTAAGCTCATTGGGACAGGTCTCCCATTATACCACTAGACTGTAAGCTCATTGGGGCAGGTCTCCATTATACCACTAGACTGTAAGCTCCTTGGGGCAGATCTCCCATTATACGACTAGACTGTAATCTCCTTGGGGCAGGTCTCCCATTATATCACTAGATTGTAAGCTCATTGGGGCAGATCTCCCATTATACCACTAGATTGTAAGCTCCTTGGGGCAGGTCTCCCATTATACCACTAGACTGTAAGCTCATTGGGGCTGGTCTCCCATTATACCACTAGATTGTAAGCTCATTGGGGCAGATCTCCCATTATACCACTAGACTGTAAGCTCCTTGGGTCAGGTCTCCCATTATACCACTAGACTGTAAGCTCATTGGGGCTGGTCTCCCATTATACCACTAGATTGTAAGCTCATTGGGGCAGGTCTCCCATTATACCACTAGACTGTAAGCTCATTGGGGCAGGCCTGTCCATTATCCCATTGGGGCAGGTCTCTGATTAGTTTAGCAGTCACTAAACATTGGTAAATGACCTTCTAGATCAGATCTTGTTTTAATCGTTTCTAGTGATACTGATAGTTTTACCCTCCCCATAACCCACAGCATTTCCCTCTTTGTCTACTGTCTGGGTTGGCAAATAAGATCCACTCCAGATAATCTAAAATACCTATCACTACAAAAACATCCCCCGACCCCTTTCTCAGTCCTCTTTTTATTAACCTTAAGTACTTTGCAATAAAACTCAGTAGAAATTAAAATTTTCTATCCAAATGCATTTGTTCAATTGCTTTGTATGGATTTATCATTGAGATTAAAACTATATTTTTTATCCTTTTTGCTCAAACTTGACTGAGGTCAATAACTGTATTTGTGTTTCTCTTAATTTATGGTAAGTACATTTCCAATTTCTGGGATTAATGGTTTGCATTACTTTCTAAAGTGACACTATATCATATTTCTTTATCGTTATTCTGCAGTGTTTGACCTGAGTAATAAGATTACATCATGAGTTATATGTTAAATTATTTCTGGTATCTGACATTACTGAATAGTGGGCGCAATTCCTATTTTCACAGTGGGATGGAAGAGTAAAAAATATACATATTAATTTTATTTATTAGCCATATTTTATAATCTCCCTATAGATAGATTTTTGAACAATGGGAAATAATCTAAATGCAGATTTTTTGGTGATGGCACACTGGTGCATTAATCTTTTCATATTAATGCAAACGTCAGGTAAATTGAAGCAAAATTGGGATATTGACACAATTAGGATATTCAGAGCAAATGATAGTAAGATGTCAGATATAATTATATTTTTTTTGTGGTCTTAGAAGTTGCAAAATGCATGTATTTTATGTATCGGATGGAAATGTTTGATACACATGCAAATCTATACATAATTGCACTTGTTTTTTAAACAACTAACACCTAATAATGATTCCCCTTTTACCCTGCGATAAACATAAAATCCTAATGACCACTATGAATTTTCCCTCGTGCCGTTATTCAAGAGATAACATTTTCAATCAGTCACGGTTGCCAGGTACATAGGACACACTCCATATTTTTAAGTTAACCCTTTGAGTGCCAGAGGGGTACGGAATGCATTGCAAAGCAATGCATTCCGTACCCCTCTGGCACTCAAAGGATTAAAGGTTGGTGGCAGGGAATTCTACAACGCGATACTTCTCAACTCATTGCTTACCCATCTGGTCGATAAAGAGTTAAGTAGTTTCATACATTCCGCCCACTTCAGTGCAAAATAAGCCTGTTCTCCTATACTTACATATGTGTATGTCTGTCATTCACATAGAGCTCAATTTTTGTATGAAAATGTAATTGGATTGGTCACCAGGTGGCACTCTTTTATTTGTTTAATTATATATTAATCTTCAAAACCTTTTGAAATAATCATCTACCGGTAGTAGGATTCCTGCTGATTAACCCAACAAGAAATGTTCTAAATATAAATATATTTTTGATAATAAAACATTTATATTAACTAAACGTGGGAGATTTGAGGAAAAAAAAAAAACCCAGTGCTGTCTTTTTGGTGCTAGGAACACGAAAAGAGTCGTTAGTTTAGCATAAACATTTTCCTTAAATTCTTAACTGCTAGAGACATCTCTGAGACATTGTAATGGTTTATAAATGACCTAATAGAGAGAAAAACTGCATTTATGGGCTACAGTGTTTTCACGGACTATCCACTATAGGGGGCAGTGTTGGTACAATTGTTGATGAACAGCTTTTGTAATTGAGAATAGTTTTCTATAGTTTACAATAGCAACAGCGCCCCCATAAAGTGGACAGGCCTTAAAAATACTGCACCCTCCCAAACTGCAGTTTTGCTCTCTAATTATTTTTCAAATAATCAACTCAGAACAGTTGAAATACTGTTATGTACTCAGTGGGTAGCAGAGATAGAAAAGTAAATTTTTTTTCTTTCATAAAGACACAATTGCCCTTAAAGGGATAGTAATACTTCGTTTTATCTTTATTTTATTTTGTAGGCATTAAAAAACGTGAAGAACGATATAAGTCTTATCTCTCAAACCTTTATGGTTTGAGAGATATTCACAAGCAAAGTTTCCCCTCCCGCCCCTTTTACCTAGTGTAAGCCATCTCTTCTCAGATGTGGAATGCAGTCCATAGACCAGACAGATAACAGCAGGGGACAATCTTCTTCCTATGAGAACAATGAAAGCCCTGCCCCCCTTGACAAGTTTTTCAGGTTTTTCCCTTATTTTAATTGAAGATTGTCCCTCTCTGTGCAATCTACGTGGACACCTCCCTTCTGATCTGGCTGAGCAGTGTTACATCAGTAAAAGGGGCGGGAGGGGGACACTTTGTCATTGAATTACTCTTGAACTACAATTCTGACAGAATTGAAATAACACTCGCCAAAGTCCAAATACTATGATGATTAATTAGAGCTACTTTTATTATGAAACATTCCTATCCCTTTAAATTGGGCACTCCATAAGGTTTATTTATGCATACGGTCGGGTTCCCCATTCTGCATTGAGCCTATGGGTTATTTTTTGCATGCTCATGCATGGTTAGACACATTCGAATCCTTTATTTTCCGTTTACCTCCTCCCCCTGCTGGTCCGTTTTAGTATTGGAAATGTGCAGCTGCACTATATTTAAAGAACATACAAGGTCAGAATGCACAAAAGGGGTTTGCTGACACACTGTCAAAACCTGGACCATCCAGCCAAGAATGGATTCATTTTTTATTCGATCTAATTTTCCTTATATTTTAGCCTGGGAATTTTGTTTTTTTTTGGGGGGAGGGGTGGATTTGAGGACTGAGCACCTGAACTCAGCTCAATTTTCCAACAAAGAAAGGAAAAGACGCTGTGTACCAACCAATGTGCAATGTGACAGCAGAAGACAACCGTATTCAAAGACAACCATTTCTCAAAGCATTCCCCAGAAGGTCCACACTACATACCTAGTACATCACATCAGTCCCCTCAAACTACAATATGTAAAACAAAGCAGCAATTGTATGTGACCTTCTAAAAACATCATATCTAGCCTACATCACAGAGACATGGCTAGGGGAAAATTCAGCACCCATCTTTGAAGCTGCCGTCCCACCAAACTATGCAGTTCTTCACTTGCTCACATCAGGAGAGAAGAGGGGGGTGATCATTTGTGCTAGGGTAGCAATGAGTCTGAGATCTCTCTCTATGGGTCACATCCAATCATTTGTGTGCATTGTTGGTAGATATACCTCAGGTATGGGTCTCAGATTCCTCCTAATCTATTGCACCCCTGGAGATAGGAAGCAGTTTTTGCAAGAAATTGCTGACATTGAAGTAAACTTAGTCGTCCAAGGGTATTATTCTGGGGGGCTTCAATGCCTGGATTGGTGATAATCTCTCAACGTTTGGTCAAGATCTCCTCAGCATGATGGATTGTCTGGGCCTTAAACAGATCATTTCCACTGCCACCCATAAAGTGGCCACACACTTGAACCTGTTTTTCATATTGGCCTGGAAATCTCTGACTTAACAATTAGTCCAGTCAAGCAGTTGGATCAACAATAGCTGCCTATAGTAACCCCCTGTGAAGATGACCAGATATCACCCTGACCTCCCATTCTCTGACACAGAAACTTGATCTTTTTGAAGTAACAAGTAGCTGTCAAGATCTCTTTCCTGTTGTCCAATAATATAACAGACGTGACTGCCCTTGTTCTACTGCAACCCCCTACCTTACACAACTATTCTCCCTGATTTGTCAGTATGTAAGGAGAGTTCAGGACTGAATGATGATGGAGGAAATATAGAGACATGTAAGACAAGATTAAACTTTTGAAATACTAATCCACAATCACCTGCAAGAAATCAGCATTGTTGTCTAGAAAGATCAGTAGAAAACAGGACAGATCAGCTGATTCACCCTCTGGTAAGATTATGCAAGCCAGTTTGTCTGCAGGCTAGTGTAGAATGGTTCCTATCACAATGCAGTGAGTTTGCCCACATTATTACAGACAAGATATCTCTTATTTGAACTAACATTCCAAGGGTAATGTACTGTGGATTGCATCGGCTTAGGAATACAAATCTGGACTCTTTAACTTCATGGTCACACTTTGCCTTAGAAGATGTGATGCAAACACTTGTGATGCCCACTACCTGTAACTTGGACCCAGGCCTTACTAACTCGCCTTCTCATAATTGACATAATCGGCCCAGTATTTGCAAAATTACGTTTCTGCTCCATCCATACAGACAGCTTTCCACTGAAGGAAGCAATTTTAAAACTAGTTCTGAAGAAAACCATCGCTGAATCCAAACTGTATGACAAACAATGGGACTTTCTGAAGTCTTGGGTTCTTATGGATGGCCATTTAGAAAACAGTAGCAAGGCAACTAAATATCCACTTGTCAACACATGAGATCTCTGACCCAACAGTATGGTCTCAGGTACAGTTACAGTACAGAACAAAACCTTATTTATGTGTTAAATGATCTTCTGCTGGCAAGTGACGGATGGAATTGTTCTTGAGTAATATTCCTGGACCTCTATGCAGCTCTTTTATACTGTGAACCAAAAAATATTAATTGAGTAATGGAAGAACTCCTGTGGACCAGGTGACATAGTCCTCAGTTTGTTTAAATCTTTATCTCTGAGGTCAAAAGGGGCTTGTTTAGCTGAGAACACCTCTAGAACTATAGCAACATTGGTTTTATTTACATTAACTGGTACCTAGTTTTTCGACCTCTGGTGCATGAGACCTTGTCTGCTGGTCAGTGGAGGTGGCCTCGAGTCTATATTTCCCTGGGTATGTCTGTTAGAGCGAGTTATCAGATAGTCACTCACTTTCCCTGAATCACAAGACGTCGGCACCTTTTTCATTCCCCTAGCTCACTGGCTAGTCCTTTGTACCCTTATCACTCCTCTGTGTCACTGCCTAGTCCTCTGTACCCTTATCACTTCTCTGTGTCACTGCCCAGTCCTTTGTACCCTTATCACTCCTCTGTGTCACTGCCTAGTTCTCTGTACCCTTATCACTCCTCTGTGTCACTGTCTAGTCCTCTGTACCTTTATCACTCCTCTGTGTCACTGCCTAGTCCTCTGTACTCTTATCACTCCTCTGTGTCACTGCCCAGTCCTCTGTACCCTTATCACTCCTCTGTGTCACTGCCTAGTCCTCTGTACTCTTATCACTCCTCTGTGTCACTGCCCAGTCCTCTGTACCCTTATCACTCCTCTGTGTCACTGCCTAGTCCTCTGTACCCTTATCACTCCTCTGTGTCACTGCCTAGTCCTCTGTATCCTTATCACTCCTCTGTGTCACTGCCCAGTCCTCTGTACCCTTATCACTCCTCTGTGTCACTGCCTAGTCCTCTGTACCCTTATCACTCCTCTGTGTCACTGCCCAGTCCTCTGTACCCTTATCACTCCTCTGAGTCACTGCCCAGTCCTCTGTACCCTTATCACTCCTCTGTGTCTCTGCCTAGTCATCTGTACCATTATCACTCCTCTGTGTCACTGCCTAGTCCTCTGTACCCTTATCACTCCTCTGTGTCACTGCCTAGTCCTCTGTACCCTTATCACTCCTCTGTGTCACTGCCTAGTCCTCTGTACCCTTATCACTCCTCTGTGTCATTGCCTAGTCCTCTGTACCCTTATCACTCCTCTGTGTCACTGCCTAGTCCTCTGTACCCTTATCACTCCTCTGTGTCACTGCCTAGTCCTCTGTACCATTATCACTCCTCTGTGTCACTACATAGACCTCTGTACCCTTATCACTCCTCTGTGTCACTGCCTAGTCCTCTGTACCCTTATCACTTCTCTGTGTCACTGCCTAGTCCTCTGTACCCTTATCACTCCTCTGTGTCACTGCCTAGTCCTCTGTACCCTTATCACTCCTCTGTGTCACTGCCTAGTCCTCTGTACCCTTATCACTCCTCTGTGTCACTGCCTAGTCCCCTGTACCCTTATCACTTCTCTGTGTCACTGCCTAGTACTCTGTACCCTTATCACTTCTCTGTGTCACTGCCTAGTACTCTGTACCCTTATCACTTCTCTGTGTCACTGCCTAGTACTCTGTACCCTTATCACTTCTCTGTGTCACTGCCCAGTCCTCTGTACCCTTATCACTCCTCTGTGTCACTGCCTAGTCCTCTGTACCTTTATCACTCCTCTGTGTCACTGCCTAGTCCTCTGTACCCTTATCACTCCTCTGTGTCACTGCCTAGTCCTCTGTACCCTTATCACTCCTCTGTGTCACTGCCTAGTCCTCTGTACCCTTATCACTCCTCTGTGTCACTGCCTAGTCCCCTGTACCCTTATCACTTCTCTGTGTCACTGCCTAGTACTCTGTACCCTTATCACTTCTCTGTGTCACTGCCTAGTACTCTGTACCCTTATCACTTCTCTGTGTCACTGCCCAGTCCTCTGTATCCTTATCACTCCTCTGTGTCACTGCCTAGTACTCTGTACCCTTATCACTCCTCTGTGTCACTGCCTAGTCCTCTGTACCCTTATCACTCCTCTGTGTCACTGCCTAGTCCCCTGTACCCTTATCACTCCTCTGTGTCACTGCCTAGTCCTCTGTACCCTTATCACTCCTCTGTGTCACTGCCTAGTCCTCTGTACCCTTATCACTCCTCTGTGTCACTGCCTAGTCCTCTGTACCTTTATCACTCCTCTGTGTCACTGCCTAGTCCTCTGTACCCTTATCACTCCTCTGTGTCACTGCCTAGTCCTCTGTACCCTTATCACTCCTCTGTGTCACTGCCCAGTCCTCTGTACCCTTATCACTCCTCTGTGTCACTGCCCAGTACTCTGTACCCTTATCACTTCTCTGTGTCACTGCCTAGTCCTCTGTACCCTTATCACTCCTCTGTGTCACTGCCTAGTCCTCTGTACCCTTATCACTTCTCTGTGTCACTGCCTAGTCCTCTGTACCTTTATCACTCCTCTGTGTCACTGCCTAGTCCTCTGTACCTTTATCACTCCTCTGTGTCACTGCCTAGTCCTCTGTATCCTTATCACTCCTCTGTGTCACTGCCCAGTCCTCTGTACCCTTATCACTCCTCTGTGTCACTGCCTAGTCCTCTGTACCCTTATCACTCCTCTGTGTCACTGCCCAGTCCTCTGTACCCTTATCACTCCTCTGTGTCACTGCATAGTCTTCTGTACTATTATCACTCCTCTGTGCCTCTGCCTAGTCCTCTGTACCCTTATCACTCCTCTGTGTCACTGCCTAGTCCTCTGTACCATTATCACTCCTCTGTGTCACTGCCCATTCCTCTGTACCCTTATCACTCCTCTGTGTCACTGAATAGTCCTCTGTACCCTTATCACTCCTCTGTGTCACTGCCTAGTCCTCTAACCATCTCACTCCTCTGTGTCACTGCCTAGTCCTCTAACCATCTCACTCCTCTGTGTCACTGCATAGACCTCTGTACCCTTCTGGGTCCCCTGTGCCACTCACCTGCTTCTCTGAGCCTCATTTTGTCTATTCTGTTCCTCTTTCCTGCTCATCTGTACTGGTCTCCTGTGCCATCTCCCCCTCTTCCCATATCTACGTTAATTAAAGTATTTTGCGGACGTCTTTTGTTTTTCTATTAAAAGTGCAGGAATGTGAATAGCCAACAGGTTGTTTCCCCTCTGTAATCAAGGAAACAATAAATGAGGATTTCTCACCATGAAGCCCACACTGAACAGACGTGGACATGCCTTCCATAACCCTCTGCTATGGGCCTGCATGCAAGACGCAAGGTCTATGGGGGCTGCTTGCGCAACCCTGGAGTTTATGGCTGAGAACCATGTGCTTTTGGGTTGTGTTCCAGCTGAGGGAAGGCGGCAGTGTTCCGAACCCTCAATGGCTAATTGAAGTGTTCTGGGGCTAAAAATGGAGCCCATTGCCTTTTAGTATATCTCCACCCAAAAGTGCGGACAGTAAAAAGTGATAATTTAACTAGATGATTTAATTAGAGAAAAGTTGCTGAATTTCCTAGGTTACTTAGAGAAAAAGTTGCTGAATTTCCTAGTGATGTTGGTTTGGCTTGAAATTTGTGCACATCAATGATTGCACTTATACAGGAAGGGGAAAGTGTAGTAAGGGGGCTCGGGCCAGATTTGCCATTAGGCAAAGTAGGCACCTGCCTACAGGCGCACGCCACCGAGGGGCGCCTGCCAATGGGATTTTTTTTTTAATCTGGTGCTGCCCCCCCCCCCCGTTCCCTATTTCCTACCTCCCCGGCAGGACATGTCTGTGCCTCCTTGGCAAAGTCCTGTAGGTGGTGAGCTCCCTCGTCGCATCTTTATGAATGCAGAGCGCTGGGAGATGACATCATCTCCCAGCGCTCTGCATTCCTGAATAGGAGACCACAGCTACAGGACTGTGCCAAAGGAGGCACATATGACCGATCTCCTGCCAGGGAGGTAGGAAACGGACCATGTCAGGGCAACATGGAGATGGTGGGGGCAAGTTGGAGCCGAAGGGGGGCAATGTGAGGGCAACATGGAGATGGTGGGGGCAATGTGGAGCTAATGGGGGGCGAGTTGGAGCCTATGGAGGTCAATATGGAGATGGTGGGGGCAATGTGGAGCTGATGGGGGGCAAGTTGGAGCTGATGGGGTTGGGGGCAATGTGAGGGGCAATTTTGAGATGATGGGGGCAAAGTGAGGGGCAATATGGAGATGATGGGGGCAAGTTGGAGCTGATGGGGGAAATATGAGGGGCAATATGGAGATGATGTGGGTAAGTTGGAGATGATGGGGGGCAAGGTGAGGGGCAATATGGAGCTGATGGGGGGCAATATGGAGCTGATGAGCATTGTGGAGGTGTCCAGTGGAGTTGGCAAATCGGGGGGGGGGGGGGGGGGCGCTTCACAGTTCTGTGCCTACAGGCTCCTGAGATGTAAATCCGGCCCTGGGCTCTTGGACGCCCATGACTGTACTTCTGTTAATGCCGACTGTGGAGATTTCACTTTTACCCGTCTTTGTTCTTGCGGAGAATGATGTATTTTAAAGAACCTGTCAGACTTCAGAGAGGGGAAATCTGTGCACATGTTCATTGTAGTATTTCAGACTGATGAAATGGAGGAATGTTCTTGCTCTGACACCGGCCTCCTGTGTGCTTTGTGTATCTGACATAATACGCGGCCCCAGGCGCAATGCAAATCTGGCGCTTATTCAAATCCTGACACTAATCAGGAATACATGCATGGGAAATTTCATTCCTCCTTCAAGCTTCGATTACTTTTAATGCTGACAAACAGATTTTTTTTCTTTAATTTTTTTTTTTAAACACTCAGATCTAGAGATGTAGTGTTTGGACTCGGATAGGTTTATTTTTAGGGTAAATAAAAGCGGTAAAGTTACTTGTATTGAGAATGATTTCACTTTAAAGGAACAGGATATTGCTTTCAACCTTTCTCTTATTTGTGTACAGGAACGCAGAGGTGTAACTAGACATGACCGGGCCCTGGTGCAAAAATTGCCATGGCCCCCCCAACCACATTGTCCCCACTGGGTATCTCCACATTGCTGCCAACTCTCCACATTGCCCCTAATGTCCTCCTCTCCACATTGCCCCTAATGTCCTCCTCTCCACATTGCCCCCAACTCTCCACACTGCCCCCAATGTCCTCCTCTCCACATTGCCCCTAATGTCCTCCTCTCCACATTGCCCCCAACTCTCCACATTGCCCCCAATGTCCACCTCTCCACATTGACCCCAACTCTCCACATTGCCCCCAGTGTGCTCCTTTCCAAATTACCCCCAACTCTCCACATTGCAGCCAATATCCACCTCTCCAAATTGCCCCAACTCTCCACATTGCCCCCAATGTCCTCGTCTCCAAATTACCCCCAACTCTCCACATTGCAGCCAATGGCCACCTCTCCACATTGACCCCCCAACTCTCTACATTGCCCCCAATGTCCTCCTCTCCACATTGCCCCCAACTCTATACATTGCCCCCAATGTCCTCCTCTCCACATTGCCCCCAACTCTACACATTGCCCCTAATGTCCTCCTCTCCACATTGCCCCCAACTCTACACATTTCCCCCAATGTTCTCCTCTCCACTTTGCCCCCAACTCTACACATTGCCCCCAATGTCCTCCTCTCCACATTGCCCCAACTCTACACATTACCCCCAATGTCCACCTCTTCACATTGCCCCCAACTCTACACATTGCCCCCAATATCCTCCTCTCCACATTGCCCCCAACTCTACACATTGCCCCCAATGTCCACCTCTTCACATTGCCCCAAGTCTCCACATTGCCCCAACTCTCCACATTGCTCCCAATGTCCTCCTCTCCACATTCACCCCCCCAACTCTCCACATTTCCCCAAATGTCCTCCTCGCCACATTGACCCCCTAACTCTCCACATTGCCCCCAATGTCCTCCTCTCCACATTGACCCCCCAACTCTCCACATTGCCCCCAATGTCCTCCTCTCCACATTTCCCCCAACTCTCCACATTGCTCCCAATGTCCAACTCTCCATATTGCCCCCAACTCTCCACATTGCCCCCAATGTCCACCTATCCACATTGCCTTCCCACCTCTCCACATTGACCCCCCCAACTCTCCATATTGCCCCCAATGTTCTCCTCTCCACATTGACCCCCCAACTCTCCACAATGCCCTCAATGTCCACCTCTCCACATTGCCCCGAGTGTCCATTTCCTACCTCCCTGGTGGCCTCCTTCTGCACAGACCTCTATTAGCAGCTCGGAGCTCCTGCGTGGTCTTCTCTTCAGTAATGCAGAGATTATGTCAACTCCCAGCTCTCTGCATTACTAGAGTGCCGTTGGAGAGCTCAGCAGCTAGAAGTCCGTGGCGCCGAGCGGGGGGGGGGGTCGCAGGTGCGACCCCTGTGACCCCCTATTGTTACTCCACTGCAGGAATGGATTTTCCAGTAGGCAGAGTAACAGCGATAGCCTACAGCTCCACACTTTGAGGGGTGTGCTCTAACTGTGTGTGCCACACCCACATTCTGAATTGTGGGTGTGGCCAGAGTAATTTCAATGTCCTTCCACTAGTTTTATACCACATAACAGGCCATTATTTAACCCGTTGGATGCTATATCTCTCTAGCAACAAAGGGGTTAAAAAGTAGAACTTTCATATTAATTCAGATTTGCATGTTTGAAAACGGCCTATGTGTCATGTTAGCCAAAAGTCCAGTAGATGTACAGTTTAAGAGATATTCATACTTTTATTTCTGGGCGAAGTGAAAGTGAAAACCTCCTGGAGCAGCACAGAGCTTCATTAGTATATGAAACATGATTGAAACCTGAAAAGCTTCATTCGCATATGAAAATGTCTGGAACCGCATGGGTTAGCATACATTAGCATATGGTAACAATTGTGAATTTCTCCTTAACTGTACATTTGTTGGACTTTTGGTTAACATGACATATAGATGGTTTTTAATGCAGTTTTCAAATATGCAAACTTGAATTAAGGTGACAGTTACACTTTTAAGCTATTTTTTTTTGTTCTTGCTTGTTATAGGCCAGTGGCTATGGAAATACCAGGTAATAATGGATGTGCCTGGGGGGGGGGTCATGTGAGATTGGGGGTGTGGTCATGGGTGGAGCTAAGGTCACCTAGACTGCCTTGCCAAAGGGCACCTGGGAAGTAAATGTGACCCAGACCAAGATGGATATTCAGGATTTGCCCCAGAGACCCAGTAAATAATTCTGAAGACTGGAGTTTATGGGACGATGTTCCGGGCTTTCAGGTCCAATACTGATGTTCTCTGGGGAACTGAGTCACTCAGGACATGGAACTGACCTTCACGATGTAGTATGGATGCACCGGGGGTGCTTCTGGGGTCTCCTTTAGGTCCTCCAGTCTCCTCCCATGTTGTTGCTCACAATGTAGCCCAGGAGTAACCTGCAGGCCTCTTCCCTGGGGAGCAGATCAGCCGACAGGGAGCTATCAGATGACTGTTCCTCTTAAAATAAAGGGGAATTTGGGTCATTTTGATCTGTTTCCTATGGTGCATTTGGTTTTCCCCATAATAGCACCAAAAGGTGATTAATCTGAGATAAGATAAATGTCCTTCAAGTCCAACCTTTGCCAGATTGTCTTGGTTGAAGCAAATGGCAGAAGAGGAGATTCAAAACTGCCTGACAAGAGTGTGCGAAAGTGGGCGCCCAGTGGTCAGGATCAAGAGTCTGTCCCTCCCCAGGTCAGTCCTAGTGCCGGGAGCGTGGCTGTGAAGGATGGTGGGTGCAGCTGCTCTCTCTCCCTCCTTCTCTCTCGGTATCTCTCCCTCCTTCTCTCTCTGTATCTCTCCCTCCTTCTCTCTCTGCGTCTCTCCCTCCTTCTCTCTCTGTGTCTCTCCCTCATTCTCTCTCTGTGTCTCTCCCTCATTCTCTCTCTCATTCTCCTCTCTCTCGCTCCTTCTCTCTCTCTCCTCTCTCTCTCACTCGCCTCTCTCGCTCCTTCTCTCTCCCCTTCTCTCCTCTCCTCTCTCTCTCTCCATCTCTCTCTCTCTCTCCCCTTCTCTCTTCTCCTCTATCTCTCTCTCCTTCTCTCTGTCTCTTTCTCTCTCTCCCCTTTCTCTCTCTGTCGCTCTCTCTCCTTCTCTCTGTCTTTCTGCTCTCTCTCCTTCTTTCTTTCTCTTCTTCTCTATCTCCTCTGTCTCTATCTCTTCTCTCTCCTTCTTTCTCTCTCTCCCCCTGTCTCTTTCCCTCACTCTCCTCTCTCTCTCCCCCCCTCACTCCTTCTCTCTCTCTCTCCTTCTCTCTCCCCCTTCTCTCTCTCCTTCTCTCTCTCTTCATCTCTCTTTTACTCTATCTCCTCTCTCTCTCTCTCTCCTTCTCTCTCTCTTTTAATCTCTCTGTTACTCTCTCTTTCTCATCTCTCTTTGTATCATTCATTTCCACGCTAACATTCACTCTGTCTCTCACTGTCTCACATTTTTCTCTATAGCCCTCTCTTTATATCTCTCATTCTCTGACACTCTATGTCTCTCGCACACTCTCTCTATCTCGCACTAATTTTCACACACTCTCATTCCCACTCTCTTTTTCTTTGTCTCACTCATTGACCCACCCTTCCTCTTTCTTTTTTCTCTCTCTCCTCTCTCTCTCTCTCTCTCTCTCCTCTCTCTCTCTCTCTCTCCTCTCTCTCTCTCTCTTCTCCTCTCTCTCTCCCCTCTCTCCTTCTCTCTCTCCTCTCTCTCTCTCCTCTCTCTCTCCTCTCTCTCCCCCCTCTCCCCCTCTCTCCTTTCTCTCATACTCTCTCTCCCCCCTCTCTCTCTCCCCTCTCTCCTTCTCTCTCTCTCTCTCTCCTTCTCTCTCCCCCTCTCTCTCCTCTCTCTCTCTCACACACAAACACCAATTCAGACCGTTTTGTACTGTAACCAGAGCATTTTGTCCTCACAAGGCAGAAATCCTAGATATTTAACCCTTTGAAGTGCCAGAGGGGTACGAAAGCATTGCAGAGCAATGTGTTTCGTATCCCTCTGGCACTCAAAGGGTTAATGGCCCCCGTCACCTTTAGTCTGGATACCAGAACAGGATTCTAAAAACCAAACTGCCCTGGAAAAAACAAGACATTTGGGATCCCTAATATCCACCCAAACAAGTCCGATGTGATTTATCCTTCTGATATATTCAGTGCAGATGTCCTGAAAAGAGAGGATCAGGGGCAAGTACTAGACTGTCAAACGCAACATATTAAATATCAATATATTCTGGAAGGTGAACAAATGTTGTCATACATTGACATGCGGCGGAAATCGGAAAACCAAAAAAGATTAATATCCCACAAACCCCGAGCTCCAAGGTCTTGCTGTCCATCAGTTCCAGCTGCTCTTAAGAACAACTGATTCAACTCAGCTTAATTTTTCAAGAAAAAAACAAGGTAGATGCTGTGTACAATCCACCAACCAATGTGCAATGGGGAGCAGAAGAGAACAGTATCCAAAGACAACCATTTCTCATAGTATTTCCCAGAAGCGCTATACTAAATACCCAGCACATAACATTAATCCCATGAAATCTCTGTTATATAATACCAGGTCCATTAAAAACAAAACAGTAATTTTATATGACCTCGTAGAAACATCATATCTAGCCTAGGGTGACCACACGTCCCGGAATACCCGGGACTGTCCCTTATTATAGGTCTGTGTCCCGCGTCCCGGGTCACCCCCCACCAGGACAACGAAGAGTCCCGGAATGGAGCAACAAAGCCGGTACCCACAGCCTACCTAGATAGCACAGCACTCACCAGTCCAGCCAGCCAATGAAATGTATTTGCTATATGGTCCTCATTGGCTGGCTCAGTGACCTGTTGAGTGTATCGGCGCTCCGCTTTGGGGCCTAAAAGAGATCGCTCCTGTCTTGGAGAGGTTAATTTTAGGCCCCATTTGTACTTACAGTGCTCCCGGTGGAGAGCTGTAAGTAAAAAGTACGTAACGTACAATGACCGTCATCGGTCCTTAAGTATTTAAGGACCTTGATGGTCATAGTACATCATGTAGTCCTTAAAGGGATAGCAATACTTCATTTTAACTTTATTTTATTTTGTAGGCATTAAAAAAACATGAAGAACGATATAAGTCTTATCTCTCAAACCTTTATGGTTTGAGAGATATTCACAAGCAAAGTTTCCCCCTCCCGCCCCTTTTGAGAGATATTCACAAGCAAAGTTTCCCCCTCCCGCCCCTTTTACCTAGTGTAACCCATCTCTTCTCAGATGTGGAATGCAGTCCATAGATCAGACAGATAACAGCAGGGGACAATCTTCTTCCTATGAGAACAATGAAAGCCCTGCCCCCCTTGACAAGTTTTTCAGGTTTTTCCCTTATCTTAACTGAAGATTGTCCCTCTCTGCAGTCTACCTGGGCACCTCCCTTCTGATCTGGCTGAGCAGTGTTACATCAGTAAAAGGGGTGGGAGGGGGATACTTTATCATTCAATTACTCTTGTACTACAACTGACAGAATTGATATAACACCCTCCAAAGTCCATATACTATGATGATTAATTAGAGCTGCTTTTATTATTTTTAGAGACCCAAAACCAAACCAAATCTGCGCTCCTCCATATAAGCTATCCAAGTGTGAACCCTGTGTACAGCATATTGTATACCGCTTTAATAAATTTGGGGTCTCAGAAGAGAGCAGTGGTTTAAAGAAGGGGGCACAAGAGGAAGTTGAACCTTTGAAAAGCTCTATAGTGTTCAAAGGATTGAATAGAAGACGGAAGCCAGATAGTCAGTGCACTGAGATCAGAGGGCAACGAGAGGCAAAGACCAGGAAGGGAACGTTGAGTGAGGGAGAGCTATCAGCCCAGGAGGATTAAGCGTGAATGACAAGTTGACAGGTGTTCAGTGCAATCTCAGCACGCAGCAGAATACATATCGTCACTGGGAATCCACACAACCTGTCAGACAGACCCCCACTCTTTAACTGGAATACAGTGACCTGTTCCCTGACCTCTAGACAGCGTTGGTGGGCTTCCTGATGTCATCTTGATCTTGACTGGTGTGAGTCTCTGGGTGGATACCCACCCTGGGTCTGGAGATTGGACAGAGATTGATTAGAAACAGAGATACAGGACTGAGTGTGAAAAGAGCAGGAATGTGTGTAGAAAGTATCACTAGACCAGTGGACCTCAATCTTTATTTGCTCAAAGCACCCCTAACGCGCAGTCTGGAACCGTCAGGGCATAATGAAGGGTATGGTACATAAATATACAGTTATTATTATGTTTCACAATCAAACTAACAAAAAAAAAACATATTGTGCAGAATAATTTCCATAAATAAACATATAAAACTCACATCATAAGGAGAGGGTATGGTCCACCCAAATAAACACAGATATATATATATATATATCCTATATAATAATTCGCTAAATCATGTGTAACGCCCGACATGCACAGTACACACTGCTGCGCGTGCGGCAGTCATGCACAGTAGAGACTGCCCGCGCCACGGCTGATACAGAGCTGGGCGCGCCGAAGGAGCGTCCAGCTCTGTATCAGCCGAGGCGCGGGCAGTCTCCACTGCGTGTGACTGCCCCGCAACCGGCTGCCAGAGGCACTGTGGCCCGTGTAACGGGCTGTTCAACTAATATCTTCTTCTCTATATATATAAAAGAAGACTTTGTGCCTGCCAAAACACACCCAGGGGAGGCATAAAGCAGGAGTTACTATTCCTATTGGGTGATTCAATCATGCAGGGAGTTGGCCCGCCCCCACTATGCAGCCCGCCCACCACTATCAAAGTCAGAAAAAAACAATATGGCCGCCACTTGCTCCTACACCACAGACAAACACACATGCCCCACTCACACACACAGACCACCACACACACATGCCCCACTCACACAGCACCACACAAACACACACACATGCCCCACTCACACAGCACCACACACACACACATGCCCCACTTACACAGCACCAAACAGACATGCCCCCACTCACACACACAGCACCACATACACACACAAAGCCAGAAATACATATGGCTGACACACACACACAGTCACTCACCCTGACTCCCAGAGGCCTCAGCAGGACCTGTACTGCAGCACCAGAGGAACAAAATTGCACTCAAAGGGTTAAGGTAGGTCCTCATTATTCAATTATTTCTTCACTGTCATCATTTGCCATGCAAGACACAGGACAGACAGCCATCAGATTCACACTTAACCCACTGACTGCCACAGGGTTGTGTATCAAGTTTTACCCCTCAGGGAGTGTGTTCAAACCCCTCACATTGTAAACTTGCATTTCCCTCCCACTTCTCCTCCTTCCCCAGCCTATTACTAACACTTTTTCACATTTATGTTAAGCCCCGCCCCTACTCGCGATTAAGCCCCACCCACTTTTAACCCAGATTGCCCCATTTGTCTCTCCACATCAGCACCACATCAGTCCCCTCTAGGGACTTCACAAGTCAGTGTTCCCAGGTATGAACACACTTCCCACTGCTATTTAACTCTGACATGCCTCTCTATACATTAACCCTTTGCGTGCCAGAGGGGTACACAACTCATGAGCACATGTGTTTCTGCTCATATATGTTGCGTGTCTGTGTGTGTACATCTCTGTTACATATGTGTGTCCATGTGTGCATCTCCAGTGTGTCTGTGTGTACATGTGTTTTGCATGTCTCTGCCGCTCACTGTGTGTATGTGCATACCTCCCAACATTTCACAGGGCCAAAGAGGGACACGTTAGTTTTAGGTGATATTATTGGGGGTGTGGCTGGTGGGCGGGGCATTAGTAAGAATTTTTAGGTTATTTCATGACCTATTACTGGCTATTTATGTAACTGAATAAATGATTTAGTTCAAGACCAAAGTATTTTATTTGCACAGACTAATGTATAAACACATATACTGAATTTTATTGCTTTATTGCTGTAGAGCAAAGTAATACACACCACACAGTCAGGGCTGGTGCAAGGATTTTTGCCACCCTAGGCAAATCCTAATTGTGCCGCCCATTTCGATCCGCCCCTTGTGTCCCACCCCTTTATACCCTGCCTACTTATACCCAACCTCTTTTCATGATTGTCCTCTCTCTGCCCCCTGAGCCACTCTGCCCCTGTTCTGGAGATGCCTGTAAGAGATGCCCCCCACCAGCTCCAACTTGCCCCTTATCAGCTTCACTTTGGCCCACCAGTTCCACTTTGCCCCTATCAACTCCAACTTGCCCCCATCAGCTCCAACGTGCCACCACCAGCTCCATTTTGCCCCCTCAGCTCCACTTTGCCCCCTCAGCTCCAACTTACCCCCATCAGCTCCACTTTGCCCCCCATCCTCTCCAACTTACCCCCATCAGCTCCACTTTGCCCCCCATCTGCTCCAACTTGCCCCCACCAGCTCCACTATGCCCTCTCAGCTCCAACTTTCCACTATCAGCTCCACTATGCCCCCAGCAGCTCCAACTTGCCCCCATCCACTCCAACTTGCCCCCCCATCCGCTCCAACTTGCCCCACCAGCTCCACTTTGCCCCCCCATCCGCTCCACTTGCCCCCCCTCAGCTCCAGCTTGCCCCCCCTCAGCTCCACTTTGACCCTCATCAGCTCCACTTTGACCCTCATCAGCTCCACTTCGACCCTCATCAGCTCCAACTTGCCCCTATCATCTCCAACTTGCCCCCACCAGCTCCACTATGCCCCCTCAGCTCCAGCTTTCCCCTAACAGCTCCAACTTGCCCCCATCATCTCCACTTTGCCCCACATCTGCTCCAACTTGCCCCCTCAGCTCCACTATGCCCCCTCAGCTCCAACTTGCCCCCCATCACATACCTGTATCTCCCGCGCAGTCTTCTCTTCAGTAATGGAGAGCGCGGCGGGAGATCATGACTCCCAGCGCGCTCTGCATTACTAAAGATCTGACCAGATGAGGGAGCGCAGTAGCGACACAGACCTGACTGTGTTGTGGTTCCCGGCGTGGTGTGTGCGGGCGCACCTCTTCTCCGCTGCATGCCCGCGCCCCCAGTACGTGTGCGCCCTAGGCCGGCGCCTACCTCGCCTATAGGTGGAACCGGCCCTGCACACAGTCTGACCTCCTAAAAAGAGGGACAACAGGGTGGGAAAGAGGGACAGAGGGATTTGGCCCTCAAAGAGGGACACTTGGGATGTATGGTATGTGTCTGCCTGTATGCTGCATATGTCTGTGTTTATCAGTGTGTCTGCATTTCAAACACGTGCGCCCAATGGTCATAACATGACGGGCAACGCCGTCCCATGTTGCTAGTATATATATATATATATATATATATATATATATATATATATATATACTAGCAACATGGGACGGCGTTGCCCGTCATGTTATGACCATTGGGCGCACGTGTTTGAAATGCAGACACACTGATAAACACAGACATATGCAGCATACAGGCAGACACATACCATACATCCCAAGTGTCCCTCTTTAGGAGGGACAGCCCCTCTTTGAGGCCAAATCCCTCTGTCCCTCTTTCCCACCCTGCTGTCCCTCTTTTTAGGAGGTCAGACTGTGTGCAGGACCGGCTCCACCTATAGGTGAGGTAGGCGCCGGCCTAGGGCGCACACGTACTGGGGGCGCGGGCATGCAGCGGAGAAGAGCCGCGCCCACACACACCACGCCAGGAACCACAACACAGTCAGGTCTGTGTTGCTACAGTGCTCCCTCATCTGGTCGGATCTTTAGTAATGCAGAGCGCGCTGGGAGTCATGATCTCCCGCCGCGCTCTGCATTACTGAAGAGAAGACTGCGCGGGAGATACAGGTATGTGATGGGGGGCAAGTTGGAGCTGAGGGGGCATAGTGGAGCTGAGGGGGCAAGTTGGAGCAGATGTGGGGCAAAGTGGAGATGATGGGGGCAAGTTGGAGCTGTTAGGGGAAAGCTGGAGCTGAGGGGGCATAGTGGAGCTGGTGGGGGCAAGTTGGAGATGATGGGGGCAAGTTGGAGCTGATGAGGGTCAAAGTGGAGCTGATGAGGGTCAAAGTGGAGCTGAGGGGGGGCAAGTTGGAGCTGAGGGGGGGCAAAGTGGAGCTGGTGGGGCAAGTTGGAGCGGATGGGGGGGCAAGTTGGAGCTGCTGGGGGCATAGTGGAGCTGATAGTGGAAAGTTTGAGCTTAGAGGGCATAGTGGAGCTGGTGGGGGCAAGTTGGAGCGGATTGGGGCAAGTTGGAGCGGATGGGGGGCAAAGTGGAGCTGATGGGGGTAAGTTGGAGAGGATGGGGGGCAAAGTGGAGCTGATGGGGGTAAGTTGGAGCTGAGGGGGCAAAATGGAGCTGGTGGGGGCACATTGGAGCTGATGGGGGCAAGTTGGAGTTGATAGGGGCAAAGTGAAGCTGGTGGGCCAAAGTGAAGCTGATAAGGGGCAAGTTGGAGCTGGTGGGGGGCATCTCTTACAGGCATCTCCAGAACAGGGGCAGAGTGGCTCAGGGGGCAGAGAGAGGACAATCATGAAAAGAGGTTGGGTATAAGTAGGCAGGGTATAAAGGGGTGGGACACAAGGGGCGGAGCGAAATGGGCGGCAAAATTAGGTTTTGCCTAGGGTGGCAAAAATCCTTGCACCAGCCCTGACTGTGTGGTGTGTATTACTTTGCTCTACAGCAATAAAGCAATAAACTTCAGTATGTGTGTTTATACATTAGTCTGTGCAAATAAAATACTTTGGTCTTGAACTAAATCATTTATTCAGTTACATAAATAGCCAGTAATAGGTCATGAAATAACCTAAAAATTCTTACTAATGCCCCGCCCACCAGCCACACCCCCAATAATATCACCTAAAACTAACGTGTCCCTCTCTGGCCCTGTGAAATGTTGGGAGGTATGCACATACACACAGTGAGCGGCAGAGACATGCAAAACACATGTACACACAGACACACTGGAGATGCACACATGGACACACATATGTAACAGAGATGTACACACACAGACACGCAACATATATGAGCAGAAACACATGTGCTCATGAGTTGTGTACCCCTCTGGCACTCAAAGGGTTAAGGTATAGAGAGGCATGTCAGAGTTAAATAGCAGTGGGAAGTGTGTTCATACCTGGGAACACTGACTTGTGAAGTCCCTAGAGGGGATTGATGTGGTGCTGATGTGGAGAGACAAATGGGGCAATCTGGGTTAAAAGTGGGTGGGGCTTAATCGCGAGTAGGGGGCGGGGCTTAACATAAATGTGAAAAAGTGTTAGTAATAGGCTGGGGAAGGAGGAGAAGTGGGAGGGGAATGCAAGTTTACAGTGTGAGGGGTTTGAACACACTCCATGAGGGGTAAAACTTGATACAGAACCCTGTGGCAGTCAGTGGGTTAAGTGTGAATCTGATGGCTGTCTGTCCTGTGTCTTGCATGGCAAATGGTGACAGTGAAGAAGTAATTCAGCAATGAGGGCCTACCTTAACCCTTTGAGTGCCATTTTGTTCCCCTGGTGATGCAGCACCGTTCAGTGGCTTTACTACAGGTCCTGCTGAGGCCACTGGGAGTCAAGGTGAGTGACTGTGTGTCAGCCATCTTTCTTTCTGGCTGTGTGTGTGTGGTGGTGCTGTGTGAGTGGGGCATGTGTGTGTAATACCTGTGAACTTTTACTTGTGGAGTCCCTCATGTGGTGCTGATGTGGAGAGAGCAATGGGGCAATCTGGGTTAAAAGGGGGCAGGGCTTAATCGTGAGTAGGGGCGGGGCTTAACATAAATATGGAAAAGTGTTAGTAATAGGCTGGGGAAGGAGGAGAAGTGGGAGAGAAATGCAAGTTTACAGTGTGAGGGGTTTGAACACACTCCCTGAAGGGTAAAACTTGATACACAACCCTGTGGCAGTCAGTGGGTTAAGTGTGAATCTGATGGCTGTCTGTCCTGTGTCTTGCATGGGAAATGATGACAGTGAAGAAATAATTCCGCAATGAGGACCTACCTTAACCCTTTGAGTGCAATTTTGTTCCTCTGGTGCTGCAGTACAGGTCCTGCTGAGGCCTCTGGGAGTCAGGGTGAGTGACTGTGTGTGTGTGTCAGCCATATGTATTTCTGGTTTTGTGTGTGTATGTGGTGCTGTGTGTGTGAGTGGGGGCATGTCTGTTTGGTGCTGTGTAAGTGGGGCATGTGTGTGTGTGTGTGGTGCTGTGTGAGTGGGGCATGTGTGTGTGTTTGTGTGGTGCTGTGTGAGTGAGGCATGTGTGTTTGTCTGTGGTGTAGGAGCAAGTGGCAGCCATATTGTTTTTTTCTGAATTTGATAGTGGTGGGCGGGCTGCATAGTGGGGGCGGGCCAACTCCCTGCATGATTGAATCACCCAATAGGAGTAGTAACTCCTGCTTTATGCCTCCCCTGGGTGTGTTTTGGCAGGCACAAAGTCTTATATATATATATATATATATATATATATATATATATGTATATATGGGGATAACAGGCCACAACTTTATTTAAACACTTCAATTCACATTATTATTTAACCATAATAATTAATCATTAACTGACAGTCCTTGTCGCTCTAAAATTCCTTGAACCAAGACTGGCCAGACTGCTAGAATCCCAATATTGTTCAGCACTTACCGCTGACTCCACAGGAATTACCTGTCACGGGCACCCAGGAAAGCTCAGAACTCAGTACGGTAATGTAATGCAAAATATTTATTAGAATAAATCACAGCAATAAATATGTAGCACAACAAGCAAAGGGTTACTAGCTGGCGACACTACTACCAGAAATAGTAGGCCTCTCGCTAGACCACAATGCGAGAGACTGGGCCGAAGCCCCTGTGAGTCTCAGCAGGAAACAGGAACGCCAGCTCTTGATACATCGACGGGAACACTGGAATAGGCGACCACTGTGAACACTGGCTCAGTTATCTTGATCCGATGAACAGGAACACAAGGACTGCTGGACTGGAGAACTGACCCACGCCTGCAATCACCGCTAAGAGACCCTGTGACTCACGCCTGCAGTCACTATATCGAGACCCTGTGACTCACGCCTGCAGTCACTATATCCAGACCCTGTGACTCTGCCTGCAGTCACCAATCAGACTCTCTGTCCACAACAGTGGTCTGTCTTAGGCCAATAGCATAAATTGATCACAGTAAGGGGTACTCATGATCACTGGGTCATACACAGAGAGGGTTCTCGTACTTAGCTGAGTCAAACACAGAGAGGGTTCTTGTACGTATCTGGGTCATACACAGAGAGGGTTCTCGTACTTAGCTGAGTCATACACAGAGAGAGGGTTCTCGTACTTAGCTGAGTCATACACAGAGAGGGTTCTTGTACGTATCTGGGTCATACACAGAGAGGGTTCTTGTACGTATCTGGGTCATACACAGAGAGGGTTCTCTTATACGTATATGGGTCATACACAGAGAGGGTTCTCGTACTTATTTGGGTCATACACAGAGAGGGTTCTCTTACTTAGCCAGGTCATACACAGTGCGGGTTCTCATAAATAGCCAGGTCACACACAGAGTGGGTTTTCGTAGATAGCCAGGTCACACACAGAGCCCAAGTACTTCACCTAATAACAACAACACAGGGGCATCTGAGTCAGGCCTCAGTCTGCCTTATAAACCCCTCCACAGGAAGTAGGAGGAGCAGCTCAGAGGGAGGAAGTAGGAAGTAGGTAGGAGGAGACTACAGGAAGCAAAGAGATAAAACAGAGGCCTGCAGCATGCTTGAAGCCTCGCGCCTGTAATCATGCTGGAGTCAAGGTAAGCTGTGACATTACCCCATTGGCCATACACACATTTGCCCCAGATACCCCGGTTTTGACTCTGATTCATTGGGTCTCCGGAGCGGAGGCTGATTCTCCAGATAAAACCCTGCCCACTTCTCCTCCTTCCCTGTCTGTTCCTCCCACTCTGAGTCCACTTCTCCTGCTTTACCAGCCCATTCTACCTATTTTTCACTACGTTTCTTAACCCCGCCCCCACTCGTGATTAAGCCCTGCCCCCTTTTGACATAGATTGCATCATTTACATCCACAAAGGCACCACAATGCTCCCCCTCCTGGGAGTCCAGAAGAAAAAGTTCCCAGGTGTGCCCATTGGCCATACACCCATAGCTGGAAAATCTCTGGATTTGCCCCAGAGAGTCTGGAGCAGAGGCTGATTTTCCAGGCAATGTGGAGTTTTTATGAAATTCTGCCCATTTCTGCTTCTTCCCAGCTTGTTCCTCCTTTGTGACACTAAATCATGTATCTCTGTGGGGAGCTATTCATTCCAAGGCCTGATCAAATGAGGGAACATCCCTTGAGATTAGAGGAAAGGAGGTTTAGACTTCAGCAGAGGAAGGGGTTTTTTACAGTAAGGTCTGTTAAATTGTGGAATTCCTTGCCCAAGGAGGTGGTTATGGCAGATTGAAAGGATACATTTAAGAGAAGATTAGATGCATTTCTTGCAAAAGGGAACACACAGGGTTATACTGAGTATTATTAGGCAAATCAAGAAGGTCTGATAAATGAATAACTTATTTGGTAGCAGGATAATTATACAGTTCTCGTGTCACTGGGGTATGAGGCAAAGGTTGAACCTGGTGGACTTGTGTCTTTATTTAACCTAATTTACTATGTTTCTATGTCATTTGGACACTTTCACCCACCCCTCGACCTTAGTTGACCTTCAGAGGCTTGGGACAAGAATATTCCCAGGTACGGTGACAAACAGCAGAAGAAATTGTGTAATTTTATGCCATTTTTCCTGCTATCCATGCTATTGGGCAGGTGTAAGGGCCTGCTGCCATTAACTCTTTGCGTACCCAACAGGTATCCAGTGCATTGCATTGCAATCCATTGGATTCCTTTTTGGCACTCAAATGGTTAAAGTCTTACCGGTGACACCGTGCGTGTGTGTGTGCTGGTATGTACTACAGCGGTCATACTCTTTAAACTTTATAGTGAACTTTAAAACTGAGCCTAATCTGAGATCTTTGAAATATGAAAGCTTAAAACTTCCCGTAATGTTGGTCTAACACAGAGATGCTCCAGTCTGTCCTTACGGATCCTTTGTCATGTTCTATACGGTAGTAGATGTTCTATAGGGTAGTAGATAAGTGGAATAGCCCACCAGCAGAAGTGGTAGAGGTTAATACAGTGAGTGAATGTAAGCATGCATGGGATAGGCATAAGGCTCTCCGAACATAAGACAAGACCAAGGACCAAATAAGGTTTGAGGTTTTTACAGCAGGAAAATGGGCGACTAGATGGGCTGAATGGTTCTTATGTTAAAATTTAGAGATCTCACTGCTGAAACACACACAAGACAATCAGGACATCTCCTCCTGTCTTTCTGGCAGAAATTGCACCAATTTAGATAATAAAGAAACATTTAATTGGGGCAAATAGTGGCGTAACAATAGCGGACGCAGGGGTCACAACTGCGACCAGGTCCGACCTTCCCCTGATATACCACTGCCAGCATTAAAAAGCTTTGCCAGTGGGAAGATCAGACTTATCTCCCCACCAGCAAGCTGAGGTCTGTGCCTTCTTTGGCACAGACGTTATGAGCAGCTTCCTCACCATCCCCGGACGTCTATTAATGCAGAGCGCTGAGAGATTACATCATCTCCCAGCACAGGAACATGCGGGAGCTGTCAAGAAGGCACAGACCTCTCCTGCCATGCCGCTGGACCACCAGGGATGAACTCCCCCTTCCTGAGCCAGGTAGGAGGCGGACAATGGGGGCATATTTGTGGAGGTGGACAGTGGGGCTAAATTTGTGGAGGTGGACAATGGGGGCACATTTGTGAAATGGACAATGGGGGCACATTTGTGGAGATGGATAGTGTGGAGATGGAAAATGGGGCAATGTGGAGGTGGACGTTGTGGAGGTGGTCAATGGAGGCAATGTGGAGGTGGACAGTATGGAGATGGACAATGGGGGCAATGTGGAGGTGAACAATGGGGGCAATGTGGAGGTGGACAATGTGGAGGTGAACAATGAGGGCAATGTGGAGGTGGACAATGGGGGCAATGTGGTCGGTGGGCCCCATGGCAATTTTTACACCAGGGGCCAGTGGCTTCTAGTTACACCTCTGGGGCAAATCATATAGTAGGTAACACAGACTATTACCTGAGTTCTGGGTCACACCCTAACAGTTCCTAAGTAAGGTCATACCCTTTAGTGCAGCATCTGGCGTTTGAAGCTAACACAATGCGACTGCACTGGGAAGATTCAGACATTCAACTCACTATCATACATGATATTTTTTGACAAAAATAAAAACACGCTTTATGTAGTATCTGTAACGGACCCTGTGCCGTTACTATGGGCTCTTGTAAGAGTCAGGAAAGAAATCACAAAAGACTGGATGGCACTAGGGGAAGTCCCAGCGCCTGGCTGCTGGGCAGTCACAAACTACGGCCAAGCGGGTCAGTTTCCCTGCCATTGTGTCATTGAGTAGGCAGCCTTCTGATTGGTCCCCTACCATTCCATATGTCACGCAGTCCTCTGTTGGTAATTCTGTGCTCAACCAGCAGGTGTCTCCCTGTACATGATATATTGTTAATGGTTGCCTGTGGGTTATGTTGCCAGACAGGTAGGCGCTCTTCCACCTGTCCATCTAGTCTGTCGCACTGGTTCCCATTGGTTGGGGGGCCTGAGTGACATGATTGAGTTATATGTCAGACCCAGGTAATTCAATCTTCTATGGAGAATATTGACCCGGGTCCTGATTGGTTGCTTGTCTCTTGTCGCTCTGATTCCTATAGGTTGAGAATTGGTGCAGCAAGATTAAATTATGTAAAGATGCTTTTTCTATGTACAGTCCATTTGTCCCATGGTTAACTCATATTGTGCCCATTGTATTATGTTGCCACCTCACCACTGTCCCTTTGTATAGTCCCATTCGTTCATTGTATTGAGTTTCTGTATAAAATGTCCCCTGTTCCACAATAAAGTTGAGTTCGTTCTGGAACTAGAAGTGCGTCCTGTTGATTTATTCTGATGGCCTAAAGGGTCCCCTCTGACCCCCATTCAAGGATCCTGCGTTCCCGTCTTCCATTCACCAGTCTGAGTTCACCGACTTGGCTACCCGCTTGTAGCCGCCTTCAGGAGGGAGAAACCCAGAACGACAGCCCAAGACAACCTGGCTTCTTGGGTTCCGTTACAGTATTAACACTTTTTTCCCCAAAAACATTTGCCCAGCGCATACACCTTCCTATATATAACTGCAAACATGTCAATTTGGTCTCCTGACGTGAAGAATTTAAAATATCTCACATCGCTTATTTGAGTAAAACGGCCCCAGTGGAGCAGAGAGTGAGAAAAAATAAATGTTTCTTTAATTTTCAAAGAGAAAATAAAAAGTTGAAGCAAGAGAAAGTGGGTATCTGAGGAATATCTGTCTGCCTGATAAATGGACCCAGGAGTATTTATTTGCTCAGTCTTATGACCGGAATAGAAGCCTTTGTTTAGGTAACCACTAATATACACTGTTTAAGTGCAGTGTAAAATAATCTAACACAAACAGGGAGCGTTGGGAATTGGAGAGTTCCCATTGTAAACAGATCATGTCATAGATTCCAGGAGCGAGAGGGGAACACATGGAATCTCGATCACACACACATGCACTTGGATTTAACCCACTGAAAGAGTTATTAATCCCTTCAGGACCATTGACGTGCCAGGACTGTGACACACTTGTCCCGGCAATTAAGGACAGGTGATGGCCCTCGAATGTCATGGAATTCTGGGATGGCAGCACGGCTACACACCGGTCTGCAATCCCAGAATTCAGCTTGCAAAAAAAAAGGTGGAACATTTAAAAATCCGGTATGGTTAGTCCACTATATGCACTTTGTTGGCTTGATAAAGCACCGTGTGGTGTGAAACGCGTTGCAGAGTCATTTTTTTTCCTGGCCGGGGACAACTAATACAGTGGACCAGCATATTCACGCTTATGTAAGTGTCTCGTCGTAGTTCTTGGATTTAAATACATTTTTTAAATGTGAGTACTCTTGATCTCTCCCTCTAAATTAATAGTTATTACCGTAGGTCAGTGATTCTCAGCTCCAGTCCTCGGGGCACACCAACAGGTTATGTTTTCAAGATATCCCTAATTAATCACAGGTGAATCTATCACAATGACTGAGCCACTAATTGCTCACCTGTGATTAAGCAGGAATAACCAGAAAACCTGCACTGTTAGTGTGCCCCGAGGACTAACGTTGAGAAACACTGCCGTAGGTTCAAAGTTTCAATTTTGACCGCATATTGGATTACTATTATTGTGTTAGATAGAGAGTAGATTCATATTACACAAGTAATATCCAGTAATATATCTGGATAGTGCTTATCTTTGCATTACAGTGCTAATATTATGAGCTTATTTAAAGTAAAAGTTATTTAAAGTAAACTTTTTTATGAAAAAATATATATAGTAGGGATTTTCCTATTGAGTAATATAAGGGTACTCCTACTGCTGAGAGATTTATATTTCCAGAGTTATTATAGTTTAAACCCGTGTTTTGTTACATTAGCAGTGCCCTCTAGTGGTCAAATTCTAATTAGATTTCCTGTTAGATTCTAATGGAGAGGAAAGTCAGAAAAGTCAGACATACATTTCTCCATAGAATGTGATAGAAACTGCTGAGTCACTTCCTATCAGTACAACTATCAGGAGGTAATCACAGTAAATTCACTTCCTGTCAGTTAGAACTATCAGGAAGTAAACACAGTAAATTCACTTCCTGTCAGAACTATTAGGAAGTAAACACAGTAAATTCACTTCCTGATTATTTAAACTGCTAAAATATTTGAATAAAACATCTGACAGCGATGGGAGTGACCTTGTTTTATTCAGCAGGAAAAGCTCTATAAAATATGTGTTTTCATAAAAAAAAAGTTTACTGCTCCTTAAACACTCTGATACATCTCTGTATAGAGATATGTTATAAAGGTACATTTCAACTGTGATTTAGTGTATGGATGTATATGCAGAATTTTTACAATAAAATGTGGTACTATTTTATGAGATACGAACTTCTGTTTATTATATATTCTTGGGTTGGTAAGATATTTTATTTGTACAATACAATATCACAATAAGCCCAATACTGTGTGCCTTTTTTATATATCTCTGTAAAGCTCCTGAGAGTTCTGCTTACTGATAAATTAACATCAATCTATAGAGGCTGTTGTCCACAGGAAGATGTCTGAGTAGGGTTGCCACCTTTTCTTCCAAAAAATACCGGCCATGGCATTCCGTCCATAGACTTAACATTGGACAGAAGCCAATTTTTTACCGGCCTGCCGGTAAAATACCGGCTGGGTGGCAACCCTAGTGGTAACCCTATGTCTGAGGTACATGAAGCTGTACCACAGACCGCAGTTTGCATTGCTATCCTTCCCCTCGGCCGTGGTATGCTGAGCGCTGTCCCCAGAGAGAAGAGGCAGGAGCAGAAAGGAATTAGGGTGGGGGAAGCGCTGCTAATCATGCTGTACATTTCCAAAATGGCAGCGCTCTCCGTAACAGATGCCACGATCAACCGAACAGTGAATGTCAGGCAAAAAACATCTCCTAAAGGTAAAACAGTCCATTTTGGACTGCAACAGCAAATTTTGGGGTAGGTTTCAGCTTAGGTGATCTTTCCACTTAAACGGACCCCTGCACTCTGGATCGGGCGGTCGTTAAAGGATTAAAGTAGAACTGTCACTTTGTAACAAATACATGATTCTGAAAGAGCCTGCAAAATCACCTATGTGTTGCGTTAGCCAATTTGCATTTATAACAATAGTGTGTAATATATTTAATTTTATTTGTTTATTTGTTTATGCAGATTAGGTAGTACTGGCTGGCATGCCAGTCTGATACTAACATTCCACACTGCTCTACTTCCGACCTAACACTCCCTCCCACTCAGTAGTAGCTCATTTACATAAACACACAAACAAATAAAGTGATCTCACAAACTATTTGAAATGTTAATAGCTACTATAAATATAAAGGATTTTGAAAGCTGTTTCAAAAGCAAATATTTGTAACAAAGTGACACTTTATTTCTTTAGAGCCAACTTATTCCTCAGCACTGTACCTATATGTTTTATTTTGCCAGTAACTATCATGTCCGCCTCCGTGTGTATGACCATTAAGACTGATTGTAGATGTTATCTCTTGGACCAAAGACCAAAATTCATAGGGGTGATTAGGATTTTCCGGCCACAGTAAAGTAGTGGACGCTATTACTAGGATTTGTTAGCTCTCTTTTAATTATTTCCAAACTTCATGCAAAGAGGACCAACTGCTTCTACCAGACTTACATGCCCAACTAAGTCTTTGGGGAGTGGGAAAATCATTACCATCGTCTATTTTAAATAAACCAGATGTTGCACCGTGACTGGTGACAGTTTGAGAAGATGGATCGGCTCTGAGATTTCTTACTGTATCTCCGGAAAATCACACCGATCATCAGCTCACTTTCATTGTTTTTTTTAAACTTTAGTTTTTTAATTTTATTTTTTTAACAAAAGGAAATTATTTTGCTGGGGTGGGGGGATTTATTTCGAAGTGTTAACAAGTATTTTGCTTATCAAGGGTTCTTTCACATGGTCGACTGAACTTTAGCAGTAACCTGTTACAGTTCTGTGGCTGAACTCACCTTTCTCCTGCGTTTGCCATCTGATTTCCATGAAGGAGGAAGTGGCTAATGGCCATCCTATGTGAATGCCAGCTGAACGTTTTTGGCTGGTACACCTGTGGGTTGGCCGTTCATTGCAGGTAAGCAAAAGCATCACAACTTCCAATATCATTCAAGTGAGAGGTCGGCCAGCGGCCCCCATAGGCGTCGCTACAGGTCTGTCCTGTTGCATCTTTACTGCGGTCTTGTGAATATGATAAAGATGCAGAGAGAGATGTCACTTGTGTGAAAGGCACAATAGCCCATCAGCTTAATTGTCAGTATGGGACACGTTACCCAAATCTCGTCCATGTGACTAACGCATAGGTAAAGTTTTTTCCAACCTCTTTGATGTTACTTGCAGGGCCGGATTTACATCTCAGGAGCCTGTAGGCACAGAAATCTGAAGAGCCACCCCCCCATTGGCCATCTCCACATTACCCCCCATCTCCATATTGCCCTCACATTACCCCCATCAGCTCCACATTACCCCCATCAGCTCCATATTGCCCTCACATTGCCCCCATCAGCTCCACATTGCCCCCATTAGCACAACATTACCCACATCAGCTCCACATTACCCCCATCAGCTCCATATTGCCCTCACATTGCCCCCATCATCTCAACATTGCCCCATCAGCTCCATATTGCCACCCATCAGCTCCAAATTGCCCCCCCATCCTCCCCATGTTGCCCTCACATTGTCCCCATCATTTCGCATTAAGCCTCACATTGCCCCTCCATCCGTTTCCTACCTCCCTGGTGGCCCAGTGGCAGGAGAGATCTGTGCTTCTGCACAGACCTGTAGCTGCTGGAGCTCCCGCGCGGTCTTCTCTTTAGTAATGCAGAGCGCTGGGAGATGATGTCATGATGATGTCATCTCCCAGCGCTCTGCATTACTAAAGAGCCGGGGGAGCTCAGCAGCTACAGGTCTGTGAGGCACAGACCTTACCATGCGGCGGGTGGCGCAGCACACCACTTTAAAACACACACAAAAAAATGTAAAATAAATTAAATAAAAAAAAAATATATTGATTCCATTGGCAGACGCCCCTCTGTGGGGTGCGCCTCTAGGCAGATGTCTACTCTGCCTTATGGCAAATCCGGCCCTGGTTACTGTAAATTGCTTTGTAACTTCTGTATTCATATGAAAAATATTTTTTTCCACTCTAACCAGCCAGATAGTAGGAAAAGTGGTCACGTGATGTCCTGAAGAAAGAAAAATAGGTTAACCTCCTTCCGACATCAAAAATAAAAGGTTTCTGTCAGGGTCACACTTCTGAACAAGGAAGAATGATGTCTTTGGGTAGGTCTGCTGGACGTCTCTCTCTCTTATCTTACACATCTCTTCCACTTTCCACACTCCACTTTCCTCTCTCTTTCCCCCCTCTCTCCCCTTGTCCCTCTTTCCCCCTATTCCTGCAAAATTCATTTCAGATCAGTTAGGACGGACCCAGAATTTTTCCCCAGGTCCTCTGAACTGATCAACAAAACTGATCATAGAGGGTTTTGTTCATTTCTACGTGTGACATCTCCAGTGCCGTTAATTACAAAAGGAATATCCTATATAATAATAAGCTAGGATGTTTGTCAGAAGCCATCATGCACAGTAGATACTGTGAGCGCTGCATTCTTGCGCAGTAGAGATTGCCCGTGCTGCAGTCATGTGCAGTATAGATGCCCGAACGAGCCGTGGCTGATACGGAGTGGGGTGCTTTGGATTCGGACCGGAGTCCTCTCTGTGTACCTTCCTGGGACCAAGTGGTCCGAATTTGGAGAACATTGCTCCGTATCAGCCACGGCGCGTTTGGGCACTCTATACTGTGCATGACTGCAGTGCGGGCAGTGAGCAGAGAGGCTCCGGGCGCGAGCCAAGGCTGCTGGGTGGCACTGTGGCCCTTGTACACGGGCTTTTAAACTAGAATTTATAATAAAGGCCATGTTCTAACTATTTATCTCCTCTTTAAAAAGAATAAAACTATTTAATATAGTCGAAACGTGATGTAACTTGTATATTGGTGCTAGTGTTGCCTACAGACTAGATGAAAGTTTCACCAGCATGCCATAGCACGTCAAATGGTAATTACATTAGCGATTTGCAAACACTTAGTATTATTTTCAAATATAATTGCTGTATTAACGAAGTATATAACCTTCTATGCAGGCAGGCACCGGCTGGGATCGTGCAGTAGGCTCTCTCTGCGCCTGAGTTGTCAGTCACTTCCGGTGCCTTTCGGCACAAAGGAATTCAACCCACCAATCGTGGAGGTGAAGAGGATGGACAGAGCAGATGCAGAGATTCCGGCTCTGCAAGATGGCTGCGCTGTTCCTCGCTGCCCGTCTGCATAAAAGGTTACATATTTAGTTAATGCAGCAGTTAAACTTGAAAATAAAATGAAGTGTGTGCATATCACTAATGTAATTATCATTTGACAAGCTATACCATGCTTGTAAAAGTTATGCTTTAAAGGGATAGTAATGTTTCACAATAAAAGCAGCTACAATTAATCTTCATAGTATTTGGGCCATGGAGAGTGTTATTTCAATACTGTCAGAGTTGTAGTTCAAGAGTAATTGAATGATAAAGTATCCCCCTCCCGCCCCTTTTACTGATGTAACACTGCTCACCTCAGAGCAGCAAGACTGTCCGGATGGATCGCAGAGAGGGACAATCTTCAGTGATCATAAGGAAAAACCTGAAAAACCTGTCAAGGGGGGCAGGGTTTTCCTTATGATCACAGTAAGAAGATTGTCCCTTGTTGTGACCTGTCCGGTCAAGAGACCAGATTCCACATCTGAGGGGAGGCGGCTTACACTAGGTAAAAGGGGCGGGGGGTACTTTATCATTCAATTATTCTTGTACTACAACTCTGACAGTACTGAAATAACACTCTCCACGACCCAAATACTATGAAGATTAATTGGTGCTGCTGTTTTTGTGAAACATTACTATCCCTTTAACACTTGGAATGAAATTCTTCCTATAATCTGTTAGACTATAAATCGTTTGCAGATTTCGGCATTTAGATATTGTAGCAATTTTCTCATTAGAGTTTCAGTTTTCTAATTTTATTTCCTCTTTTTTTTGTCATTGCTACACAACACCCCTCTCTTTCCATAGCAGGGGTGACAGATGTGTCCCAAAGGTTGAATGTCAGCAGAAACAAATCTGTATTTCCACAACACAATCGTGATCTGCTCAGACATGAAGAGATCCACTAGTCAATCTCCATTGGTATTCTAAGAAGGCATTGTAAAATATCTCATTTTTTTCATTTAAATTTACAATTTACATTAACCCTTTGAATGATGGAGATGTCATAAATGCATTGCATATATCGGTAAGTAAGAGAAACAATATGTTGGTAACCCCACTGGCATTCAAATGGTTACATGAACTGTGATCACTCAAATTGAGGGTTTATGAATGAGGATTACATAGCAGACACTTTAGATAATTGTCTCGGTTTAATGATACACTGTATCACTTTACCCTGCAACATGATCACACCCACTGACACAAGAGTCCTATTAAACCGTTGTTTGAAACCTCAAAGACTTTTGTTTTCTGTATCATTCTTTTCAAGTATGAAATTCTCTGTTGCAATACAAGAGTCTTTATTGGAACAGCCTAGGAATTGCACTTCTCGGCTATAAAGTGCTTTTTAGAGACCACATAGGGCCATCTAGAAGAAAGGTCTTTCTAACCGGTGACTAAAAGCTTTCGCAGAAGATGATGCCCGTCTGGAGAAGAGATTTACCCATGCAGGGGTATTAAGTTGCAAGGAAGTGCCCTGTCTGAGGGGATTTTGTGCTGGTGTGATTTTATTGCTGTCTGGTTTCTCACCTTTACGTTATTTGTCTCTTGGGTCTTCGGCCAAGTGTTCGACTCTCCACCGCGTTAGATGACTGTTTTCCATCACCTGGTGCCAGCCCCTCTCCCGTCCCCAAAAGATCACAAGGAATCATTTCAGGAGACACCCTATAAATTCTCTCCCTTATTGTATAGATGTCCCATTTACAAGTCAATTTTCCTCCCCACTTCTTAACTCTGGGGGCAGAGAGATACATTTCTTACACTGTTTGCAGACTCTTAATACTGACCTTTTTTATTGCTTAAGTAGCAGCCTTTGATTGAACATTGGTTCCATTAACCCTTGGAGCGCCAGCGGAGATGTCCAGCACATTGTTCTGCAATATGACGGACACGCTCAGAGGATTAAACGTTAAAAACATTAAACTTGATGACAGATAAAGAACTAATCATCTTGTCTGACAATTTGTCTGTTTAAAAAGCTATAGACTGCTGTAACGTCCAATTCATATTCTGATTTGTCCAGTTTATATGTATTGCTGCAGTACACAGTTTACATTATAATTTAGCCAAATTGTATACGAGTTTATATATTGTTGTAATGTCTAGTTCGTATACTAAGTTTGGCCAGTTTATTTAATTTATATATTGCTGTAATTTGTCCAGTTTACATACTAATTTGTTGACGAGCCTGTTACACAGGCCACAGTGCCACTGCCAGCCGGTCATGCGCAGTAGAATCTGCCAGCGCCGCGGCTGATTCAGAGCTGGACGCTCGGGCAGTCTCTACTGCGCATGACTGCAGCTGTCGTTACACACATTTTAGTGAATTATTATATAGGATATATACATATATATATATATATATATATATATATATATATATATAAAATGTGGGCAGCACCCATGGGACTTTTTAGTAAGGATTTTAATGAAGCAATTATCAGCAAAACAGTAGATCAGTCTCCATGTATTTGTCTTGAGAAAGGTCTGTTTAGACTGAAACGTTGACCTGCTGTTTACTGATAATTGCTGCATTAAAATCTTTACTGAAAAGTCCCACTAATGTTGCACACATTTTTTCTATTTCTACATTTTGGGAATGTGCTCCTTGGCCTTATAGACACTTTGGAGTGAGTGCTTTCCACCATCTTGTTTTTGATATATGAAGAAGTAAAGAAACAAGAAGGGCGCTAGAATTGCCCCCAAACAATGAGTAACACATATACAAACAAATATCCTATATAATAATTCGCTAAAACGCGTGTAACGACGCAGTCATGCGCAGTAGAGACTACCCGCGCCGTGGCTGATACAGAGCTGGAAGCTCTGAAGGCACATCCAGCTCTATATCAGCTGTTGTGCGGGCATGACTGCCCCACGGCTCTTCAACTAGTAATAAAATAAAGCAATATTTATTATATATATATATATTATATATCTTATATAATTATATATACCATAAAATCTAAGGTATAATACACACCTGTGTATTATACGCAGGTGCAAACTTTACCCAAGATATTAAAGAGAAAACAAGAGTGCCTATGTATAATATACACCCTATTTACTAGATTGTTTAGTCCCTTTCTGTAATTCCCTCCCTCACTCTACCAAGTAAGCAGATCTACTCTCTGCTTAACTCACCCCGCTCCGGAGAGGAGTTGGCTTCTATCACTGCACGGCAGGTGGGTGACTTGCCTCTGCTGCCCTCTACCAGCAAATTCCAGCGAGGACCTTCTCGTTTTAGTCAATGGTAATACCTCAAGGTCCTCGCAGGACAATACAGTACATCCAATGAGTAGATCTCTGCTATGATTACGTAACGTCCTTTATGAAACGCGTTAGGTTGATCGTGTTTCTACCTTTATACCATCGTCAAAGATGTATGCACTGAGACATTTTATTTTTGATCTCAAACAGAACTTTGAAGTTTTCAATTTTGTGTTTTGTGGATCAGTGAGTGCTCCCGTCCTGTTGTCTTCAAGTTTGTCGAAACCCTGTCTGAGGCTGGGGGGGGGGGCTGCCAAGGATCTACAGGAGCCATCTGACCGGGTGAGTCTATTGGTTATTTGAAGCCTTTTTTTGATCCACCTTGTTTTCTATATATAGTGTTTATATTTAGAACTAGAAGGTCCTTGCAACGATTTGCTGGAAGCAGGCGGCAGAAGCAAGTGAGCCACCCGCTGTGCAGCGATGGAAGCCGGCTCTGCTCCGGAGTGGGGTGAGGTAAGCAGAGAGTAGATCTGCTTACTTGGTAGAGGGAGGGAGGAAATGGGCACTAATTTTTTTTTTAACTCGTGTATAATACACACACCCTACTTCACATAAGGTTGGGCACAATTGTGTCTTTTATACGTTAGATTTTACGGTATATATAATGCTGTCATTTGTCCAGTTTATATACGAATTTGTCCAGTTTATTTAGTCTACATATTGCTGTTATTTCCCGTTATATAATAATTAATGCAGATTATTTACTGGTCTAAATACTGCTGTAATATTCAGTTTATATACTAACTAGTTGAAGAGGCCATTACATGGGCCACAGTGCCACTGCCAGCTGGTCGCGGGGCAGTCATGCTCCTTCGGAGCGTCCAGCTCTGTCTCAGTCGTGGAGCGGTCAGTCTCTACTGCGCATGACTGCATAGCGCACAGCAGTCTCTACTGCACACGACTGCGTCGTTACACACGTTTTAGCAAATTATTATATAGGATTTGTTAGTTTATTTATCAGTAAGGTCCATTTTTTATACTAATTTTGTGTTTATTTAGCAGTTTATATGTCGCAGTAATGTCCAGTTAATATACTATTTTGCCCATTTGGGGAATCTGAATTTTTCCATTTGGTGAAATTGTTCCAGTCCTTCTTAGTCAATTGGCCGCACCATCTTCTGTTCCCCCTGTAGAATCGTTCAATTTCTGACAAGTCATAAAAACCCCTTTAAGTTTTATTGACCAGAAAGTGTTATAATGGTCAATCTGCTCTGTTATCTTTTTCCTGACGCCTAGTGTATAAAAGGTCATGGGTCTAGCAGGACCTGTGAATTTATGTCAGGCATGAAATGGGCTGACAGTGCACCAAGAAGCCGGTTATCTAATATCCGTAAAATCAGAGGAGATGCTGTGACAGAAATGCAATATGTTTCCCCTAACAAACTTGTCTGAGTTTTTTTTTTTTCCAATGAGTTTTCAAACCAGACAAGATGTAAGAATTCAGGGTGCAAATTCATTATTATTATTCTTTATTTATATAGCGTTAACTAATTCTGCAGCGCTGTACAACAGGGAATGGACATAATGGACATGCAGAGATATTAACTAGTACAAATAAAATGTGGAGAATGGAAGGATGAGAATGCCCCCTGCTGGTGAGGGGAAGGAAAGTTAGACACAGAAGGAGTGAGTGCTATTGGGTGTAAGTGCCCCCTGCCATGCTGATTTTGGACACTGTGTCTCTTAAAGCGATAGTAATAGATAGATTTAAAGGGATAATAATACTTTGTTTTATCTTTATTTTATTTTGTAGGCATTAACCCCTTACGGACCATTGACGTACCCGGACCGTCATGCTGGTCCGGCACTTAAGGACCAGTGACAGTCCTGGTACGTCACGTACTTTTACTCACCGTGCTCCTGCAGGATTACGGTGAGTAATACCGGGGACTGAAGTTGATCGATCCAAGACCGGAGCGATCTCTTTCAGTCCCCCGTTCGGTGTGCCGGCACATGTGATCAGTCACGTGGGACGGCACGTCAAACTTTCCTATCTGGTCCTTACAGGACCACACACCCCGGGGCCACTGGTCCTTAAGGGGTTAAAAAAACATGAAGAATGATATAAGTCTTATCTCTCAAAGTTTCCCCTCCCGCCCCTTTTACCTAGTGTAAGCCATCTTTTCTCAGATGTGGAATCCAGTCCATAGACCAGACAGATAACAGAAGGGGACAATCTTCTTTCTATGAGAACAATGAAAGCCCTACACCCCTTGACAAGTTTTTCAGGTTTTTCCCTTATCTTAATTGAAGATTGTCCCTCTCTGCAGTCTACCTGGGCACCTCCCTTCTGATCTGGCTGAGCAGTGTTACATCAGTAAAAGGGGCGGGAGGGGGATACTTTATTATTGAATTACTCTTGAACTACAACTCTGACAGAATTGAAATAACACTCTCCAAAGTCCAAATACTATGATGATTAATTAGAGCTGCTTTTATTATGAAACATTACTATCCCTTTAATGACATTTAATACTGTACATAGTAAAAAAATAAATTCATTGCTCCCAGTCTGATCTCGCAAACCTTTATGTTTTGAGAAAAATAAGCGTACAAAGTTCCCCCTTCCCGCCCCTTGTGCTGACGTCAGCTTTCTATCTTACAGATGGAGATCCCGGTCTGCAGACTGTCCTGTGGCTCTTCAGCAGAGCCGAAATCGCACTATTTAGAAATAAATACTTTATTTGGACGGTCTACAACGTGTGCCTGGTTTGCCGGTACACGTTGTAGACTGTTCTGTGACAGAAAGAGATGCCTGCGGTGGGCTACAAGAAAATGTACATCACACTGGTATTACACTACAACACAACTGCACTGTCACTCCTGTTTGATGTCAGGATTAGTGTTGAGCGAGCACCCCGATGCTCGGGGGTTCGGGTGCTCTGACCGAGCACCCCCTGAGGCTCGAGTGCTCGGCCGAGCACCCGAACCCCATTGCATTACATGGGAGGACTCGAGCATTACACCAGGCACCCCCTGCTCTGATGAGGGGAGGGTGCCTGGTCAATGCCCCCCTTCATCTCCACAATGCCCCTCTTCCACAATGTCCCCCTTCCACAATGTCCCCCTTCATCTCCGCAATGTCCCCCTTCATCTCCGCAATGCCCCCTTCATCTCCGCAATGCTCCCTTCATCTCCGCAATGCCCCCCTTCCACAATGTCCCCCTTCATCTCCGCAATGTCCCCCTTCATCTCCGCAATGCCCCCTTCATCTCCGCAATGCCCCCCTTCCACAATGTCCCCCTTCCACAATGTCCCCCTTCATCTCCACAATGTCCCCCTTCATCTCCGCAATGCCCCCTACCTCCAGTCCCTGGTGGTCCAGCGGAGCGTCTGCAAGATCTGTGCACAGATCCCTGCCACCCGAACATGGCGGGCGAGCACATGGCGGTACTCGTACTCGGTGCTCGCTCAACACTAGTCAGGATCAAGGGTCAGTTCTCTCTGTAGTGTTTAGAGCTTTGCCTGGAGGCCATTTTGTTGTAGCCCAGCAGATGCATCACTTCCTCTCACAGTAGACAATGGACAGTCCTCCTTCTAGTGTTTTGAGCTCTGTCTGGAAGCCATTTTCTTGTAGCCCAGCAGAGGCATCACTTCCTGACACAGTAGACAATGGACAGTTCTCCTTCTAGTGTTTTGAGCTCTGTCTGGAAGCCATTTTCTTGTAGCCCAGCGGAGGCATCACTTCCTCTCACAGTAGACAATGGACAGTTCTCCTAGTGTTTAGAGCTCTGTCTGTAAGCCATTTTCTTGTAGCCCAGCAGAGGCATCACTTCCTGACATAGCAGACAACAGGCAGTTCTCCTAGTGTTTAGAACTCTGTGCTCTGGGGTCTTCATTCTGGGACTTTGTATCCCAGAAGGGGGCTGCCCGGGACATGGGACTCACATTTAAAATCCAGGACTGTCCTGCGCATTCCGAGACATCTGGTCACCCTAGTGGATTGTAGTGGAGTACCAGCCTGGCCCACTAGCTGGTATTCCATAAGTTTCTGGCACTCAAAAGGTTAAATACAATCATAGCAACTCCCACCTCCTTCACCCACTCTCCCGCTAAACCCCCCAGCCCTTTTTTTACATTCCTTCTCTTATCCCCAGCCTGTCACCCCCTTTCTCTTTCCACCTACGACATCCCATTCCTCTCTCCCTTTCTAATCCAGTCTATTTCTTCCACTCTCTTTTCTCTCCTCCCTATGCTTTACCCCCTCTTTCCTAATACTTTTCCCTCCCAACCCCACAGTCCTCTGCCTCCCTCCTAATCCCGCTCCCCCGACTCTAGTCTATTTTGTTGTCTCTTTTCCGCTGCCTCTCCACTATCTTCTTTACCTCCTCTCTTGCATTCCCTGGTGGTCCATTGTGAGGAGGCCTGTGCAGCCTCCAGCACAGACCTCCCTATCAGTCCTCCCTGGTTGTTTCCATGCAGCATTGGAGAGCAGGGTGCCAGGATTTATTATTATTTATTATTATTCTTTATTTATATAGCGCCAACTAATTCCGTAGCGCTGTACAATTGGGGAATAGACATACAGAGGTATTAAATAGTACAATCAGATGTGGAGAACAGGAGGATCAGAGGGCCCCCTGCTGGTGAGAGCTTACAGTCTAGAGGAAGGTAGGTTTGATACAGAAGGAGTAAGTGCTATTGTGTTTAAGTGCCTCCTGCCACATGAACTGCCAGTCAGTGGGTGGGAGTGAGAAGTGCTGTTGAGTGCAGTAGTCCGTGCAAGGGGTGAATCTTGGTGATGATGTTTATGGAGGCAGTTGATAGGCCTCCCTGAAGAGGTGAGTCTTCAGGGAGCGTCTGAAGATTTGAAGGCTGGGGGAGAGTCTGATGGGGCGGAGGAGGGAATTCCACAGCTCAGGTGCAGCAGGGAGAAGTCCTGTAGGAGTGGGAGGACGTGATAAGAGCTGTGGAGAGCAGAAGGTCATGTGCAGAGCGAAGATGGCGGGCGGGAGTATATTTGGAAATGAGAGATGAGATATAGGGGGGTGCAGTGTTAGTGAGGGCTCTATAAGTTAGCACCAGAGTTTTGAATTTTACTCTGTATGCTAATGGGAGCCAGTGTAGGGACTGACAGAGGGGTGTGGTGTTAGAGAAGCGGTGAGTGAGGTAGATTAGTCTTGCAGCAGAGTTCATTATGGACTGTAGCGGGGTTAGTCGGGTGAGAGGCAGGCCAATTAGTAAAGAGTTACAGTAGTCAAGACGGGACATGATGAGTGTTTGGATTAGAATTTTGGTAGTGTCTTCTGTGAGAAAGGGTCGGATTCTAGAGATGTTGCGGAGGTGGAGGCGGCATGAGTTGGAGATTGACTGGATGTGAGGAATGAAGGATAGGGCGGAGTCAATTGTGACCCCCAGGCAGCGTGCTGTAGGGGTTGGTGTGATGGAAGTGTTGTTAACGGTGAGGGTAATATTTGGGATAAGGCTGGTTGTAGATGGAGGGAAGAGAATTAGTTCAGTTTTGCTAAGGTTAAGTTTGAGTTGATGGGAGGACCTGACACTCCGCATTAGCAAGCAGAGCGAGGGCTGTCACAGAGCCCTGATATCTAGGTCTGTGGTGGCAGCACAGACATTTCCTTCAAAACATTGTGGGACGGACAGGTGATATCTAGTGTTGAGCGAGCACCTCGATGCTCGGGGGTTCGGGTGCTCTGACCGAGCACCCCCGGAGGCTCGAGTGCTCGGCCGAGCACCCGAGCCCCACTGAATTGAATGGGAGGACTCGAGCATTACACCAGGCACCCCCTGCTCTGATGAGGGGAGGGTGCCTGGTCAATGCCCCCCTTCATCTCCACAATGCCCCTCTTCCACAATGTCCCCCTTCCACAATGTCCCCCTTCATCTCCGCAATGCCCCCTTCATCTCCGCAATGCCCCCCTTCCACAATGTCCCCCTTCATCTCCGCAATGCCCCCTTCATCTCCGCAATGCCCCCCTTCCACAATGTCCCCCTTCCACAATGTCCCCCTTCCACAATGTCCCCCTTCATCTCCGCAATGCCCCCTTCATCTCCGCAATGCCCCCCTTCCACAATGTCCCCCTTCCACAATGTCCCCCTTCATCTCCGCAATGCCCCCTTCATCTCCGCAATGCCCCCTTCCATCTCCACATGTCCCCTACCTCCAGTCCCTGGTGGTCCAGCGGAGCGTCTGTAAGATCTGTGCCTCCTTCGGCACAGATCCCTGCCACCCGAACATGGCGGGCGAGCACATGGCGGTACTCGTACGAGTACCGCCATGTGCCGAGCAGAGCGATGCTCGAGCCGATCCGAGCATCGGCCGAGCATGCTCGCTCAACACTAGTGATATCCTCTGGTCTCCTCAACCAGCCCATGATCCCTTGGTTCACAAAGGGATCCCATATCTCCTGATAGGACAATTCACCCCTGTTACCACCCAACCTGAAGCTCATCTTCCCTGAGAGATCCAAACCAGCAATGGGGAAACAATAGGGGTTGCACCTGCGACCGGACCTGTCACTCCAGGGGCCCGGATGCCTCCTGTGACTCTCCCTCCCGGCGTCACAGACCTCTTGCAGCTGAGCTCTGCATTGTCGGCACTCTAGTAATGCAAAGCGCTTGGAGATGACATCATCTTCCAGTGCTCTGCATTACTGAAGTGAGGACCAAGCAGGAGCTCCGGCTCTTAATAGAGGTCTGTGCCAAAGGAAGCACAGACCTCTCCTGCCATGCCGCCGGACCACCAGGGAGGTAGGAGATGGACACTGGGGGCAATGTGGAGAGTTGGGAGCAATAAGGAGAGGTGGATATTGGGGGCAATGTGGAGAGGAGGATATTGGGGCAATGTGGAGAGTTGGGGGCAATGTGGATAGTAGGACATTGGGGACAATGTGGAGCGTTGGGGGCAATATGGAGAGGTGGATAATGGGGGCAATGTGGTGGTGGGGCCATTGCAATTTTTGCACCAGTGCCCAGTGACTTCTAGTTACGCCTCTGCAAACCAGCCACTCAGGAGACTGCTAAGGAGTTCCAGGCTTGAATTCTACCAATAGAAACGTCACTAGCAGGTAATTCCTTCAGGCCAAAGGAATCTGTTTGGTGTGTGTCCAACATTATTAACTGGAACAATGGTCACTTACTCAGGACGTTGTTTATACTGTCACTGGTAACTGATTTAGTCATGGTTCTGATTATGGTACCAATAAAATACATTTCACCTAGTTAAAAACGCAATAAGCATCACGTACACACCCTCATGATATTTCTTTAGATACATTGTGTAGCTAACAAAGTACCTTGTCACATAAAACAAACACACTTTAATATGATATCAAAATACATCATAACACCGTCCAACTCCAATTTATTTAATTTGGTATAATGTTTGGTGACATATCGTACTTACAGAAGAGGTAGTAGACAAGATATAGCACTCGTTACTGCTCACTAATCATTAGTTAAAGCTGAGAACTTTTGAAGCAACCAACTTATATATGGAAACCACTGTAACATCGAAGGGGTTAAAAACCCTTTTTAAATCAATTGGTATATGAGTGCTTTAATGTGTCCCTTTAGACCTTTTAATCTTCCTGAATGTGGCCTAAAATTTTCTAAACATCGCAAATTTCAATCAATTTCTTTCTTTGAATGGCTGGAACATAAGTGAACAATCCCCAAACCCTTTACACGAGTCTTGTTTAATTGCGGCCTCCCTGGGAATGAAGGGGCTTTTCATAAAGTCACCTCCACCGCCCACACTGCAAAACAAAAGCCTTTAAGTCATGGCAAACCCTCTGAGGTTGATATCAGATACATCATTCATTTACCCAAGCGGTCTTGATTTCAAAGATCATAAAAACATATTTCTGAAAGTCGTATTTTATTTCAGAAAGGAACCAGGCTTTAAGTTAACCAAACACTTTCTTTTTTCCATCACAAAACGAAAAAGACTCTGCCTCCTCTCATATTCTGAAGTGCAGCACTGGTGCTGAAGGTTGAGACTAGCAAAACTGTACTGGGGAGTCTTGCATTCATTCCACTAACTTCGGCACTCCATAGTAAGTGATAGCAACAGCAGCACCTTGTGGCCAAAATAGAAAATTGAAATTTAATGCAAAAAAAACCAAACAAACAAGTTTTTAAAAGGAAAATCCCTCTGCCATGGGAGTACTCTTAATTTACACGGCAGTCAGGTGTATAATTACTGTGTGTAACAGAAGCACTTACCTAGGTAGAAGTCCATCACACAGCAGTCAGGTGTATATCTATATAATTACTGTGTGTAACAGAAGCACTTACCTAGGTAGGAGTCCATCATACAGCAGTCAGGTGTATCTATATAATTACTGTGTGTAACAGAAGCACTTACCTAGGTAGGAGTCCGTCACACAGCAGTCAGGTGTATCTATATAATTACTGTGTGTAACAGAAGCACTTACCTAGGTAGGAGTCCATCACACAGCAGTCAGGTGTATCTGTATAATTACTGCGTGTAACAGAAGCAGTATCTGTATAATTACTGCGTGTAACAGAAGCACTTACCTAGGTAGGAGTCCATCATACGGCAGTCAGGCGTATCTATATAATTACTGCGTGTAACAGAAGCGCTTACCTAGGTAGGAGTCCATCACACGGCAGTCAGGCGTATCTGTATAATTACTGCGTGTAACAGAAGCACTTACCTAGGTAGGAGTCCATCACACAGCGGTCAGGTGTATCTATATAATTACCGTGTGTAACAGAAGCACTTACCTAGGTAGGAGTCCATCACACAGCGGTCAGGTGTATCTATATAATTACCGTGTGTAACAGAAGCACTTACCTAGGTAGGTGTCCATCACACAACAATTAGGTGTATTTATATAATTACTGTGTGTAACAGAAGCACTTACCTAGATAGGAGTCCATCACACAACAATTAGGTGTATTTATATAATTACTGTGTGTAACAGAAGCACTTACCTAGGTAGGAGTCCATCACACAGCAGTCAGGTGTATTTATATAATTACTGTGTGTAACAGAAGCACTTACCTAGGTAGAAGTCCATCACACAGCAGTCAGGTGTATATCTATATAATTACTGTGTGTAACAGAAGCACTTACCTAGGTAGGAGTCCATCATACAGCAGTCAGGTGTATCTATATAATTACTGTGTGTAACAGAAGCACTTACCTAGGTAGGAGTCCGTCACACAGCAGTCAGGTGTATCTATATAATTACTGTGTGTAACAGAGGCACTTACCTAGGTAGGAGTCCATCACACAGCAGTCAGGTGTATCTGTATAATTACTGCGTGTAACAGAAGCAGTATCTGTATAATTACTGCGTGTAACAGAAGCACTTACCTAGGTAGGAGTCCATCATACGGCAGTCAGGCGTATCTATATAATTACTGCGTGTAACAGAAGCGCTTACCTAGGTAGGAGTCCATCACACGGCAGTCAGGCGTATCTGTATAATTACTGCGTGTAACAGAAGCACTTACCTAGGTAGGAGTCCATCACACAGCAGTCAGGTGTATCTATATAATTACTGTGTGTAACAGAAGCACTTACCTAGGTAGGAGTCCATCATACAGCAGTCAGGTGTATCTATATAATTACTGTGTGTAACAGAAGCACTTACCTAGGTAGGAGTCCATCATACAGCAGTCAGGTGTATCTATATAATTACTGTGTGTAACAGAAGCACTTACCTAGGTAGGAGTCCATCATACAGCAGTCAGGTGTATATCTATATAATTACTGTGTGTAACAGTAGCACTTACCTAGCTAGGAGTCCATCATACAGCAGTCAGGTGTATCTATATAATTACTGTGTGTAACAGAAGCACTTACCTAGGTAGGAGTCCATCATACAGCAGTCAGGTATATCTATATCATTACTGTGTGTAACAGAAGCACTTACCTAGGTAGGAGTCCATCATACAGCAGTCAGGTGTATCTATATAATTACTGCGTGTAACAGTAGCACTTACCTAGGTAGGAGTCCATCATACAGCAGTCAGGTGTATCTATATAATTACTGTGTGTAACAGAAGCACTTACCTAGGTAGGGGTCCATCGTACAGCAGTCAGGTGTATCTATATAATTACTGTGTGTAACAGAAGCACTTACCTAGGTAGGAGTCCATCACACGGCAGTCAGGTGTATCTATATAATTACTGTGTGTAACAGAAGCACTTACCTAGGTAGGAGTCCATCATACAGCAGTCAGGCGTATCTATATAATTACTGTGTGTAACAGAAGCACTTACCTAGGTAGGGGTCCATCGTACAGCAGTCAGGTGTATCTATATAATTACTGTGTGTAACAGAAGCACTTACCTAGGTAGGAGTCCATCACACGGCAGTCAGGTGTATCTATATAATTACTGTGTGTAACAGAAGCACTTACCTAGGTAGGAGTCCATCATACAGCAGTCAGGTGTATCTATATAATTACTGTGTGTAACAGAAGCACTTACCTAGGTAGGGGTCCATCGTACAGCAGTCAGGTGTATATCTATATAATTACTGTGTGTAACAGAAGCACTTACCTAGGTAGGAGTCCATCACACAGCAGTCAGGTGTATCTATATAATTACTGTGTGTAACAGAAGGACTTACCTAGGTAGGAGTCCATCACACAGCAGTCAGGCGTTTCTGACTAATAGACTTACTTTCGGCATGTTGTCCATAGATTGGTTCAAGAAACAACTATAGAAATCCAGACCACTCCATTTATAGCCAAGAATTATATAAAAAGTTTGTATCTTTACTCAAAAATAAATTCAGCAGGCAAAAGTGAAGGAAACGGAGGATGAGTAGGGACAGGGGTCAAGTCACATAGTGTGCAATACTGCTTTATGTGGTTTATATGCAGGGGCACATAATCCTAGGTCAGAACCTATCATTATTGTTTCATTTTTGCCTACTAATTTGAATAAATATGTTTGCTTTTATTTAATCCATGTACTTCAACAAAGCAATTTGGATTCCTACATTTGTACATTTGAATGATTAACCGTTTTATCGCTCCAGCACGTCCGAGGATCTGGGTGATTTCTGTGATATATTCATTCATGCTGTATAATGGGTTATTCCTGTTGACATCTTGTTTCACTGTACTTGATTCCTGAAACACACACACAAAAACGTGAAGACTTGTGTAACAGGAAGACGTGTGAGATTCACTGAAACATGGTAAAGTGTGAATCTTCAGAGACAATATTATTTATTGCCGGCGGACTTGGGACGTTCCAGAACGTGTGATATTTAATTGTGAATCTCCAGGTACAGAACTGAGCTTGCATGTTAGGAGCCACAGCCCAGTGATAAGTGTCGATAACACAACATTTCACCCCTCCCGGTATCCCCAGATGGATTACAAAATCAGATTGAAATACAATGCGCACATCTTGGAAGGAAATGAGGCTTGGTTGGTGCTAAAACAAATCATTTCTAGTCTTGTTCAAAAATCTCGGCCAAGTGCCAACATTCAAGTGATTTTCCTGACACTGTGAAGATTTTTTTTTTCTGGTTTAAAATTAATTTTAATGATCGATTTTTTTTTTTAAGGGATAGTAACACTTAATATGCAAAAAAAAAAAAAGGTGTAATATGTAAAAAAAAAAATATCCTCCTGAGTAAAACAAGGGTGCTGCCCACTGCTTAGAGGTGTTATATCCAAAAGTCAGTGCAGCTCAAACTGGCATTGTTTAAAGGGATAGTAATTGTTAATTTTAAGTTGCTTTAATATTGTAGACATTAAAAAAAGATTAACATCAATGTAAGTCTTATCTCTCAGACCTTTATGGTTTGAGAGATATAACTTGCTAAAGTTTCCTTTTCCTGGCTGTTTCACTCAAGTCTGCCATCTAGCTGACAGCTGCAGATTCCAGTCATTTGACCAGACAGAGGCTCTTCAGCAGAGTTGAAATCACGCTATTTAGAAATAAATACTTCATTGGAACGGTCTACAAAGTGTGCTTGCAAGCCAGGCACACTTTGTAGACCATTCCAAATTAAGTATTTATCTTTAGATATCATTATATCGGCGCTGCTGAAGAGCCACATCTGGACAAGCGACCAGAAGCTGCTTCTGACAGCTTTACAGCTCGTCAAGCAGAAAGGGGAGGGACCAGAGAACTTTATTTTCCTATATCTCTCAAACCATAACGGTCTGAGAGATACAAATAAGTGCAAGTACTCTCTTTTAATTGTATATACCATATAGTTAATACTTTTTTCTGACATTACTATCTCTTTAAGTGCAGTAATATCCTCGGCATGCAGTCAGGAGATGGGGATCTGATAAAGAAAAAAAACACTTGGGATCCAAGAAGAAGAATTCATATTTCCGAAAAAAGAATTCTGTAATAAGACATCATGCTTTTTTAGCTTGCAGCCATAAAAATAAAATTTTAAAGGGATAGTAATGCTTAATTTGTAGAAAAATTTATATTGCATGGTTAATCCTCTTGAATAAAACAAGGGTACACCCACTGCGGCAGAGAGGTGTTCTAGTCAAAAGTTATTGCAGCTGAAACTTCAGTTTCTTAAATGCAGTATCGTAGTGGCCTGATATTTTACAGTGGCAATGTTGCTACACCATCCTGTGAACAGCTATGGTCAGTTGACAGTATATCTACATAGGTTGGTGTAGCAACAGCGCCACTGTGACATTTTAGGCCATGGAGGTACTGTACCTAAAAAAATCAATTTGAGTTGCAATAATTTCTGGGAGTACCCTTGTTTTATTCAGAATTATAAATCCTACTCTCTCTCTCTCTCTCTCTCTATATATATATATATATATATATAGTGTTACTATCACTTTAACCCTTTGACTCTGGCAGTCAAAGGGTTAACGACGTATTTTAGAAAACAAAATTTGAATCATAACCATTTAAGGATCTTTCAATGTGTTGGTCTCTGGTCCATAAAGGGTTAAAGTGGCAGTAGAGACACGTTGAAGGGCTTTTCCTGATCAGTAATAGCAAGGCCTCTCAAAATGACGTGAGTCGCTTCCTTTAAAAGCTATCACAGAAAAAACCTGCATTATTCTAATAGCTTGTGTGCGTGATGGCGTGCTGCCAGGTGGAGCCATTCCTAAAGCCATACATGGAAATCTTGTGGCACTCAGTTTTTCACTGTTTTTCACACAGCGCCACCTGCCTGAAAAAAAAAAAAAAAAAATCTTCAACGAGAATGGTAAAAAAATACACATTTTCTTTTTAATAAAGTAATAACTTTTGACTTAAGCATTTCCCAGTAGTAGAAGTATTCTTTAAATGCTGACATCTTCCTTAATCTCCTACACAAGCATACAGTTCTTTTCAGACACCCACCATCAATTACCTCCCAAGTGTCCCTCTCTAGGAGATTTAAGGGGTTCATGTCTCCCATGTGCCCTTCTTTAGGAGATATTAGTGGTCCATATCTCCCAAGTGTCCCTCTTTAGGAGATATTAGGGGTCTGTACCCCCCAAGTGTCCCTCTTTAGGAGATATTAGGGGTCTGTACCTCCCAAGTGTCCCTCTTTAGGAGATATTAGGGGTCTGTACCCCCCAAGTGTCCCTCTTTAGGAGATATTAGGGGTCTGTACCTCCCAAGTGTCCCTCTTTAGGTGATATTAGGGGTCTGTACCTCCCAAGTGTCCCTCTTTAGGAGATATTAAGGGTTTGTCCTTCCCAAAGGTCCCTTTTTAGGAGATATTAGAGGTTCATACCTCCCAAGTGTCCATCTTTAGGTGAAATTAGGAATCCGTACCTCCCAAGTGTGCCTCTTTAGGAGGTATTAGAGGTCTGTGCCTCCCAAGTGCCCCTGTTTAGGAGACATTAGGGATCCATACCTCCCAAGTGTCCCTCTTTAGGAGATATTAGGGGTATATACCTTCCAAGTATCCGTCTTTAGGAGACATTAATGGTCTGTACCTCCCAAGTGTCCCTCTTTAGGAGATATTAAGGGTCCATACCTGCCAAGTATCCCCCTTTAGGAGATATTAGGGGTCCATACCTCCCAAGTGTCCCTCTTTAGGAGATATTAGGGGTTCATACCTCCCCAGTGTCCCTCTTTAGGTGATATTAGGGATCCATAGCTACCAAGTGTCCCACTTTAGGAGATATTAGGGGTCTGTACCTCCCAAGTGTCCCTCTTTAGGAGATATTAGGGGATCATACCTCCCAAGTGTCCCTCTTTAGGTGATATTAGGGATCCATAGCTACCAAGTGTCCCTCTGTAGGTAGAACAGTCCCTCTTTGAGACCCATATCCATCTGTCCCTCTTTCCCACCTTGGTGTCCCTGTGTTTAGGAGATCAGACTGTGTGGTGTGTATATAAGTGTATCACCCTGGTGTCCCTGTGTTTAGGAGATCAGACTGTGTGGTGTGTATATAAGTGTATCACCCTGGTGTCCCTGTGTTTAGGAGATCAGACTTTGTGGTGTGTATATAAGTGTATCACCCTGGTGTCCCTGTGTTTAGGAGATCAGTCTGTGTGGTGTGTATTGAAGTGTATCACCCTGGTGTCTCCGTGTATAGGAGATCAGACTGTGTGGTGTGTATAGAAGTGTATCACCCTGGTTCCCCTGTGTTTCAGAGATCACACTGTGTGGTGTGTATATAAGTGTATCACCCTGGTGTCCCTGTGTTTAGAAGATCAGACTGTGTGGTGTGTATATAAGTGTATCACCCTTGTGTCCCTGTGTTTAGGAGATCAGACTGTTTGGTGTGTATAGAAGTGTATCACCCTGGTGTCCCTGTGTTTAGGAGATCAGACTGTGTGGTGTGTGTATTTAAGTGTATCACCCAGGTGTCCCTGTGTTTAGGAGATCAGACTGTGTGGTGTGTATATAAGTGTATCACCCTGGTGCCCCTGTGTTTAGGAGATCAGACAGTGTGGTGTGTATAGAAGTGTATCACCCTGGTGTCCCTGTGTTTAGGAGATCAGACTGTGTGGTGTGTATAGAAGTGTATCACCCTGGTGTCCCTGTGTTTAGGAGATCAGACAGTGTGGTATGTATATAAGTATATCACCCTGGTGTCCCTGTGTTTAGGAGATCAGACTGTGTGGTGTGTATATAAGTGTATAACCCTGGTGTCCCTGTGTTTAGGAGATCAGACTGTGTGATGTGTATTTAAGTGTATCACCCTGGTGTCCCTGTGTTTAGGAGATCAGACTGTGTGGTGTGTATAGAAGTGTATCACCCTGATGTCCCTGTGTTTAGGAGATCAGACTGTGTGATGTGTATATAAGTGTATCACCCCGGTGTCACTGTGTTTAGGAGATCAGACTGTGTGGTGTGTATAGAAGTGTATCACCCTGGTGTCCCTGTGTTTAGGAGATCAGACTGTGTGGTGTGTGTATATAAGTGTATCACCCTGGTGTTCCTGTGTTTAGGAGATCAGACTGTGTGGTGTGTATATAAGTGTATCACCCTGGTGTCCCTGTGTTTAGGAGATCACACTGTGTGGTGTGTATAGAAGTGTATCACCCTGGTGTTCCTGTGTTTAGGAGATCACACTGTGTGGTGTGTATAGAAGTGTATCACCCTGGTGTCCCTGTGTTTAGGAGATCAGACTGTGTGGTGTGTATATAAGTGTATCACCCTGGTGTCCCTGTGTGTAGGAGATCAGACTGTGTGGTGTGTATATAAGTGTATCACCCTGGTGTCCCTGTGTTTAGGAGATCAGACTGTGTGGTGTGTATATCAGTGTATCACCCTGGTGTCCCTGTGTTTAGGAGATCAGACTGTGTGGTGTGTATATAAGTTTATCACCCTGGTGTCCCTGTGTTTAGGAGATCAGACTGTGTGGTGTGTATATAAGTGTATCACCCTGGTGTCCCTGTGTTTAGGAGATCAGACAGTGTGGTGTGTATATAAGTGTATCACCCTGGTGTCCCTGTGTTTAGGAGATCAGACTGTGTGGTGTGTGTATAAGTGTATCACCCTGGTGTCCCTGTGTTTAGGAGATCAGACTGTGTGGGGTGTATAGAAGTGTATCTCCCTGGTGTCCCTGTGTTTAGGAGATCAGACTGTGTGGTGTGTATATAAGTGTATCACCCTGGTGTCCCTGTGTTTAGGAGATCAGACTGTGTGGTGTGTGTATATAAGTGTATCACCCTGGTGTCCCTGTGTTTAGGAGATCAGACTGTGTGGTGTGTATAGAAGTGTATCAACCTGGTGTCCCTGTGTTTAGGAGATCAGACTGTGTGGTGTGTATATAAGTGTATCACCCTGGTGTCCCTGTGTTTAGGAGATCAGACTGTGTGGTGTGTATAGAAGTGTATCACCCTGGTGTCCCTGTGTTTAGGAGATCAGACTGTGTGGTGTGTATAGAAGTGTATCACCCTGGTGTCCCTGTGTTTAGGAGATCAGACTGTGCGGTGTGTATAGAAGTGTATCACCCTGGTGTCCCTGTGTTTAGGAGATCAGACTGTGTGGTGTGTATATAAGTGTATCACCCTGGTGTCCCTGTGTTTAGGAGATGAGACTGTGTGATGTGTATATAAGTGTATAACCCTGGTGTCCATGTGTTTAGGAGATCAGACTGTGTGGTGTGTATAGAAGTGTATCACCCTGGTGTCCCTGTGTTTAGGAGATGAGACTGTGTGGTGTGTATAGAAGTGTATCACTCTGGTGTCCCTGTGTTTAGGAGATCAGACTGTGTGGTGTTTATAGAAGTGTATCACCCTGGTGTCCCTGTGTGTAGGAGATCAGATTGTGTGGTGTGTGTATAAGTGTATCACATTGCTCCACAGCAATAAAATTCAAATTAATGGTTGTATAAAGTTCAGTATAGGCGTATATAAATTAGTGTTTGTAAATAAAATACTTAGGTATTGCGCTGAATCATTTATTCAGTTACCCAAAGAAGTGTCAATAGGTCATAAAATAACTTAAAAGTTCGTGATAATCTCTTGCCCACCACCTAAGTCACAAGCAACATCACCTGAAACAAGTGTCCCTCTTTGGCCAATTGAAATACTGGGAGGTATGCCATCATATCTTTGTCTTCCCCCAATCCTGCGCACCTGCCACTTTCTCTTTCCCATAAAGACCCTCGTTGTATCTTTGGAATAACACAGGTAGCAAAGGCGTCTCTCCTCCCTTGTGATGGACGCTGTATAGGCCACAAGGCCACATTTGACAGCCCAGAGCCTTTGATCAAATCTTGGCTGCACACAGCTGTGGCTGCGGAGGAGGAGGGACTTTTTAACTCTTTGATTTCCAGATGAGTCTGCAACGCATTGCTCGATAACACATTGCACACCCATTCCATACCTCCCAACATTTCAAATTGCCAAAGAGGGACACTTGTGTTTTAGGGCGTGTTGCTGTGGGCGTGGCTGGTGGGAGGGGCATTACCGAGAATTTTTAGGCTATTTCATGACCTATTAATACCTTCTCCTGTAAGATAATAAATGACTTATAACAAAACCAAAGTATTTTATTTACACAGACTAATTTTTATACACATATACTGATGTTTAAACAAACATTAACCCCTTAAGGACCAGCGGTCATGGGACATTTCCGTCCCATAATGACCGCATAGGGGCACTTTGACGCGCCGGTACACGTGACCTGTCACGTGTATCGGCGCGTCACTATGGGGCTTGAAAGAGATCGCTCCGATCTTGGAGCGGTCTATTTCAGGCCCTATTTTTACTTACAGCGCTCCCGGTAGAGCGCTGTAAGTAAAAAGTACGTGACGTACCATGACCGTCATCGGTCCTTGAGTAGTTCAAGGACCGTGACGGTCCTGGTACGTCAAGGGTCCTTAAGGGGTTAATGTGAGTTTTATTGCTCTGGATCAATTTGATTCATTTATATACACATCACACTGTCTGATCTCCTGAAAAAAGGGACATCAGGGTGGGAAAGAGGGACAGAGGGATTTGGGTTTAAAAGAGGGTCTGTCCCTCCTAAAGAGGGACACTTGGGAGGTATGCCCATTCCAGCACTCAAATACTTAACCCCTTACGCAATGGGAAGGTAGGATCAAAGCGTCAGGCAAAGCATGCCGTGCTTATATTTTAACATTCCTGAAATATCCATCAATCACTCCTGCCTTTAGAAATGATGTCACCTTCAAACAAATAATTACAGCTAATCAACTTTATGTACCCAGAACTAAGGAACCCTCTGTACGCCCGTCTAGACGCACCGTTAATTTAATAATGTGCAGGAGCAGATTGTCGCAAGACACTCAGGGTTTTCGCTTGTGTGTGTTGTTACAGGGTAAACATCCTTTTTTTGTATTTGGAAATGTAGAAATTTGGCAGGAAAAAAAATTTTTTTAAAGGGACCCGTTCACTTAAAAAACACCTTAACTCCTTAAGGACCCATGATGGTCCTGGACTGTCATGGAATTCCGGGCTCGCCGAGCGACTGCACGCCGTTCGGGGAGCCTGGAATCGGATTGCACAAAAAATGCCGGTCCTTAAGGGGTTAAATGATTTAGAAATTGCTTTCAAAATCACCTATAAATTGTATTAGCCATTTTTTATTTAGATAACTCATTTTTGAGTTGTTTAGATGTATACACTGTTTAATGCCGTGAAGGCACATAGCGCCATTTGTTCAAAATAAAACAGGAGGAATTCTGGGACAAACAATTTGCACATTAGGGGAATAGATAGACAGATAGGAGATAGATAGATAGATAGATAGATAGATAGATAGATAGATAGATAGATAGACAGACAGACATGAGACAGACAGATAGATAGATAGATAGATAGATAGATAGATAGATAGATAGATAGATAGACAGGGCCAGATTTACCATAAGGCAGAGTAGGCATCTGCCTACAGGCGCACCATACAAGAGGGGCGCCTGTCATTGGGACCTTTTTTTTTTTTATTTATATATATATATATATATATATATATATATATATATATAAAAAGTAGCCTCGCTGCCCGCACTAACCCCCCACCGCCCGGCGAGGTCTGTGCCTCCTTCTGTGCCAAAGGAAGTACAGACGACAGACATCTCCTGCTGCTGGACCACCAGGGAAGAGGTAGGAAATGGACACGGGGGGGGGGCAATATGGAAATGATGGGGCAATGTGAGGGCAATATGGATCTGATGGGGGTGCAAGTTGGAACTGATGGGGGGCAATATGGAGATGATGGCAATGTGGAGATGATGGGGGCAATGGGAGGGTAAGTTGGAGCTGATGGGGGCAATATGCAGCTGATGGCAATGTGAAGGTAAGTTGGAGCTGATGGGGGCAATATGCAGCTGATGATAATGTGAAGGTAAGTTGGAGCTGATGGGGGCAATATGCAGCTGATGGCAATGTGAAGGTAAGTTGGAGCTGATGGAGGCAATATGGAGCTGATGATAATGTGGAGATGATGGAGCAATGTGAGGGTAAGCTGGAGCTGATGGGGGCAATATGGAGATGATGGGGGGCAATATGAGGACACGCTGGATCTGATGGGGCAAGTTGGAGTTGATGGGGGCAATGTGAGGGCAAGTTGGAGCTGATGGGGGCAATATGGAGATGATGGGGGGGGGGGGGCGCTTCAGATTTCTGTGCCTACAGGCTACTGAGATGTAAATCCGGCCCTGTAGATAGATAGATAGATAGATAGATAGACAGACATGAGACAGATAGATAGATAGATAGATAGATAGATAGATAGATAGATAGATAGATAGATATGAGATAGATAGATAGATAGATAGATAGATAGATAGATACAGATGTACGATGTATTAGATAGATAGACAGACAGACAGACAGACATAGATAGATAGATAGATAGATAGATAGATAGATAGATAGATAGATTGATAGATAGATAGATAGATAGATAGATAGATAGATAGATAGATACAGATATACGATGTATTAGATAGATAGATAGACAGACAGACAGACAGACAGATAGATAGATAGATAGATAGATAGATAGATAGATAGATAGATTGATTGATAGAGATAGATAGATAGATAGATAGATATGCAATAGATAGATAGATAGATAGATAGATAGATAGATAGATAGATAGATGGATAGATATGAGACAGACAGGCATGAGATAGATAGATACAGATATACGATGTATTAGATAGATAGACAGACAGACAGACAGATAGATAGATAGATAGATAGATAGATAGATAGATAGATAGATACAGATATACGATGTATTAGATAGATAGACAGACAGACAGACAGATAGATAGATAGATAGATAGATTGATTGATTGATAGAGATAGATAGATAGATAGATATGCAATAGATAGATAGATAGATAGATAGATAGATATGAGACAGATATGAGATAGATAGATAGATAGACAGATAGATAGATAGATAGATAGATAGATAGATAGATAGATAGATAGATAGATATTGTGTTTTGTTTTACTTTTCTTTTTTTATTTTTTTTTTAATGTGCTCTTTCGAGGGATATTTTTCTTTTTGGAATGATATGTTTTGCTCAAGAGATATGATTTGCTAAAATATTAAGTTTCTGGGAGATTAAAATGGATACGTCTCCAGAGATCAGAACGGTTTAGACATTTAATTTAATAGCACTGAGAATGTGCTCTCTGGATAACAGGGCAGACAAAACACACTCCAGTAACATTACCAAACAACGGAGAACACCAAGATCATACAGGGAGGTTGAAGGGGGTCCCTGTCTCAAGGAACATTGGTGGAGATTCACTAAGCGGTGATAAAGAGGTGATATAAAGTGGAGATAACTTCTCCGGTGATTTCACTTCTCCAGTTCCTTTGTTATTCTATGGAGCCTATTTATTAAGATTTCTTCAGCTTTGGAGATCTTTTTGGCTCTATAGAATAACATAGGAACTGGAGAAGTCATTTCCTCTTTATCACCGCTTAGTGAATCTCCCTCATAGTGGTATAATGAAGAACTGCCCCAATGAGTTTACAGTCTAGTGGTATCATGGGAGACCTTCTCCAAAGAGCTTACAATCTCATGGTATAATGGGAAGAAGTGTCAGAAGGAAATTACACTCTAGTGGTATAATGGGAGACCTGTCCCAAGGAGCTTACAATCTAGTGGTATAATGGAAGACCTGCCCCAAGGAGCTTACAGTCTAGTGGTATAATGGGAGAGCTGTTCCAAGGAGCTTACAATCTAGTGGTATAATGGGAGACCTGTCCCAAGGAGCTTACAGTCTAGTGGTATAATGGGAGACCTGGCCCAGGAGCTTACAATCTAGTGGTATAATGGGAGACCTGTCCCAAGGAGCTTACAATCTAGTGGTATAATGGGAGACCTGTCCCAAGGAGCTTACAGTCTAGTGGTATACTGAGAGATGTGTCTCAAGGAGCTTACAGTCTAGTGGTATAATGGGAGACCTGCCCCAAGGAGCTTACAATCTAGTGGTATAATGGGAGACCTGTCCCAAGGAGCTTACAATCTAGTGGTATAATGGGAGACCTGTCCCAAGGAGCTTACAGTCTAGTGGTATACTGAGAGATGTGTCTCAAGGAGCTTACAGTCTAATGGTATAATGGGAGTCATGTCTCAAGAATCTTACAATCTAGTGGTATAATGGTCAGTCCTGTCCCAAGGAGATTACAATCTAGTGGTATAATGGTCAGTCCTGTGCCACAAAGACCACAATCTAGTGGTATAATGGTCAGTCCTGTCCCAAGGAGATTACAATCTAGTGGTATAATGGTCAGTCCTGTCCAAAGGAGACTACAATCTAGTAGTATGATGGTCCGACTGTTCCAAGAAGACTACAGTCTAGTGGTATAATGGTCAGTCCTGTCCCAAGGAGATGACAGTCTAGTGGTATAATGGGAGATCTGTCCCAAGGAGCTTACAATCTAGTGGTATAATGGGAGACCTGCCCCAAGGAGCTTACAGTCTATTGGTATAATGGGAGAGACATGTCCCACTGAGCTTACAATCTAGCGGTATAATGGAAGACCTTCTCCAAAGTGAGCGGAGTCTATCAGTATAATTGGAGTCCTGCCCAAAGGTACATGCAGTCTAGTGGTATAATGGTCAGTCCTGTACCAAGGAGCTTACAGTCTAGTGGTATAATGGTCAGTCCTGTCCCAAGGAGCTTACAATCTAGTGGTATAATGATCAGACCTGTCCCAAGGAGATTACAGTCTAGTGGTATAATGGTCAGTCCTGTCCCAAGGAGCTTACAATCTAGTGGTATAATGATCAGACCTGTCCCAAGGAGCTTACAATCTAGTGGTATAATGATCAGACCTGTCCCAAGGAGATTACAGTCTAGTGGTATAATGATCAGACCTGCCCCAAGGAGCTTACAATCTAGTGGTATAATGGTCAGACCTGTCCCAAGGAGATTACAATCTAGTGGTATAATGATCAGACCTGTCCCAAGGAGATTACAATCTAGTGGTATAATGATCAGACCTGTCCCAAGGAGCTTACAGTCTATTGGTATAATGATCAGACCTGTCCCAAGGAGCTTACAGTCTAGTGGTATAATGGGAGACCTGTCCCAAGGAGCTTACAATCCAGTGGTATAATGATCAGACCTGTCCCAAGGAGCTTACAGTCTAGTCGTATAATGGGAGACCTGTCCCAAGGAGCTTACAATCCAGTGGTATAATGATCAGACCTGTCCCAAGGAGCTTACAGTCTAATGGTATAATGATCAGACCTGTCCCAAGGAGCTTACAATCCAGTGGTATAATGGGAGACCTGCCCCAAGGAGCTTACAGTCTATTGGTATAATGGGAGACCTGCCCCAAGGAGCTTACAGTCTAGTGGTATAATGGAAGACCTGTCCCAAGGAGCTTACAGTCTAGTGGTATAATGGGAGACCTGCCCCAAGGAGATTACAATCTAGTGGTATAATGGTCAGTCCTGTCCCAAGGAGCTTACAGTCTAGTGGTATAATGGGAGACCTGCCCCAAGGAGATTACAATCTAGTGGTATAATGATCAGACCTGTCCCAAGGAGATTACAGTCTAATGGTATAATGATCAGACCTGTCCCAAGGAGCTTACAATCCAGTGGTATAATGGTCAGTCCTGTCCCAAGGAGACCATGATCTAGTGGAATAATGGTCAGTCCTGCCCAAAGGTACATACAGTCCAGTGGTATCATGGTCAGTCCTGTCCCAAGGAGCTTACAATCTAGTGGTATAATGGTCAGACCTGTCCCAAGTAACATGCAGTATGTTCGTAATACTTTAAATTCATCTGACACTGGAAGAGTTAAACCAGGCCATGGAAGCCGTCTCTGAGTCCCTTTGCCTACCTACTTATGGGTAACAGCATGTTGTCACCCTTTGGTGGGCTGTGGCATCCTGGGAGTTCTGACCAGACCTAAGTGACCAATTCCCAGGGAAACCTGCTTGGCCATTAACTCCAGATCACGTTTACAAGGTGCTGAGTGTCGCGGAACGGACAATAAACTCTCACTAATTGGCCCCTGCTGCGGTTTCTCTTCCCGATCCAACTGATGGGGGTGTAGTGGGGTGGGGGTGGGGGGAATTCCCTCTTGAGATTCAACTTTAATATTAAACAATTTCTTTGTGGTTTAAGTCTGATCTCTGCATAATATTTATAAACCGCAACTGGAAATGACCCCATTTCCTCCAACCTCAGACTACTGGAAATTAAAAGCGAATTCCTAATTGCATATAAGGGACAGGTTACACGTTACAATAACAATGCGCTAACCGTTTGGCTGCTGGAGGAGCCCAATCGAAGCAGCAAGATGAAAAGTTTTAAAGGAGAACTATTACTTTCTCATAATTATAAGCCAACTTATCCTACTATTGCCATAAAATCCCAATGGCACCCAAAAATGTGCCCTGGTGCATTTTTTACAAGAAATAATCTCTTCCACCAGTACCCATAGAGGTAGACAAGACAGTAATGCTGGCAGTTTTTCGAAAACAGAGGCATCAGGCACAGTGCATGAGTCTACTTGATACTTTAAAGGGATAGTAACGTTTCATAATAAAAGCAGCTCTAATTAATCATCATAGTATTTGGACTTTGGAGAGTGTTATTTCAATTCTGTCAGAGTTGTAGTACAAGAGTAATTCAATGACAAAGTATCCCCCTCCCACCCCTTAACTGATGTAACACTGTTCAGCCAGATCAGAAGGGAGGTGCCCAGGTAGACTGCAGAGAGGGACAATCTTCAATTAAGATAAGGGAAAAACCTGAAAAACTTGTCAAGGGGGCAGGGCTTTCATTGTTCTCATAGGAAGAAGATTGTCCCCTTCTGTTATCTGTCTGGTCTATGGACTGGATTCCACATCTGAGAAGAGATGGCTTACACTAGGTAAAAGGGGCGGGAGGGGAAACTTTGCTTGTGAATATCTCTCAAACCATAAAGGTTTGAGAGATAAAACTCATATCGTTCTTCGTGTTTTTTTTTAATGCCTACAAAATAAAATAAAGATAAAACAAAGTATTACTATCCCTTTAAAGGGTTAGTAATGTCTTTTTAAAACATAACAAAATATTGTAGCTATTAAAAAATTAACTAAATGATCCCAGTCTCATCTCTCTAACCTTTATGGTTTGAGAGATAGAACATTTTAAAGTTTCCCTTTCCCTGATGTCAGCTGTAAGCTCACAGCAGGAGATCCTGGACTGGCAGGAGGCTCTTCAGCAGAGCAGAAATACCGCAATCTACAAAGAAATACTTCACTGAAACAGTCTACAAAGTGTGGCACACTTTGTAGACCGTTCCAATTAAGTCTTTCTTTTTAGATTGCAGTATTTCGGCTCTGTTAAAGAGCAGGCTCAAGTCGGCCGACACATATCTCTTGCTGTCAGCTTTCCAGCTGACATCAGTGACGGGGGAACTTTAATACGTTATATGATATATCTCTAAAACCATAAAGGTCTGAGAGATGGGATTTGGATCATTGTTTATTTTTTTAAAGGGATAGTAATACTTAAAATGTAAAAAAAATATGTTGTAGGGTTTATCCCCCTGAGTAAAACAAGACTACTCCCACTGCTGAGAGGTGTTTCATTCAAAAGTTATTAATTTTCAAAGTTGAATTTTTTAGGTGCAATATCACAGTGGCCTGAATTGTACAGTGGCGCTGTTGCTACACCATCCTATGGACAGCTCTGGTCCCGGGACCATAAATCTCCATAGGATGGTGTAGCAACAGTGCCACTGTACAATTTCAGGCCACTGTGATATTGCACCTAAAAAAATTAAACTTTGAAGATTAATAACTTTTGAATGAAACACCTTTCAGCAGTGGGAGTACTCTTATTTTACTCAGGGGGATAAACCCTACAGCATATTTTTTTTACATTTTAAGGATTACTATCCCTTTAATATCTACAATACTTCATTATGTTTTAAAAAGACATCACTATCCCTTTAAAGTGACACTAACACCAGAAATGAAAATTAGTTATATAATTTTAAATACTATGTACTTCGAGTTAGCATCCATAAAATGTAGTTATTTCATGTTAGCTCCATAAAATCTAATCCTAGACGTACATTTTAATGCATGTGTAGTCTATCCTATGTATAGACATCTTTTGTTTAATTGTTTATGCAGAGATTATACTGTTCATGTATTGTGATCAGCGCACACTGTTACTTTGTCCAGAAAATGTGATACCTTATCTCAGTCCATTTAAAGTGATAGTAATACTTAAAATTCAATAGATTCATTCTGTAGATATTTAAAAAATAAATTAATTGTGCCGTTTCTGATCTCCCGAACCTTTATGGTTTGGGAGATATCAGTCTGCAAAGTTCCTCCTTCCGTCCCCTTGTGATGATGTCAGCTTTCAAAGTTACAGACGGAGATCACAGTCCATAGACCGTCCTGCGGCTCTTCAGCAGAGCCGTGATCGCGGTGGTTACAAAGAAATACTTCATTTGAACGGTCTACAACGTGTGCTTGCAAACCAGGCACATGTAGACCGTTCAAATGAAGTATTTCTTTGTGACCACCGTGATCGCGGCTGCTGTAGAGCCGCAGGACGGTCTATGGACTGCGATCTCCGTCTCTGAGTTTGAAAGCTGATGTCAACACAAGGGGAGGGAAGGGGGAACTTTGCAGACAGAAACGGGGCAATTAATTTAGTTTTTAAATATCTATAGAACTAAATCTATTGAATTTTAAGTATTACTATCACTTTAAAGACAATGCAGAACAATCACTTCTTAGACACCCTAAGAAGACTGACCATGCTAATTTATTTTTACGGGTTTCTGTCTATTCTGAAGATTATGGAAGATTCAGTTGGAAGGTGGGCAGCCTAAATGAGCCGACTGGTTCATATCTGATTTCAAGATCTATGGGGAGATATATAAAAGCGGAGTTAATGGAAAAGAAGTGTTAAAATGGCTGTAAGATTGCCGCTGGTAATTATCCTATATAATAATTCGCTAAGTTGTGTGTAACGCCCGACATGTGCAGTATACACTGCTGCGCGTGCGGCAGTCATGCGCAGTACAGACTGCCCGCGCCGCGGCTGATACAGAGCTGGGCGCTCTGAAGGAGCGTCCAGCTCTGTATCAGCAGTGGCGCGGGCAGTCTCTGCTGCGCGTGACTGCCCCGCGACCGGCTGCCAGAGGCACTGTGGCCCGTGTAACGGGCTGTTCAACTAGTAAAAGTATTAAAGGAATAGTAATGTTGATAGCTTAAAAAAGGTCATATTGCTGCTATTATAAAATGAAACTAAACAACCCCAGTCGCATCTCTCAAACCTTTATGGTTTGAGAGGTATAGAAGCCTAAAGTTCCCTGCTTCCTCCGCTTTCCCTGATGTCACCTATAAGCTGACGGCAGGATATCCTGGTCCCGGGACAAGCAATTGGCTCTTCAGCAGAGCTGAAATAGTGCAATGTAAACAGAAATAATTGGAATGGTCTACAAAGTGTGCCTGCAAACCAAGCACACTTTGTAGACCATTCCGATGAAGTATTTATTTTTACATTTCGCTATTTCGGCTCTGCTGAAGAGCCGCCTCGAGTCGCCGACTCAAATCCCCTGCTGTCAGCTTTACAGCTGACATCAGGGAAAGTGGAGGGAGCGGGGAACCAGTGGCGTAACTATAGGGGTCGCACCTGCGACCGGGCCCGTGCACTCCAGGGGCCCGGCCTCCCCCTGCGACCCCCTCAGCCTGGTGCCTGCAATCTGCCTCCGGCGCTCTAGTAATGCAGAGAGCTGGGAGATGACATCATCTCCCAGCGCTCTGCATTACTAAGAGGACCTCGCGGGAGCTCCAGGTAGGAGATGGGGGCATTGTAGAGATTGAGGGACATTGTGCAGGGGGTCAATGTGATCAAGGGGGACCAATGTGGTACGGGGGTCCGTGGCACTTCTTGCACCAGCGCCCGGAGGCTTATAGTTATGCCTCTGTGGGGAACTTTAGCCTTCTATATCTCTCAAACCATTAAAGTTTGAGAGATGGGACTGGGGTTGTTTAGCTTCATTTTCTAATAGCTGCAATATTATCTTTTTTTACGATATCATCATTATTAACCCTGTAATACTTTTATAACTACCAGCGGCAATCGTACAGCCATTTTAATGCTTCTTTTCCATTAACTCCACTTTTATAAATCTCCCTCATAGATCTTGAAATCAGATATTTACCAGTCGGCTCATTTAGGCTGCCCACCTTCCCACTGAATCTTCCATAATCTTCAGAATAGACAGAAACCGGACATAATGCCGTGTAGTCCATTTGTTATATAAAATGGAGTAAGGAAGTTTGCAAAATGTGGCTCAGGGAATTTATAAAGAAACGTCACTATATGCGACGATTTAGTGACAGAATTTTCGCAAATATTTAAAGGAGCAGAAAACTTTTTTTATGAAAAAATATATATTGTAGGGATTTTCCTATTGCATAAAATAAGGGTACTCCCACTGCCGAGAGATTTATATTTCCAGAGTTATTACTGTTTAAACCCATGTTTTTTTACATTAGCAGTGCCCTCTAGTGGTCAAATTCTAATTAGCTTTCCTGTTAGAGTCTAATGGAGAGGAAAGTCAGAAAAGTCAGAGACATACAGTTCTCCATAGAATGTGATAGAAATGGCCTGTCACTTCCTGTCAGTTAGAACTATCAGAAAGTAAACACAGTAAATTCACTTCCTGTCAGGTAGAACTATCAGGAAGTAAACACAGTAAATTCACTTCCTGTCAGTTAGAACTATCAGGAAGTAAACACAGTAAATTCACTTCCTGTCAGAATTATCAGGAAGTAAACACAGTAAATTCACTTCCTGTCAGTTAGAACTATCAGGAAGTAATCACAGTAAATTCACTTCCTGTCAGTTAGAACTATCAGGAAGTAAACACAGTAAATTCACTTCCTGGTTATTTAAACTGATATAATTATTAGGGTGACCACGTGTCCCGGAACGTCCGGGACTGTCCCTTAATTGGGTTCTATGTCCCGCGTCCCGGATCATCCCCCACCGGGACAATAAAGAGTCCCGAAATGAAGGTAGCCGCCCGCCCTCCCGCATCATCACGCGTCCCTGCGGGCCGTAATGACATACATACAGAGAGGAGGAGGAGGGCAGAGGCACCGGAAGAGAAGCGCTTGCTGCTGGACTCTGGACTCTGGCAGCAAGCGCTTCTCTTCCGGTGCCTCTGCCCTCTTCCTCTTCTCTGTATGTATGTCATCACGGCCCGCAGGGGCGCGTGATGATCATACCTGGGAACTTCCAGTCGAGGGCTACCCGGAGGGTAGTCCTCTGTTCACCAGGGGATGAGAAAAATGACGCTAATCGCGTCAAAAAGGGGCGGGGCTTAACCCTTTGAGTGCCAGAGTGGTACGGATTTGCAATGCATTCCTTACTACTCTGGCACTCAGAGGGCTAGAGACTGAGTATCAGCAGGAGAAAAAGCGGATGTGGCAGAGTTTCAAAAGAAACTCTCCACATCCGGAGGAATCAGCCTGTGCCCCGGAGACCCGGTAAAGTTCTGTCAGAACCGGAGTCTCCGGGGCAAATCCGGAGAGTTCCCAGGTATGGTGATGATGCGGGCGGGTAGGAGAGAACTCAGTGCCAGCCAGCCGCAGGGGACCGGATACCACTCAAATTTAGGGTGACCACATGTCCCGGAATAGCAGAACGGAAATGTGGTCACCCTAATAATTATTGAATAAAACCTCTGACAGCGATGGGAGTGACCTTGTTTTATTCAGCAGGAAATGCTCTGTAAAATATGTGTTTTCATAAAAAAGTTTACTGCTCCTTTAAGGCCGTATCTGACCTGTTCTTATTTTTTACGTTTTCCACATTTATAAATGTAACTAGAATACTTTATAAATACCAACACTCATAAAGGACATTTTAAGGATCTGTTCACAAAAAACAAACAAGAACACGTTTTATAAATCTCCCCCCTTATTTTTTGGGAGAGGCAACACGAGACGGCGTTCAAGGTGGGGTCATGAGTATAGCAGGGGTGTGGACAAGGGTGGAGCTTTGGTGCTTTATTTAGGGGCACAAGAGATATTAACCATTTGCAGACCAGAACACAATGCTTTGTAATGTTTTCCACACCTCTCTGATCGTCAAAGGGCCAAATCCAGCCCTTATTGCTTTCTATGGTTATCTATTGAAAATGTGATTTCTCTTTCTCTATAAACCCTCTCTGCTATGAGGCAATTCCATAAATCCATCTCTTTTTGTTTAAAGGGAATGTAACACTTAATATGCAGAAAAAAATGTCTCACAGGGTTTATCCTTCTGAGTAAAACAAGGTACTCTCACTGCTGAGAGGTGTTTTATTCATAAGTTATTCCAGCTCAAACTTGCGTTTATTAGTCGCATTGTCTCAGTGGCCTGAAATGTTACAGTGAAGTTGTTGCTACACCATCCTATGGAGGTTTATGGTCAACCAGGCACGTGCACACATAGAAACCAAGGGGGGCTTGAGCACCTGCCCATTTTGTCCAAAGTGCACTCTTACCCTTTTAACAAAAGAGTTGCCTCGCCTCCCCGCACTAACCCCCCCCACCGCCTAGTCAGGTCTGTGCCTCCTTCAGGACAGACCTGTAGATGCTGCGCTCCCTCGTCGGCTCTTTAGTATTACAGAGCGCTGGGAGATGACATCATCTCCCAGCGCTCTGCGTGAAGAGAATACCGCGCGGGAGCTCCAGCAGCTACAGGTCTGTGCCAAAGGAGGCACATACAGACCTCTCCTGCCCCTGGACCACCAGGGAAGAGGTAGGAATTGGACACTGGGGGGCAATGTGGAAATGATGGGGCAATATGGATCTGATGGGGCAATATGGAGATGATAGCAATGTAGAGATGATGGGGCAATGTATGTGAGGGTAAGTTGGAGCTGATGGCAATAAGGATCTGATGGGGGGCAATATGGAGATGAAGGGGGCAATGTGAGGGTAAGTTGGAGCTGATGGGGCAAAATGGAGATGATGGGGGCAATATGGAGATGATGGGGGCAATGTGAGGGTAAGTTGGAGCTGATGGGGGCAAGATGGAGCTGATGGGGCAATGTGGAGATGATGGGGGCAATGTGGAGATGACAGGGGACAATGTAAGGACAATATGTAGATGATGGGGGGCAATGTGGAGATTAGGAGCATTGTGGAGGTGTCCAGTGGAGGTGGCCAATGGGGGGGACGCTCTTCAGATTTCTGTGCCTACAGGCTCCTGAGATGTAAATTCTTTTCATTTTTTTTTAAATATATATTTTGAATAAATAATTATGAGAAGTGCCCTCTTTTCATTTGAGCCCCTGCCCCCAAAATGTCTGTGCACGTCCCTGTGGTCAACTAACCAGATCTGTCCATAAGATCATTTAGCAACAGCACCACTATACAGTTTCAGGCCACTGAGATACAGCATCTAAAAAATTCAAGGCTGGGCTGCAATAACCTTTGAACAGCACACCCTTCAGCAGTGGGTGTACCCTTGTTTTACTCATGAGGATTTATATCCTGCAAATATATTTTTCTACATATTAAGCATTACTATTCCTTTAAATTAGTATTTTTTATGGCTCCAAGCTAAAAAGCATGACCTGTTGTTACAGAATTTCTCTTTCGGAAATATGAATTCTTCCTCCTGGATCCCAAGTGTTTTTTATCAGATCCCCATCTCCTGACTGCATGCCGAGGATATTAAAGGGATAGTAATGTCCCATAAAAATGCTTAGAGTTTTGTAGAGATTAAAAAAATAAACGATTTGACACAAATCCTATCTCTCAAACCACTATGCTTTGAGAGATATCCTTTGTTAAAGACCCCCCTCCCTCCCCTTCTCTTGACGTCAGTTGTAAGCTGACAGCAGGAGTTGCTGGTCCGGGGACCAACAAGCGGCTCTTCAGCAGAACCGCAATAGCTCGATTTAAAAAGAAATACTTCTTTGGAACGGTCTACAAAGGGTACCTGGTTTGCAAGCACACTTTTTAGACCATTCCAAAGAAGTATTTCATTTTAAAGTGATAGTAATGTTTCATAATAAAAGCAGCTCCAATTAATCTTCATAGTATTTGGGCCATGGAGAGTGTTATATCAATACTGTCAGAGTTGTAGTACAAGAGTAATTGAATGATAAAGTATCCCCCTCCCGCCCCTTTTACTGATGTAACACTGCTCACCTCAGAGCAGCAAGACTGTCCGGATGGATCACAGAGAGGGACAGTCTTCAGTTAGTATAAGGGAAAAACCTGTCAAGGGGGTAGGGTTTTCATTGTTCTCACAGTAAGAAGATTGTCCCTTGATGATAGCTGTCTGGTCTATGGACTGGATTCCACATCTGAGGGGAGGTGGCTTATACTAGGTAAAAGGGGCGGGAGGGGAAACTTTATCATTCAATTATTCTTGTACTACAACTCTGACAGTATTGAAATAACACTCTCCATGGCCCAAGTACTATGAAGATTAATTGGAGCTTCTGTTTTTGTGAAACATTTTATCATTTTAAATCACGCTATTGTGGCTCTGCTGAAGAGCCTCCTCGTGTCGGCCAACATGGATCTCCTTCTGTCAGCTTTACAGCTGACATCAGGAGAAGGGGGGAACTTTAGCGGAGGATATCTCTCGAACCATAGCGGTTTGAGAGATGGGATTCGTGGCATATCATTTATTATTTTAACCTCCACAAAACTATAAGCATTTTTTATGGGACATTTCTGTCCCTTTAACATCCTGCAATATATATTTTTCTACATATTAAGCATTACTATCCCTATAAATTAGTATTTTTATGGCTCCAAGCTAAAATGCATGACCTGTTGTTACAGAATTTCTCTTACGGAAATATGAATTCTTCCTCCTGGATCCCAAGTGTTTTTTTATCAGATCTCCATCTCCTGACTGCATGCGAGGGTATTAGGTCCTTCTGTATTTTCCTACAAGAAAAAAAAATATGGCGATCTATGTTTTAAACTGAGTGTACAGTCAATTTCTCTTTAACCTTCTGAGTGCCAGACAGGTAACAAACACATCGCCTCTGTCGCTCAAAGGGTTGAAGTGGACCTGTCACCGTATCACAAGTTTAATTTGATTTATAGATTAGTAAAATCTTTCTGTATGTTGAACTAGCAGATTTTTCTATAAAATAAATACCTTTGGAGAAATTAACCTTTACCTTTCTGTGGTACAGTCTGGTACTGTATGCTAATTCTCTGCTCATTGTTTTACTGCTCGCGGTTCTACTAGTAATGCTGTCAGTGTCTAGGTTCATTCTTAGCACAGTGTGTGGCCATTTTAGCCGAGCACTTAATGTAATTAGCATAAAATGCCAAGCTGTGCCATAAACAAAGAAAATATATTGTAGGGATTTCCGTCTCGGTAAAAGAAGACTAGTGGAACTGCTGACAGATGCATTATTTTACATTAACAGTGGTGCCCTGTTGTGGGCAGATTTCAGATACTATTGAAATGTTGAAATGTTTTGCTTGTAATACAGAGAGTCAAAATGGCCACATAAAATGTCACCCGTGTGAAAAGGGAGGTGAGGTCTTACCAGAGATCTATAGAGCAGCATTACTGCATCTCTCCTCCTGCTGCAAATGCCTCTTCCTATACAACCAAGAACTGGTTTGCTTTTCCCACTGCTTTACTGCACTGCTTGCCTACCTTCACATCATCCCCAGTTTAATTATTTTGGTGTTATAACGCCTCCTCGATAACATGCTCGGGAAAATGGACTAACATTACGTATGATTCCCCGCTCCTTGTTATTACATGGTGAGAAGCCAGAAGCAGAGGGACGTAAGGATATGCCAATGCACCCACCCCTTCCTTCCCGTTGGAGTAAGCAGCGTAAATGGGTGATTTGTCAGTGCAGAGAGATTAGTGTATAGGAGACTGACAGAGGCAGAACAAATAAATATATCCCAGGGCTCATTATAGGGCAAGATTGTATTAGTGCATACTATCTATTACTTATAAAGGAGCAGTAAACATATATATATATAGTAGGGATTTTCCTATTGAGTAAAATAAGGGTACTCCCATTGCCAAGACATTTATATTTCCAGAGTTATTACAGTTTAAACCCATGTTTTTTTTACATTAGCAGTGCCCTCTAGTGGTCAAATTCTAATTAGATTTCCTGTTAGATTCAAATGGAGAGGAAAGTCAGGAAAGTCAGGGACATACAGTTCTCCGTAGAATGTGATAGAAACTGCCTGTCACTTCCTGTCAGTTAGAACTATCAGGAAGTAATCACAGTAAATTCACTTCCTGTCAGTTAGAACTATCAGGAAGTAAACACACAGTAAATTCACTTCCTGTCAGTTAGTTATTTAAACTGCTATAAATTTTGAATAAAACCTCTGACAGCGATGGGAGTGACCTTGTTTTATTCAGCAGGAAATGCTCTGTAAAAGATGTGTTTTCATAAAAAAAAAGTTTACTGCTCCTTTAACCATTTGAGTGGAGGAGGACTCAGTGCATTGCATTGTTTAACCCACTGTGTGCCAGAAGGGAAAGCAATGCATTGTGAAGCCATGCTTTGCATGGCCCTTTGGGCTTAGAGGGATTAACCCCTCGAGTGCCATACTGATGCACAAAACATTTCTTCGTATTCTACCAAGGTATGAAAACTTTCAGTAAAAGCAAAGACAGAAAGAAGCTCACAGCGCTAACCCACCATAATATATACATGTTGTGAATAAGATTAAATAAAGATCAAGTAACTAGTATATAGATATCAGCAAGGACTGAGAGGGTTCTCCAGTGCCCCCCAAACTTCAGGCCGAAGCCCAAAGCGTAAACACAAAGCAAAAAACCAAACCTGCGCTTCGCCATTCCAATGTGTGACTGAGTGCCCTGCCTTGGGCATATATAATAATACTGTTAATAAATATGAAGATTTAGTTCCATAATTTGGCCAAAAATGTTAACACTTGCCAACCCCATCAAGGTACCTCAGTGTATGTCAAGTCCTAATCTAATGCACCTGTAAAACCCAATCTAAATTCAAAATCTAAGTCTTGAAAAGGTGTTCTAAGGAAACGCTTTGATGGAACACCATTGATATGGTTACGGTTGTATTAGCAGTGTTATTATATATGCCCAAGGCAGGGCACACATTCACACACTGGTACAGAGGAAAGCAGGTGTGTTTTTTACTTTATGAAAACTTTTAGCCCTATATCTGGGAGTTTTACAACATGCACTTCCACATTAGAGCAACTCACAGGAGGGTCCCGGGGGGAAGGGGGTAAAGCCATAATATGACACTCAGGCCAGCCCGCCTGCCCACCCCTATGTTTATATAGAGTGGGCAAGTGCGTGTGGAGGGGAAGTGCCCCACCTTGCCCCCCCTCTGGACACCCATGGCAACTCATATGTCACCATTAATGTTTCTTGGGTGCCAAGAATGTCTTTAGATTCCAAATTGTTGAAGAAGATACTGGTTGCTTTCTCAGCGGCAAAACCTTAAAAAAAAAGGGGGCACTATCTATTTCCTACCTTTCTGGTGGTCTAGCGGCTTGGCAGGAGAGGTCTGTGCCTGCTTCAGCACAGACCTCAGAAGCTGGAGCTCCCGCGAGGTTCTCAGTAATGCAGATCTCTGGAAGATGATGTCAAGGAGATGATGTCATGGAGATGATGTCACCTCCCAGCTCTCTGCATTACTAGAGCGCTGGAGAGGGATATCAGCTGATAGAGGTGCTCTGCTTGGGGTGCTCTGCTTGGAGCGCCGGGCGAAGGGGTCGCAGGGGGCGGCTGGGCCCCTGGAGTGACGGGCCCGTTCGCAGGTGCGACCCCTATTGTTACGCCAGTGAGTCAGTTAGAAGTGGGACATTCTAGGACGCTATGTCTGGAACATATATGTGTTTGTGTGTGTGTGTGTGTGTGTGTGTGTAGTATTTTATAACCCTTTGTGTGCCAGAAAGATACTCAACACATTGCGTAGGATACCTTTCTGGCGCTCAAAGGGTTAAAGCAACGCTAACACTTCCTAATAATATCCCTCCTTATTTTAAAGAACTAACACCCCCTAAGAGGACTTACCTTGCTATGACCAGAAAATACTAATGGCCTCTATTAATCAATTCTGGGTTTGAGGTCCGTGGGGGCGGATATGACAGTTGCTGGAGGATTTTTGAAACTGAAGCAGGAAGATTGCATGATCCTACTTAATAAGGAACCAGAGGGGTGTGTAACGCATTGTGAATGAATGTGTTATACACCCATCTGGTTCTTAAACAGTTAAGATTGCCATGTGCAGTGAGACTGCTACTTTTAAGAAGGAAGGAAGTGGGAGGAGTTTAGGGTCCTTGAGTCTGCCTCTGTTGACATGATATCCAGTACTAATTAAAGATTAAGTTTAGAGATCTAGTCTACATAGAATTGATTCATAATGGACATTAGGATTCTCCTTGGAAATGCTCCAGATCTGCCCCAGAGACTCATTTTTTTAGCGTTAATTACTGGGTTTCCACTCTCCATGGACAGAGGTTGCCCACTTCTCCTTCCCACCTACTTCCTCCCACTTCACGCCCACCTCTCCTTCCCACCCACTTCCTCCCACTTCACGCCCACCTCTCCTTCCTATCCTGTTCTTCCTCCTGCCCGTCCTGTTCCATCCACTTCCCTCCCACTTCTCCTCCTTCCCACCCTGTTCCTCCCACTTCTCCTCCTTCCCACCCTGTTCCTCCCACATCCCTCCCACTTCTCCTCCTTCCCACTCTGTTCCTCCCACTTCTCCTCTGTCCCACTCTGTCCCTTCAACTTCCCACCCACTTCTCCTACTTCCCACCCTGTTCCTCCCACTTCTCCTCCTTCCCACCCTGTTCCTCCCACTTCCCACTCACTTCTCCTCCTTCCCACCCTGTTCCTCCTACTTCCCACCCACTTCTCCTCCTTCTCACCCTGTTCCTCCAACTTCTCCTCCTTCCCACCCTGTTCCTCCCACTTCTCCTCCTTCCCACCCTGTTCCATCCACTTCTCCTCCTTCCCACCCTGTTCCTCCCACTTCCCACTCACTTCTCCTCCTTCCCACCCTGTTCCTCCCACTTCCCACTCACTTCTCCTCCTTCCCACCCTGTTCCTCCTACTTCCCATCCTCTTCTCCTCCTTCCCACCCTGTTCCTCCCACTTCTCCTCCTTCCCACCCTGTTCCATCCACTTCTCCTCCTTCCCACCCTGTTCCTCCCACTTCCCACTCACTTCTCCTCCTTCTCACCCTGTTCCTCCAACTTCTCATCCTCTTCTCCTCCTTCTCACCCTGTTCCTCCCACTTCCTTCTCACTTCTCCTCCTTCCCACCCTGTTCCTCCCACTTCCCACCCACTTCTCATCCTTCTCACCCTGTTCCATCCACTTCTCTCCCACTTCTCCTCCTTCCCACCCTGTTCCTCCCACTTGTTGCCCAATTCAACTCCTTCCCACCTTGTTCCTCCCACTTTCCGCCTACTTCTCCTCCATCTCACCCTGTTCCACCATCTTTCTGCAGAATTTTACTCCTTCCCACCCTGTTCTTCCCCCATTCCCGCCCACTTCTTCTCATTCCGACCCTGTTCCTGCCCTTCATGCCACTTCCTACCAGCCAGATACGAACATTCAAGTCTCCCTCTCAACTGCCATTTCCATCCAGCCAGATACTAAAATATCACTCTCACTCCAAACTGCCAAGTCCTACCAGCCAGATACTAAAATCCCACTCTTCCTCCCAACTGCCACTTTCTACTAAGAAGTACTTGCTCATTTTCATAAACCAACAATTATTACAGACATATTTCTGATAAACTATCAGTTTTAATGAAGAATAGTTATCGTAACATGAAGGGGAATTTGAGCTCTTTCAAAATCATGCAAGTCATTATAGAGTGTTAGACACAATTTAACCCTTTAAGTGCTAGAGAAGTATACCTTTCAGTTGTATTGTAAAATGTTTATCTCGGAAGAATTTCACCTTTTGAAACACCAGCTTCACAATGCATTGCTCCTCGCCTTTGGCACTCAAGGGGCTAGATCAATGATAGTGGCTGTGGCTCTCTAGTCATTGGGAACTAAAACCCGCCATCATCCTCGACCAGGCAACGGCTGCGTGGGGATTATGGGAGCTGTAGTCCAAAACAGCCGGATTACCAAAGCTTGTTTAGTTCTGAGATAGGTTCTGATGGAAGCCCCCATTAATTTGCTACTAAATTCGATATCCATCTGATCCCCATTTACACAGAGTGCGCTTTGTTTCAGTGAAAATCTAAGCAGGGATTTTCTTGTTTTCACAGCAGAACCGCTCTTTAAAGGAACGGTAACTTCACACCATCCCGCAGCCTCTCTTTCACGTTCTGACAGTTTTATGACTATTGATTTGGGGCGAGAGAGGGGAAACCTGCTGTTTCTTTTTGTTATGTACCCTCACGCTTGCCGTAGAGTGAAAACACAGATTTTTTAATTAGAGCCCCTGAGCTTTTGGGGTTTTTAATTTCTTTTTTATTTAATTCCCGTCCGGCGTTCCCAAGGTACGCTGCAAAACAGTGGTCTTTATGCAGCTTAATGGCTTTTTCAGACTGAAAACAAGGTGGCTTTTAGGTCAAACATTTACCTGGCCAATAGCCATCTCCGTGATTTTATGGGGGCCTAAACATCTGGGTTTTATGTTTATATTTTCCAATTAGGCTGCCTTTCCGTGCATGTTTGAGAAGGGTCAAGATTCAAGCAGCAGGTTCCGTGTTCTGTTAGCGATGTAAAGAGTAACATTTCTTAAAATCAACACAGCGTGGTTTATATGGGGGGTGGAGGAGGTGTATTGAGATTCCATAACTTGTAAATGCCTCTGCTTGTTGAAAGGGATTTAATGTCAAACACAACCCCAACCCAATAAGGGTGATATTCACAAAGGAACTAGGAAGCGGAGCAATTCTGGGTCAAAACAATTGCAAAAAAAAAAATAAATTCCTACTGATTTAAAAAAGGACATTTTTTACCATTAACTGCTTGAGAGCTCTCCAACGCATTGCAATGTGTTATAGTTGATGAGGCTGAAAAAAGACGCGTCCAGCTAGTCTAGCTTAAGGCTAAACAACCCTGTTGTTCCAGAGGAAGGCATAAAATCCCTGACACCATTTCCAATTAAGCCCCAGTGGGTAAAAATATCCTTCTTGGCATTCAGATATTTTCCTGGATCAACCACCCTTCTGCTTTGAAGCCAACTGTCATAATTCTCAATATTGTTCTGTGCTAGATAGGTATCCATTACTTTTGTGAAAGCAGGTACCGTAACTGCAAGCACAGCATCCCGAGTCAAAGAATTCCATAGCTTTACCGCCCTTACTGTAAAAAATCCCTGTCTTTAGAGAACTTTCTAGTATTCAAGGGGTTTCACAATGAAATAGAGGAATGATTCTGAATTACACCAATACCCCATAAGGAACAAATGAAAATGACCATAGATTGAAACAAAAAATGTTTTAACCCATTGATTGCTAAAGAGCTCTCTCCAGAATTCAGTGAGCTGCTCAAAGCAAAAGTGTAGCAATTGCAAGTCAAATGGTGTGGTTAACCCCTTCAATGCTAAGGAGGTCTCCTCGTAATGACTGCATGAACATGGAATTTAAAATTATAGAACCCAATTTAATTTCCTGGTGTTAGTAACCCTTTAAGTTTACTTAATGTATGGAATATACCTTTAAAGGTATAGTAATAGTTTGTTTTATCTTTATTTTATTTTGTAGGCATTAAAAAAACATGAAGAACGATATGTCTTATCTCTCAAACCTTTATGGTTTGAGAGATATTCACAAGCAAAGTTTCCCCTCCCGCCCCTTTTACCTAGTGTAAGCCATCTCTTCTCAGATGTGGAATGCAGTCCATAGACCAGACAGATAACAGCAGGGGACAATATACTCTAAATGGGAAACAACTTGGGAAATCCTCATTAGAGAAAGATTTAGGTGTACTGATAGACAATAGTCTTCACAGCAGTGTGCAGAGTCACTCAGCTGCTGCAAGAGCAAATAGAGTACTAGCCTGCATAAAAAGAGGTGTAGAAGCAAGGGATGCTAACATTATCCTACCTCTGTATAAATCCTTGGTTAGGCCTCATCTAGAATATGGATATTGAGCAGGGGAACTATTTGACACACTCACACACACACCTACATTGGAAATTGCTCCAGAGGGCTTTTTTGTTGCCTTCCTCTGGATCAACAGGGGTGTTATTGGCATGGGCTGGACTTGATGGACGCATGTCTTTTTTCAGCCTTATCTACTATGTTACTATGTTACTATGTATGTTACAATCTTCTTCCTATGAGAGCAATGAAAGCCCTGCCCCTCTTGACAAGTTTTTCAGGTTTTTCCATTATCCTAATTGAAGATTGTCCCTCTCTGCAGTCTACCTACCTGCCTTCTGATCTGGCTGAGCAGTGTTACATCAGTAGAAGGGGCGGGAGTGGGATACTTTGTCATTGAATTACTCTTGAACTACAACTCTGACAGAATTGAAATAACACTCTCCAAAGTCCAAATACTATGATGATTAATTAGAGCTGCTTTTATTATGAAACATTACTATCCCTTTAACCCTTTGATTGTCAGTGGGGTACAGAATGCACTCAAAGGGTTAACCCACTGATTTAAAAGAATCACAGCTATTCACAGTGCAGAATAGGCTAAATTGTGTAAATTGTTTAAAATCATAAAAAAAAGAGCAAGAAATGTGATCGAGGTCACTGCCAGATCATTTCAGCCGTTGGATTTGCTGAGTGTAATTTGCTAGTTAGGATTCAACATCCTCAGGAATTAAGAAGAAACCAAACCACGATTTCCTTCTCTCCGTTATACACCCCAAAGAAATGATGGCGGCCAGTTTGAGAAACTGCGGTCACCAGTCTGCGCATTAATAAACCACTTTGCACTATAGATTTTCCCATATCCTGCATGTCAAGGTGCGTCCTGGGGGTTTGGTGTGCAGTGCATTGGGCCGCTTTGCGATGACCTCTTCTTAACGCCTACTAATTTGAAGGTCGCTTGCGGGTCAGGAGCGATTTAATATTCTGGCACTTGGCAGCACATTCTGTTATTAGGATGTTGCAAATTTCTACATGCCGCAGAATTAATGAGTGTGTTTTCCAACCAGACTGTATAATTAAGATGCATTAACTCCTATATGAGGGCATGACTCCTGCAGGTGGGAGGTAATTCGTAGACTCTCCCTGTGTGCAGAACCATTCCACTGATTGAGTAAAGTTAACACCACGTGTCACATACGATCAATACGGTTTAGGAAAACTCATCTCGTTCTAAGAAGCTAGTGTTTTTCCCAAAAAAAATTGTAATTAACTTTTTCAGCATGAGAAACACTGTGAATTAATCCATTTGATTCTAATTATTGGATAATTCTTGTTTTTATCCTTCTCCTAATATCTCAAAGGGTTGTAGCAGGGTATAATCATAGTGAGATATTTTATATACTGTGATTTTATTTTCTGAATACTTTATCGTAATGATCAAAGGGATTCACCCTTCATAGTTCAAAGTATCAGGTTGATTTGAACTCTCTGGTCCTGGAAGGGTTAATTTTGAATTTAGGAGGGCGCTGGTGGGTTGTATATAATGTTTGAAAAAAATTACGTTGAACCCTTTGAGTGCTAGAGTGTTGTCTGTAGTGGAGTAACTATTCGCTTGATGGCCCCCGTGTCATATCTATCTATCTATCTATCTATCTATCTATCTATCTATCTATCTCATATCTATCATTTATCTATCTATCTATCTATCTATCTATCTATCTATCTATCTCATATCTCTATATCTCATATCTATCTCTCTATCTATCTATCTATCTATCTTTCTCATATCTATCTATCTGTCTATCTATCTATCTATCTATCTATCTATCTCATATCTATCTATCTATTTATCTATCTCATATCTATCTATCTATCTATCTATCTATCTATCTATCTATCTATCTTTCTCATATCTATCTATCTATCTATCTATCTATCTATCTATCTATCTATCTCATATCTATATATCTCATATCTATCTATCTATCTATCTATCTATCTATCTATCTATCTATCTATATATATAAAAATTGGAAGGGCGCTCACCAATATATCGGGGAATGGAGACAATACAATATACAAAGCAAATCCCTGTCACCAGTAATATATAACAATAATCATATACAAGAAATAGCAAGTTGATACATTATAGAAAAAAGTGTACCAGTCTTATATGTCAGTTTCATTGAAGTCTCTGTAATGGTAATAAAGATTAGTCTTTAGCAGATGGGAAAGGATCGATGAATGATGAAATGATGAATGAATGATGGATAATGATGATGAAATGAAATAATGGAGGATGAGATGAATCAGGGAATAAATTTTCCAAGTGTCCAAAAGTATCACCCAGTCTCACTGTGCTGCTTGTCCTGAGCTCGGAGTCCACTCGAGCCGATATGTATGAAAAAGAAAATAGAAGAAAAGACAGCGCACAAGCGATCTGAGTGTAGTATGGTCACAGAAAAAATGTATGTATATTTAACATATTCCAATCATACAAAAAGCTGTTCAAAATATCAAAATTTATTTATGGGATACAAAATAAATAAATAAACAAAGTGGTCATAAAAAAGGGTATTGGAAAAAGATAAGAAAAACATTAAAACATATGTGGTAAATAATATATTAAAAGGGAATCTCAATCAAGAATAAGTATAAAAATAAAGATTAAAGATTGGCACCCTTGCATATAAATGAGGGATATAAAGGGTATATATATACATAAGAGCAGTATTACATATAAGTTGTATATAGGGGGCAATATAGATTGATGTAATGGAGCCCAACAAATTTGCCTCCAATCTATCAGACTTAATAATCTTGCACCCCTTCGGTCAAGTAATCTGCTCACCAGATATTCCGTATATATAGGCACATCAAGCAACCGTAGATCTCTGCACTTATCTTCGCCTGTTCTTGCCGGGTCCCCGTTCCGTTCAAGGTCTCCACCCGTAGGGTTCGAGTCCTATGCTTGGGCGATTCTATTGTGCTGATCGTAAACACGTTGCTATATTACCCAAACAATCCTCTCATATCGAATTCATAATCAATAGATAAGTCCTGAAAATTATCCAACGCGTTTCAAGGCTTTTTAGCCTCTTCCTCAGGGAAAAATGGAGATATCAGTCGATCTAAGCCGCACAGAGCGCGGGCTAGTGGTTTTTAAAACTTAATTGGCCAATCAGCGGCCAGAATGTCCGCTAAAAGTTTAAAGTGTTGCAAAAAGTATACACAATGTTTCAAAAATCTATGTATAAAAAGGGGATTTTTCAATATAACAACAAGATATATGGTCAATACTTCCAATATACACATAATTAATTCAAATAAGCTAGTTTGCCTCACCTCGAGGAGGCATAGCATTTCGGAGAAGAAGGCTCATGAATATAATAATATAATAGTGTACATTAATCAGAGCTCATTCAACATCTTAAAAAAATTATATAAAAAGGAAAACTGATAGTGATGGTATACTAATTGAATACAGTCAATAAGAATGATATTGGCAGATAACATCGAGAACCGGGAATTTTGGCTTGCTGTGCGATGTGTGGGAGACCTAAGTCATCACCAGTACATCTTTCACCAGTGCCATCAAGCCATTATTATCGGTGTAGCCACTACTGATAAAGATGTTGGTTTATTGTCAAAATATGGATCCCAATGAAGGGCAGACTTATTATAGCACCAAATTGTGTCAATCCAGATGATGCATTAGCGCATGATCGATATGGGTATTATACCCTAAATGCGCATAATAGAGGAGTGCCATCGACACTAATCTTGTTGTATCCGCTAAAATATGGAATGACACAAGTGTGCATAAAAGGCATAGAAATATAACTACAGCTCATACATAAATCGTGTAAAGAATATCTCAATCAATATATGAAAAATTGATCATGTACATTTGCTAGATCACGGGTGGATAAACATTGTGGGCATGAATCAGAGGTGTAGCTACAACTTATAAATAAACAGTGTACTGAATGTTGCCATAGATAATATGAATTCAAATGGACAAAGGAAAGGTAATAGCCCCAGACAATATTAATATAAAGAGAGAAGAAGGGAGAAAACACATCATACTGGGGCAAGTTATTCATAATTCAGATTTTGAATAGAACCACATTTTTTCATTATATATATAGAGACGAAGGGTAGCGTACATACTTAAATTTGAGGTTGTACTAAAGACTAATGAATAATGTAGTCATTAGTACTATGAAGAGCTGAGGACCCCTAGGTGTGACGGGGACTTCACTCCTCATTCAAAGCCAAGACATATGTGAGAGGTTTCCTTGGGGATCCTCAGAGTTCATCAAAGACACCACAAGTCTAATTCCTCATTTAGCCCTTCTGGCTGTAGTGTGTGTAACTTAAAAATCCAATAACTCTCTCGCTTGGCTAATAGTTTAAACCTATCCCCCCCTCTCTTAGTTAGACCTACATGCTCTATACCCAGGACCTTTATATCTTCTATGTTCCTAAAACTAGGACAGTTGTTACAATGTCTCGATACTGAATGCTTCCCATTATTCTTCAAGATATTATTGCGGTGTTCCAAAAAACGCTTCTTGAGCGGTCTGATAGTCCGCCCCACATATTGTATCCCACATCTACATTCCAGTAGATAAACCACGTAATTAGTATTACAATTGATGAATTGTTTGATAGGGAAACTCTCTTTAGTTTTGTATGAAATAAAGGAATTGGTATTATTCATAATGAACTGGCAGGTGATACATTGTCTATGTCCACATTTATAGGTGCCTGTTCCGCATTGTGTTATATTCTGGGCTTTGGACCCTTTGTCACTAATTCTTATTAGTGAGGGTGCCAATTTGGTTTTTAAGTCTGCCGCTTTCCTGTAGATAAATCTAGGTCTATTGGGAAGTATTTTTCTCAAGGTCCTATCCCCCTCCAAAATCCTCCAATTCTTTCTTATAATTCTTTCTATTTGTCCAGCCTTGAAACGCGTTGGATAATTTTCAGGACTTATCTATTGATTATGAATTCGATATGAGAGGATTGTTTGGGTAATATAGCAACGTGTTTACGATCAGCACAATAGAATCGCCCAAGCATAGGACTCGAACCCTACGGGTGGAGACCTTGAACGGAACGGGGACCCGGCAAGAACAGGCGAAGATAAGTGCAGAGATCTACGGTTGCTTGATGTGCCTATATATACGGAATATCTGGTGAGCAGATTACTTGACCGAAGGGGTGCAAGATTATTAAGTCTGATAGATTGGAGGCAAATTTGTTGGGCTCCATTACATCAATCTATATTGCCCCCTATATACAACTTATATGTAATACTGCTCTTATGTATATATATACCCTTTATATCCCTCATTTATATGCAAGGGTGCCAATCTTTAATCTTTATTTTTATACTTATTCTTGATTGAGATTCCCTTTTAATATATTATTTACCACATATGTTTTAATGTTTTTCTTATCTTTTTCCAATACCCTTTTTTATGACCACTTTGTTTATTTATTTATTTTGTATCCCATAAATAAATTTTGATATTTTGAACAGCTTTTTGTATGATTGGAATATGTTAAATATACATACATTTTTTCTGTGACCATACTACACTCAGATCGCTTGTGCGCTGTCTTTTCTTCTATTTTCTTTTTCATACATATCGGCTCGAGTGGACTCCGAGCTCAGGACAAGCAGCACAGTGAGACTGGGTGATACTTTTGGACACTTGGAAAATTTATTCCCTGATTCATCTCATCCTCCATTATTTCATTTCATCATCATTATCCATCATTCATTCATCATTTCATCATTCATCGATCCTTTCCCATCTGCTAAAGACTAATCTTTATTACCATTACAGAGACTTCAATGAAACTGACATATAAGACTGGTACACTTTTTTCTATAATGTATCAACTTGCTATTTCTTGTATATGATTATTGTTATATATTACTGGTGACAGGGATTTGCTTTGTATATTGTATTGTCTCCATTCCCCGATATATTGGTGAGCGCCCTTCCAATTTTTATATATATATATATCTTTTTCCACACTTACAAGTGGGAGTCCTTCTCTTGGGCTGTCTCCCAATCATATTGGGTCTTAAGAGACATTTACATATCTGGCCTCTATTTTAGTGAGCTCTGACTTAGTACTATGTTAAGCTGTTTGGATCGAACTAAGAGGAGGGAGGGATTAATAGCAACACACTTAGGGAACTCAGAAGCACATATTAATGTAAAAGAGAAGGTGCCTAGAAAAAAGAATCCTGATGGGGGCATTAGAAACCTTTTTTGGGAATTGGAAAAATGCCTGAAAACAGAAATGTCCCAATGGTGGGAAATGATTACTTTACAAAAATATATAGATAGAAAACAAATACCCAGAGGACTGCGCATTATCAAAGAGCCTGCTTTTGGACAAAAAGAACCCGAATTTTATAACGAATGGAACATCATATTGGATAAATGCTCTTATGAATTAATGCAGCTGATTATTAGAAATAAGGAAAACAAAATGAACCAAACTCTAGACACCATTGAAAGTATAAAGAAGAAGCTGATACCCCTCAGAGACCATAGGGATTTCACATCATTAGATCAACAAACCAATACAAGAGTGGAGAAATTTGAATGCTTAATAATTGAACGAAAAAATAAAAAGCTTTTAAGAGATGAAAGAGATTATTCCATGGGACACATACGGAAATGGAAAAGAACACTCAGAGACTTAAGAACCATTGAGACTCATTATGGACAAAATCAATATCAGGGACAGCTACACACATATTCCTATCCCCCCCAGAGAGTACAACGCCCCTCGAATCAATATATGGGGCAAACTAGGACCACAGGAGGCCCTAAGTATGGAGGAGAAATGAATAATAGGTTTACTAACTGCCCTAACGAAATCCACCCAAGAAGAGAGGTATCAGAACATAATCCACATAAGGATGGACCTACCACCAAACTACCTCGGAGACATTCTGGTATAGAAATCCGAGGATCAAATATACCACAAACTATAAAGGAACAAGAATTTAGGAACCATGAGCCACAGATACAACCGGTCCCTAAACCTAGGAAATTATTAGGCACCAACAGAGGCCATGTTATATCTAAATCTACTGATATCCCCCCATCAGCATCTTCATGTTCTGTGATACCATCGATATTTAATCCCAAAAAGGCCACTGGCAAACGGAATGTCGCCAATAATAATAAGGATGCAACCCATACTAAACCTGTATCAGTTATCCCTATTCCAAAACCAAGAAGCTCATTAGCAAAAAATATTACACATAATAAAACCTCAATCAATACTTCTGGAATAACGATTAATGATCAACTAATACAAGAAGAACCACATGGAAAACAAAACCAAAATAAGAAGAAAAAAACCTATGACCAACAAGGTGCAAGACCCAAGACTAATAATTCCCAGAGCCAACAGCCTTTTTTGTCCCAGACTCTGAGCACACCGATCGAAACATGGTTAAGGAGAGAGTGGAACAAGGAACGAGACAAATCAGAGAAAACACCAATGAGGAGAAAAAGGTCTCAAGAGTCAGAAGAGGCAACCACAGACACAAGAGAAAAGAAGAGACGAAACCAGAACTGGGTGGAAACGGATTGGGAGGAATCTTTAATCTGTCCACATACACCTTAACCAATGATGACATTTCACTATTAAGAAAAGGCCTCAAATTTGCACCCAACACTATCCCCAACGAATTTGAGTTATTTGTGGACCTTCATAAGTTTGTAAGAAAATTATCTTTAAAAAAACACTTCATAAAAGAAGAGAAAGAGAACAATCACCTGATGAACACTGCCCAAGATAAGGAAACCCTTAATATTTTAATAGCATTAGGGGAAGAAAATCTCAAATATTGTTCCAGCTGTGATGAGCCTTCTGAATATAGACATACAGACCTAAAGCCTGTATCCAAATTCAATCCGATAAATACACGTGGACCGTATATAGAAGCTTTCATGGATTTGGTATTAAAGGATATTAGGAAAATGTTCTCAAAACCTATTAAGATCTCACATAATTTAACTTATAAAGAAAAGAGGAGCCTAAAACAACTTATGAATAACGACTCAATCATCTTTAAAGAAGCTGATAAAGGAGGCGGCTTAGTGATACAGAACAAATCTGACTACATTCAGGAGGCTGAGAGAATTCTGAATGACCGTTCATTTTATGAGATTTTATCCACTAATCCCACTTCCGAGTTTTATGAGGAATACCATATACTCATAACTAAGGCATATAAAGAAGGAATACTGAATAAAGGAGAATTCCAATTCCTGAATATCCAACATCCTATAATCCCCATATTTTACCATCTCCCCAAAATCCACAAAAATCTTACTAACCCTCCAGGACGCCCTATAATTTCAGGCATCAATTCCATTACGAGTAACCTCTCTCAATATGTTGATAACCTCCTACAACCCTATGTACAAGAATTACGCTCATATACACAGGATTCCACAGATATAATAAGAAAATTGAACTCCCTCAAATGGTCACAAGAGTTCATTTGGGTCAGCTGCGATGTAACCTCACTCTATACCATCATTGACCATGAAGTAGGGACTGAAGCAGTAGAAAAAATCCTTAAAAAAAATGGAAAACTTAGAAAAGAACAGATTCAATTTATCCTTGATAGTATTATGTTTATTTTACAACATAATTACTTTATGTTCAACAACAAATTTTATCGTCAGGTACGGGGGACAGCGATGGGGACACGCTTTGCCCCATCTTATGCGAACTTGTTCATGGGAATTTGGGAGGAAACTCACATCTGGGACAATCACCAACAAGATCTAGCATTTTATGCAAGATACATAGATGACCTTTTGCTTGTCTGGAAAAGTGGGGAAACAAGCCTTGAACAGTTCTTAACATCAATCAATCAGAATCTCTTGGGCCTCAATTTCACTTACACGACAAGTAAGACTTCAGTAGTATTTCTAGATCTTGAAATAACAAGTGGGACTGATGGGTGTATCCAAACACGCACTCACCACAAACCAGTGGACGTGAATGGATATATCGAAGCCAGCAGCGGCCACCACCCGAATTGGCTTAAGAGTGTTCCATATAGTCAATTTTTAAGAATAAAAAGAAACTGCACTACTGATGACGATTTTGAAATGCAAGCAGCAGTACTGGAGAAGAGGTTTTTGGAAAAAGGATATAAAGGAAATACTATAGACACAGCTCTAGAAAAAACCAGAAGAATACCACGAGAAAAGCTCCTTGAAAAAAAGAGAGCATTAGAAAAGTCTGGAGATATGGGAATTAAAGAAGAAAAAATACCAAACATTCCCTTTATCAGTAAATATTCCTCTATGTCTGGACAAATAGAAAGAATTATAAGAAAGAATTGGAGGATTTTGGAGGGGGATAGGACCTTGAGAAAAATACTTCCCAATAGACCTAGATTTATCTACAGGAAAGCGGCAGACTTAAAAACCAAATTGGCACCCTCACTAATAAGAATTAGTGACAAAGGGTCCAAAGCCCAGAATATAACACAATGCGGAACAGGCACCTATAAATGTGGACATAGACAATGTATCACCTGCCAGTTCATTATGAATAATACCAATTCCTTTATTTCATACAAAACTAAAGAGAGTTTCCCTATCAAACAATTCATCAATTGTAATACTAATTACGTGGTTTATCTACTGGAATGTAGATGTGGGATACAATATGTGGGGCGGACTATCAGACCGCTCAAGAAGCGTTTTTTGGAACACCGCAATAATATCTTGAAGAATAATGGGAAGCATTCAGTATCGAGACATTGTAACAACTGTCCTAGTTTTAGGAACATAGAAGATATAAAGGTCCTGGGTATAGAGCATGTAGGTCTAACTAAGAGAGGGGGGGATAGGTTTAAACTATTAGCCAAGCGAGAGAGTTATTGGATTTTTAAGTTACACACACTACAGCCAGAAGGGCTAAATGAGGAATTAGACTTGTGGTGTCTTTGATGAACTCTGAGGATCCCCAAGGAAACCTCTCACATATGTCTTGGCTTTGAATGAGGAGTGAAGTCCCCGTCACACCTAGGGGTCCTCAGCTCTTCATAGTACTAATGACTACATTATTCATTAGTCTTTAGTACAACCTCAAATTTAAGTATGTACGCTACCCTTCGTCTCTATATATATAATGAAAAAATGTGGTTCTATTCAAAATCTGAATTATGAATAACTTGCCCCAGTATGATGTGTTTTCTCCCTTCTTCTCTCTTTATATTAATATTGTCTGGGGCTATTACCTTTCCTTTGTCCATTTGAATTCATATTATCTATGGCAACATTCAGTACACTGTTTATTTATAAGTTGTAGCTACACCTCTGATTCATGCCCACAATGTTTATCCACCCGTGATCTAGCAAATGTACATGATCAATTTTTCATATATTGATTGAGATATTCTTTACACGATTTATGTATGAGCTGTAGTTATATTTCTATGCCTTTTATGCACACTTGTGTCATTCCATATTTTAGCGGATACAACAAGATTAGTGTCGATGGCACTCCTCTATTATGCGCATTTAGGGTATAATACCCATATCGATCATGCGCTAATGCATCATCTGGATTGACACAATTTGGTGCTATAATAAGTCTGCCCTTCATTGGGATCCATATTTTGACAATAAACCAACATCTTTATCAGTAGTGGCTACACCGATAATAATGGCTTGATGGCACTGGTGAAAGATGTACTGGTGATGACTTAGGTCTCCCACACATCGCACAGCAAGCCAAAATTCCCGGTTCTCGATGTTATCTGCCAATATCATTCTTATTGACTGTATTCAATTAGTATACCATCACTATCAGTTTTCCTTTTTATATAATTTTTTTAAGATGTTGAATGAGCTCTGATTAATGTACACTATTATATTATTATATTCATGAGCCTTCTTCTCCGAAATGCTATGCCTCCTCGAGGTGAGGCAAACTAGCTTATTTGAATTAATTATGTGTATATTGGAAGTATTGACCATATATCTTGTTGTTATATTGAAAAATCCCCTTTTTATACATAGATTTTTGAAACATTGTGTATACTTTTTGCAACACTTTAAACTTTTAGCGGACATTCTGGCCGCTGATTGGCCAATTAAGTTTTAAAAACCACTAGCCCGCGCTCTGTGCGGCTTAGATCGACTGATATCTCCATTTTTCCCTGAGGAAGAGGCTAAAAAGCCTTGAAACGCGTTGGATAATTTTCAGGACTTATCTATTGATTATGAATTCGATATGAGAGGATTGTTTGGGTAATATAGCAACGTGTTTACGATCAGCACAATAGAATCGCCCAAGCATAGGACTCGAACCCTACGGGTGGAGACCTTGAACGGAACGGGGACCCGGCAAGAACAGGCGAAGATAAGTGCAGAGATCTACGGTTGCTTGATGTGCCTATATATACGGAATATCTGGTGAGCAGATTACTTGACCGAAGGGGTGCAAGATTATTAAGTCTGATAGATTGGAGGCAAATTTGTTGGGCTCCATTACATCAATCTATATTGCCCCCTATATACAACTTATATGTAATACTGCTCTTATGTATATATATACCCTTTATATCCCTCATTTATATGCAAGGGTGCCAATCTTTAATCTTTATTTTTATACTTATTCTTGATTGAGATTCCCTTTTAATATATTATTTACCACATATGTTTTAATGTTTTTCTTATCTTTTTCCAATACCCTTTTTTATGACCACTTTGTTTATTTATTTATTTTGTATCCCATAAATAAATTTTGATATTTTGAACAGCTTTTTGTATGATTGGAATATGTTAAATATACATACATTTTTTCTGTGACCATACTACACTCAGATCGCTTGTGCGCTGTCTTTTCTTCTATTTTCTTTTTCATATCTATCTATATATCTATCTATCTATCTATCTATCTATCTCATATCTATCTATTTATCTATCTATCTATGTATCTATCTTTCTCATATCTATCTATCTATCTATCTATCTATCTAATCTATTTATCATATCTATCTATCTACCTATCTCATATCTATCTGTCTATCAATCTGTCTGTCTGTCTCTCTATCCATCCATCTATCTATCTATCTATCTATCTATCTATCTATCTATCTATCTATCTATCTATCTATCTATCTATCTCTTTCTCATATCTATCTATCTATCTATCTATCTATCTATCTATCTATCTATCTATCTATCTATCTGATATCTTTATATCTTTCTCATATCTATCTATGTCATTTCTATCTATCTCACTTTCTATCTATATTTCTCCTATCTATCTATTATCTATCTATCTATCTATCTATCTCATATCTATCTATCTATCTCCTATCTATATATCTCATATCTATCTATCTATCTATCTATCTATCTATCTATTATCTATCTATCTATCTATCTATCTATCTATCTATCTATCATATATCTATCTATCTATCTATCTATCTATCTATCTATCTATATCTATCTATCTATCTATCTATCTATCTATCTATCTATCTATCTCATATCTATCTATCTATCTATCTATCTATCTCATATCTATCTATCTATCTATCTATCTCATATCTATCTATCTATCTATCTATCTATCTATCTATCTATCTATCTATCTCTCTCTCTCTCTCGCTCCCTTTTTTTACATTTATTTTTACACTGTTATGTTCCTGACAGGGATCTCACTGAATTGTTGTATTCAGAGCTAGGTTTCTGTCAGGGAATGTTTAAGCAGGAATAACGATACAATGTAACACCAACCCCGCACCAACCTCCACTTCAGCATACAGAGGACTCAGGGACATTGTTACATTCTATCACTATCTCTGCTTTCACAGTCCTTGACAGAAACCTGTCTGGAAGAACAGAAATTAAGATAAAGTCCAGGTAATTTGACTTTATATATATTCTACATGTGCCGAATCTGTAACGTCAAACAGGAAGCTGCCTGTCACATTAACTCTTTGAGTGCCAGAGAGGTGTGCATCTCGTTGCTCTGCAACACTTGGTGAACCCCCTCCAACATTCAAAGGTTTAACCATTTAAGAACCAGAGTAGACTACAAATCATTGCTCTGCAACACGTGTACCATCCAGCACTCAAAGGGTTTATCTAACCCTGTAAAGGGATAGTAATATTTCACAATAAAAGCAGCCCTAATTAATCTTCATAGTATTTGGGCCATGGAGAGTGTTATTTCAGTACTGTCAGAGTTGTAGTACAAGAGTAATTGAATGATAAAGTATCCCCTTCCCACCCCTTTTACCTAGTGTAACACTGCTCACCTCAGATGTGGAATCTGGTCACTTGACCGGACAGGTCACAGAAAGGGACAATCTTCTTACTGTGATCATAAGGAAAACCCTGGCCCCTTTTACAGTTTTTTCAGGTTTTTCCTTATGATCACTGAAGATTGTCCCTCTCTGTGATCCATCCGGACAGTCTTGCTGCTCTGAGGTGAGCAGTGTTACATCAGTAAAAGGGGCGGGAGGGGGATACTTTATCATTCAATTACTCTTGTACTACAACTCTGACAGAATTGAAATAACACTCTCCACGGCCCAAATACTATGAAGATTAATTGGAGCTGCTTTTATTGTGAAACATTGCACAGAGAAGTATGCAACGCAATGGCACTCAAACGGTTAAAAGGTTAAGAGCCACTATTCCAATAGGTTCAGTTCCCCTATTAAGAAATGATGAAAATTGGTATCTTAAACAGTTGCTGTAATATTGCTAACATCACATTTCAGCAGCTCGTAAACTCTCCTTCTCCATAATCACGTGTTATGCTCAGATGACGATGGTTATAGCGTTACCGGGGGAATGCTGGGGGGACGCTGATGGTCTTTACACTTTATATAAACTGCAAAATAATATAACAGGGGAATTCTGTGGCACACTTGGTAATAAGGAGCAGAGGGAGACAGAGGGCAATCGGACCAGAAACCCGGCTTCTCGTATAAAATGACAAATCCAGGATGCAGTAGGTGACATTAAAGTTTATGTTCAGAGCAGAGGCTGTAAACATGGAATGGCTTTGATATTGAGACATTGTAACAGTCACTTAGATTGGGACCAAGTTTAACTCCTTAACGACAGGGGAATCCAGAAGCGGAAGTGAGTTAACGACCACGGAGCAATTTTTTTTTATTGCTCCGTTGCGTTCCGGACTCCCCGAACGGCGTGCAGCCGCGGGGGGAGCCCGGAACTCGATGACGGTCATAGTACGTCATCGGTCGTTAAGTCAAATCGACCCTTGACGTACTATGACCGTCAAGGGTCGTTAAGGGGTTAAAGGAGTTGTACAAATTAATTATGGAAAGAAATGCATGTATTGTAGGCATTTTCCTGCTGAACAAAACAAGGGCATGCTGCTCCTATGAGAACTTTCATTCAAACAATATTACAGCTCAAACTGTTTTTAATTAAACTGCAATTGTCTGTTATGGTCACCAGGTGGAGCTGTTTCCATCATTTAATATAGAAAGCTGGAGTCATTCACGCAAGCTCTCCCATATAGTGCATGTCATGGGTAGGGTTGCCACCTTTTCTTCTGAAAAATACCGGCCATGTCATTCCCTCCATAGACTTAACATTGGACAGAAGCCAGTTTTTTACCGGCCTGCCGGTAAAATACCGGCTGGGTGGCAACCCTAGTCATGGGCGTCCTGTGGGGCTACCCCTACACTTGCCCCTTCTGGTGGGCTGGCCTGGGGGTCATATTATGGCTTTGCCCACCTGAAAACATTTCTGGGGATGCTCCCTGAGTACATTATAAAAAAATTGTCTTTTTTAGACACTAGTGCCGTATATCCTTAAAAAAGAAATGTGTAAAATAACTTTTGAATCAAAACTCTCCCAGCAGAGGAAATAGCTTTAATTTAATCAGCAGGTAATGTCATGCCATCGTTATTTAAAGGGATAGTAATACTTTCTTATAAAAAATCTCTATAATTGTAGATATTAATAATAGAATTCAGATGAGCAAACCAAGCACACTTTGTACACCTTTCCAATTAAGGATTTCTTCATAAACGCAGCGATTTTGGCTCTGCTGAAGAGCCTCTGTTTGGTCAAATGACCGGATTCTGCACTTGTTGGCTAGAGCGCTGACATATTAAAAAGGGGGGGGGTTTAAATGCTACGAACAGAAAAACTATGAAGATTTGAGACCTGGGAAGTAGCTCATCTTAATTCTATTATTAATATCTACAATTTTAGAGATTTTTATAAGAAAGTATTACTATCCCTTTAAAGAGATAGTAATACTTAAAATGTAAAAAAATATGTTGTAGGGTTTATCCCCCTGAGTAAAACAAGAGTACTCCCACTGCTGAAAGGTGTTTCATTCAAAAGTTATTAATTTTCAAAGTTGAATTTTTTAGGTGCAATATCACAGTGGCCTGAAATTGTACAGGGGCGCTGTTGTTACACCATCCTATGGAGATTTATGGTCCCAGGACCAGAGCTGTCCATAGGATGGTGTAGCAACAGCGCCACTGTACAATTTCAGGCCACTGTGATATTGCACCTAAAAATTTCAACTTTGAAAATTAATAACTTTTGAATTAAACACTTTTCAGCAGTGGGAGTACTCTTGTTTTACTCAGGGGGATAAACCCTACAATATATATTTTTTTTACATTTTAAGTATTACTATCCCTTTAACAGTCAGTGCTCAGTTAGCACACGGCAGGCTACGACATAGTCATTTAACCCTTTAAGTGCCAAAAGGGTATCAGATGTATTGCTTTGCAATGCATTGGATACCTCTCTAGCACTTGATTGGTTAATAGTCAGTGGCAGTTAGCACATATCATACTAAGATGTGTCATTTAACCCTTTGAGGGTTAAAGTCAAAGGGTTAACAGTCAGTGGTCAATTAGTACATTGAACGGTAAGACGTAGTAATACCACAGCCAGTGGTCAGTTAATACATGGCAGGGATCTTTCCTGTTATCTGCCCTCCACTAAGGTCACTGATATTTAACCCCTTAATGACAAAGGACTTACAAGGTACGTCCCGCAAAAACTGTCACTTAGTGACAGAGGACGTATCTGTACGTCCAGGAAATCCGGGTCCCAGCGCGGCTGCACACCGTTTGGGAACTCCGGATTCATTTGCAAAAAAAAAAAATGTTAGCCGGGCGTTAAAGGGATAGTAATACTTAAAATGTAAAAAAAAATATGTGGTCGGTTTTATTCCCCTGAGTAAAACAAGAGTACTCCCACTGCTGAAAGGTGTTTCATTCAAAAGTTATTAACTTTCAAAGTTGAATTTTTTAGGTGCAATATCACAGTGGCCTGAAATTGTACAGTGGCGCTGTTGCTACACCATCCTATGGACAGCTCTGGTCAATTGACCATAAATCTCCATAGGATGGTGTAGCAACAGCGGCACTGTACAATTTCAGGCCACCGTGATATTGCACCTAAAAAATGAAACTTTTAAAATTAATAACTTTTGAATGAAACACCTTTCAGCAGTGGGAGTACTCTTGTTTTACTCAGGGGGATAAACCCTACAACATATATTTTTTTACATTTTAAGTATTACTATCCCTTTAAGTGACGACCATGTGCTAAGGGGTTAAATGTAACTGCCATTTTGTGAACTGCCACTTTTTTGCCACTTTGTTAACTGCCACTTTGTTGTGTGTCAGTGTGTACCCATATAATCTGTTGTGATGAATTTCATTGATTTATCAATAACTGTTAGAGACAGAGAAACGGCCATACGTTTCCTACAAGAGAAAGGAGTTTTACATTACAAAGAAATTGCTCTTCAGGTCAGGAGATGACATTGGCATCAACAGGAAGAGAGAGATGAAAAACATGTACACATTTACATACCTCCCAAGTGTCCCTCTTTGAGACCCAAATCCCTCTGTCCCTCTTTTCTACCCTTTTGTCCCTCTTTTTAGGACATCAGAATGAGTGGTGTGTATTACATTGCTCCACAGCAATAAAACATACATAAATGTGTTGTTAATTGTCAGTATTTGTGTTTATACATTAATATGGGTAATTAAAATAATTTGGTCTTGCTCTAAGTCATTTATCAGTTACACAAAGAGGTGTAGATGGGTCAAGAAATAACCTAAAAATTCTTGGAAATGCCCCGCCTACCAGCCACGCCCCCAGAAACGCCACCTAAAACAGAAGTGTCCCTCTTTCACCATTTGAAATGTTGGGAGGTATGCATTTATAATTTGTTATAAGAATAACAAGAGGTCATTCAGCTAAATATCAGTGAGTTAAATCACAGTTCAGAACACAGAACCCTGCAAGTAGTAGAAAGAATAGTGGAGACCAGGTAACAGGAAAGATTGCAAGGCAGGGTAAGACGCGGTCATGTCACAGTCAGTGGTCAGTTAGCACATGGCAGGGTAAGACGTGGTCATGTCACAGTCAGTGGTCAGTTACCACATGGCAGGGTAAGACGCGGTCATGTCACAGTCAGTGGTCAGTTAGCATATGGCAGGGTAAGACGCGGTCATGTCACAGTCAGTGGTCAGTTAGCACACGGCAGGGTAAGACGCGGTCATGTCACAGTCAGTGGTCAGTTAGCACATGGCAGGGTAAGACGCGGTCATGTCACAGTCAGCGGTCAGTTAGCACATGGCAGGGTAAGACGTGGTCATGTCACAGTCAGCGGTCAGTTATCACATGGCAGGGTAAGACGCGGTCATGTCACAGTCAGTGGTCAGTTATCACATGGCAGGGTAAGACGCGGTCATGTCACAGTCGGCGGTCAGTTAGCACATGGCAGGGTAAGACGCGGTCATGTCACAGTCAGTGGTCAGTTAGCACATGGAAGAGTAAGACGCGGTCATGTCACAGTTAGCGGTCAGTTAGCACATGGCAGGGTAAGACACGGTCATGTCACAATCAGTGGTCAGTTAGCACATGTCATGGTAAGACGCAGTCATATCACAGTCAGTGGTCAGTTAGCACATGGCAGGGTAAGACACAGTCATGTCACAGTCAGCGGTCAGTTAGCACATGGCAGAGTAAGACGCAGTCACATCACAGTCAGTGGTCAGTTAGCACATGTCATGGTAAGACGCTGTCATATCAGTCAGTGGTCAGTTAGCACATGGCAGACTAAGATATAGTTGTTTACCAAGCAGTGGTCAGTTAACACACAGCAAACAAAGATTATTTCACCCACTTGGGGTTTCATTTGAAATGGCTTCAATTTTTGTTTTCCTTCCTCTGGATCAGTGGGGGTAATGAGGCCTGGGCTGGAGTCTGGACTTGATGGATCCATGTCTTTTTCTCAGCCTCATCAAATATGTTACTACTAATATAAAAGCCCTTGTACACAGGCCAGCATTTTGTGCATTCGGGCAATCTCTACTGTGCATGACTGCATCGGACAAACACACATCCAGGACCGGATTTTCCGTAAGGCAGAGTAGGAATCTGCCTACAGGCGCACCCTACAGAGGGGCGCCTGCCATTGCAATGGATATATTTTGTAATTTTTTTAATTTTTTTTTTTAGTGGCGTGGCATGCCGCGCCGCCCGCAGCATTGTAAGCTGTGCCTCACAGATCTGTAGCTGCTGAGCTCTCCCGACTCTTTAGTAATTCAGAGCGCTGGGAGATGACATCATCATGACATCATCTCCCAGCGCTCTGGATTACTAAAGAGAAGACCGCGCGGGAGCTCCAGCAGCTGCAGGTCTGTGCAGAAGCACAGATCTCTCCTGCCACTGGACCACCAGGGAGGTAGGAAACGGATGGGGGGATATGAGGCTTAATGTGGAGATAATGTGGGCAATGTGAGGGCAGTATGGGGATGATGGGGGGGAAAGCAATGTGGAGTTGATGGGGGCAATGTGGAGCTCATGAGTGGCAATGTGAGGGCAATGTGGAGCTGATGGGGGCAATGTGAGGGCAATATGGAGTTGATGGGGGCAATGTTGAGATGATGGGGCAATATGAGGTCAATGTGGAGCTGATGGGGTCAATGTGGGGCTGATGGGGGCAATGTGGAGGTGATAGGGGGCAATGTGGAGATGATGGGGGCAATGTGAGGGCAATATGGAGATTTAGAGCATTGTGGAGATGGCCAGTGTGGGGGGGGAGCGCTTCAGATATCTGTGCCTACAGGCTCCTGAGATGTAAATCCGGCCCTGCACACATGGGGGGAGATTCACTAAGAGGTGATAAAGAGGTGATAAGGTGGAGATGACTTCTCCAGTCATAGCACTTCTCCAGTTCCTATGTTATTGTATAGATCCTAAGAGCTAAAATCTCCAAAGTTGAAGAGATCTTAGTGCATTGGCTCCATAGAATACCCTAGGAATTGGAGAAGTGATAAGAAGTCATCTCCTCTTTATCACCTCTTTATCATCGCTTATTAAATCTCCCCCAACGCCTTTTGTATTATAGGATATGAAACAAATGAACTCAGGTTGGCCATATTCCTCAAGATAACTGGGGTGCAATGGTGGAATTAAAATCTGACAGCTAACAAGGATCACTGAGCCTCTACGTATCGGTATTTTTACATCTTGTGAAAACCCACTGCTTTACCTGATCTTTGAATTTTGTGATTGTCACAATAACCAGACGTCTTTCCCCAACATCTGTAAACCTTCAAGAAGCAAACTCTTTTGAGGTCAAAAGTCAAAGATTGATTGTATCAGTTTAGACTTAATTAAAATCTACAAGATTCCTCCTGCTAAGAAAAATTAGTGACACTCGCTCCAAGTCCTTCAGGCACAAACATCAGGAGAGCTGCAGCAGCGTAAGGGGTGAAATAACTTCCTATTGATTCCTATTGAGTTAATCGTTTGAGTGCCAGAGGGGTGCGCAACGCATTGCGGAGCAATGGTTTGCGCACCCCTCTGGCACTCAAAGGGTTAAAGGGAGCTTTTATACAGAGAAGTCTTAAACACGTTGCAGTATTCAAGCTGTCAAAGGATAACTTCCTGATTATAACTCCCCAGAAAATCCTATGACCCTTATGAATTTTGCTTGACAAGCGCACCGTCAAGTCATCCCGGTCTCTATACCTCTTTCCCCTTTCCCATAATAACCACAGAGACTATTCGGATGGGTCAAAAAGGCCACAGCTTTTATTATCATAAGTAACATTAATTTAACATTTATATTAACATTTATTACCAACATCCTTTTAAATAACATCAATAAAACCTATACCTTACCATAACAAACATAACATCTTAGTATACCAGAACGTCACACTAATTGACTGGGGACCATGCCACCATCCACCCCTGCCCTATTTGAACGTGGCAAGTAATAGCCCACCAGCCGTAATTTCCTGCCCCTTGGGCCCCATGCCCAAGAGTCTTAACCCGTACCATCACCACAACCACCTGGCTTGCCCAGCAAGCACCCGCCAAGGCCCAGCCGCTTGACTCCTTAAGCTGGCTGAGCCCCGCCACCAACCAGAGAAATGGCCTTCTCAACACCATCCTTCAAACCTTCCAAAAATATGTCCAGCCCAATTTCCGAAAGATGAACCCAGTCTCTCAAAAACAACCCGGACACCCCGTCTATCTCCCTATGCCGAACCACCACCCCACCCGCCTTCCGCACAAAACTGGAAAGCATCTTATTCACTTTTTTCCTGCACCCTTCAATCGCCTCCTGGGACCTAGCCCCCCGCCACCTCAACCGAGGCGTAATCTCCGACCAAACCAACACAGTGTCCGGAAACAAAACCCCCAATCTATCCCAATCCTGCTTAAACAACCGCACCAGCTCCCTTTGCGACACAAAACCTAAATCATTTCCCCCCGCATGTACCACCAACACATCAGGCGGTGAACTAACCCGAGCCGTCCTAACTACTAACAACAAAACCTGTTCCCAAACCAAACCACCCACACCCAACCACCGAACAACCACCCGACCCTCAGGAAAACCCAGCCGTGTTCCGGCCCTCCGGACTGCAGCTCTCCTCTGGGCCCGGCAGATGAACGAATGTCCCACCAACCACACCACCACCGCACGATCACCTGCAACGAGAAAATCAGCACATGAGCAACTTACAACAGGAGGGAAGGCCGCACATACAAGCGAAAACGATCAGACTCCCACCGCCCAATCTTCCGCACCACCTCGTCCCCCAAACCCCACCGAGCCGCCCCGATGCGGAACGAATGAGAACCAAACTCCGCCTCATCCAAACCCAAACACCGCAAACCCCTCTTAAAGACACTGATAAACTGAAACCGGGACAGTGAAGAACCGTCCTCATGCGACAGAAAGGCACGCCCGCCCACCGGGCGAACCCCCAAATACTCTTGCACACAACCAACCGGGCACTCCGGCAACCCCGTAGCAAACAACGAAATCCGGCAACCCCGCCCCACCTGATCCGTCTTCGACCGTCTCAGTACCACAGACACACAACCTCGGCTCACACACACATCACCAAAAGCAAGCCCCGTCGCCACCCGCCTGTTCGCACTCACAAGCTCCCCGATCCGGAACGCCCCGAAGAAGGCCAAAGAAAATGCCGCCCGAAACAGCAAAGACTCAAAACTGGAGGAACAAACCCCAGGCAAAACCGACAACAAACCCCTCAAGATCCCTAAGGAAATCGGCCGCCGCAAATCCCTGGAGACACGCGTCCGCCGCAGCCCCTTCAAAGCCTGGCGGACCAAGAAATTCTTGGTCACATCCCGCCAACCCTCCAACTTAAACAAAAAGGCCAAAGCCGCCATACGCTGATCCACAAACGAACCCGACCGCCCCTCCTCGGCAAGCCGAGCCACAAACCACAGCAGCACCTCCAACCGGTCATCATCCGATTCCGCTCCACCCATGATCTCGACCATGGAGAACCAATCCTGCCAACACCTCCGGTACATCTCCCAGGTCCGAGGAGCCACGGACCGTCTCACCAGGTCTCCCACAAGCCAGCAAGCGCGTCCCACAGCTGGGCCGGACAACTCTCCCCCACCTCGGCCGCGTCTGGCGCCACCTCCCGGAATCGGGCGAACTGAAAACGAGAGAGAGAATCAGCAATTACATTGAGATGCCCAGGAAAGTGCCTCGCCCGACACCACAGATTAAGTTCTAAGCAGCGAAGAACCAGCAACCGGAGCAACGCTACCACCGGAGGGGACGAAGCAGATACCGCATTGATGGACTGAACAACCGCCAAATTGTCGGAGTAAAAGCAGACCTTCTTATCCCTCAGATCAGCGCCCCACAAGAAAACCGCTGCCACAATCGGAAACAACTCCAAGAATGCTAAATTCCTAACCAAACCCGACCCCTTCCAAGATTCTGGCCATTCACCGGCACACCAGCGCCCCCGAAAGTACGCCCCGTAACCACAGCCCCCCGCCGCATCCGTAAACAATTCCAGATCATCCGCCCCGACCAGCTCCGATTGGAAAAGGGACCGCCCATTGTAACCAGAAAGAAATGTGTCCCAGACCCGCAGGTCGTCCCGCATTCCCTTCGTAATGAGCACAAAATGGTGCGGCTGAGAAACACCAGAAGCCCCCGCGGCCAGCCTGCGCCCGAAGACCCTCCCCATAGGAATGATGCGACAAGCAAAATTCAGCTTACCGACGAGAGACTGCAGCTGACGCAACGTCACTTTCTTGGCCGAACAAAATCGCACGATCGTGTCCCGCAGGTCAACCAACTTCTCCACCGGCAAGCGACATTCCATGGCCACCGAATCGATTTCGATGCCCAGGAAGTGCAAACACGTCACAGGCCCCACAGTCTTGTCAGGTGCCAAAGGAATCCCAAAACAGTCCGCCACCCATTGCAGCGTACGTAACAAGTACAGACAGTCCCTAGAACCCCCCGCGCCCACACACAAGAAATCGTCCAGATAGTGGACAATGGCAGAAGACCCCGACTCCGTCCGGACCACCCATTCCAAAAAACGGCTGAACATCTCGAAGTACGCGCACGACAAGGAGCAACCCATCGGCAAGCAAAGATCAACAAAAAACTCGCCCTCAAAGAAGCAACCCAACAAATGGTGAGAGTCCGGGTGCACCGGCAGCAGACGAAACGCAGACTCAACATCCGCCTTCGCCAGCAACGCCCCGCTCCCAGCCCTCCGCACCAGGGCCACAGCCCGGTCGAAAGACGTATACCGAACCGAGCATAAAGCCGGATCGATGCCATCATTCACCGACTGCCCAGCAGGGTAGGACAAGTGGTGAATGAGCCGAAATTTCCCAACCTCCTTCTTCGGAACCACGCCCAAGGGGGAAATCCGCAAATCAAGCAACGGCGGATCCGGGAAAGGGCCCGCCATCCTGCCCAAAGCCACCTCCTTGGACAACTTCTCCCGCACCACCCCAGGGAACTCCAAAGCAGACTTCAAATTGCGCCGTGAAACCCCCCCCCCCAACCCCTTGAAAGGGAATGAAAAACCCCACAGAAAAACCCTCCCGCAAAGCGGCCGCCTCAGACACCCGACCGTAACGATCGAGCCAAGGCAACATCGCGCCTAGCCTCACCGGCGTCGCCCCCAGCGGCAGGGGGCTCCCCCGGCTTGGCACCCTGTTTACCTCGCCGGAAGCACTTGGACAACGCGTGGGGCCCACCGCAACCGGAACACTCATGCTTAAAATGACAGGACACCCCCCACTTGCACTGGCTGTCATTAAACAGCCAGCAACATCCCCGCCTTTGTCCGGCCGACGAGCTGCTGGGACCCAACCCGCCGGCGCCCCCCTGAAAAAACGACGCCTTCTGCGGACCTAACAGCTTCATCCACAAATGGATATCCTTGTGATCCCACCGCATGCCCGGTTGAACAGCCTTCCTCTGACGGAAGTGCTCGTCGTACCGCCACCACGCCAACCCACCATAATCCTTGCACATGCACCAAATCTCATCCACATAGCAAAAAAGGGCGGAACAATGCTCCGGCGCCTTCTCCCCCAGCAAGCTCGCGTAAATGCAAAAGGCCCGCAACCAATTCCCGAAAGTTTTTGGGATGCGCCGATACCGCTTCTTCTCCTCCTCCTCCCGCTTCTTATCCTTATCCTCCCGTACATCCACAAAATCCTCCCTCGGGAGCAAGGAGAAAAGCTCCACAAACTCCCCTTTCCAAATACGCTCCCGCAGCTCCGACCGCACATGAACCCCCAAAGGACCCGCCGAACAAAAGTAAGAACCCAGCGTCGCAGTATCCGCCAGCTGCACCCCCACACCTCGCGGAACCGCCGCCACCGCGCCTGGAGACTGCCCAGCCCCGCCGGGGACCCCCTCAGAAACCCCGGGCGATAAGCCCAACGAACCCGCAGACGCCGGCGTAGCCACCCACACCCCCCCAGGACCCTGAGGGGGGCCCACCGCGGCCCTGCCCGCCTCCCAACGACCGATAAACTGCTTCAACCCCTCAATAAAACCCCCCACACCGTCCGCACCCGCCCCCTCCCCAGGGGACCCAGGAAAAGAAAAGGAAGACTCACCAGAGACTCCGCCAGAAGAAAGCTGAGCCGCACGTCCTGCTCCCGGGGCGCTCGCCGCGCCGTGCGATCCTGAGGACCCTGGAACCACCACGACACTCCTGATACCTCTGCTCAGCCGCGCGCTGGGACCGGGGGGGGACCCCCCAGCCGTGGAATCGTCCAGAACAGCATCCCGCACCTCCAGCAACTCCTGGTCCACCGGATCCACATCAGACCCAGGACCGTGAGACTCCTCCCGCACACTCCGCCCAGCAGACGCACTCCTCCTCCGTCCAACAGGTGAAGAGCTGGGCAACTGAACCGGTCCCGCATCCACGGGCCCACCTTGGGCCGTCCTGGAAGACCCCTCTCCAGCATCCACGCCATCACCCCTCCGCACGGTCGCCACCTCGCTGCGACCGCGTGCAGGTCCAGCCAACACCTCGCCATCCGCAGGGCCTCCCACAGCAGCAGCAGCAGGAACTGGAGACCCCCCCCCATGCAGACCAGGAGGAGGAAGAACAGGAGAGGAAGACAGCACAGCTCCCCCCCAGCAGCATCACCTACAGCCCCCAGGGAAGCCCTCTTCTTATGAGGGGGAGAGGAAAAGCGCCTCCCCCGCCTGGCAGGACCCCCCCGCCGCGCCGACCCAGAAGGGCTAAGCCTCCTAGGCGGGCGCGACATCCGCACTGGCCTGGAGGACACAGGAGACGGACCGGCTGGTGACGATACCAAGCGCCTCCCCAACCAGCCAGCCCCTCTCCGCAAAGCCTCCTCTCTCATCTCAGAGAGGAGGGAATCAATTTCGGCGGAATCCGCCATTACGCCCCGGGGAATCCTACTGAGCGGCCGCGCTAGGGACTTACTGCTCGCGTGCCGCTCCAACACTGCCTAATGGCCGCGGGAACACAATCCCTTGCGGCCGGAAGCTCCTGCCCACGTCAGTTCCCCTTCCTGCCGGGCTCCGTCATGCCCCCTCCGCCTACTTCGCCGGCTCCGGTAGGCTCTTTTGTGCCTTTAGTCAAGAGACAACATCTTCAATCGGTATTGTATATCAGGTCCGTGCAGGTGGACATGAAAGCTGCGGGCAGTTTTTTCAACGTAAAGTAGGCAGAGTGCATCAGTCTGTTTTACCCTTTAAAGCGGTACTACCACCTAATATAAAATCGCCCCTCTCTAATTATGCATATGGTGACTAGCTTCTTAAAGCGGAACTACCACCTCAACCACCTAAACTACCACCTAAAGTCGCCCTGCAATACTTAGGCACCTGGTGACTAGCTTAATAATCATTATTTTACCTCTCAAAAGTGCCCCCTAATAAAGTTATCCTTAAACGGATAGTAATACTTAAAGTGTAAAAAATTATATGTTGTAGGGTTTATCCCCCTGTGTAAAACAAGGGCACTACCACTGCTGAAAGGTGTTTTATTAAAAATTGATAACAGCTCAAACTTGAATTGTTTTGGTGCAATATCACAGTGGCCTGAAAATTTACAGTGGCGCTGTTGCTACACCATCCTATGGACAGCTCTGGTCTGTAGACCATACATTTCCATAGGATGGTGTAGCAACAGCACCACTGTACAATTTCAGGCCACTGTGGTATTGCACCTAAAAAATTCAAGTTTGAGCTGTTTAATTTTTTAATAAAATATCTCTCAGCAGTGGGAGTAACTTTGTTTTACTCAGGGGAATAAACCCTACAACATATATTTTTTTACATTTTAATTATTACTATCCCTTTAAGGTTCCAAGACTGGAAGCCAGGCATCACCGCGGACATCTCGAATGCGTGCCTGCGTTGTCAGTCCCCTTCATAGGCATTGCACCGGCCCGAACGGCTCCGAAAGAGACTGACTGCACAGTCGCACAGGCTGCAGTAGCCTGGCCGTCAGTCTTGGAAGCTTGAGGATAACTTTATTCGGGGGTACTTTTGAGAGGTAAAATAATGATTATTAAGCTAGTCGCCACCTACCTATGTATTGCAGAGCGACTTTAGTTGAGGTGGTAGTTCCGCTTTAATAGTTCTATTATCTGCCGAAGTTCCAGCATGTGAAGTAATCCTTTTTCTTGTGAGACTGACGGCCAGGCTTCTTGCATTAGAGCCGCCAGCTCGCTTGCGCAGTCAGCCTCTTCCGATGCCTTTCGGCTCCATGCAATGCCTCCTAGAGGAGACTGGGACGGACAGCACAGGAACACAGACATCTCTAAGCCAAGATGTCTGCTGCAAGCCTGGCCGCCAGTATCACAAAAAAAAAAGGATTACTTCGGATGCTGGTACTTGTGGCAGATAATAGAACTATTAAGAAGCTAGTCGCCTATGTATAATTAGTGGGGGGCGACTTTATATTAGGTGGTAGTTCCGCTTTAAGGAACAGAGGGGCGTGCAATGCATCTGTTGTTAGACTACAATTTCCCTCATCATCAGCTGATTGTTGACTGGCTGAGGATGATGGGAGACTGGAGTATATATCTAACACACACAATATGGAAGCCATTTTGCCTATCCCTTTTATACACCAATACTGATATTGCAGTTCTCAAATGTAAATAAAACACTAGAATATTCAACCAGTTCAGATCCTCCCTTTCATGTTGGTGTCGGCGCGCATAATGCGATATTATTCGTCTCCTCTGAATCTGCGTTGCCCTAGAAACTGGCAGGTTTAAGGACATCTGGCTTGAATCTTGTAGTACCATAGAAATACCAACACAGACTTTAAATTTATTAGGTTTCCTGGGCAGAACGGTGAGGCAAAAAACACACGCGGCAACAGAAACTAATTAAATTGTAATGATTTTAAATAGCAAAAAAACATGTCTAAATAATGTATATTCAAGAGGGGGTTGTCTTTGTGTCCTAGATTCGCTCGGCACCTTGGGAAACCAGATAACATGTTGCTTTTGAGAGTTTGTTTACTTAAGAAAACCAGTTTTTTTTTACAATAAGTATCTAACATGAGAAATAAAATAGAATAAACATTTCTTATAGCTCAGTCATTTACTAGTTCATTTCTGAGATTTCCACCTCTGATAGTAACAGCATTACAATATGTACTTGTCCCTCCTAGACTGACAGTAGAAGCATTTTAAACTAAAATAACAACTTTATACCATCCTCGAGGTGCTGCTGGTTCGAATCCAGGCTTTCAATATATATATCTATATATATAAAAGAAGAGTTTGTGCCTGCCAAAACACACCCAGGGGAGGCATAAAGCAGGAGTTACTACTCCTATTGGGTGATTCAATCATGCAGGGAGTTGGCCCGCCCCCACTATGCAGCCCGCCCACCACTATCAAAGTCAGAAAAAAACAATATGGCCGCCACTTGCTCCTACACCACAGACAAACACACATGCCCCACTCACACAGCACCACACACACACACATGCCCCACTTACACAGCACCAAACAGACATGCCCCCACTCACACACACAGCACCACATACACACACAAAGCCAGAAATACATATGGCTGATACACACACACAGTCACTCACCCTGACTCCCAGAGGCCTCAGCAGGACCTGTACTGCAGCACCAGAGGAACAAAATTGCACTCAAAGGGTTAAGGTAGGTCCTCATTGCTCAATTATTTCTTCACTGTCATCATTTGCCATGCAAGACACAGGACAGACAGCCATCAGATTCACACTTAACCCACTGACTGCCACAGGGTTGTGTATCAAGTCTTACCCCTCAGGGAGTGTGTTCAAACCCCTCACACACTGTAAACTTGCATTTCCCTCCCACTTCTCCTCCTTCCCCAGCCTATTACTAACACTTTTCCATATTTATGTTAAGCCCCGCCCCTACTCTCGATTAAGCCCCGCCCCCTTTTAACCCAGATTTCCCCATTTGTCTCTCCACATCAGCACCACATGAGGGACTCCACAAATAAAAGTTCACAGGTATAACACACTCATACACACACTCACACAGCACCAAACACCCATACACACACACAAAGCCAGAAAGAAAGATGGCTGACACACAGTCACTCACCTTGACTCCCAGTGGCCTCAGCAGGACCTGTAGTAAAGCCACTGAACGGTGCTGCATCACCAGGGGAACAAAATGGCACTCAAAGTGTTAAGGTAGGCCCTCATTGCTGAATTACTTCTTCACTGTCACCATTTGCCATGCAAGACACAGGACAGACAGCCATCAGATTCACACTTAACCCACTGACTGCCACAGGGTTCTGTATCAAGTTTTACCCCTCATGGAGTGTGTTAAAACCCCTCACACTGTAAACTTGCATTCTCCTCCCACTTCTCCTCCTTCCCCAGCCTATTACTAACACTTTTTCCACATTTATGTTAAGCCCCGCCCCCTACTCGCGATTAAGCCCCACCCACTTTTAACCCAGATTGCCCCATTTGTCTCTCCACATCAGCACCATATCAGTCCCCTCTAGGGACTTCACAAGTCAGTGTTCCCAGGTATGAACACACTTCCCACTGCTATTTAACTCTGACATGCCTCTCTGTACCTTAACCCTTTGAGTGCCAGAGGGGTACACAACTCATGAGCACATGTGTTTCTGCTCATATATGTTGCGTGTCTGTGTGTGTACATCTCTGTTACATATGTGTGTCCATGTGTGCATCTCCAGTGTGTCTGTGTGTACATGTGTTTTGCATGTCTCTGCCGCTCACTGTGTGTATGTGCATACCTCCCAACATTTCACAGGGCCAAAGAGGGACACGTTAGTTTTAGGTGATATTGTTGGGGGCGTGGCTGGTGGGCAGGGCATTAGTAATAATTTTTAGGTTATTTCATGACCTATTACTGGCTATTTATGTAAGTGAATAAATGATTTAGTGCAAGACCAAAGTATTTAATTTGCACAGACTAATGTATAAACACATATACTGAAGTTTATTGCTTTATTGCTGTACAGCAAAGTAATACACACCACACAGTCAGGGCTGGTGCAAGGATTTTTGCCACCCTAGGCAAAACCTAATTTTGCCGCCCATTTCGCTCCGCCCCTTGTGTCCCACCCCTTTATACCCCGCCTACTTATACCCAACCTCTTTTCATGATTGTCCTCTCTCTGCCCCCTGAGCCACTCTGCCCCTGTTCTGGAGATGCCTGTAAGCCCCCCACCAGCTCCAACTTGCCCCTTATCAGCTTCACTTTGCCCCCTCAGCTCCACTTTGCCCCCTCAGCTCCAACTTACCCCCATCAGCTCCACTTTGCCCCCCATCCTCTCCAACTTACCCCCATCAGCTCCACTTTGCCCCCCATCCGCTCCAACTTGCCCCCACCAGCTCCACTATGCCCTCTCAGCTCCAACTTTCCACTATCAGCTCCACTATGCCCCCAGCAGCTCCAACTTGCCCCCATCCGCTCCAACTTGCCCCCCCATCCGCTCCAACTTGCCCCACCAGCTCCACTTTGCCCCCCCTCAGCTCCACTTGCCCCCCCTCAGCTCCAGCTTGCCCCCCCTCAGCTCCACTTTGACCCTCTCCACTTTGACCCTCATCAGCTCCAACTTGCCCCCATCATCTCCAACTTGCCCCCACCAGCTCCACTATGCCCCCTCAGCTCCACTATGCCCCCTCAGCTCCAGCTTTCCCCTAACAGCTCCAACTTGCCCCCATCATCTCCACTTTGCCCCACATCTGCTCCAACTTGCCCCCTCAGCGCCACTATGCCCCCTCAGCTCCACTATGCCCCCTCAGCTCCAACTTGCCCCCCATCACATACCTGTATCTCCCGCGCAGTCTTCTCTTCAGTAATGGAGAGCGCGGCGGGAGATCGTGACTCCCAGCGCGCTCTGCATTACTAAAGATCCGACCAGATGAGGGAGCACTGTAGCAACACAGACCTGACTGTGTTGTGGTTCCTGGCATGGTCTGTGTGGGCGCACCTCTTCTCCGCTGCATGCCCGCGCCCCCAGTACGTGTGCGCCCTAGGCCGGCGCCTACCTCGCCTATAGGTGGAGCCGGCCCTGCACACAGTCTGACCTCCTAAAAAGAGGATCAACAGGGTGGGAAAGAGGGACAGAGGGATTTGGCCCTCAAAGAGGATCTGTCCCTCCTAAAGAGGGACACTTGGGATGTATGGTATGTGTCTGCCTGTATGCTGCATATGTCTGTGTTTATCAGTGTGTCTGCATTTCAAACACGTGCGCCCAATGGTCATAACATGACGGGCAACGCCGTCCCATGTTGCTAGTATATATATATATATATATATATATATATATATATATATATATATATATACTAGCAGTTTGGGACGGCGTTGCCCGTCATGTTATGCAGGAAATGTTTCTTTTTTTTTAAATAAATGTTATGATAGTGAATTATAGCGTAGGGTGTACGTGTCAGAAAGGTACACACAGTGATAGACAGAGACACATGCAACACACACATATACACACACATGCACTGACAACACAAACAGTGACACACAGCTGCAAATCAGAACATAAATACATACAGTGTGAGCAGTGTAAGTAACATACCTCCCAACATTTCATATGGCCAAAGAGGGACACTTGTGTTTTCGGTGGTGTTACTGGGGGCGTGGCTGGTGGTGTATTTTAGAGAATTTTTAACCCTTTGAGTGCCAGGGGGTAAGCAATGCATTGCATCCCCTCTGGCATTGAAATGGTTAAGTTACTCTTTCTGTAAGTGAATGATTTAGAAGAAGATGAAAGTATTTTTTTTACACAGACTAATTTAACAGATATATACAGAAGTTTATTCCCACATTACTGTGGGTTTTATTGATGTGGAGCAATCTGATACACTGGTATATACACCACACAATGTGATCTCCTAAATAGAGGAGCAGAGGGATTTGGGTGTCAAACAGGGACTGTCCCTCCTATACTGTATAGTGCCAGTCCTTATACACAGACACATGCAGACTGTATACTATACAGCAGAGGTTCTCAGCCCATGCCCTCAGTGGCCACTAACAGGCCAGGACTTAGGAATTTCACTGCTAGAACACAAGTGTGTTGATCAGAGGCTCAGTCATATTGATTAACTCACCTGTGCTCTTAAAAGGAAATTCTAAAATCCTGGCCTGTTAATAGCCACTGAGGGCACAGATTGAGAACCACTGCTATACAGTGCCAGACCATTGTAGAGAATTTTTAACCCTTTGAGTGCCAGGGGGTAAGCAATGCATTGCATCTCCTCTGGCACTGAAATGGTTAAGTTACTCTTTCTGTAAGTGAATGATTTAGAAGAAGATGAAAGTATTTTTTACACAGACTAATTTAACAGATATATACAGAAGTTTATACCCACATTACCGTGGGTTTTACTGATGTGGAGCAATCTGATACACTTGTACATTAGGCTGACCAGACCTCACCTTTAACCAGTGACACATATGAAAAATGCATACTGCAGGGCTGCTTTGATTTTGGTGCACTCCTGAAATATGCTTATTTCCTATGTGTCCCCGGTTAAAGGTGAGGTCTGGTCAGCCTACTGTATATACACCACACCGTGTGATCTCCTAAATAGAGGAGCAGAGGGATTTGGGTGTCAAACAGGGACTGTCCCTCCTATACTGTATAGTGCCAGTCCTTATACACAGACTGTATACTATACAATGCCAGACCATATATAAATAGTTTGTCATACATGCTATACAGTGAGCTATGTACAGCATGGAGATGATTGCAGGAACTGGCACCTCTACTTACAGACAGACTGACAAACAACCTGCTCTCTTTCTCTCTCTTTGTGCAATATATAAATACAGTCACATCCATGTCTCTGCCATTTACCAGCTCAGCTGAAGCCTTGCTCTGCACTGCCTGATCACCTCTCTGCCGTTGTTTCCACTTTCTCAGCAAGCCAGTATCCTCCTGCTGATTGTTTAGAAATCAGCTCACTTGTAGTAATTAGCAGAGCTGTGTAGGCTCAAAGACAGGGAATGAAGAAGCTGCATAATACAGATTGGACCATGGCCTTCCAGCTGTAGCTTGAACATTGTTCCCATCATCCTCAGCGTGCGTGTGTGTATATGTGTGTATGTGTCTGCTAGTGTGTGTGTGTGTGTGGGAGGGCATGTGCATGTGTCTGTGGTGTAGGAGTGTGTGGCAGCCATTTTTTTTTTCAGCCTTAGATAGTGGTGGGCGGGCTGGATAGTGGGGGCAGGCCAAAAATCACACTCCCACAGAATCACCCAATGGCAGCAGTAATCCTTTTTACTGCCGCCCCTGGGTGTGTTTTGCCAGGCACAAAGTCTTCTTCTATATATATAAAAGAAGAGTTTGTGCCTGCCAAAACACACCCAGGGGAGGCATAAAGCAGGAGTTACTACTCCTATTGGGTGATTCAATCATGCAGGGAGTTGGCCCGCCCCCACTATGCAGCCCGCCCACCACTATCAAAGTCAGAAAAAAACAATATGGCCGCCACTTGCTCCTACACCACAGACAAACACACATGCCCCACTCACACAGCACCACACACACACACATGCCCCACTTACACAGCACCAAACAGACATGCCCCCACTCACACACACAGCACCACATACACACACAAAGCCAGAAATACATATGGCTGATACACACACACAGTCACTCACCCTGACTCCCAGAGGCCTCAGCAGGACCTGTACTGCAGCACCAGAGGAACAAAATTGCACTCAAAGGGTTAAGGTAGGTCCTCATTGCTCAATTATTTCTTCACTGTCATCATTTGCCATGCAAGACACAGGACAGACAGCCATCAGATTCACACTTAACCCACTGACTGCCACAGGGTTGTGTATCAAGTCTTACCCCTCAGGGAGTGTGTTCAAACCCCTCACACACTGTAAACTTGCATTTCCCTCCCACTTCTCCTCCTTCCCCAGCCTATTACTAACACTTTTCCATATTTATGTTAAGCCCCGCCCCTACTCTCGATTAAGCCCCGCCCCCTTTTAACCCAGATTTCCCCATTTGTCTCTCCACATCAGCACCACATGAGGGACTCCACAAATAAAAGTTCACAGGTATAACACACTCATACACACACTCACACAGCACCAAACACCCATACACACACACAAAGCCAGAAAGAAAGATGGCTGACACACAGTCACTCACCTTGACTCCCAGTGGCCTCAGCAGGACCTGTAGTAAAGCCACTGAACGGTGCTGCATCACCAGGGGAACAAAATGGCACTCAAAGTGTTAAGGTAGGCCCTCATTGCTGAATTACTTCTTCACTGTCACCATTTGCCATGCAAGACACAGGACAGACAGCCATCAGATTCACACTTAACCCACTGACTGCCACAGGGTTCTGTATCAAGTTTTACCCCTCATGGAGTGTGTTAAAACCCCTCACACTGTAAACTTGCATTCTCCTCCCACTTCTCCTCCTTCCCCAGCCTATTACTAACACTTTTTCCACATTTATGTTAAGCCCCGCCCCCTACTCGCGATTAAGCCCCACCCACTTTTAACCCAGATTGCCCCATTTGTCTCTCCACATCAGCACCATATCAGTCCCCTCTAGGGACTTCACAAGTCAGTGTTCCCAGGTATGAACACACTTCCCACTGCTATTTAACTCTGACATGCCTCTCTGTACCTTAACCCTTTGAGTGCCAGAGGGGTACACAACTCATGAGCACATGTGTTTCTGCTCATATATGTTGCGTGTCTGTGTGTGTACATCTCTGTTACATATGTGTGTCCATGTGTGCATCTCCAGTGTGTCTGTGTGTACATGTGTTTTGCATGTCTCTGCCGCTCACTGTGTGTATGTGCATACCTCCCAACATTTCACAGGGCCAAAGAGGGACACGTTAGTTTTAGGTGATATTGTTGGGGGCGTGGCTGGTGGGCAGGGCATTAGTAATAATTTTTAGGTTATTTCATGACCTATTACTGGCTATTTATGTAAGTGAATAAATGATTTAGTGCAAGACCAAAGTATTTAATTTGCACAGACTAATGTATAAACACATATACTGAAGTTTATTGCTTTATTGCTGTACAGCAAAGTAATACACACCACACAGTCAGGGCTGGTGCAAGGATTTTTGCCACCCTAGGCAAAACCTAATTTTGCCGCCCATTTCGCTCCGCCCCTTGTGTCCCACCCCTTTATACCCCGCCTACTTATACCCAACCTCTTTTCATGATTGTCCTCTCTCTGCCCCCTGAGCCACTCTGCCCCTGTTCTGGAGATGCCTGTAAGAGATGCCCCCCACCAGCTCCAACTTGCCCCTTATCAGCTTCACTTTGCCCCACCAGTTCCACTTTGCCCCTATCAACTCCAACTTGCCCCCATCAGCTCCAACGTGCCCCCACCAGCTCCATTTTGCCCCCTCAGCTTCACTTTGCCCCCTCAGCTCCACTTTGCCCCCTCAGCTCCAACTTACCCCCATCAGCTCCACTTTGCCCCCCATCCTCTCCAACTTACCCCCATCAGCTCCACTTTGCCCCCCATCCGCTCCAACTTGCCCCCACCAGCTCCACTATGCCCTCTCAGCTCCAACTTTCCACTATCAGCTCCACTATGCCCCTAGCAGCTCCAACTTGCCCCCATCCGCTCCAACTTGCCCCCCCATCCGCTCCAACTTGCCCCACCAGCTCCACTTTGCCCCCTCAGCTCCACTTGCCCCCCCTCAGCTCCAGCTTGCCCCCCCTCAGCTCCACTTTGACCCTCTCCACTTTGACCCTCATCAGCTCCAACTTGCCCCCATCATCTCCAACTTGCCCCCACCAGCTCCACTATGCCCCCTCAGCTCCACTATGCCCCCTCAGCTCCAGCTTTCCCCTAACAGCTCCAACTTGCCCCCATCATCTCCACTTTGCCCCACATCTGCTCCAACTTGCCCCCTCAGCGCCACTATGCCCCCTCAGCTCCACTATGCCCCCTCAGCTCCAACTTGCCCCCCATCACATACCTGTATCTCCCGCGCAGTCTTCTCTTCAGTAATGGAGAGCGCGGCGGGAGATCGTGACTCCCAGCGCGCTCTGCATTACTAAAGATCCGACCAGATGAGGGAGCACTGTAGCAACACAGACCTGACTGTGTTGTGGTTCCTGGCATGGTGTGTGTGGGCGCACCTCTTCTCCGCTGCATGCCCGCGCCCCCAGTACGTGTGCGCCCTAGGCCGGCGCCTACCTCGCCTATAGGTGGAGCCGGCCCTGCACACAGTCTGACCTCCTAAAAAGAGGATCAACAGGGTGGGAAAGAGGGACAGAGGGATTTGGCCCTCAAAGAGGATCTGTCCCTCCTAAAGAGGGACACTTGGGATGTATGGTATGTGTCTGCCTGTATGCTGCATATGTCTGTGTTTATCAGTGTGTCTGCATTTCAAACACGTGCGCCCAATGGTCATAACATGACGGGCAACGCCGTCCCATGTTGCTAGTTTATATATATAGATATATATAAATCTAACTGTTTCTGGTTCACTATCCAGTGAATTACCATTAGGGTGACCACATTTCCATTCTGCCATTCCGGGACATGTGGTCACCCTAGTCCTGCGGCTGAGGCTCCCGCCGGCGCTGACCATCTTTCTGATGCTTCCCAGTGGGAACTCCTACTCTGTGTCAGCCTCAGAAAGATGGTCAGCGCTGGTGGGAGCCTCAGCCACGGGTCTCACTTGCAGCGCCAGCATACCTGCTCCATCCCAACTGTCTCACACGCACCAGTCCAGCCAACCAATTAAATGTATTCGCTATATGGTCCTCATTGGCTGGCTCAGCCAGCCAATGAGGGCCATATAGCAAATACATTTCATTGGCTGGCTGTACTGGTGCGTGTTGCTCCATTCCGGGACTCTTCCGGTGGGGGGTGACCCGGAACGCAGGACACAGACCCCCCACTAAGGGACAGTCCCGGGCATTCTGGGATGTATGGTCACCCTAATTACCATGGGGCCACTCCTGTCAAAATCTCTGCAATGAGATTCACAGGAAATGCCAAGGAGGTGAAGCCCGTGAAGCAAAAGAGGCCATGGCATTGCCCGTGGGAATTAGTCCATTGGTTGCTTCAGGGGTATTGATCACACTGGTGTATATGTACATGGAATAAATATGCAGATACGTGTAGAGCATATGTATTCAATGTACATACATATCTACCTGCATATTTATTCCCTGTACATATGCACCAATGTGAAGCAACCAATGGACTTAATCCCCACAGGCAACGCCACGCCCTTTTGCTAGTATATATATTTGGTCTCTGAATCCATGCCATTGGCAGTATGGAGGAGTTATTCCATACTGTATAATGACATCTCTAGCACTGAAGAATTAAAGGAGAATATATATATATATATATATATATATATATATATATATCCACCATATATATATCTACCATCCAACCTGCGCCACTGCACCTCTCTGATAACCTTCAAATCTCACTTGAAAATGCACCTCATGGATAAAATCTCAACATGCTAGAAGGCACTGATGTTGTACAATGAGCGTTCTTATAAATTATTTACTTTACAGACAGGGGAGGGCTGGCCTGGGGGGCAGGGGGGCAATTGCCCCCTGGGCTGGCCATGTGTCTGGGCTGGAGGGCCAGTGCCTCACTCAATCTCCCACTTGCTGCTGTAAATGGAGCTACACTAGTGATACCACAGAGCTTATGAAATGAATCTATATGCAAGTGATACCGCAGAGCTGCAATCCAAACACAGCTGCACTAGTAGCATAATCCATTTCGCTTGCAAGCTCTGTGGCATCACTATTCAATCTTTTTTAACCCTTTGAGTGCCAGAGGGGTACACAACACATTGAAAAAGCAATGTGTTGTGTACCCCTCTGGCACTCACAGGGTTAAATTGTAAGCACTGTAGTATCACTAACGTAGCCCCATTTCAACAGTAAGCTCTGCGGTATCACTTGCTTTAATTCACAGCATTAAGGACAATTTTAAAATTAAGGAAACAGGGGTGTGCTGGGACAATGGGTTTGGACGATAGTAGATACGGGCCACTTAATTTTATTTGCCCCCTGGGCCATTTGGTGCCAGCCCTCCCCTGTTTACTGATGTCCTCTATCATCATCAGAACTGGCACTGTATTCAGCACTTGACCCTAATGTACTCTGTATGTCTCCCATTACCACTTTAGATTGTAAGCTTTCAGGCAGGGACCTCCCACCCAATGTTTCACTCTACAAAGCATCCATAACCCTGTATTGTTTAACCCCTTAAGGACCGGAGGTTATGGGACATTTCCGTCCCATAACGACCGCATAGGGGCACTTTGACGCGCCGGTACACGTGACCTGTCACGTGTATCGGCGCGTCACTATGGGGCTTGAAAGAGATTGCTCCGATCTTGGAGCGGTCTATTTCATGCCCTATTTTTACTTACAGCGCTCCCGGTAGAGCGCTGTAAGTAAAAAGTACGTGACGTACCATGACCGTCATCGGTCCTTGAGTAGTTCAAGGACCGTGACGGTCCTGGTACGTCAAGGGTCCCTAAGGGGTTAAACCCTGAAATTGTAAAGCGCTGTGTACACTTGTGGCGCTATATAAATAAACATATTCATTAATTTATATATCTATATATATAAAAGAAGACTTTGTGCCTGGCAAAACACACCCAGGGGCGGCAGTAAAAAGGATTACTGCTGCCATTGGGTGATTCTGTGGGAGTGTGATTTTTGGCCTGCCCCCACTATCCAGCCCGCCCACCACTATCTAAGGCTGAAAAAAAAAATGGCTGCCACACACTCCTACACCACAGACACATGCACATGCCCTCCCACACACACACACACACTAGCAGACACATACACACATATACACACACGCACGCTGAGGATGATGGGAACAATGTTCAAGCTACAGCTGGAAGGCCATGGTCCAATCTGTATTATGCAGCTTCTTCATTCCCTGTCTTTGAGCCTACACAGCTCTGCTAATTACTACAAGTGAGCTGATTTCTAAACAATCAGCAGGAGGATACTGGCTTGCTGAGAAAGTGGAAACAACGGCAGAGAGGTGATCAGGCAGTGCAGAGCAAGGCTTCAGCTGAGCTGGTAAATGGCAGAGACATGGATGTGACTGTATTTATATATTGCACAAAGAGAGAGAAAGAGAGCAGGTTGTTTGTCAGTCTGTCTGTAAGTAGAGGTGCCAGTTCCTGCAATCATCTCCATGCTGTACATAGCTCACTGTATAGCATGTATGACAAACTATTTATATATGGTCTGGCATTGTATAGTATACAGTCTGTGTATAAGGACTGGCACTATACAGTATAGGAGGGACAGTCCCTGTTTGACACCCAAATCCCTCTGCTCCTCTATTTAGGAGATCACACGGTGTGGTGTATATACAGTAGGCTGACCAGACCTCACCTTTAACCGGGGACACATAGGAAATAAGCATATTTCAGGAGTGCACCAAAATCAAAGCAGCCCTGCAGTATGCATTTTTCATATGTGTCACTGGTTAAAGGTGAGGTCTGGTCAGCCTAATGTACAAGTGTATCAGATTGCTCCACATCAGTAAAACCCACGGTAATGTGGGTATAAACTTCTGTATATATCTGTTAAATTAGTCTGTGTAAAAAATACTTTTCATCACGGATCTCCTGCTGACAGCTTTACAGCTGTCAGTAGGAGAAATCAAACTTTAAAGGCCCGTATCTCTTAAACCATAGCGGTTTGAGAGATACGTTTTTTTGCATTTAGATCAGCTTTTTAAGCTCTTCTAAATGCAAAAAAAGTTTTTTCAGACATTACTAACACTTTAACAGCAACAAATCCTTTATAATTCTCTACAGATGTTTGTCAGAAGTCGTCATGCACAACAGAGACGGCTGAGAGTGCGCCAAATTCAGACCGGAGTCCTCTCTGCACACCTTCCTGCGACCGCTTGGTCCCAGGAAGGTGCGCAGAGAGGAGTACAGTCTGAATTTGGTACGCCTTGATCCGTATCAGCCGTGGCATGTTCGGGCAGTCGGTACTGCTCATGACTGCAGCGCCACCAGTGTTGGCCAGTGTACATGGGCTTTAAAACTAGTCTTGGATAAAGAAAATATATGTCACATATTCCTCGCCATGGAACCTGCCTCTGATTCGTCCTTTGGTCGCTGCCTTGAGAATGGAATGAATAAACCGCTTTGGCTACGACTGTAGAGCGGATTGAAGCCAATTATTAACCTTCTCATACATCTAATATTGCGTTTCTAGTGTCTCCCACTGTGGTATTATCTCCAGTCATTCCCTCTGTGCCCTAAAACACATGTTGCTTGATAGTTTTGGCGAGAGACGGGCATCACTTGTTATTAATGTGCTCTATCTGATGTGGCAAGATATATATTTATTCAGTGGAAAGAGTCAGGATTCCAACTTCTTTATTAAGGAAAAATAAAACCTCCTAATAAAACCCTCCCCATTTACCTTACTAGGCCACAGAATTCTATTGGCCCTACGCCCTTGAGCCTTTATTTAAGAAATGAAGTTTCAAAGCAGACATGATAGTTGCTAGCAGGATTATAAGGGCCTCAAACTCGTTTCACTGCACATGATACTCTTAAAGGGATAGTAATATTTCATAATAAAAGCAGCTCCAATGAATCTTCATAGTATTTGGGCCATGGAGAATGTTATTTCAATACTGTCAGAGGTGTAGTACAAGAGTAATTGAATGATAAAGTATCTCCCTCCCGCCCCTTTTACCTAGTGTAAGCCTCCTGCCCTCAGATGTGGAATCTGGTCACATGACAGGACAGGTCACAGCAAGGGACAATCTTCTTACTGTGATCATAAGGAAAACCCTGCCCCCTTTGACAGGTTTTTCCTTATGATCACTGAAGATTGTCCCTCTCTGCGATCCATCTGGACAGTCTTGCTGCTCTGAGGTGAGCAGTGTTACATCAGTAAAAGGGGCGGGAGGGGGATACTTTATCATTCAATTACTCTTGTACTACAACTCTGACAGTACTGATATAACACTCTCCATGGCCCAAATACTATGAAGATTATTTGGAGCTGCTTTTATTGTTAAACATTACTATCCCTTTAACCATTTAAGGATCAGAAGGTTGCTGTGCAATTCTTTGTACATCCCTATGGTCCTTAAAGGGATAGTATTACTTCAAAATTACTATCCCTCATATTGTAGCCCTTAATAAACTGAGTTAATTCACACCAGCGGCATCTCTCAGACCTTTATGGTGTAAGAGATAGCCGCTTTCAAAGTTTCCTGTCCCCTGCTGTCAGCGTTCTGCTGCCAGCAGGGGAATCCGGTCCAGGGACAGGCGGAGGCTCTTCAGCAGAGCCGATATCTCGTTATGGAAGGAAAAATGATTCATTGAAACAGTCTTCTACGTGTGCTTGGGTACCAAGCACATGTAGAAGACTGTTTCAATTAATAATTTTTCCTTCCATAACGAGATATCGGCTCTGCTGAAGAGCCTCCTCTTGATTCAGAGACCGGATTCTCCTGCTGGCAGCAGAACGCTGACAGCAGGGGAGAGGAAACTTTGAAAGCGGCTATCTCTTACACCATAAAGGTCTGAGAGATGCCACTGATGTCATTTAACTCAGTTTATTAAGGGCTACAATATGAGGGATAGTAATTTTGAAGTAATACTATCCCTTTAAAGGGTAAACAGGCACATGCAGTCTTCCTGCTTCAGTCTGAAAAATCTACTGGCAGCTGTCATGTCTTCCTGCATGAATCTGACAAACAGTGCTGATTGAACAACGAAACATGACCAGAATTCATAAGGGCCATTAAGTTTTCCTGGACATAGTAAGATAAGGTGGTGGCTATTATTAGGACGTGTTGGTTCTGCCTTGAAGAAGCAGAAAACATTTTTTTAAGGAAAGAAAAATATTGTGAATGTTTTGCGGGGAAGTAAAATAAAGTTACTCCCGCTGTTCCTTTAATTAACTGCAGTTTTCCCTTGCGGTCACTAGGTGGTGCTGTTCCTATCACTTTCTATGGAGAGTCCTAGTTAGTGAGTCAAACTCTCTCATAAAGTGAATGCTAATTAAAATAATGAGTTTTGTGGACACCAGCTGGGGCTGTTGTTTAAAAAATGATGTTTAAAGTGTAATAACTTTTTGATTGATGGAACTTTCAATAGTGGGGTTAGCCTTGTTTTATACAGTAGTAAAAACCATGTAACATACATTTTTTTTCATAAAAAGGATTTACTGTTCCTTTAACCCTTTGTGTGCAAGAGGAGTACACAACGCATTGCTCTGCAATGTGTTGCATTACCGCTTGCATTCAAGGATTAAACTGATAACGGTGTTAAAGTAGCATAAGGATTAACTATGAAATATCTATATTGTAGGGCATGGGGGGTACTCGATTTTTGGACTTTCGGCTGCTGGAGAACAGAATTCACATCTTCCCCAATGAGCCAACGGCTGGTTGTAAATGATGGAAGAAGCAGTGACCAGCAGTTGGAGAGAAAAGATTAACTGTGTATATTTTTCTGCCCAAAGAGCTGGGATATGTTTAATATCAAGTGGACCTGTTGCCTCTTATGTTAAAGGGATAGTAATGTTTCATAATAAAAGCAGCTCTAATTAATCATCATAGTATTTGGACTTTGGAGAGTGTTATTTCAATTCTGTCAGAGTTGTAGTTCAAGAGTAATTCAATGACAAAGTATCCCCCTCCCGCCCCTTTTACTGATGTAACACTGCTCAGCCAGATCAGAAGGGAGGTGCCCAGGTAGATTGCAGAGAGGGACAATCTTCAATTAAGATAAAGGAAAACCTGAAAAACTTGTCAAGGGGGCAGGGCTTTCCTTGTTCTCATAGGAAGAAGATTGTCCCCTTCTGTTATCTGTCTGGTCTATGGACTGGATTCCACATCTGAGAAGAGATGGCTTACACTAGGTAAAAGGGGCGGGAGGGGAAACTTTGCTTGTGGATATCTCTCAAACCATAAAGGTTTGAGAGATAAGACTTATATCATTCTTCATGTTTTTTTAATGCCTACAAAATAAAATAAAGTTAAAACGAAGTATTACTATCCCTTTAATATCAAGTGGACCTATTGCCTCTTATGTTAAAGAGACGTAAGAATTGTCTAATGTGGTGGTAGTCATTAATTTTAATATAAATCAGTTTTTGAGAAATTCAAAAAGCCTTCCATTGAACATGAAATCTAGGCTTGACCGGAGATGCTATTTCTTGAACCAAAGCACAATGTCAAAGCTCATTAGGATTTTATGGCCCTAATAAAGTAAATTGGGGTTTAATATTCGGAAATTTTAGTTCTCTTTCAACAGCACCAGAATCAAGGAGACCTTAGACCTTGAAGAGAGTTTAGCAGCAGGTAATGATTCGAACCCCTTGATAAATCTTACTGCTTTCATGTATCTAAAAAAACGTTCAGAATTTTTAGTTACAACCACAAATATCACTGATCTCTGGACTCATCTGAAATGTTTAATACAAGATTATTCGAGCGAGCTGCGGGGAACGCTGCTGGAATTTATGGCTTACCGAAGCACAAGCCTTCCGATTTTTATTTTCAGGGACAATGTTGGGAAATCTGTTGAAGGACAAGAAAGTTTTAAGGTCGTTGTCTAGCCAGGAGTCCAACAGCATTGTTCCTTAATGGGCGCTCTGTGACACATTAGTTAAAGCAAATTAAGCATCCTGATTCAGCTTTGGCTGCGCATTTCAATGCAGCTGTTTATTATAATACAGGTGGTGATCTCCCAAATGCACCTCCTGTTTTGTTTCTTTTTTTTCTGAAGGGGAACTAATCATCAGCTTATTGACCTCCAAAATTGTGTTGTGAGGGTGACTCTTCGTGGTGAAACTCTGCTGTTTAGCATAACAATGCTCCGTGGGTTCTGTATGGAAGATTGTTTAACAATGGACTAAGAAAAATGCTGCATATGACCTTGAATTGGCTGCAAGGTCAACAGAGGAAGATCAAAGACACGAGAACCCTTGCTCTAGGACTCCATTAATCAGAGGTGGAAGTGTGAGGGCAACAGCAAACGATCTCAGGGGCACTCACCAAGCCGCTTAGGTAGTTAGATCAAATCATTCTAACCGGGCCGGTATAGATAAGAAACATACTTTATTAGATAAATAATAAAAAGTCCATCAATCAGGTATTCCAGACGACAGAGGGAGCAGGACACAGATGTACCAAAAAACCATGATCAACCAGAACTTGTCTGACATGTTCCGCGCAATCCTGCGCTTAATCATAGACTGAGTGTTTCGGCCAAGAGAGACCATTTAAACCACTCCACCTAACTCTGATTGGACAATATTTAAAAATGGTGATTAACCTATCCAGAGGCCAATACTGCCTCGGAAAATATCTCTAAATCAACTGGGCCGATACGAACTACAGAGCAGACCCAGTACACAACCAGACTTCCGCTCTCCATCCTGCACAGGCCTAGCGACCAAGAGATAAATACCACCTGCTCGGACAACATATTAAAGTGTTCATCCATTCCATTAAAAAGAAATATAAACAGCAGAAACGTAACTCAAAACAACCAAAAACCAATCCAAACCTGACGATAATCTCTCCTCAAAACCAACCCTATGCCAAGCATTCAACAAGTAAAATTACATATGTATAGGGTGACCATATTTCTGTTCTGCCATTCTGGAACATGTGGTCACCCTACCCAGTACCTGTCCAAGTAAGCACCGATGGGTATAGAGAGCTGGGGCCAGGGCTGGCGCCTGCCTACGGTGCAGTAAGTAACACTTTGCGGTTTGCCATAAATATTTGTTTGAGGATCGATCTCTGTTACCTTCATACAGGTCGGGGTCGGAGATCCAAGAGATGCACAGTAATCAGCAGCTGCGCGCGCTGCTCACTCACAGTCACTCAGATTCAGAGTTCAGACATCACATGGCATGCTGCTGTGTTGGTCTGCGTCGCCGTCAGCGTATCATCACACGCACACACAGACCACCAGCCAGCCAGAGCCAATGAGGAGAGGAACATTGTGCAAATCCTCTCTTCATTGGCTGGTGGTGTAGTGCGTGCAGCTTGCATGTTATTGTTCAGTGGTGACTGGGGAGTGACTCTACCGGACCGGAATCCGGGAATCTATATTGTCCCCGAGGGGTATCATTTGTGACGCGGGACACCAAGCATAATTAAGGGACATTCCCGGGCATTCCGGGACACTTGGTCACCCTACATCCTATATAATAATTCGCTAAAAACGTGTAACGCCGTGACATGTGCAGTAGACACTGCTGCGCGTGCTGCAGTCATGCGCAGTAGAGACTGCCCGCTCCGCAGCTGATACAGAGCTGGGCGCTCCGAAGGACTGCCCCGCGACCAAATGGCAGTGGCGCTGTGGCCCGTGTAACGGGCTGTTCAACTAGTATGTAATAAATGAAAACCTGCATAAAAGGGATTAAATCTCTGTCCTATTTATAGTCCAAAAGTGACTGACAGCGCAGGCGCACAGACGTCACTATGACGGAATGTCCGTGCTTCCTGCTATTGTGAGCCTCCGAAAAAGTGGAATATCTTGTAAACCGGGTAATATTTCTGGCGACTAGCGCTACTAAGCAGCTAGACACCAGATGAAGAATTGAATAATGTGAACTTATTGCGGGGTGGTAGTTCCCCTTTAAAATGAAACAAAATAAGATACCTCAAAATCCTCAAATTGTTGTTGTTACTGATTCAAGACATGCAGCGTTGGAGCGCAGCTTCAGGATGCACCATTTCATCGCTGGTGAGTTCCCCATGTGTGTTGATCCATCATTGCAGCAATTAAATACCAAATGAGTAGCACCGCAACTGTGTTTTGCTTTTCTACGAAAGTGTGAGGGCCTCTAATTGCTGTTGGACTACAATTCCCATCATCCCTCACCAGCTGTTGGAGGGACTAGCATTCAGTGGGTTAACACCCAGTTTAGATCAGTTGGAATTGGGGGAATTTTTGCCCTTTGTGGTGCATTTGGGTTCACCCCAGAATTTTCCCACTTGTATGCCTCTATATTTATTTATATAACTGGGTACAGCACTTTCCATAGTTTAACTCCTTGTAGACCAGAAGGAAGTACGCTGCGGAATTAGCTGGCACTATATAAATAAAGAATAATATTAACCCTTTGAGTACCAGAGGCGTACGGAACACATTACTTTGCAATGCGTTCCGTACCCCCAACTGGCACTCAAAGGGTTAATAATAATAATAATAATAATAATAATGTATAGCTTCTCAATGTATTGAAAGCCCCTCTGGTGCTCAGTGGGTTAATGAGTGGACCATACAGTGAATTGATACAAGTGTAATATTGACATAATAAATGCAAGTACAGTTCAAGAAAAAAAAAGGAAACGCTCCCTGTCCTGAAGATCTTACAGTCTAATTAGGTATAATAGATAGCAAGTACAAACAATAGTTATCCATATATGCCCCTTTATACACACATTACTGAGTGGCAGATGCGTGCATGCAATGCATGTTTTTTTTTTTTTTTAATTAACCCCTTTGAGTGCCAGTGGTGTGTTGTTGCACACCCCTTTGGCAATCAAAGTATTAAAACTGCTGCGTCCCTTTGATTGCAAAGTGCCAGCGAGGTCGGCCACCACTACATCAGCTTAGACCTTTGAACTGCCCTGGAAATTAGATTTCGGACGGGGTGGTCTGCAAGGCCCCTGCGGTGAGGGTTGTTCTGAACAGCAGCAAGCGTAAGCAGTTCACAGGGAGGTGAGAGCGAGTTATGGGACCGAACAGTGAATGGGAAACAGGGCAGGGCCAGAGCGAGTGTCCCAGCCGGGAACAGATGGTTCTACCTTCCAACATAGAGACGCTTTCGTGGTGCATTTCCTACCTGTGGCGAGCCACACACGATAGCTATTGTTATCTCTGTACTTAGGAAAGAGGATTCCTTCATGTAATGAAATAGCTAAAAACCATGATCTATTACTCGTGTGTTTGAGTGTTAATGTTGGGGAGGGGAATCATAGAGAAATAAGCCCATTTACTAATGTTATGTGGTTACAGAAATAGCTATGGTGCAGAGGCAGATTTTATACCTGTGTATAAGGTGATTCAACCTCTCCTTCACCATCATGTGCCCTAGGCAAAGGATTTAGTAGTGGGGGACAATAAATGCTTATTATGTAGCTATTTGTATAGTATGATTTGTTTTCTGCTCTGTAAAACAGTTATATTCACTACTGGGAGATGTTTAACAGAAAAGTTATTACAGAACAAATTTGCATTTTTGTTCTTGTTATGTTATTCTACAGGAAAGTGTTATTGATAGAATACAGGTGGAGAGATGTACTAAGGGGTGATAAAGAGGAGATAACTTCTCCAGTGAGATAAACTCTCCAGTTCCTATGTTATTCTATGGGAGAGCTTTAGTTATTGACTACAGGGGAGATGTACTAAGGTATGATAAAGAGGAGATAACTTCTCCAGTGTGATAACCTCTCCAGTTTGTAAGTTATTCTATGGGAGATATTTGGTTATAGACTACAGGGGGAGATGTACTAAGGTGTGATAAAGAGGAGATAACTTCTCCAGTGTGATAAACTCTCCAGTTCCTATGTTATTCTATGGGAGAGATTTAGTTATAGACTACAGGGGAGATGTACTAAGGTGTGATAAAGAGGAGATAACTTCTCCAGTGTGATAAACTCTCCAGTTCCTATGTTATTCTATGGGAGAGATTTAGTTATAGACTACAGGGGAGATGTACTAAGGTGTGATAAAGAGGAGATAACTTCTCCAGTGAGATAAACTCTCCAGTTCCTATGTTATTCTATGGGAGATCTTTAGTTATAGACTACAGGGGAGATGTACTAAGGTGTGATAAAGAGGAGATAATTTCTCCAGTGAGATGAAACTCTCCAGTTCCTATGTTATTCTATGGGAGATATTTAGTTATAGACTACAGGGGAGATGTACTAAGGTGCGATAAAGAGGAGATAACTTCTCCAGTGAGATAAACTCTCCAGTTCCTATGTTATTCTATTGGAGATCTTTAGTTATAGACTACAGGGGAGATGTACTAAGGTGTGATAAAGAGGAGATAATTTCTCCAGTGAGATAAACTCTCTAGTTCCTATGTTATTCTATGGGAGAGATTTAGTTATAGACTACAGGGGAGATGTACTAAGGTGTGATAAAGAGGAGATAACTTCTCCAGTGTGATAAACTCTCCAGTTCCTATGTTATTCTATGGGAGAGATTTAGTTATAGACTACAGGGGAGATGTACTAAGGTGTGATAAAGAGGAGATAACTTCTCCAGTGAGATAAACTCTCCAGTTCCTATGTTATTCTATGGGAGAGATTTAGTTATAGACTACAGGGGAGATGTACTAATGTGTGATAAAGAGGAGATAACTTCTCCAGTGAGATAAACTCTCTAGTCCCTATGTTATTCTATAGGAGAGATTTAGTTATAGACTACAGGGGAGATGTACTAAGGTGTGATAAAGAGGAGATAACTTCTCCAGTGTGATAAACTCTCCAGTTCCTATGTTATTCTATGGGAGAGATTTAGTTATAGACTACAGGGGAGATGTACTAATGTGTGATAAAGAGGAGATAACTTCTCCAGTAAGATAAACTCTCTAGTCCCTATGTTATTCTATAGGAGAGATTTAGTTATAGAATACAGGGGAGATGTACTAAGGTGTGATAAAGAGGAGATAACTTCTCCAGTGTGATAAACTCTCCAGTTCCTATGTTATTCTATGGGAGAGATTTAGTTATAGACTACAGGGGAGATGTACTAAGGTGTGATAAAGAGGAGATAACTTCTCCAGTGAGATAAACTCTCCAGTTCCTATGTTATTCTATGGGAGAGATTTAGTTATAGACTACAGGGGGAGATGTACTAAGGTGTGATAAAGAGGAGATAACTTCTCCAGTGAGATAAACTCTCCAGTCCCTATGTTATTCTATGGGAGATCTTTAGTTATAGACTACAGGGGAGATGTACTAAGGTGTGATAAAGAGGAGATAACTTCTCCAGTGAGATAAACTCTCCAGTCCCTATGTTATTCTATGGGAGATCTTTAGTTATAGACTACAGGGGAGATGTACTAAGGTGTGATAAAGAGGAGATAACTTCTCCAGTGAGATAAACTCTCTAGTCCCTATGTTATTCTATAGGAGAGATTTAGTTATAGACTACAGGAGAGATGTACTAAGGTGTGATAAAGAGGGAAGCAAAAAGTTAAAAATCCCCTCTATTCATGTTGGAAATTTTTTATTTCAGACCATTGTTTATGAGATACTATTTGTTTTTATTCATCAATTTATGCAACAAGCTAGTACTTCCTGGTAGGAAGTGGCAGTTGGGATGGGAGCAGTGTGGAAATGGCTGTCAGTGCCTTCTAAATTTGCACTGTGTCACAAATAAATACAGCTAAATTCATCATAAACTATTGTTTTAAATTTTAATTTAATTTAAAAATGACCAATATAAATATACGTGCTTTTGAAAGCTCTATCAAGCTCACATATTTGTTACAAAGTGACAGTGCAGCTTTAATGGTTAAAAAAAGAATAGTGATCTACATTTTGTAGATTTCAATTGTACAAATGTTAAAAGGATAGTAATACTTCATTTTATATTTATTTTATTTTGTAGGCATTAAAAAAACATGAAGAATGATATAAGTCTTATCTCTCAGACCTTTATGGTTTGAAAGATATTCACAAGCAAAGTTCCCCCTCCCGCCCCTTTTACCTAGTGTAAGCCATCTCTTCTCAGATGTGGAATGCAGTCCATAGACCAGACAGATAACAGAAGGGGACAATCTTCTTCCTATGAGAACAATGAAAGACCTGCCCCCCTTGACAAATTTTTCAGGTTTTTCCCTTATCTTAATTGAAGATTGTCCCTCTCTGCAGTCTACCTGGGCACCTCCCTTCTGATCTGGCTGAGCAGTGTTACATCAGTAAAAGGGGCGGGAGGGGGATACTTTGTCACTGAATTACTCTTGTACTACAACTCTGACAGAATTTAAATAACACTCTCCAAAGTCCAAATACTATGATGATTAATTAGATCTGCTTTTATTATATAACATTACTAGCAACATGGGACGGCGTTGCCCGTCATGTTATGACCATTGGGCGCACGTGTTTGAAATGCAGACACACTGATAAACACAGACATATGCAGCATACAGGCAGACACATACCATACATCCCAAGTGTCCCTCTTTAGGAGGGACAGTCCCTCTTTGAGGGCCAAATCCCTCTGTCCCTCTTTCCCACCCTGTTGTCCCTCTTTTTAGGAGGTCAGACTGTGTGCAGGGCCGGCTCCACCTATAGGCGAGGTAGGCACCGGCCTAGGGCGCACACGTACTGGGGGCGCGGGCATGCAGCGGAGAAGAGGTGCGCCCACACACACCATGCCAGGAACCACAACACAGTCAGGTCTATATTGCTACAGCGCTCCCTCATCTGGTCGGATCTTTAGTAATGCAGAGCGCGCTGGGAGTCATGATCTCCCGCCGCGCTCTCCATTACTGAAGAGAAGACTGCGCGGGAGATACAGGTATGTGATGGGGGGCAAGTTGGAGCTGAGGGGGCATAGTGGAGCTGAGGGGGCAAGTTGGAGCAGATGTGGGGCAAAGTGGAGATGATGGGGGCAAGTTGGAGCTGTTAGGGGAAAGCTGGAGCTGAGGGGGCATAGTGGAGCTGGTGGGGGCAAGTTGGAGCTGATGAGGGTCAAAGTGGAGCTGATGAGGGTCAAAGTGGAGCTGATGAGGGTCAAAGTGGAGCTGAGGGGGGGCAAGTGGAGCTGAGGGGGGGCAAAGTGGAGCTGGTGGGGCAAGTTGGAGCGGATGGGGGGGCAAGTTGGAGCGGATGGGGGCAAGTTGGAGCTGCTGGGGGCATAGTGGAGCTGATAGTGGAAAGTTGGAGCTGAGAGGGCATAGTGGAGCTGGTGGGGGCAAGTTGGAGCGGATGGGGGGCAAAGTGGAGCTGATGGGGTAAGTTGGAGAGGATGGGGGGCAAAGTGGAGCTGATGGGGGTAAGTTGGAGCTGAGGGGGCAAAGTGGAGCTGAGGGGGCAAAGTGGAGCTGAGGGGGCAAAATGGAGCTGGTGGGGGCACGTTGGAGCTGATGGGGGCAAGTTGGAGTTGATAGGGGCAAAGTGGAACTGGTGGGCCAAAGTGAAGCTGATAAGGGGCAAGTTGGAGCTGGTGGGGAGCATCTCTTACAGGCATCTCCAGAACAGGGGCAGAGTGGCTCAGGGGGCAGAGAGAGGACAATCATGAAAAGAGGTGGGGTATAAGTAGGCAGGGTATAAAGGGGTGGGACACAAGGGGCGGAGCGAAATGGGCGGCAAAATTAGGTTTTACCTAGGGTGGCAAAAATCCTTGCACCAGCCCTGACTGTGTGGTGTGTATTACTTTGCTCTACAGCAATAAAGCAATAAACTTCAGTATATGTGTTTATACAATAGTCTGTGCAAATAAAATACTTTGGTCTTGAACTAAATAATTTATTCAGTTACATAAATAGCCAGTAATAGGTCATGAAATAACCTAAAAATTCTTACTAATGTCCCGCCCACCAGCCAGACCCCCAATAATATCACCTAAAACTAACGTGTCCCTCTTTGGCCATGTGAAATGTTGGGAGGTATGCACATACACAGTGAGCGGCAGAGACATGCAAAACACATGTACACACAGACACACTGGAGATGCACACATGGACACACATATGTAACAGAGATGTACACACACAGACACGCAACATATATGAGCAGAAACACTTGCTCATGAGTTGTGTACCCCTCTGGCACTCAAAGGGTTAAGGTATAGAGAGGCATGTCAGAGATAAATAGCAGTGGGAAGTGTATTCATACCTGGGATAGGGTTGCCACCCGGCCGGTATTTTACCGGCAGGCCGGTAAAAAATTGGCTTCTGTCCAATGTTAAGTCTATGGAGGGAACGCCTTGGCCGGTATTTTTCTGAAGAAAAGGTGGCAACCCTAACCTGGGAACACTGACTTGTGAAGTCCCTAGAGGGGACTGATGTGGTGCTGATGTGGAGAGACAAATGGGGCAATCTGGGTTAAAAGTGGGTGGGGCTTAATCGCGAGTAGGGGGCGGGGCTTAACATAAATGTGAAAAAGTGTTAGTAATAGGCTGGGGAAGGAGGAGAAGTGGGAGGGGAATGCAAGTTTACAGTGTGATGGGTTTTAACACACTCCATGAGGGGTAAAACTTGATACAGATCCCTGTGGCAGTCAGTGGGTTAAGTGTGAATCTGATGGCTGTCTGTCCTGTGTCTTGCATGGCAAATGGTGACAGTGAAGAAGTAATTCAGCAATGAGGGCCTACCTTAACCCTTTGAGTGCCATTTTGTTCCCCTGGTGATGCAGCACCGTTCAGTGGCTTTACTACAGGTCCTGCTGAGGCCACTGGGAGTCAAGGTGAGTGACTGTGTGTCAGCCATCTTTCTTTCTGGCTTTGTGTGTGTGTATGGGTGTTTGGTGCTGTGTGAGTGGGGCATGAGTGTGTAATACCTGTGAACTTTTACTTGTGGAGTCCCTCATGTGGTGCTGATGTGGAGAGAGCAATGGGGCAATCTGGGTTAAAAGGGGGCGGGGCTTAATCGCAAGTAGGGGGCGGGGGTTAACATAAATATGGAAATGTGTTAGTAATAGGCTGGGGAAGGAGGAGAAGTGGGAGAGAAATGCAAGTTTACAGTGTGAGGGGTTTGAACACATTCCCTGAGGGGTAAAACTTGATACACAACCCTGTGGCAGTCAGTGGGTTAAGTGTGAATCTGATGGCTGTCTGTCCTGTGTCTTGCATGGCAAATGATGACAGTGAAGAAATAATTGAGCAATGAGGACCTACCTTAACCCTTTGAGTGCAATTTTGTTCCTCTGGTGCTGCACTACAGGTCCTGCTGAGGCCTCTGGGAGTCAGGGTGAGTGACTGTGTGTGTGTGTCAGCCATATTTATTTCTGGCTTTGTGTGTGTATGTGGTGCTGTGTGTGTGAGTGGGGGCATGTCTGTTTGGTGCTGTGTAAGTGGGGCATGTGTGTGTGTGTGGTGCTGTGTGAGTGGGGCATGTGTGTGTGTTTGTGTGGTGCTGTGTGAGTGGGGCATGTGTGTGTGGTGGTCTGTGTGTGTGAGTGGGGCATGTGTGAGTGGGGCATGTGTGTTTGTCTGTGGTGTAGGAGCAAGTGGCGGCCATATTGTTTTTTTTCTGACTTTGATAGTGGTGGGCGGGCTGCATAGTGGGGGCGGGCCAACTCCCTGCATGATTGAATCACCCAATAGGAGTAGTAACTCCTGCTTTATGCCTCCCCTGGGTGTGTTTTGGCAGGCACAAAGTCTTCTTTTATATATATATATAGACTATCCCTTTAACTTTACCCTAGTGATGCCGGCTGCCCCTTCTCCTTGCATTCTGTAGACGTGTTTGACAGAGTCCAGTCATAAATACGCACCACCAGTGTTCTAAAATATTTCAGGTTCACACAACTAGACACACGCACACACTGACATACACACACACACAGACACACACAAACGCACACACAGTTACCCTCTTTAGGAGATATTAGGGGTCTATACGTCCCAAATGTCCACACACATACACACTCTCATACATACACACACAAGCACAAACAAATACACACCATGTTCATATACACATACCCATATAAACACAAAGACCTACACACATTTACACACACACATGCACCACGTACATATACAAAAACACATACAGAAACACTGAGACCTACCCATACCACATACACAGACCTATACCTATACACACACATAAAAAGATACACACACACGCTGCATGTACATATACAAAAACACACACACGTGCACACAAAACACACACATATACAAAATACATACAGACTAACCATACCTCCCAACATTTCCAATTGCCAAAGAGGGACACTTGTGTTTTAGGGGGTGTTGCTGGGGGCGTGGTTGGTGGGCGGGGAATTACAGATAATTTTTGGGCTATTTCATGGCCTATTGACACCTCCTTGTGTAACCTAATACATGACTTATAACAAGACCAAAGTATTTTACTTACTAATTTATAAACACATATACTGACGTTTACACAAACAATACTGTGAGTTTTATTGCTGTAGAGCAATGTGGTGCTCTTAGATTAGGGTGACCACATTTCCCTTCTGCCATTCCGGGACGTGGTCACCCTAGTTGCCCCTTCATACCTTGAGTCCCTGGTGGTCTAGCGGCGTGGAAAGTGCTCTGTGCCTCCTCCGGCACAGAGCTGAAGCTCCCGCGCGCTGTGCTCAGTAATGCAGAGCGCTGGGAGATGATGTCATCTCCCAGCGCTCTGTATTACTAGAGCGCTTGCCTCCAGGTAAGCTGCATTGCCGCCCTGGATGTCAGCCTGCAAGCGGTGTGTCATATCATGGACGCCGCGAGCAGCGTCCATGATGTGACACACCGCTTGCAGTCTGACATCCAGGGCGGCTTGGCTTCATTCCGGGACACTTCATTGTCCCGGTTGAAGATGACCCGGGACGCGGGACATAGCCCTGAAATAAGGGACAGTCCCGGACGTTCCGGGACCCGTGGTCACCCTATCTTAGATACACACCACACAGTCTGATTTCCTTAAAAGAGGGACACAAGGGTGGGAAAGAGGGACAGAGGGATTTGGGTCTAAAAGAGGGACACTTGGGAGGTATGGACTAACAGAGACCTACAGACACATACACGCGCACACACACATACAAAGATATACACAAACACACACAACATGTAAATATTAAAAAAGAAACACACACCACATACACACCACACACGCATACAAAACAGATACAGGCATGCACGCACACACACACAAATACACACTTACAAAAATATACACAAACACATACACGTACGTACACACAACACACACACTCTATGTACATATATATATAGACACACGTCACATACGTATACAAAAACATAAAAACACACAGAGACCTACACAACACACAGACTCACACATACACACTTAAGTCTGGTGTAAGACCTGCCCTGAGGATTTATGCATAATCCTGATATCTGAGAAATGCAGCCATCCAGGGAATTCCTGCAAGGTCCCAGCTATGAAATGACTTGCAACAGTTTAAGGTGAAAATCACAGGAGGGAGGTCACAGATGTTTTATGTTAGGGGGGGGGTACCTTTAATAGCTTTTAAGTTTTTATGCACCACAAATTCCCATAAGAAAGCAGGTTTGATTAAAAGGCCGGAGGATCGGTGCCAGGTCACATAACTCGGCCAATAACCAAAGTGCTTAACGTCTGTTAACAAGGATTCATCTTTGTACTATGAGAGTAGTTTCCAAAATATCCAATTAGAGACATTATTTTGTATTAATGTAATGACAAATCTTTCTTAAATAATAAAGCATTTCTAAAGCAAGGGACCAGCGTACAATATTTAGTCCTTTGAGAGTCCAAGGGGGTGCAACACATTGCAGAGCATTGCACTACACACCTCTCCAACATTAAAAGTTTAAATACTTTTCATGAATTTTTTTTTTTAACAGCTGAGTAAATGCTGCTTAGTTATACTTTATTCAAAAATGATTACAGAGGAAACTCACAATTTATGTGAATCAGAAGGTATTTTTTGTGACATCCGTACCTCCCAGGTGTCCATCTTTAGGAGATATTAATGGCCCGTACCTCCCAAGTGTCCCTTTTTAGGAGATATTAGGGGTCCATACCTTCCAAGTGTCCCTCTTTAGGAGATATTAGGGGTCCATACCTCCCAAGTGTCCCTCTTTAGGAGATATTAGGGGTACATACCTCCCAAGTGTCCATCTTTAGGAGATATTGGGGTCCATACCTCCCAAGTGCCCCTCTTTAGGAGATATTAGAGGTCCGTACCTCCCATGTGGCCCTCTTTAGATGATATTAGGGGTACATACCTCCCAAGTGTCCATCTTTAGGAGATATTGGGGTCCATACCTCCCAAGTGCCCCTATTTAGGAGATATTAGAGGTCCGTACCTCCCATGTGGCCCTCTTTAGATGATAATAGGGGTACATACCTCCCAAGTGTCCATCTTCAGGAGATATTAGGGGTCTGTACCTCCCAAGTGTCCCTCTTTAGGAGATATTAGGGGTCTGTACCTCCCAAGTGTCCCTCTTTAGGAGATATTTGGGTCTGTACCTCCCAAGTGTCCCTCTTTAGGAGATATTAGGGGTATGTACCTCCCAAGTGTCCCTCTTTAGGAGACATTAGGGGTCCATACCTCCCAAGTGTCCCTCTTTAGGATATATTGGGGTCAGTATCTCCCAAGTGTCCCTCTTTTGGAGATATTAGGGGTCCATACCTCCCAAGTGTCCCTCTTTAGGAGATATTAGGGGTATATACCTTCCAAGTGTCCCTCTTTAGGAGATATTAGGGGTCCATACCTTCAAAGTGTCCCTCTTTAGGAGATATTAGGGGTCTGTACCTCCCAAGTGTCCCTCTTTAGGATATATTAGGGGTCAGTATCTCCCAAGTGTCCCTCTTTAGGAGATATTAGGGGTCCATACCTTCCAAGTGTCCCTGTTTAGGAGATAGTAGGGTTCCATGCCTCCCAAGTATCCCTCTTTAGAAGATATTAGGGATCCTTACCTCCAAAGAGTCCCTCTTTAGGAGATATTAGGTGTCCGTACATCCCAAGTGTCCCTCTTTAGGCGATAGTAGGGCTCCATGCCCTACTCACCAGTCAGGCCTCAGCAATACCACCTAAAAAAAGTGTCCCTATTTGGCCATATGAAGTGATGGAAGTTATGAGATAATTCAGAGCTAACAAACCTCACTGGTTGCCAGCTCCTGTAACAACTACATCCCTTGTAGTTACACTCCCATTGCATAGCAATGCGGTAGAGCTGTCGCTAGCATCCAAGGGGTTAACTCAGTGCATAAGAAACAGCTACTTCCAGCGGCTTATAAAACTAATTTCCAGGCAAAACAGTGCTTTAGTGCACATACGTTGATAGCCGCTGTAAGCCCCTCGGGAGTAATATTTTGATGAGTTATATCCGCCCGTCTGTATATTTCTTTGAGGTTAAAATTAAATGCTCCATTTAGAACTTTAGCGGGAAGAAGCGTAAACTAAACGTAATTGTAGGCTGATGACACAGATAAATCGCTGGACACACAGACGATGAATGAAGGAACTGGGGAATAGGAGAAAGAGTGTTTGAAGCATATCCAGTCGGAGAAAGTTTACTACAAGTGGACCTGTCACCTTAAAGGGATAGTAATACTTCGTTTTATCTTTATTTTATTTTGTAGGTATTAAAAAAACATGAAGAACGATACAAGTCTTATCTCTCAAACCTTTATGGTTTGAGAGATATTCACAAGCAAAGTTTCCCCTCCCGTCCCTTTTACCTAGTGTAAGCCATCTCTTCTCAGATGTGGAATCCAGTCCATTGACCAGACAGATAACAGAAGGGGACAATCTTCTTCCTATGAGAACAATGAAAGCCCTGCCCCCCTTGACAAGTTTTTCAGGTTTTTCCCTTATCTTAATTGAAGATTGTCCCTCTCTGCAGTCTACCTGGACACCTCCCTTCTGATCTGGCTGAGCAGTGTTACATCAGTAAAAGGGGCAGGAGGGGGATACTTTGTCATTGAATTACTCTTGAACTACAACTCTGACAGAATTGAAATAACACTCTCCAAAGTCCAAATACTATGATGATTAATTAGAGCTGCTTTTATTATGAAACATTACTATCCCTTTAAGGTAGTTTATAGTTTGTTTTAGACACAAGTAGAATCTATCCGTTTACTGTAACATATCTATATATATAAAAGAAGACTTTGTGCCTGCCAAAACACACCCAGGGGAGGCATAAAGCAGGAGTTACTATTCCTATTGGGTGATTCAATCATGCAGGGAGTTGGCCCGCCCCCACTATGCAGCCCGCCCACCACTATCAAAGTCAGAAAAAAACAATATGGCCGCCACTTGCTCCTACACCACAGACAAACACACATGCCCCACTCACACACACAGACCACCACACACACATGCCCCACTCACACAGCACCACACAAACACACACACATGCCCCACTCACACAGCACCACACACACACACATGCCCCACTTACACAGCACCAAACAGACATGCCCCACTCACACACACAGCACCACATACACACACAAAGCCAGAAATACATATGGCTGACACACACACACAGTCACTCACCCTGACTCCCAGAGGCCTCAGCAGGACCTGTACTGCAGCACCAGAGGAACAAAATTGCACTCAAAGGGTTAAGGTAGGTCCTCATTGCTCAATTATTTCTTCACTGTCATCATTTGCCATGCAAGACACAGGACAGACAGCCATCAGATTCTCACTTAACCCACTGACTGCCACAGGGTTGTGTATCAAGTTTTACCCCTCAGGGAGTGTGTTCAAACCCCTCACACTGTAAACTTGCATTTCTCTCCCACTTCTCCTCCTTCCCCAGCCTATTACTAACACTTTTCCATATTTATGGTAAGCCCCGCCCCCTACTCGCGATTAAGCCCCACCCCCTTTTAACCCAGATTGCCCCATTGCTCTCTCCACATCAGCACCACATGAGGGACTCCACAAGTAAAAGTTCACAGGTATAACACACACATGCCCCACTCACACAGCACCACACACCCATACACAAAGCCAGAAAGAAAGATGGCTGACACACAGTCACTCACCTTGACTCCCAGTGGCCTCAGCAGGACCTGTAGTAAAGCCACTGAACGGTGCTGCATCACCAGGGGAACAAAATGGCACTCAAAGGGTTAAGGTAGGCCCTCATTGCTGAATTACTTCTTCACTGTCACCATTTGCCATGCAAGACACAGGACAGACAGCCATCAGATTCACACTTAACCCACTGACTGCCACAGGGATCTGTATCAAGTTTTACCCCTCAGGGAGTGTGTTCAAACCCCTCACATTGTAAACTTGCATTTCCCTCCCACTTCTCCTCCTTCCCCAGCCTATTACTAACACTTTTTCACATTTATGTTAAGCCCCGCCCCCTACTCGCGATTAAGCCCCACCCACTTTTAACCCAGATTGCCCCATTTGTCTCTCCACATCAGCACCACATCAGTCCCCTCTAGGGACTTCACAAGTCAGTGTTCCCAGGTATGAACACACTTCCCACTGCTATTTAACTCTGACATGCCTCTCTATACATTAACCCTTTGCGTGCCAGAGGGGTACACAACTCATGAGCACATGTGTTTCTGCTCATATATGTTGCGTGTCTGTGTGTGTACATCTGTTACATATGTGTGTCCATGTGTGCATCTCCAGTGTGTCTGTGTGTACATGTGTTTTGCATGTCTCTGCCGCTCACTGTGTGTATGTGCATACCTCCCAACATTTCACAGGGCCAAAGAGGGACACGTTAGTTTTAGGTGATATTATTGGGGGTGTGGCTGGTGGGCGGGGCATTAGTAAGAATTTTTAGGTTATTTCATGACCTATTACTGGCTATTTATGTAACTGAATAAATGATTTAGTTCAAGACCAAAGTATTTTATTTGCACAGACTAATGTATAAACACATATACTGAATTTTATTGCTTTATTGCTGTAGAGCAAAGTAATACACACCACACAGTCAGGGCTGGTGCAAGGATTTTTGCCACCCTAGGCAAAACCTAATTGTGCCGCCCATTTCGCTCCGCCCCTTGTGTCCCACCCCTTTATACCCTGCCTACTTATACCCAACCTCTTTTCATGATTGTCCTCTCTCTGCCCCCTGAGCCACTCTGCCCCTGTTCTGGAGATGCCTGTAAGAGATGCCCCCCACCAGCTCCAACTTGCCCCTTATCAGCTTCACTTTGGCCCACCAGTTCCATTTTGCCCCTATCAACTCCAACTTGCCCCCATCAGCTCCAACGTGCCACCACCAGCTCCATTTTGCCCCCTCAGCTCCACTTTGCCCCCTCAGCTCCAACTTACCCCCATCAGCTCCACTTTGCCCCCCATCCTCTCCAACTTACCCCCATCAGCTCCACTTTGCCCCCCATCTGCTCCAACTTGCCCCCACCAGCTCCACTATGCCCTCTCAGCTCCAACTTTCCACTATCAGCTCCACTATGCCCCCAGCAGCTCCAACTTGCCCCCATCCACTCCAACTTGCCCCCCCATCCGCTCCAACTTGCCCCACCAGCTCCACTTTGCCCCCCCTCAGCTCCACTTGCCCCCCCTCAGCTCCAGCTTGCCCCCCCTCAGCTCCACTTTGACCCTCGTCAGCTCCACTTCGACCCTCATCAGCTCCAACTTGCCCCTATCATCTCCAACTTGCCCCCACCAGCTCCACTATGCCCCCTCAGCTCCAGCTTTCCCCTAACAGCTCCAACTTGCCCCCATCATCTCCACTTTGCCCCACATCTGCTCCAACTTGCCCCCTCAGCTCCACTATGCCCCCTCAGCTCCAACTTGCCCCCCATCACATACCTGTATCTCCCGCGCAGTCTTCTCTTCAGTAATGGAGAGCGCGGCGGGAGATCATGACTCCCAGCGCGCTCTGCATTACTAAATATCTGACCAGATGAGGGAGCGCAGTAGCGACACAGACCTGACTGTGTTGTGGTTCCCGGCGTGGTGTGTGCGGGCGCACCTCTTCTCCGCTGCATGCCCGCGCCCCCAGTACGTGTGCGCCCTAGGCCGGCGCCTACCACGCCTATAGGTGGAACCGGCCCTGCACACAGTCTGACCTCCTAAAAAGAGGGACAACAGGGTGGGAAAGAGGGACAGAGGGATTTGGCCCTCAAAGAGGGACACTTGGGATGTATGGTATGTGTCTGCCTGTATGCTGCATATGTCTGTGTTTATCAGTGTGTCTGCATTTCAAACACGTGCGCCCAATGGTCATAACATGACGGGCAACGCCGTCCCATGTTGCTAGTATATCATATTCGAGAAAATATCCTGTATGTGTTGGCGAGACAGTGTGGCACTTTATGCTAATTTCCTGCTGATTGTGCTACTTAGTGCAGTTTGAGGCCAAATTTACCTTTCTTTGAGAAAATGCTGTAGTGTGTGTGCTCTGCATAGTACATGGTAATATCGGCCCAGGCAAATACACGAATTAGCATAAACAGCCTGACGGCGACATTAACAAATTAAGATTAATTTGTTAAAAACTACATGTATTACAAACAATTGATTAGTACAGCATATTGCCAGTTTGAAAATAATTTTATTTTATATTGTAGCCCTTAAAAAAACATTAAATATGATATGTCTTATCTCCCAAACCTTTTATATTAGGGTTTACAAGGAGAATGTCTGCCACGTTATTGTAATCTTGATAAAGGCTACTCTGGTTGCCAAAACGTCGATTCCAATAAATTTGTAAACATAATTTATTTTCAACAAGAATCCCTGTGAGTGCCGTCCGTCTCCATGAACTGTATATATATATCAGGGCTCAAAACTTCCACTCACCACTAGCCAATGGCGAGTGAAAATTTAGCCCTGGCAAGTAGAAATTCAGCCCTGATGGGTATGCTATGGCTTGCAGTGAAGAGTAACTTTTCAGGTCTGGCTAGTAGCAAAGGACTTCAACTTTTAATCCGTGTGTATATATATATATATATATATATATATATATATATATATATATATATATATATATACTAGCAACATGGGACGGCGTTGCCCGTCATGTTATGACCATTGGGCGCACGTGTTTGAAATGCAGACACACTGATAAACACAGACATATGCAGCATACAGGCAGACACATACCATACATCCCAAGTGTCCCTCTTTGAGGGCCAAATCCCTCTGTCCCTCTTTCCCACCCTGTTGTCCCTCTTTTTAGGAGGTCAGACTGTGTGCAGGGCCGGTTCCACCTATAGGCGAGGTAGGCGCCGGCCTAGGGCGCACACGTACTGGGGGCGCGGGCATGCAGCGGAGAAGAGGTGCGCCCGCACACACCACGCCGGGAACCACAACACAGTCAGGTCTGTGTCGCTACTGCGCTCCCTCATCTGGTCAGATATTTAGTAATGCAGAGCGCGCTGGGAGTCATGATCTCCCGCCGCGCTCTCCATTACTGAAGAGAAGACTGCGCGGGAGATACAGGTATGTGATGGGGGGCAAGTTGGAGCTGAGGGGGCATAGTGGAGCTGAGGGGGCAAGTTGGAGCAGATGTGGGGCAAAGTGGAGATGATGGGGGCAAGTTGGAGCTGTTAGGGGAAAGCTGGAGCTGAGGGGGCATAGTGGAGCTGGTGGGGGCAAGTTGGAGATGATAGGGGCAAGTTGGAGCTGATGAGGGTCGAAGTGGAGCTGATGAGGGTCAAAGTGGAGCTGATGAGGGTCAAAGTGGAGCTGAGGGGGGGCAAGCTGGAGCTGAGGGGGGGCAAAGTGGAGCTGAGGGGGGGCAAAGTGGAGCTGGTGGGGCAAGTTGGAGCGGATGGGGGGGCAAGTTGGAGTGGATGGGGGCAAGTTGGAGCTGCTGGGGGCATAGTGGAGCTGATAGTGGAAAGTTGGAGCTGAGAGGGCATAGTGGAGCTGGTGGGGGCAAGTTGGAGCAGATGGGGGGCAAAGTGGAGCTGATGGGGGTAAGTTGGAGAGGATGGGGGGCAAAGTGGAGCTGATGGGGGTAAGTTGGAGCTGAGGGGGCAAAGTGGAGCTGAGGGGGCAAAATGGAGCTGGTGGTGGCACGTTGGAGCTGATGGGGGCAAGTTGGAGTTGATAGGGGCAAAGTGGAACTGGTGGGCCAAAGTGAAGCTGATAAGGGGCAAGTTGGAGCTGGTGGGGGGCATCTCTTACAGGCATCTCCAGAACAGGGGCAGAGTGGCTCAGGGGGCAGAGAGAGGACAATCATGAAAAGAGGTTGGGTATAAGTAGGCAGGGTATAAAGGGGTGGGACACAAGGGGCGGAGCGAAATGGGCGGCACAATTAGGTTTTGCCTAGGGTGGCAAAAATCCTTGCACCAGCCCTGACTGTGTGGTGTGTATTACTTTGCTCTACAGCAATAAAGCAATAAAATTCAGTATATGTGTTTATACATTAGTCTGTGCAAATAAAATACTTTGGTCTTGAACTAAATCATTTATTCAGTTACATAAATAGCCAGTAATAGGTCATGAAATAACCTAAAAATTCTTACTAATGCCCCGCCCACCAGCCACACCCCCAATAATATCACCTAAAACTAACGTGTCCCTCTTTGGCCCTGTGAAATGTTGGGAGGTATGCACATACACACAGTGAGCGGCAGAGACATGCAAAACACATGTACACACAGACACACTGGAGATGCAGACATGGACACACATATGTAACAGATGTACACACACAGACACGCAACATATATGAGCAGAAACACATGTGCTCATGAGTTGTGTACCCCTCTGGCACGCAAAGGGTTAATGTATAGAGAGGCATGTCAGAGTTAAATAGCAGTGGGAAGTGTGTTCATACCTGGGAACACTGACTTGTGAAGTCCCTAGAGGGGACTGATGTGGTGCTGATGTGGAGAGACAAATGGGGCAATCTGGGTTAAAAGTGGGTGGGGCTTAATCGCGAGTAGGGGGCGGGGCTTAACATAAATGTGAAAAAGTGTTAGTAATAGGCTGGGGAAGGAGGAGAAGTGGGAGGGAAATGCAAGTTTACAATGTGAGGGGTTTGAACACACTCCCTGAGGGGTAAAACTTGATACAGATCCCTGTGGCAGTCAGTGGGTTAAGTGTGAATCTGATGGCTGTCTGTCCTGTGTCTTGCATGGCAAATGGTGACAGTGAAGAAGTAATTCAGCAATGAGGGCCTACCTTAACCCTTTGAGTGCCATTTTGTTCCCCTGGTGATGCAGCACCGTTCAGTGGCTTTACTACAGGTCCTGCTGAGGCCACTGGGAGTCAAGGTGAGTGACTGTGTGTCAGCCATCTTTCTTTCTGGCTTTGTGTATGGGTGTGTGGTGCTGTGTGAGTGGGGCATGTGTGTGTTATACCTGTGAACTTTTACTTGTGGAGTCCCTCATGTGGTGCTGATGTGGAGAGAGCAATGGGGCAATCTGGGTTAAAAGGGGGTGGGGCTTAATCGCGAGTAGGGGGCGGGGCTTACCATAAATATGGAAAAGTGTTAGTAATAGGCTGGGGAAGGAGGAGAAGTGGGAGAGAAATGCAAGTTTACAGTGTGAGGGGTTTGAACACACTCCCTGAGGGGTAAAACTTGATACACAACCCTGTGGCAGTCAGTGGGTTAAGTGAGAATCTGATGGCTGTCTGTCCTGTGTCTTGCATGGCAAATGATGACAGTGAAGAAATAATTGAGCAATGAGGACCTACCTTAACCCTTTGAGTGCAATTTTGTTCCTCTGGTGCTGCAGTACAGGTCCTGCTGAGGCCTCTGGGAGTCAGGGTGAGTGACTGTGTGTGTGTGTCAGCCATATGTATTTCTGGCTTTGTGTGTGTATGTGGTGCTGTGTGTGTGAGTGGGGCATGTCTGTTTGGTGCTGTGTAAGTGGGGCATGTGTGTGTGTGTGGTGCTGTGTGAGTGGGGCATGTGTGTGTGTTTGTGTGGTGCTGTGTGAGTGGGGCATGTGTGTGTGGTGGTCTGTGTGTGTGAGTGGGGCATGTGTGTTTGTCTGTGGTGTAGGAGCAAGTGGCGGCCATATTGTTTTTTTCTGACTTTGATAGTGGTGGGCGGGCTGCATAGTGGGGGCGGGCCAACTCCCTGCATGATTGAATCACCCAATAGGAATAGTAACTCCTGCTTTATGCCTCCCCTGGGTGTGTTTTGGCAGGCACAAAGTCTTCTTTTATATATATAGATATATCATATATGTGATAATTCTCCTTTAAATATCATCTCATCTTGGTAAAGAAGGTCACGGCTTATTGTAATACCCACCTCAATGTAACATGCCCTTTCTGTTTCCAGTAACATATATATTTTGATAGGACAGATGGTTAATCACACGTAAAAGCATTATGAAGGAGAACGATTCCTATCTATCTATTATCAGCCAGAACAGTACACGGCCAGCCAAGATCAATCGGTCATACTGCGGAGATGGCACGTCACACCTTTACACTAATAGCCATTGTGTCATTTAAACAGTTCAGAGACAGTATGTGCTGAAGGGACACAATTACCTGATACATAAAGCATTAGGTCATCATATATTTCACAGGGAGAGACAGAGAGAGAGAGAGAAAAAGAGGGAGCTAGGGGTATAGAGAGAGAGGGAGTGAGGAGGGAGAGAGATGGGAGAGAAGCAGGGGAAGGGAGAGAGACTAAGAAAGAGAGGGAGTAAAGAGGGAGAGAGACAGGGGAGAGAAGTAGGGAAAGGGAGAGAGACAAAGAAAGAGAGGTGGGAGAGAGACTGAGAGGTAGAGCGAGAGAGGGAGAGACAGAGAGAGACAAAGAGATAGAGACAGAGAGGAAGAGAGAGACAGAGAACGAGAAGAAATAAAAATGTAAAGACGATCCCCCCAGAATCCAGTGTATAAAATATCGGTTTCAGACAAAACCAAAATAAGAAATCTCTCCATCTCATGTAAACTCATACATTGTTATAATTCCCCTCTTTTCGCCAATATATTCCATTTGACCCCATCTAGCTATGCCACCCCAGAGGTCGGCCCCTCCCCCTGTGACACACTGTCACCATATTGGAAAAGGGAAGGTGACGACACGTGTGAGATAAAATGGCGGCCGAGAGGAAAAACCTTGTGTTAGTTCCAGGATTTGAGCAGTGGGAGCCCAAGAAGAGCAGCCTTGTTAAACGCAGATAAATAGAGTGGAAGTGTCAAGTAATAAAATGTGGTTTCATTTAAGATGTTTTGGGTTTCAGCTGAGGGTTTTCCTATGTGTCAGTGTTCGCCAGCTGGCCGGGACACAGAGGAAATCGTACACACAAGCTACGTCTCAGGCCGAACAGCAGGAAGGAGAAGTGTGAAAAGCTGCTTCAGGAGAAAGCCAATTGGTCTTGGAACTCATTTTCTTATTCTTTTCATTCCATTCTTATTAATCCCGAACCGTGACCTGCGTGGAGATGACCTCATCGCCACCCCACGTCCCTGTAAGGCAGGTGCGAGAAGAATATTGCCTTTCTGCACGCACCTGTTTTTCCATCAATTTTCAACTTTCATTTGGAATTTCAGATAGTCTAACACTAGGACAGAGGTTTAGATTTAACGTAAGAAAGTTTTACTTCACTGACTGGGAGCTAGATAAGTGGAACAGCTTATCAGTAGTGATGAGCGAGCACCCCAATGCTCGGGTGTTCGGGTGCTCTGACCGAGCACCCCCTGAGGCTCGAGTGCTCGGCCGAACACCCGAGCCCCATTGAAGTCAATGGGAGGACTCGAGCATTACACCAGGCACCCCCTGCTCTGATGAGGGGAGGGTGCCTGGTCCATAGGAAAAGGGTAGAAAATTATGGAAACACCACAGAAATGGTTCAGGGACAGCATAGGGAGGATGTCTGGATGCATCTTGGACTCCAACATCGCTGCTGGGAACGATCTTTCGCCCGTAGTACGCCATTTTTACAGACTGACCATAAAACACACAAAAAGGAAAATAAAAACGACTTTAGGCGAAAAATTGTTACCAAACAATATTTGCTGTATATTTACTTGTATATCATCTGCAAATTATCCCAAAAATTTCCTTGATTTTCGGAAGTGAGGCCATGATTAAGAGGGAAACGTGCGCAGAGGCAAATTCTCCCAAAAATTTCCTTGATTTTATTGAACTGAGGCCATGATTAAGAGGGAAACGTGCGCTGAGCCGACCATCTAAAACATTATGGGTGAGGGTCTGCTGCAGAGCTGACCATCCTAAACATTATATGCGAAGGCCCGCTAGTGAGCTGACGCTATAAAACATTATATGAGAGGGCCCGCTAGAGAGCTGACCCAATAAAACATTATATGAGAAGGCCCGCTGGTGAGCTGACCTATATAAAAATTGGCAAACAGGGCCCGCTGGTGAGCTGGCCCTATATAAAAATTATATCACAGGGCCCGCTGGTGAGCTGGCCCTATATAAAAATTATAGCACAGGGCATATGGAAGAGGAGGAGGAGGATGAGAAGATTAAGAGTCAACCATATACCCGTTTTTTGGGTGGAAGGGGTGAATGGGAATACAGAGTATTCACATCATTGTAAATAACATATATAAAGTGAGTTTATGTTCCCCCGGGGCTTTCCTCCAGTGGAGTGGAGAAGTCAGGGGAAATCCAGGCCTTGTTCATTTTTATAAGTGTCAACCTATCAGCATTGTCGGTGGAAAGGCGGATACGCTTATCTGTTATGATGCCACCAGCAGCACTAAATACCCGCTCAGACAGAACGCTGGCGGCAGGGCAGGCCAGCACCTCCAAGGCGTAGAGTGCCAGTTCATACCACGTGTCCAGCTTGGACACCCAGTAGTTGTAAGGCACAGAGGGATCATTGAGGACGCTGACACGGTCTGCTACGTACTCCTTCACCATCTTCCAAAACTTTTCCCTCCTTGTGACACTAGGCTGCGCATCAGGGTGAGGGTGCTGGCGGGGTGTCATGAAGGTGTCCCACGCCTTGGAGAGTGTTGCCCTGCCTTTCTCGGAACTGCTGTGTGCTCCCCTTTTCTCCCCTTCTCGGTTGGCCAAGGTAGCACGTACTCTGCCGCCAGCGTTGTCAGATGGAAAATTTTGGAGCAATTTTTCGACAAGAACCTTCTGGTATTGCACCATTTTGCTTGTCCTCTCCACCGGAGGAATGAGAGATGAGAAATTCTCTTTGTAGCGGGGGTCCAGAAGGGTGAACACCCAGTAATCCGTGTTGTCTAAAATGCGTACAACGCGTGGGTCACGGGAAAGGCAGCCTAACATAAAGTCAGCCATGTGTGCCAGAGTACCAACAGTCAAGATTTCGCTGTCCTCACCAGGAGGATGACTCTCAATCTCCTCATCCTCTTCCTCCTCTTCTGCCCACCCACGCTGAAGAGATGGAACTAAAGTTCCATGGCTACCCTCTGTAGCGGAGGCAACCGTGTCTTCCTCCTCCTCCTCCTCCTCCTCCTCCGCCTCCTCCAATTGTCGCTGAGAAGACGAAGTGAGGGTGCTCTGGCTATCACCTTGTGTAAGCTCTTCCTCCCCCATTTCCACCTCTTCCACATGCAAAGCGTCGGTTTTAATTGTGAGCAGCGAGCGTTTCAGTAGACACAGAAGTGGGATGGTTACACTGATAATAGCGTTATCGCCGCTCACCATCTGTGTCGATTCCTCAAAATTGCGTAAAACCTCGCAGAGGTCTGACATCCATTCCCACTCCTCACTTCTGATTACAGGAAGTTGAACGGAGAGGCGACGACCGTGTAACAGCTGGTACTCCACTACTGCCCTCTGCTGCTCACAAAGCCGGGCCAACATGTGGAAGGTGGAGTTCCAGCGCGTGCTCACGTCACACAGCAGCTGGTGAGCTGGCAATTGTAAGCGCTGCTGCAGCTTCAACAGGCCGGCTGAAGCTGTTGATGACTTACGGAAATGTGCACACACGCGGCGCACCTTGGTCAAGAGATCATGCACATTGGGGTAGGTTTTTAGAAATCGCTGCACCACTAAATTAAATACATGCGCTAGGCATGGTACGTGTGTGAGCTTGCCGAGCTCCAAAGCCGCCACCAAGTTACGCCCATTATCACACACAACCATGCCTGCTTGCAGGTTGAGTGGCGAGAGCCACTGCTCGGTCTGGTGACTAATCCCCGCAACAGCTCTGAGGCCGTGTGCTGTTTGTCCCCAAGGCAGATCAGCTTCAGCACGGCCTGTTGACGCTTCCCCACTGCAGTGCTACACTGCTTCCAGCTACTGGCTGATGGGGGAGTGGCGGTGTGTGTAGAGAATTCGGAGGTGGAAACGGAGGAGGAGGAGCCAATAACGTAGGTGCTGGTGGAAACCCTGATGGAGGTAGGGCCCGCAATCCTCGGCGTGGGTAGCACCCGTGCCATCCCAGGGTCCGAGTCGCTCCCAGCCTCCACGACATTCACCCAGTGTGCCGTCAGGGAAATGTAGCATCCCTGGCCACAAGCACTTGTCCATGTGTCAGTCGTTAAGTGGACCTTCCCAGTAACTGCGTTGGTCAGGGCACGGGTGATGTTACGGGACACATGGTGGTGTAATGCGGGGATGGCACACCGGGAAAAGTAGTGGCGGCTGGGGGACCGCGTACCGAGGGACAGCTGCTGCCATCAGGCTGCGGAAGGACTCAGTGTCCACAAGCCTAAATGGCAGCATTTCGATGGCCAGTAATTTTGAAAGGTGTGAGGTTAGTGCTATGGCCTGTGGGTGGGTGGCTGGGTACTTTCTCTTGCGCTCAAATGCCTGGGGTAACGACATTTGGACGCTGTGCTGGGACAGGGAAGTGGATGTGGTCGCTGATGGTGCTTCAGATGCTACAGGTGCAGGGCGGGAGGTATGCGGGCCTTCGACAGGCGATTGGCCGGCACCGAAAACAGGGGAAGAGGAGGCAGTGGTGTGGCCTGCAGACACAGATGGGCGATCCAGGCGTTCCTCCCACTTACTACGGTGCTTGGATGCCATGTGTCGGATCATGCTGGTGGTGGTGAGGTTTCTAGTGTTCATGCCTCGGCTCATTCTGGTGTGGCACAGGTTGCAAACTACAATTCTTTTGTCGTCCGCACTTTCCTTAAAAAAACGCCATACCGCGGAACACCTACCCCTTGGCAAGGTAGATTTACGCAAGGGGGTGCTCCGTGGAACATTTGCGGGCCGGTTTGGTGCGGTCCGCCTTCTTTCTGTAGCCACACCACTGCCTCTTCCAGCCTGTTGCGGTGCTGCAGATGGCTCACCCTCAGGACTGCTGTCATCGCTCGGCTCTACACCTTCCCAGGTGGGGTCAGTTACCTCATCGTCCACCAAGTCCTCCTCCACTTCCTCACTCTGATCATCCTCCTCAAGTCTTGATCCCACCACATACTCAGTCATTGACAACTGTATAACATTCTCCTCAACAAGGTCTTGAGACGGAAATAGTGGTTGATTTAATGGCAACTGTGTCTCATCATCATCATCATCATCCACTACTTCCTTTGACCTTAAATGCCGTTCACATCTGTCATCTTCTTGTGATTGGGTAGCCTCTAGAGGTTGTGAATCAGGGCACAAGATGTCATGTTCCTCTGCAAGCGTGCTTGGAGAGAGGGTCAAATGAAGGATTGGTGATGAGACGAGCTCCTCACTATATCCCAGTGTGGGATCACTTCTTTGACCAGACCGTGTATGGTGGGAGGAAGGATGATCAGAGTGAGGATTATGTTGACCAGACTCTTGGCTACTGAGAGTGGACTTGGTGGAAGACAGGGTGGTGCTTAACCGACTGGAAGCAGTATCAGCTGTCATCCAACCGACCACCTGTTCGCAGTGGTCGGACCTCGAGAGTGATGTCCTGCGACGCCCTGTAAAATTACACATGAAGCTAGGTATGGTGGATGTCTTTCTTTCTTGTGCTCTGGCACCAGGCACAGTTTCTCCACGTCCTGACCCGCGCCCTGAACTTTCAGGATCACGTCCACTTCCCCGTCCCTTTTTACCCGCCTTCTTCATCTTACACAGAATATGTGACTTTAATATTTGAGTTTGAAAACTTAACAGTATTTCTTATTATTCTGCAACTCTGCACAGTACACAGAATAGGCTGCTAAACTGCGGTGAAACACACTGAATGGAATATGTGACTTTAATATTTGAGTTTGAAAACTTAACAGTATTTCTTATTATTCTGCAACTCTGCACAGTACACAGAATAGGCTGCTAAACTGCGGTGAAACACACTGAATGGAATATGTGACTTTAATATTTGAGTTTGAAAACTTAACAGTATTTCTTATTATTCTGCAACTGTACAGAGTACACAGAATAGGCTGCTAAACTGCGGTGAAACACACTGAATGGAATATGTGACTTTAATATTTGAGTTTGAAAACTTAACAGTATTTCTTATTATTCTGCAACTGTACAGAGTACACAGAATAGGCTGCTAAACTGCGGTGAAACACACTGAATGGAATATGTGACTTTAATATTTGAGTTTGAAAACTTAACAGTATTTCTTATTATTCTGCAACTCTGCAGAGTACACAGAATAGGCTGCTAAACGGCGGTGAAACACACTGAATGGAATATGTGACTTTAATATTTGAGTTTGAAAACTTAACAGTATTTCTTATTATTCTGCAACTCTGCAGAGTACACAGAATAGGCTGCTAAACGGCGGTGAAACACACTGAATGGAATTTGTGACTTTAATATTTGAGTTTGAAAACTTAACAGTATTTCTTATTATTCTGCAACTCTGCACAGTACACAGAATAGGCTGCTAAACGGCGGTGAAATACACTGAATGGAATATGTGACTTTAATATTTGAGTTTGAAAACTTAACAGTATTTCTTATTATTCTGCAACTCTGCACAGTACACAGAATAGGCTGCTAAACGGCGGTGAAACACACTGAATGGAATATGTGACTTTGATATTTTAGTTTGAAGACTTAACAGTATTTCTTCCTATTCTGCAACTCTGCACAGTACACAGAATAGGCTGCTAAACTGCGGCGAAGCACACTGAATGGAATATGTGACTTTGATATTTTAGTTTGAAGACTTAACAGTATTTCTTCCTATTCTGCAACTCTGCACAGTACACAGAATGTGCTGCTAAACTGCGGCGAAGCACACTGAATGGAATATGTGACTTTGATAGTTTAGTTTGAAGACTTAACAGTATTTCTTCCTATTCTGCAACTCTGCACAGTACTCAGAATGTGCTGCTAAACTGCGGCGACGCACACTGAATGGAATATGTGACTTTGATATTTTAGTTTGAAGACTTAACAGAATGTGCTCTAATCTGCAACTTTGCACACTAAGCAGAATGTGCTCTAATCTGCAACTTTGCACACTAAACAGAATGTGCTCTAATCTGCAACTTTGCACACTAAACAGAATGTGCTCTAATCTGCAACTGTGCACACTAAACAGAATGTGCTCTAATCTGCAACTTTTCACACTAAACAGAATATTTTTTTTTTTTTGTTTTTTGTTTTTTTCCCCCCACACAAAATAACCTGCTGCCCCCACACACAGTAGTCCTAAAAAGGACTTTTGGTTCTTTTTTTTCACAATTTTTTTTTTTCCTCCCTACACTGCCTTTCCCTTCCTATCCTCAGCTCTCCCTGGCTCAGACTGAGCCGAACTCGATGGTCAGGTGCTATACAGCACCCGACCACGGGTTCTGGCCAGCCAATCAGTGTAATGCCAGCAGCCAACATGGCTGCTGGCATTACACCGATGTCAGAGCCTCCCTGCACGTTTATTGGCTGCGCAGCAGCCGCAAAACGTGCGGGGAGGAGACCCGAACATGGCGGGCGAGCACATGCGGTACTCGTACGAGTACCGCCATGTGCCGAGCAGAGCGATGCTCGAGCCGATCCGAGCATCGGCCGAGCATGCTCGCTCAACACTACTTATCAGCAGAAGTGGTAAAGGTTAATACAGTGATGGAATGTAAGCATGCATGGGATAGGCACAAGGCCATCCTGAACATATGACAAGACCAAGGATCAAGTGGTATCCTACTGAAATGTGGTCGCTTTCATGGTGACCCTGCAAAGGGCGACATCAAAATGTTGCCCACTTAAAGGAGAACTATCACCCCACATGAAGTTTCCACCCAAGAATTACCCATCTGGCGACTAGCTGAACAATATAGTACTATTCGCCAGAATAATTACCACCTTACAGAGAAATCCTACTACTGCCGAGACTGACAGCCAGGCAACAGTGCAGACATCTTTGCTTAGAGATGTCTGCACGCCTGCCCTGTCAGTCCCGGTCTCCTGTAGGAGACGTTGCTTGGTACCTTAAAGGAGCAGTAAACTTTTTTATGAAATAATATATATTGTGGGGATTTTCCTATTGAGTAAAATAAGGATAGTCCCACTGCCGAGAGATTTATATTTCCAGAGTTATTACAGTTTAAACCCATGTTTTTTTACATTAGCAGTGCCCTCTAGTGGTCAAATTCTAATTAGAGTTCCTGTTAGATTCTAATGGAGAGGAAAGTCAGAAAAGTCAGAGACATACAGTTCTCCATAGAATGTGATAGAGACTGCTGAGTCACTTCCTGTCAGTTAGAACTATCAGGAAGTAAACACAGTGAATTCACTTCCTGTCAGTTCGAACTATCGGGAAGTAAACACAGTAAATTCACTTCCTGATTATTTAAACTACTATCATTTTGAATAAGACCTCTGACAGCGATGGGAGTGACCTTGTTTTATTCAGCAGGAAATGCTTTGTAAAATATGTGTTTTCATAAAAAAAAGTTTACTGCTCCTTTAAGGTACCGGAAGGGACTGACAGCGCAGGCGCGCAGATTCGTCTAAAGTGCTGTTCCCTGTCCATCAGTCTCAGCAGCAGTAGGATTTCTTTATATAATGTCAGATCTCTGCACTCATAAGACTTCAACGGGTGAGTAATAAAAACAATTTTGTTTATTCAAAGATACATTAAAAGATCAATCACATCGGAGAAAGACGTACTCCGCCACTCTAACGCATTTCACACACTTAAAGGGATAGTAATGTTTCAAAATAAAAGCAGCTCTAATTAATCATCATAGCATTTGGACTTTGGAGAGTGTTATTTCAATTCTGTCAGAGTTGTAGTTCAAGAGTAATTCAATGATAAAGTATCCCCCTCCCGCCCCTTTTACTGATGTAACACTGTTCAGCCAGATCAGAAGGGAGGTGACCAGGTAGACTGCAGAGAGGGACAATCTTCAATTAAGATAAGGGAAAAACCTGAAAAGCTTGTCAAGGGGGACAGGGCTTTCATTGTTCTCATAGGAAGAAGATTGTCCCCTGCTGTTATCTGTCTGGTCTATGGACTGCATTCCACATCTGAGAAGAGATGGCTTACACTAGGTAAAAGGGGCGGGAGGGGAAACTTTGCTTGTGAATATCTCTCAAACCATAAAGGTCTGAGAGATAAGACATATCGTTCTTCATGTTTTTTAATGCCTACAAAATAAAATAAAGATAAAACTAAGTATTACTATCCCTTTAAGGTGCTTATAGAGTAAGCACCTTACGGATGTGAATTGCATTAGAGTGGTGAGTACGCTTGTCTTTCTCCAATGTGATTCATCTTTTAATTTATCTTTGAATAAAATACATTGTTTATATTACTCACCATTCGCCACTACATTCTGTATCTGTGAGAAGTTGATCATCTCTTTTGCTGACACCTTGATTCATCACTTTTCTATTGGTAAGCACAGCTTTTTCTTACCCCCTTAATTCCTGTTACAATGGTGTAGGATCGGGTTTTTGAGCTGGTCAGTTCGTTTCCCTGTGCACCAATAACTTTGTAAATTTCTTTAAGCTGGAGCGCCAACCTACCGGATAAATAACATCTGTTATAGCCGACCCTCTCTTAACATGTCTTCAGATTTAAGGTCTTGTGCCAGTGGTTTCCAATCCATTTTTTTTTTTTGCAGAAGGCACCCCCGAACACAGTGTGGAATTTTCAAAGCCCCTGACATTTTATAGGTCATTTATCATGGGTGTAATGAAGGGAGAAAATGCAGAAATATATCTATAGTTGTTCTTACATCTCACACAGGAGTGACAGAACCAGCAGATTGTGTTTCCTCATTTCCATAAACATCTGTAATTCAACCTTCATAATTTCCAGTCTTCATAAACAGTATCTAGGACATAACAAAGTGCCACTGATAGGGGAGGTGGGTAATGTATTGCTGAGCAGTGTCAGTGAGTGGGGGGGTAACGTAGGGATAAGACAGGAAGTCAGTGCTAGGGGAGGTGAGTAATGCATTGCTGAGCAGTGTCAGTGAGTGGGGAGGTAATGTAGGGATAAGACAGGACGTCAGTGCTAGGGGAGGTGGGCAATGCATTGCTGAGCAGTGTCAGTGAGTGAGGAGGTAATGTAGGGGTAAGACAGGAAGTCAGTGCTAGGGGAGGTAGGTAATGCATTGCTGAGCAGTGTCAGTGAGTGGGGAGGTAATGTAGGGATAAGACAGGAAGTCAGTACTAGGGGAGGTGGGTAATGTATTGCTGAGCAGTGTCAGTGAGTGGGGAGGTAATGTTGGGATAAGACAGGAAGTCAGTGCTAGGGGAGGTGAGTAATGCATTGCTGAGCAGTGTCAGTGAGTGGGGAGGTAATGTAGGGATAAGACAGGACGTCAGTGCTAGGGGAGGTGGGCAATGCATTGCTGAGCAGTGTCAGTGAGTGAGGAGGTAATGTAGGGGTAAGACAGGAAGTCAGTGCTAGGGGAGGTAGGTAATGCATTGCTGAGCAGTGTCAGTGAGTGGGGAGGTAATGTAGGGATAAGACAGGAAGTCAGTACTAGGGGAGGTGGGTAATGCATTGCTGAGCAGTGTCAGTGAGTGGGGAGGTAATGTAGGGATAAGACAAGAAGTCAGTGCTAGGGGAGGTGGGTAATGCATTACTGAGCAGTGTCAGTGAGTGGGGAGGTAATGTAGGGATAAGACAGGAAGTCAGTGCTAGGGGAGGTGGACAATGCATTGCTGAGCAGTGTCAGTGAGTGGAGGAGGTAATGTAGGGATAAGACAGGAAGTCAGTGCTAGGGGAGGTGGACAATGCATTGCTGAGCAGTGTCAGATGTTTTAGGTGTCAGTGTCCTCCCCAAGTGGGAAGCTCTGTTTGATTATTCCTCCTGATTAATTTAGTTTACCCCTCTGGTGAAAACTCGCAGGCAGAGAGAGAGGCAGTTGTCTGGACACGTTGAGTAATTATACAGCTTCATCCGACAGTTCGGAGAACAAAGCTCTGCTGATATTATGCTCTGCAACTACTAAACATAAAAATTAGATTTAAAAAAAATGTCAAAAAGAAAAAAAATGTAAGTTCTGAGTACCAGAGGGGGTGTGCAAGGTATTGCTCAGCAAGTCATTTCCCACCCCTCTGGCTCTCAAATGGTTAACCCTTTCAGTGCCAGAGGGGTACGGAACGCATTGCTTTGCAATATGTCCCATACCCCTCTGGCACTTAAAGGGTTAAAATTATTAAAAAACAGGAAAGCACAGAATATAGTCGAATGGATACATTTAATGGAACTAAAAGGTATATGTGTAACACACTTTAACCCTGTGAGCGCTAGAAAAGTTGCCAAACGCTTTGCAAAGTAAACTTCACAAGCATCTAAGGGGTTAGTCTATATTTTTCAACCCTATTAAGCATTTATAACCATAAAACGCAGCCCTTTGGTGGACTTCAGGGCTGTATATACCATTTTTAAAGGGATAGTAATACTTCGTTTTATCTTTATTTTATTTTGTAGGCATTAAAAAAACATGAAGAACAATATAAGTCTTATCTCTCAAACCTTTATGGTTTGAGAGATATTCACAAGCAAAGTTTCCCCTCCCGCCCCTTTTACCTAGTGTAAGCCATCTCTTCTCAGATGTGGAATCCAGTCCATAGACTAGACAGATAACAGCAGGGGACAATCTTCTTCCTATGAGAACAATGAAAACCCTGCCCCCCTTGACAAGTTTTTCAGGTTTTTCCCTTATCTTAATTGAAGATTGTCCCTCTCTGCAGTCTACCTGGGCACCTCCCTTCTGATCTGGCTGAGCAGTGTTACATCAGTAAAAGGGGCAGGAGGGGGATACTTTATCATTCAATTACTCGTGTACTACAACTCTGACAGAATTGAAATAACACTCTCCAAAGTCCAAATACTATGATGATTAATTAGAGCTGCTTTTATTATGAAACATTACTATCCCTTTAAGGTGAATCTGGCTGCCTGTCACTGTTGTATGGGGAAATATTGAAAGTCAAACCACCCAAGGAGAACAGACTGGCCCCTGTTTTAATACACGTTTTCTTCTTTCAGGAAACACGTCTGTGGCGGGGATTGATATATTAGAATCTGCACAGGCCGGATTCATCATTAACATCCAATGGTAAATTCTCAACCACAGGAACGACTTGTTTGGCAGCATTTTTCCTTTACACTCTGGGATTTGCTGCTAGGCTATCCGCAGTGACTGTAATGACACAAAAGTGGGAGATGCACTAAAGCAGTGATAAAGAGGTGATAAAGTGGAGATAACTTCTCCAGTGATATCACTTCTCCAGTTCCTATGTTATTCTATGGAGCCAATACACTAAGGTTTATTCAGGTCTGGACATCTTAGTACATAGGCTCTATAGAATAACATAGGAACTGGAGACGTGATATCGTTGGAGAAGTTAAAATCCTAATGACCCTCATTAATTTTGCATTTATTCAAGAGATAACCTGGATGTAAGGTCCGTGGAAGAAGATGTGACAGTTACTGGCAATTTTTCCAAATTCCAGTTAACCCTTTCAGGATAAGAGGAGTGTGCAAAGCATTGTAAAAAAAAAATGTGTATATATATATATATATATATATATATATATATATATATATATATATATTGTTTCTCTGTTTGTGTAAATACACAATTCTTTGCTGTAAACACTCCACAACATGCTTGAAAAACGAGAGAAATCTCATCCTGATAAAATATTTTTCTAAATAAATAAAAAAATAAAATCTTGAACAAAATACCATACTGGCCACAGTTTGGTAATTTGGGGGTTAATATTAGGAGGCCTTACTTCCACTTTAATAAAAACAGCATTCACCACACACAGCCTGCTGCCTCTTAGTAAAGACAGCTGCAATGGGACCTAAGATGTATATCCTTGACACTTACAAACCGTAGTGGAACCCAGCCTCGTCCAGGAGGAATGCTTTGGGACAAGATAGAATTCCTGAGCTCTCATTATTTCACAGTCTAACGGCTATCAGAAATGGGGATCAAATGAACTTCATTCACTTCAAAAATATTAATAGGATTCCCATCTACCATTCTCCCAGCTGTGAAAACATTGTTCTACTGAGTCAAACTGTCTGTTATTGAAAACACAACATAGGAAAGGGGAGATGGCTAGAAAGAGGAGTACAATGCATATACCCTTGTGACTTCCCGAATTCGTGCCAAATCATGCACACAGTGGCAACACGCCATTTTAGACGCAGCTAACGTTTTCTTTTTACGTGACAGATGCTGTGCGCACATACCGAAGTTCTCGATTTGTGACTGTGGCTGACCAGCACGGAAATCAATCTGCTTCAGCTTACCAAGAAATTATACAGCCCATAAAAAATTAGTTTTGGGTGCCCGTGGGAGAGTACTTGTTGTGACACTGTTTAAAGGAGAACTAGCTAAAGAGAGACTAACCAAACTGGGATTGTTTGCATTAGAGAAGAGATGTCTAAGGGGTGATACAGTTATTTGATTCCCTGCTGATTTTGTACCTTTGCCCACTGACAAAGAAATGATCAGTCTATAATTTTAAAGGTAGGTTTATCTGAACAGTAAGACAGAATAACAACAAACAAATCCTGAAAAATGCATTTCAAAAAAGTTATAAATTGATTTGCATTTTACTGAGTGAAATAAGTATTTGATCTCTTTGCAAAACATGACTTAGTATTTGGTGGCAAAACCCTTGTTGGCAATCACAGAGGTCAGACGTTTCTTGTCGTTGGCCACCAGGTTTGCACACATCTCAGGGGGGATTTTGTCCCACTCCTCTTTGCAGATCCTCTCCAAGTCATTAAGGTTTCGAGGCTGATGTTTGGCAACTTGAACCTTCAGCTCCCTCCACAGATTTTCTATGGGATTAGGTCTGGAGAATGGCTAAGCCACTCCAGGACCTTAATGTGCTTCCTCTTGAGCCGCTCCTTTGTTGCCTTGGCCATGTCTTTTGGGTCATTGTCTTGCTGGAATACCCATCCATGACCCATTTTCAATGCCCTGGCTGAGTGAAGGAGGTTCTCACCCAAGATTTGACGGTACATGGCCCCGTCCATCGTCCCTTTGATGCCGTGAAGTTGTCCTGTCCCCTTAGCGGAAAAACACCCCCGAAGTATAAGGTTTCCACCTCCATGTTTGACGGTGGATGGTGTTCTTGGGGTCATAGGCAACATTCCTCCTCCTCCAAACACAACGAGTTGAGTTGATGCCAAAGAGCTCGATTTTGCTCTCATCTGACCTCAACACTTTCACCCAGTTCTCCTCTGAATCATTCAGATTTTCATTGGCAAACTTCAGACAGGCCTGTACATGTGCTTTCTTCAGCAGGGGGACCTTGCGGGCGATGCAGGACTTCAGTCCTTCACGCGTAGGGTGTTACCAATTGTTTTCTTGGTGACTATGGTCCCAGCTGCTTTGAGATCATTGACAAGATCCTCCCGTGTAGTTCTGGGCTGATTCCTCACCATTTTCATGATCATTGAAACTCCACAAGGTGAGATCTTGCATGGAAGCCCAGACCGAGGAAGATTGACAGTTATTTTGTGTTTCTTCCATTTGTGAATAATCGTACCAACTGTTGTCACCTTCTCACCAAGCTGCTTGGCGATGGTCTTTTATCCCTTGTTTTACTTAGCGGGATAAATCCTGCAATATATATATATATATATATATATATATATATATATATCCCTTTGAAGTGGAACTTTCACTGTAATTCAAGTCTGCATATTTGAAAATTTCATTAAAAACTGCCTATATGTCATGTTAACCAAAAGTCCAGCAAATGTACAGTTAAAGGGATAGTAATATTTCGTTTTATCTTTATTTTATTTTGTAGGTATCAAAAAACATGAAGAATGATATAAGTCTTATCTCTCAAACCTTTATGGTTTGAGAGATATTCACAAGCAAAGTTTCCCCTCCCGCCCCTTTTACCTAGTGTAAGCCATCTCTTCTCAGATGTGGAATCCAGTCCATAGACCAGACAGATAACAGCAGGGGACAATCTTCTTCCTATGAGAACAATGAGAGTCCTGCCCCCCTTGACAAGTTTTTCAGGTTTTTCCCTTATCTTAATTGAAGATTGTCCCTCTCTGCAGTCTACCTGGGCACCTCCCTTCTGATCTGGCTGAGCAGTGTTACATCAGTAAAAGGGACAGGAGGGGGACACTTTATCATTCAATTACTCTTGTACTACAACTCTGACAGTATTGAAATAACACTCTCCAAAGTCCAAATACTATGATGATTAATTAGAGCTACTTTTATTATGAAACATTACTATCCCTCTAAGGAGATATTCATACTTATTACCATATGCTAATTATGCTATTTGCCATACCTGTGTTGTATCAGTAATGTTTCATATGCTAATTAGGGTTTTCAGTGACGATTCTTATGATAATGACTGTTTCAGTGACATTTCATACGCTAATTATTTTTTCAGTGATGTTTCTTGTTCATATGCTAATGAAGCTTTCAGTGACATTCCATATGCTAATGAAGCTCTGTGCAGTACCAGAAATAAAATGGTGAATATTTTCTAAACTATATGTCTGCTGGATTTTAGTTAACATGACACAAAGACAGTTATAATGACATTTTCAAATATGTAAGGAAAATGCAAGGTGATACGTCAACTTTAACACTTTAATGCCAGCAATCTTTGAACTTTTCCTCAATGTCATGAACAAGGAGATGGCATTGATACCTCATGATGTTTGGACATAATGTAACACAAGACGCAGAGGAAAGGATGACCCCCAACCTCCTGTACACTTCCCCACAGTCCACCCCTTTGTGCATGTGATGGTCAGGGGATAATTATTGACCCCCGTAGCTTAGTAAATTAGCACAATCATATTATTATACCCCACAGTATGGGCCAAGACTACAAAGTCAAAGGTGGAACAATTCTGGGAAAACCAACTTTACCATTGAGTGTAAATAAATATTCCCCAAATTCCTACTGCTTTAAATGAGCCATTTATCTCATTGGAGTTTAGAGGGTTCTCCAGTGCGTTACCGTTTCCTTCTTTTCATAAAGATGTGGGAAAAACAGAGGCCGCTGATGCTCATTTGTCTGATAATCTGTTCACACTGTGCAGCCTTTGAAAAGTGCTATTCCCTCACTGAACGCAACTGTGCGAGGTTTAACTTGTTCCAGCTGTCCAATTCGGGACACCAAACTACCCAAAGATTCACAATTGCTTCTTTTTGAAGTGAGATCACATACATTAACCCCTTGGATGCTAGAGAGGTCTCGCAATGCATTGGAGACCTCACTGGCATTCAAGGGGTTCATATTATTATTTAGAAGAGACTTGTAGTATTAATTCACAATGACTTTCTTGTAAATTCACCACATTATTTTCTCTTATTGATCTACTTCATACTTCCCAAGTGTCCCTCTTGAGGAGGGAAAGTTCCTCTTTGAGACCCACATCCCTCTGTCCCTCTTTCCCACCCTGATGTCCTTGTGTTTAAGAGACCAGACTGTGTGGCGTGTATAGAAGTGTATCACCCTGGTGTCCCTGTGTTTAGGAGATGAGACTGTGTGGTGTGTATATAAGTGTATCGCCCTGGTGTCCCTGTGTTTAGGAGATCAGACTGTGTAGTGTGTATATAACTGTATCACCCTGGTGTCCCTGTGTTTAGGAGATCAGACTGTGTGGTGTGTATAGAAGTGTATCACCCTGGTGTCTCTGTGTTTAGGAGATCAGACTGTGTGGTGTGTATATAAGTGTATCACCCTGGTGTCCCTGTGTTTAGGAGATCGGACTGTGTGGTGTGTATATAAGTGTATCACCCTGGTGTCCCTGTGTTTAGGAGATCAGACTGTGTGGTGTGTATAGAAGTGTATCACCCTGGTGTCCCTGTGTTTAGGAAATCAGACAGTGTGGTGTGTATATAAGTGTATCTCCCTGGTGTCCCTGTGTTTAGGAGATCAGACTGTGTGGTGTGTATATAAGTGTATCACCCTGGTGTCCCTGTGTTTAGGAGATCAGACGGTGTGGTGTGTATATAAGTGTATCACCCTGGTGTCCCTGTGTTTAGGAGATCAGACTGTGTGGTGTGTATAAAAGTGTATACCCCTGGTGTCCCTGTGTTTAGGAGATCAGACTGTGTGGTGTGTATAGACGTGTATCACCCTGGTGTCCCTGTGTTTAGGAGATCAGACTGTGTGGTGTGTATAGAAGTATATCACCCTGGTGTCCCTGTGTTTAGGAGATCAGACTGTGTGGTGTGTATATAAGTGTATCACCCTGGGGTCCCTGTGTGTAGGCAATCAGACTGTGTGGTGTGTATATAAGTGTATCACCCTGGTGTCCCTGTGTGTAGGAGATCAGATTGTGTGGTGTGTATAGAAGTGTATGACCCTGGTGTCCCTGTGTGTAGGAGATCAGACTGTGTGGTGTGTATAGAAGTGTATCACCCTCATGTCCCTGTGTTTAGGAGATCAGACTGTGTGGTGTGTATAGAAGTGTATCACCTTGGTGTCCCTGTGTTTAGGAGATCAGACTGTGTGGTGTGTATATAAGTGTATCACCCTGGTGTCCCTGTGTTTAGGAGATCAAACTGTGCGGTGAGTAAAGAAGTGTATCACCCTGGTGTCCCTGTGTGTAGGAGATCAGACTGTGTGGTGTGTATAGAAGTGTATCACCCTGGTGTCCCTGTGTTTAGGAGATCAGACCGTGTGGTGTATATAGAAGTGTATCACATTGCTCTACAGCAAGAAAACGCAACATTAATGTTTGTGTGTTTCTAAATAGTCTGTGTAATTGCAATACTTTGGTCTTGTCCTAAATCATTTATTTATTCAGTTACACAAAGACGTGTCAATGGGTCATGAAATAACCTACAAATTCTCAATAATGCCCCACCCACCAGCCACGCCCCAGCAACAATATCTAACACAAAAGTGTTCCTCTTTGACCATTTTAAATGTTGGGAGGTACGCTACTTTCTTAGAAGAAAATGCAGCATTATGTCCCACAACCTTGGTACACAATGAAAGTACAAACCTGCATTGGGTTGCCACGTGTCCGTTTTTCTCAGGACAGTGAGAGTCTGTCCTTCTAGAACTTTAAAGGGGACTTGTAGAGGAAATCTCTTGCTGGTGTAGGGCTCTGCTGTGTGTTCGTACAACGTACACAAAAGAAGACTCATGAACAAGATGTTTATTTCACACTTAAAGGCACAGTAATGTTTCATAATAAAAGCAGCTCTAATTAATCATCATAGTATTTGGACTTTGGAGAGTGTTATATCAATTCTGTCAGAGTTGTAGTACAAGAGTAATTCAATGACAAAGTATCCCTCTCCCGCCCCTTTTACTGATGTAACACTGCTCAGCCAGATCAGAAGGGAGGTGCCCAGGTAGACTGCAGAGAGGGACAATCTTCAATTAAGATAAGGGAAAAACCTGAAAAACTTGTCAAGGGGGGCAGGGCTTTCATTGTTCTCATAGGAAGAAGATTGTCCCCTTCTGTTATCTGTCTGGTCTATGGACTGGATTCCACATCTGAGAAGAGATGGCTTACACTAGGTAAAAGGGGAGGGAGGGGAAACTTTGCTTGTGAATATCTCTCAAACCATAAAGGTTTGAGAGATAAGACTTATATCGTTCTTCATGTTTTTTTTAATGCCTACAAAATAAAATAAAGCTAAAATGAAGTATTACTATCCCTTTAAGTAACAACTGAAGCTTGAAGTCACCTCCAAAATACCCACCCATTTACCACAGACATCACACCGGACCCTGGTAAATATGCTTACCCACATTCATGATAATTTCTCTCGGACACTGGCTTAGGTTTCCCTGCTTGCTCCCCTGTAAGTCTGATGACCAATAAGGGACGAGTTATACCCAGAGAGATCTGAATTCTCCATAGATTGCCAGCAAGACTAAGGGGGCTCGATTCAATTAGAGTCGGTAAAAGCCACGGTAGGGCAAAAATGACCTCCAGCTGGACCACTGGATTTCAATTGCCCTACCAACATGAACTACAACGAGCACTGGGTGTCAGAACCTGACTTATAGCCCAACGTTCGTTGTAGCTGTTTGTTCCCACAACGCACACTAAATAGAATGAATAATGGGAACATCGACGGAAACTAGCTAACGGTCGATGTTTGAAACAGTGTCAATCATCTAGAGTGAGCTAACAAGAGTTACCCTCCCTACCCTTCCAAACACCAACACCCTCCCCCACCCTTTCTAAACTTAACATTACCAATACATTTTAAAAATACTAGCCTTAACACTGTCCCATACCTGTAACACTTATCCAGGGCCAGCGCCACCTATAGGCGAGGTATGCACCGGCCTAGGGCACACATGTACTGGGGGAGCAGGCATGCAGCAGAGAAGAGCTGCACCCAGGGCCGGTGTCGTGTATCCGTCACGCCCAGGAGGCGGAACCTGTCATTGAGGTCTGCCCGCTAGGCGTGTACAGACGCGTCATGCTCTGCCGTACCTGCTTTGCTCCTTCGTTGATGTCGGCTCTTTAGTAATGCAGAGCGCGCTGGGAGTCAACATCTCCCAGCACGCTCTGCATTACTGAAGAGAAGGCCGCGCGGGAGCTCCAGCTACAGGTCTGTGATGGGGGGCAAGTTTGGGTGATGGGGGGCAAGTTGGAGCTGAGGGGTCAAGGTGGAGCTGGTGGGGGCAAGTTGCATCTGATAGGGGGCAAAGTGGAGCTAGTGGGGGGCAAGTTGGAGCTGGTGGGGGCAAGTTGCAGCTGATAGGGGGCAAAGTGGAGCTAGTGAGGGGCAAGTTGGAGCTGTTGGGGCAAAGTGGAGCTGGTGGGGGCAAGTTGCAGCTGATAGGGGGCAAAGTGGAGCTGGTGGGTGCAAGTTGGAGCACATGGGGCAAAGTGGAGCTGGTGGGGGCAAGTTGCAGCTGATAGGGGGCAAAGTGGAGCTGGTGGGGGCAAGTTGCAGCTGATAGGGGGCAAAGTGGAGCCGGTGGGGGCAAGTTGGAGCTGATGGGGCAAAGTGGAGCTGGTGGGGGCAAGTTGCAGCTGATAGGGGGCAAAGTGGAGCTGGTGGGGGCAAGTTGGAGCTGATGGGGCAAGAAAAGAGGTGGGGTATAAGTAGGCGGTGTATAAAGGGGTGGGACACAAGGGGTGGAGCCAAGGGGCTGCAAAATTAGGATTTGCCTAAGGTGGCAAAAACCCTTGCACCAGCCCTGCACTTACCTGGAAGTCTTTGGTCCAGCGGGGTCTTCTGCACCCTCGTCTTCCACTGTAATAAGTCTTCTGTAAGCTTTTTTCTTCTTCTTTAAAGTGCCCCTACAAAAGAAGAAGAATCATTCAATCCAATGGCCCATTAAAGTTTCGCCACCAGCGCCACCCCGGAACCTTTCAGGCCATTGCCCAATCCAAACTGAGGGAAATTTGAACAGAGACTTGCCTCTGTTCAAAATTGTTCGCACACTCCCATTGGTTTGGATGTGGGATTACACAGTGTACGGAATATGCTCCATAGTAACCACACCTCCTAGCCAATCAGCTTCTAGCTGCAGGGATCACGAAAATGCGTTTTGTTATCCCTCCAGTTAGCCAATCAACCATTATTGAATGCTAAAGCTTTATTTCTCATCTGATGGGTGCAAAAGAGGGCAAAAGGATTTCTGGGTAACTGGAAACCCACGCTCTCTTGGCCCTTGCCACAATGAATTTGGTATGTCCCAAAATGACATTATTTTCTTTTACTATAAGTCCCTATATCTAGTTTTTTTTTTTTTTTTTTTTTGTAGGCCATGATGCAGATTAAAAGGCAGAAAATATTTATGCTTTTCCAACATTAAAATTACGACTTTTGGCACTCCACCTCTGACCATTGGGTGACTGTATTAAACTCCAAATCAACTCCTGCCATTCCCCCCGACTTCATATATCAGCGCAGGTTTGTGATTTCTGTGTGCGGAATGAAGAAGTGTTTGTCAGAGGCCAGACAGAATAATGAGACCCAGAGAGTAGGATCCCAGCAGAGGAACAGATTAAAGTGCACCATTCAGACGGGGAACATTATACCAGCACTGGGAAATAGAGATCAATTTTTTTAAAAATATGATTTAAGAGAACGCTGCGGAAATGGCCGCAAAGAACATCAGTCATAAATGGATACCGCCGTAAATCCTTCTGGAACTAACAATTTATTATCACAGCTTAAATGGGATTTCATTCTTTTGGAACTCGGGTGTCCTCAAAGACCGTTGCATATTATTTATGTAACCACTTCAGGACCAGAGACACCGCTGTGGCCTGCAATGGGTTAAACTTGCCCATAACTTTGCTACGTTATAGCCGTCATTGCTCGCTATGCAGGCGCTCTCTTGGGTGCAAAATAACTTTGTCACGCCGTATGACAACTTAGGTTAATTTGATAGAGTTCTCGGAGTCCCCTATGTGTTGTGTTAGCTGATTTTATATTTAAATTCCTAGTTTATGAGATATTTAGATTTAGTTATTTGTCATTTTATATAAATTCTATAGAACTGGCTGGCACGGTTATCATCCCATGGCGATTTAGCATCCCTGGACATCCCTATGGCTAAAAATAAGATTAGCCATTTTGATTATTGACTTTTGAGAGGTGATTTATGAAACCCCTTTTCTTCAGGTGTTAAAGTAAGAAGGAGGAGCAATAGTGTCTATCTGTCAGGGAGCGGCAGATGGGAGGGAGAACAGTGTGAATGTTAGTATGTGTTCCTCCCACTTCCCACCCACTTCTCCTTCCCACCCTGTTCCTCCTACTTCTCCTCCTTCCCACCCTGTTCCTCCTACTTCTCCTCCTTCCCACCCTGTTCTTCCTACTTCCCACCCACTTCTCCTCCTTCCCACCCTGTTCTACCCACTTCTCCTCCTTCCCACCCTGTTCCACCCACTTCTCCTCCTTCCCACCCTGTTCCACCCACTTCTCCTCCTTCCCACCCTGTTCTCCTCCCACTTCTCTTCTGTCCCACTCCGTCCCTCCCACTTCCCACCCACTTCTCCTCCTTCCCACCCTGTTCCTCCCACTTCCCACCCACTTCTCCACCTTATCACTCTGTTCCTCCCACTTCTCCTCTGTCCAACTCTGTCCCTCCCACTTCCCACCCTCTTCTCCTCCTTCCCACCCTGTTCCTCCCACTTCTCTTCTGTCCCACCCTGTCCCTCCCACTTCCCTCCCACTTCTCCTACTTCCCACCCCGTTCCTCCCACTTCTCTTCTGTCCCACCCTGTTCCTTTCACTTCACTCCCACTTCTCCTCCTTCCCACCCTGTTACTCCCACTTCTCCTCTGTCCCACTCTGTCCCTTCCACTTCTCCTCCTTCCCACCCTGTTCCTCCCACTTCTCCTCTGTCCCACTCTGTCCCTTCCACTTCCCACCCACTTCTCCTCCTTCCGACCCTGTTCTGCCCATTTCTCAACCACTTTATGTCACAAGGCATTAAGCCCCGCCCCACCTGTAATTAAGCCCAATTTACATCCCCCAGTCGCATCACATGACCCGTCTCCGGGGACTCAAGACGACAAAGTTCCCAGGTCTGAATATAATTGTAACGGATCCTACCCGTTACTGAGCCCTTGTCTGAACCTCAAACTATTTATTCAAAGACTATAGACATTTATTACTGTTTGGACTCTGTGCTGTGCCTTGGCGTACAAACTGGCCAGCTATTCCCTAAGAGAAAGACTTAAATTCATAGACTTTGGATCACATAGTATGTTTAATGTATGGCGAACGTTTTAGTTATTGTATGTGGTATGTTGAGGGTTTACTCCAAGGGAATAGGCAGTGAGGGGTTAATTATTTCATTATGTATTGCAGACTCCCAAGCCTTTTGCTTAATTATTCAACCCCTGGCCATTGTTAAGGAAATGAATATTCTGGCCACTCAAGTCCTTGGAGTGAGAACTGTCCTGAGACCCCCCTGCTGTGTGTGTTAATCCATTCACACCCCTCAGTCTGTGAGTCACCTATTGTATAGCCTGAAACTCTGTTGCCAGCCCTTTGTATTATGTTGTGAGTTGATTACCTCTGTGAATGCTCTCATTGTGTCAGCCCTTGCCTTTTGTCTGATGTGTTTGATTTAATCAAGTTCCCTATTGTATCAGGTTTCCCCATGTGATCCAATGTACTGTACTGTATATAAATATCTGTAGTTTGTGTCAATAAAGTGAGTTCTGTTTTGGAGTGAACAAGGAGTCCTGGAGCCTTGTATTGCTTATGGTCTAAAGTATCCACTCTGATACCCATCTGCGTCAAGTATCCTGAATCGCCGACCGCCTGCTGCCAGTTTCCTGTGACTTAACTTCGTGGACTGTCAGGCGGGGACGTGGACTCTTCCATGCTTCCCTGCTTCCAGCGATCCTGCGGCTGTTTCCAGTGACTGTCCATACTTCAACTGGTGCATCTGACGGCGCTTATCTGCGTCGAGAAGGAGAGACCCAGGAACGACGGCGGAAGGCAACGCGGTCCCTTCCCAGCTTCCGTTACATTGGTGGCATAGCGGTGGGATTTCTCCTTCATATTGGGTGCAGCAATTGAGGCATGGCAGATGTAACAGTGCTGGCAGACACTCTAGGAGCATACGAGGATCGCTACAGCGCCATCCGAATACAGTGGTGGACCCAGCTGGGTGATGTTATCTACGACTTCGTTCCAGAGTTGGATGCGTGCATTACAGAGGAGCTCAGAGTACAGGAGGAGTACTGGGACTTTGTTAAATACCTGGACCAGGAATATGGATCCGAGGGCCTTTTTGACTGGTGCCCAGCCCGCTTGCGATGGGACATCCAAGGGCTGGTATGGAACGCCTACCACATGGACTCTACTTTTGGGTGCCCTGACTCCAGCAGATACTGGGAGATCCGGGACAAAAGAGAGGACCGTTTTGGTGGATACATTCCTGCGGACTGCCAGGGAAATTTGGATATTCTGGCAGGATGTGAATGGGACCTGGAGCAACTATATGCTGGGTTCATTCGAGAGGTCCGGGAATTCCAAAAAGAGGAAGAAGAATGGGGGGGTAACGCATCTGAGGAGGACTTCAGCGACATTGAGGGCCAGGATTGTGTTACCCCTGTTCACTCCACACTGGTGAGTGGGAATTCGTTCCTCACCAGTGCCCCTGTTGTTGCCCCTGCATCAGGAAGTGGGAAAATTGCCCTGCCTGATACCCCTTTGGCCCTGGACTGTTTGTTGCCTGAGCTGAGGGGTGGGAATTCGTTCCCCCTCAGTGAAGAGAATGCCTCTGCATCAGGGGATGGGACGGACGTCTCCCCTGATAGGCATATTGCCCCTTCCCCTGTGTTCCCAGCTGCGGTGGACGAGACGCAGGTCCCCACCAGCAGCAATTGTATGCCCCAACTGATGGGTGGGAGAGAGCCCATCAGTCCCTGTGAACCCCCTGCTGTGGTGAGGGGAGAAGAGCTCACCAGCAGCCCCAGAAAGATGCCCCCTGTTCTATTGGAGAATGCCCTGGGAGCAGAGCAGTGTGTGCTCCCCAGGGTCACGGATAATGCCGCCTTGGGGGATGGGACTGCGGTCTCCCTCAAGGCAGAGAAGGCCCTGGAAAGTGATAGCCTACAAGAGGAGGACCCCAGCGGACTGGAAGAGAGCAGTGCTGCTGGCCCTCCTGAGGATATGTTGTGTGAACTGATGGGGGGAGAAGAGTGCCCCATCAGCCCCCCTGTAAACCCTGACCTGGTGAGTGGGAGCGAGCTCACCAGGGTCTGGGAAACCCCTGCTGTGGTGAAGGAGATGCAGGTCCCCACCAGCAGCCCCAGTCCGTCCCCTGTTGCTACTGCCCTGGAGAAGGGGAAGAGTGTGTTCTCCAGGTATGTGACTAAGATTGCGAGGAGGATTGAGACTGCCCTCCTCCAGAAGACAAGAGATGGCCCTGATGTGAGGGGCCAAGAAGAAGAGGGGTACAGCAGGCTACCACTCTGCAGTGCTGCTACTGCCCCTGGAAACCCTGGATGTTGCCCCAAGTTCCTCATGCTGGAGAGTAGGAGCGAGCTCTCCAGTCCCCCTGTAACCCCTGGCTTGGTGCGTGGGAGCAAGCGCACCAGGTCATGTGAAACCTTGGCTGGGATTAGTGGATCAACAGTCCTCATCCCCAGCCCAACGATTGTGTTCCCTTTCCCTGTGACCCCTGGCTTGGTGGATGGGAGCAAATTCACCGGGTCCTGTGAACCCCCTGCTGTGGTGTGTAGGAGTGAGCACACCACCCCTTGTTTTGCCCTGACACTGGTGAGTGGGAGCAAGCTCACCAGAAGCCCCAAGAAGGCGCTCCCCAACAATTCCCCTTTGAGCCCTGATCTGGTGAGTGGGACCACCGTCCTCATCAGGGATGTTACTGGGGCCCCTGAATTTCCTGAGCTCTGCCTGGCGGGTGGGAATGTGTCCCAGAACGTTGCCCCAGCCCAGGAGAGTGGGACAAACATCCTCTCCTGTTCCTCTGGGGCAGTGGCCCAACTAAATGGGGGAGATATGCCTCTCTCTCCACACTCTGATGCACAGAAGCCAGAGACACAATTGCCCCAGGAAGATCCCCCTTATAGACTGGCTTTGGACCCTGAGCCCCTGGCCCCAGACCCAGGAACATTGAACCCCAGCTCTGCATGGAGCATGGCCCAGGAGAGGCCACCCAATTTGATGATTGCCAGGACAACCAGGCACCAATTTCCCTGGCCCAGGATTAAGAACCGAGACTGTACTCCTGGTCCAGGACAAGAGACCTGCTTTCTATTTCCAGGCGTGGACAAGGGGCTTGCATTTTCTCCTGGCACAGGACACCAGGCTGAGTCATTGTTTCCCTGGCCCAGGACAAGGGGCTCCTCCTTTAAGACTGGCCTAGGACTAAGGCCTCCAGACTAATGAACTATCCAGACAAGTGGCTCACAACCTCAATGGTCTCCTACAGCTCCAAGTCAGCGTTTACTACTGTCCCCGCTGGCTTGGTACAAAAAGGGGGAGAAATGTAACGGATCCTACCCGTTACTGAGCCCTTGTCTGAACCTCAAACTATTTATTCAAAGACTATAGACATTTATTACTGTTTGGACTCTGTGCTGTGCCTTGGCGTACAAACTGGACAGCTATTCCCTAAGAGAAAGACTTAAATTCATAGACTTTGGATCACATAGTATGTTTAATGTATGGCGAACGTTTTAGTTATTGTATGTGGTATGTTGAGGGTTTACTCCAAGGGAATAGGCAGTGAGGGGTTAATTATTTCATTATGTATTGCAGACTCCCAAGCCTTTTGCTTAATTATTCAACCCCTGGCCATTGTTAAGGAAATGAATATTCTGGCCACTCAAGTCCTTGGAGTGAGAACTGTCCTGAGACCCCCCTGCTGTGTGTGTTAATCCATTCACACCCCTCAGTCTGTGAGTCACCTATTGTATAGCCTGAAACTCTGTTGCCAGCCCTTTGTATTATGTTGTGAGTTGATTACCTCTGTGAATGCTCTCATTGTGTCAGCCCTTGCCTTTTGTCTGATGTGTTTGATTTAATCAAGTTCCCTATTGTATCAGGTTTCCCCATGTGATCCAATGTACTGTACTGTATATAAATATCTGTAGTTTGTGTCAATAAAGTGAGTTCTGTTTTGGAGTGAACAAGGAGTCCTGGAGTCTTGTATTGCTTATGGTCTAAAGTATCCACTCTGATACCCATCTGCGTCAAGTATCCTGAATCGCCGACCGCCTGCTGCCAGTTTCCTGTGACTTAACTTCGTGGACTGTCAGGCGGGGACGTGGACTCTTCCATGCTTCCCTGCTTCCAGCGATCCTGCGGCTGTTTCCAGTGACTGTCCATACTTCAACTGGTGCATCTGACGGCGCTTATCTGCGTCGAGAAGGAGAGACCCAGGAACGACGGCGGAAGGCAACGCGGTCCCTTCCCAGCTTCCGTTACAATAATATAATCCTAATAGCCACCAATAATCAGTTCTGCATGAATTGGATCGCCTAAATTAATGTGTAATTAACATGAGATATCATGGGCATGGAGGCAGACATTTTTTTTTTTTTTTCTTTTTACAAACGTGGAGAGAACAGGAAGGGAGCGCTCACAGATCCACAATGTGCAAGGATCTAAACAAAAATATTTAAAACGTCAAAGTTTATTGTAAATTTAAATAAAAAGATTAAACCGTGTAACATACAGGGGTGATGGTATAAAGAAAAAGACAAACATAAGATTCACCTAACGCGTTTCGTAAAGCACATTACTTAATATGAGACGCGTTAGGCGAATTGTATGTTTGTCTTTTTCTTTATACCGTCACCAGTGTATGTTACACAGTTTAATTTTTTCATTTAAATTTACAATAAACTTTGAAGTTTTTAAGCATTTTTGTTTGGCTCCTTGCAAATTGTGGATCTGTGAGCGCACCCTTCCTGTTCTCTCCACGTCTGTTGAAACCTTGAGCTGAGGTTGTGGGGGGGTTGCACCGGATCTACAGGAACCATTTGACCAGGTGAGTTTTGCGGCTTATTAGAGCTTGCGCCTGTATGAGTTTGAGCCACCGTAATAATTGTATTTCATGTTTGTTGCTGATGGGTTTTATTTTTTTTTTACAAGACTCAAGGACCAGAAACTCCTCCCACTGATTTTTCTTTCAAACCCTGTTCCTCCCACTTCCCACCTCCCACCCATTCTTTTTAAGAATACTTTAGTGGGAGGAGTTTGGAACCCTTGGGTCCTGCAGTAAAATCCTGTCTGCCTCAATGAAGATGATTCGCAGTGCTAGTTAAAGATTCATGTTGTATGACCAGCGCACGCAGAATTGATTCTTAGCGGCCATAGTACGGTAATGGAGGTGGGTTTGGTATTATTTCGGGAAATGCTATCTTTCCATTAACCCTTCGAGTGCCAGAGGGGTTGCACACCCATCTGCCACTCAAAGAGCCATTCATTCGTCATGGGAAGCCTTAATGTTTGCAAAATGATAACTTTTTGATTTTTCCCTGTCATTTGTTTGTTCGAGTGAGCACTATCATCTTGGCTTTAGCAAAAGGATTTTTGCTTAAAAAGTTGGAATGTGTTGAAGGTTATAAACTCCATTAAATCGATGTGAATGATTACTCCCAACCCCGCCCCCCCCCCAAAGGGTGCATTTAGATTTTTTGGGTGCATCAGTCTCAGTATTTTTTGGGTTCATCAGCCTCATCTTATCCCTTTAACCCCTTTAAAGGGATAGTAATACTTAAAATGTAAAAAAAAATATGTTGTAGGGTTTATCCCCCTGAGTAAAACAAGAGTACTCCCACTGCTGAAAGGTACTTCATTCGAAAGTTATTAATTTTCAAAGTTGGATTTTTTAGGTACAATATCACAGTGGCCTGAAATTGTACAGTGGCGCTGTTGCTACACCATCCTATGGAGATTTATGGTCCCGGGACCAGAGCTGTCCATAGGATCGTGTAGCAACAGCGCCACTGTACAATTTCAGGCCACTGTGATATTGCACCTAAAAAATTCAACTTTGAAAATTAATAACTTTTGAATGAAACACCTTTCAGCAGTGGGAGTACTCTTGTTTTACTCAGGGGGATAAACCCTACAACATATTTTTTTAACATTTTAAGTATTACTATCCCTTTAATGCATTGCACACCCCTCTCTCTGGTTCTCAAGATGACAATGAGCAGTGAACAGAGATTGTGTCCTGTGTTTCTGCTCCGTTGTCCTTATGCGCTGGCTGCGTACATGCCGGTCCTTAAGACGTTAAGGGGGTTAAGGTAAGTTAGGGTTAATATTATAAGGTGTTACTTTTCCTTTAATAAATTGATTGCAGGATGAATGTACTGTAACCTGACTTCTGTGTCCTAGACCATAACCAGGACAAGTCGGTGTTGACCTGTTACTTTAACCCTTTGATTGCAAGAGGTATCCAATGCATTGTGTCTCTGGCACTCAAAGGGTTAAGTATTCTTTAAGAAAAAAAAATCTAAAATTGTGGGGCTTGTCCTGCTTAGAGCAACATAGGTATCCCTGTAATGGGAGATGCTGCATTTAAATGTTATTCAAGCTCAACTTTTTTTTTTTTTTTAATTAAACTAGAGTTTTGTATTGCGCCATCACATGGCGCTGTTGTAGTCACTTTCTATGCAGACCTTTAGTCTTAGGCTAAGCAGCAAAAAAAAAAAAAAAAAAAAAGACCCTCTGGATAGCACTTGCCACTGTTGCTAAGAGCTTGATTAAAATAAGTTTGAGCTTTGATAATGTTAGAACGGTGCATTTCCCGTCAGTGAGAATATGCTTGTTACGAGCATTACAGCAAATATGTTTTCTTAATAAAACTTTATGACTTTCTTAGACCCTGGAGGACCGCAGGGGGGTGTGAGAGAGGGGAACAGAGTCTTAGCAGAACTTAGTAAATCTGGCCCAAATTCAGACAGGCTTTTCACTCCGTGCGCAGCCGTTCCCATGGATTAGTGAAGCGACACAGGGAGCTGCTACCACTAGACGGTAACTGCTGGCGTCTCTGTCTCGTAGGACCTGGTGACAATCCCACTAATAGCCCTTCTGACTCGAGTCCAGGCGTTTTATCTTTATGTGCCGCAGACAAAATACAGACTCGACAGGAGTGAGAAATGAGGCCTTGTGAGCCCCGGCGGATCAGTCTGAAGAGCGGATAGGGTGTTCACAAAATTGACCCCCCACGGATGTCAGGCTGATCCCATAACAAGTGAAGGACTTCATAGACAGCAAGTGAAGGAATATCGAACTCGACCTTTACAGTCTATGGTGATTTAATTCTTCTTATCCCCCTGAACAGGTTAAATATTTATATAGTTACATAATAGTTTAGGTTGAAAAAAGACTTGCGTCCATTAAGTTCAACCCTTTTCCTATTCTTGTTTATCGCTGTTGATCCAAAAGAAGGCAAATCACCTCCCCATTTCAGCAATTTCAAATTCTCCTTCGAATGGGTAAAAAAAAATCCTTCTTGACGTCAAATGGCAATCAGGTGACATAAGCTTTTCTGAGGATACAGCCGCTGACTCTTTACTAAATGTGTATCCACAGAACTTGCAAAACACGATAGTTACTGTTTAATCCTTTGCGTGTCAGAGAGGTATCTAATGCATTGCAACACGCAGTATTAATCCAATACAAATATATATATATATATATATATATATATATATATATACACAAGACAGGGATAAGAGCATCAGGCTGCAATGCGTACTAGCAGGGGTAAAGTGTAGGAAAGTGAATCATACATTGGGAAGGGAACCCTGCCCCAAATATCTTACATCTAATTATCAGCTTAGTAAATAGGCATTGGGCAGGCACATGGACTTAAAGGGATAGTAATACTTCATTTTATCTTTATTTTATTTTGTAGGCATTAAAAAAACATGAAGAACGATATAAGTCTTATCTCTCAAACCTTTATGGTATGAGAGATATTCACAAGCAAAGTTTCCCCTCCCGCTCCTTTTACCTAGTGTAAGCCATCTCTTCTCAGATGTGGAATGCAGTCCATAGACCAGACAGATAACAGCAGGGGACAATCTTCTTCCTATGAGAACAATGAAAGCCCTGCCCCCCTTGACAAGTTTTTCAGGTTTTTACCTTATCTTAATTGAAGATTGTCCCTCTCTGCAGTTTACCTGGGCACCTCCCTTCTGATCTGGCTGAACAGTGTTACATCAGTAAAAGGGGCGGGAGGGTGACACTTTATCATTCAATTACTCTTGTACTACAACTCTGACAGAATTGAAATAACACTCTCCATGGCCCTAATATTATGATGATTAATTGGAGCTGCTTTTATTATGAAACATTACTATCCCTTTAAGAACGATTCCAGCTCCTGATTTAGAATCACATCACCTTTGTTCATCATCTGAATCTGGTGCATAATGATTGTACCAAAGTGTATAAATAAAAATTTCCATACATCCAGACGGGGCTTTTTTTATATACATTTGAACATTTTCAAGACAAAGAAAGTCGCTGTTGTTACAGGGCAAAAACGGTGCACTGTTAACCCTTTGGTTGCCAGAGAAGTATGCAATGTATTGCTCTGCAATGTGTTGCGTACGCTTCTGGCACTCAAAGGGTTAAAGTTAATCTGTCACCTCGATGCCGGTTTGCTTCTTTGAAAACTTCATTAAAACCTATGGATCATGTTAGCCAATAAGACCAGCAAATATACAGTTACACTTGGTACCGTATGCTAATGTTTGCTAGCTGCAGTACCCGTGCGTTTCCAGAGAGTTCACATATGCTAGTTAGGCTTTTCTATGGCATTTTTATGCTAATGAAGCCCTTTCAGTGATGTCATATGCTAATAAGGATCTGTGTCGCACCAGGAGACTTTCACTTTCCACTGAAATAAAAGGTCGAATATTTCCTAAACTTTGCATCTGCTGCTATTTTGCTTAACATGACAATTAGGCAGTTTTAATGAAGTTTTTAAATATGTAAAAGAAAATTCTAAATTCACCAATAAACATGTAGAAAAGAACAACAATGATCTATTAGACAAGATTTCCATTGTGAAGAAGCTGGGTGTAATTTTGTGTTTCATTAATAATTAGTGTTGAGCGAGCATGTTCGGCCGATGCTCGGATCGGCTCGAGCATCGCTCTGCTCGGCACATGGCGGTATTCGTACGAGTACCGCCATGTGCTCGCCCGGCATGTTCGGGTGGCGGGGATCTGTGCCGAAGGAGGCACAGATCTGAAGACGCTCCGCTGGACCACCAGGGACTGGAGGTAGGGGGCATTGCGGAGATGAAGGGGGCATAGCGGAGATGAAGGGGGCATAGCGGAGATGAAGGGGGACATTGCGGAGATGAAGGGGGCATTGCGGAGATGAAGGGGGCATAGCGGAGATGAAGGGGGACATTGCGGAGATGAAGGGGGACATTGCGGAGATGAAGGGGGACATTGTGGAAGGGGGGCATTGCGGAGATGAAGGGGGCATTGCGGAGATGAAGGGGGTTATAGCGGAGATGAAGGGGGACATTGCGGAGATGAAGGGGGCATTGCGGAGATGAAGGGGGCATAGCGGAGATGAAGGGGGACATTGCGGAGATGAAGGGGGCATTGCGGAGATGAAGGGGGCATAGCGGAGATGAAGGGGGACATTGCGGAGATGAAGGGGGACATTGTGGAAGAGGGGCATTGTGGAGATGAAGGGGGGCATTGACCAGGCACCCTCCCCTCATCAGAGCAGGGGGTGCCCTGGTGTAATGCTCGTGGCGCCCCATTCATTTCAATGGGGCTCGGGTGCTCGGCCGAGCACTCGAGCCTCCGGCGGTGCTCGGTCAGAGCACCCGAACCCCCGAGCATCGGGGTGCTCGCTCAACACTATTAATAATCCTATATAATAATTCGCCAAGTTGTGTGTAACGCCCGACATGCGCAGTACACACTGCTGCGCGTGCGGCAGTGATGCGCAGTAGAGACTGCCCGCGCCGCGGCTGATACAGAGCTGGGTGCTCCGAAGGAGCGTCCAGCTCTGTATCAGCCGAGGCGCGGGCAGTCTCCACTGCGTGTGACTGCCCCGCGACCAGCTGCCAGAGGCACTGTGGCCCGTGTAACGGGCTGTTCAACTAGTTTAAATAATAATTTATTAATGTTTTATTAATCTGCCAGACACAGATGACAAAAGTATTGGTTGCAGCTTTGCCCATAGTCCTAAGAATTGTATATGTTCTTATATTATTATCTGTTTGAGTGCCAGAGGGGTGTCCAACGCATTGCTTCACAATGAGTTGAACACCCCACTGGCACTCAACGGGTTACAATAAAAGGGAATCGGAAGTGAGGCATAAAGGTAGTAGGAGAAAAAAGTGGAGAGAGGATGGAGGTGCCAGATCTGCTTTGTACAATAAGTTTGTCTCTAGCACTCAAAAGGTTAAAAGCCCCATTTCAATTAAACAGAGTTTGGGGAATTTCTTCCAGAATCAGTCTTTTGTTTTGTGCAGAAGGTCCACCGCGTAACGAACAAGGAAGACATAAAGAAACGTGTCTGAAGGAAAGCGCAGGAAACCGACCCCATAAAAACCAGCGTCCTTCAAAAACCCCTGATTACCATAAACGTTACGAGCCTGAGAACGCAACGCACCATCCGTAGGGAACAGTACCACCATATGGTTTCATAATTCCTGCCGTTTTTATACCACGAGACTGTTGAAACAGTAATTCATAGGCCATTGACCCCAATGAACCCAAAGTGGTAAAATAAACCGCGGAGGAAAATGCATTCATTTAAACGGATTGTCCTAGGTGTATACCGAAGGACTAAGCTACATGAAGATACAATTAGATTGCGTCTCTTGGGCCCGTACCAGTAGGGGTCTCCTGTGTTTGGGGAAGCTAATAGTAGTAATGTTATACTGGAAGTCTGTTTCCATAATGATCTATTGCTGGGGTTGTGTCTTCAGAGGAGGCAAAGCCTCTCGCAGCCTTAATAGTCTCCTCCTCGTCTCAGGCCAATGCATTAGAACAAACTGGAGTAATTCTTGTGCAAACCAACGGAACCACAGGGGACAAAAAATTATCATGGATTTAAATTGGGCTTTTAACTCCTTGAATGCCAATACAAAGTTAAAAGCTGGTAGACATATTTGTCAATTTATAAAACACAGAATATATATATTCATCATGAACGAGGTGGGCTTACTCAGGTGGTCCGGGCTTATCAGCATGGTACTTGGGAAGTTGGTGGAAATTGGGGGGAACAGTGTGAGAACAAGAAGAAGAGGGTGGAAGTGGGAGGAACAGGGTTTGGAAGGAGGAGACATGGGTGGGAATTGGGAGGAACAGGGTTTGGAAGGAGGAGAAGTGGGTGGGAAGTGGGAGGAACAGGGTTTGGAAGGAGGAGAAGTGGGAGCAACAGATTGAGAGTGAGGAAGAGAAGTGGGTGGGAAACGGGAAGTACAAGGAGGGAAAGAAGAGAAGCGGGTGTGAAGTAGGGAGGGAAGAAGAAGTGGGTGGGAACTGAGATGAAGAGGATGGGAAGGAGGAGAAGTGGGAGAACAGGGTGGGAAGGAGGACATTTGAGCAGGAAGTTAGAGGACCAGGGTGGGAAGGAGGAGAAGTGGGAGGAACAGTGTGAGAAGGAGGAGAAGTGGTAGGAACAGGGTGGGAAGGAGGAGAAGTAGGAGGAACAGTGTGAGAAGGAGGAGAAGTGGGAGGAACAGTGTGAGAAGGAGGAGAAGTGGGAGGAACAGGGTGGGAAGGAGGAGAAGTGGGAGGAACAGTGTGAGAAGGAGGAGAAGTGGTAGGAACAGGGTGGGAAGGAGGAGAAGTAGGAGGAACAGTGTGAGAAGGAGGAGAAGTGGGAGGAACAGGGTGGGAAGGAGGAGAAATGGTAGGAACAGGGTGGGAAGAAAGAGAAGTAGGAGGAACAGGGAGTGAAGGAGGAGAAGTGGGAGGAACAGGGTGGGAAGGAGGAGAAGTGGGAGGAACAGTGTGAGAAGGAGGAGAAGTGGGAGGAACAGGGTGGGAAGAAATAGAAGTAGGAGGAACAGGGAGTGAAGGAGGAGAAGTGGGAGGAACAGGGTGGGAAGGAGGAGAAGTGGGAGGAACAGGGTGGGAAGGAGGAGAAGTGGGTGGGAATTAGTATGAACAGGGTGGGAAGGAGGACAAGTCTTTGGGGAGTGGGTGGAACTGGAGGGGAATTATATTTTGCGTACGCTTATTGAAAACCTCTGCCAAGCATATACGACACTTCCTAACATTTTAAATGTCCAAAGAATGGCACTTTTGTTTAAAGGGTGTTGCTGGGGGTAGAGCATTAAAGAGCATTTTTAGGTTATTTTATGATGTATTGACACCCTTTGTGTAACTGAATAAATAATATAGAGTAAGACCAAAGTATTTTATTTACATAGACTAATTTATATAAACAGATACTGACATTTATACAAACAATAATGTGAGTTTTATGGCTGTGGAGCGATGTGATACACTTCTATACACACCACACAGTCTGATCTCCTAAACACAGGAATACCAGGGTGATACACTTATATACACACCACACAGTCTGATCTCCTAAACACAGGGACATCAAGGTGATACACTTATATACACACCTCACAGTCTGATCTACTAAACACAGGGACACCAGGGTGATACACTTCTATATACACCACACAGTCTGATCTCCTAAACACAGGGACATCAAGGTGATATACTTATATACACACCGCACAGTCTGATCTACTAAACACAGGGACACCAGGGTGATACACTTATATACACACCACACAGTCTGATCTCCTAAACACAGGGACACCAGGGTGATACACTTATATACACACCACACAGTCTGATCTCCTAAACACAGGGACACCAGGGAGATACACTTATATACACACCACACAGTCTGATCTCCTAAACACAGGGACACCAGGGTGATACACTTATATACACACCACACAGTCTGATCTCCTAAACACAGGGACATCAAGGTGATACACTTATATACACACCTCACAGTCTGATCTACTAAACACAGGGACACCAGGGTGATACACTTCTATATACACCACACAGTCTGATCTCCTAAACACAGGGACATCAAGGTGATATACTTATATACACACCGCACAGTCTGATCTACTAAACACAGGGACACCAGGGTGATACACTTATATACACACCGCACAGTCTGATCTACTAAACACAGGGACACCAGGGTGATAATATACACACCACACAGTCTGATCTACTAAACACAGGTACACCAGGGTGATACACTTATATACACACCACACAGTCTGATCTCCTAAACACAGTGACACCAGTGTGATACACTTCTATACACACCACACAGTCTGATCTCCTAAACACAGGGACACCAGGGTGATACACTTATACACACACCACACAGTCTGATCTCCTAAACACAGGGACACCAGGGTGATACACTTATATACACACCACACAGTCTGATCCCCTAAACACAGGGACACCAGGGTGATACACTTCTATACACACCACACAGTCTGATCTCCTAAACACAGGGACACCAGGGTGATACACTTATATACACACCACACAGTCTGATCTCCTAAACACAGGGACACCAGGGAGATACACTTATATACACACCACAGAGTCTGATCTCCTAAACACAGGGACACCAGGGTTATACACTTATATACACACCACACAGTATGATCTCCTAAACACAGGGATACCAGGGTGATACACTTATATACACACCACACAATCTGATCTCCTAAACACAGGGACACCAGGGTGATACACTTATATACACACCACACAGTCTGATCTCCTAAACACAGGGACACCAGGGAGATACACGTATATACACACCACACAGTCAGATCACCTAAACACAGGGACACAGGGGTGGGAAAGAGGTACAGAGGGATTTGGGTCTCAAAGAGGAACTGTCCCTCCTAAAAAGTGACACTTGGAAAATACACATGTACTCTTTGTAATCCACTCATTTAAAGGGATAGTAATACTTTGTTTTAAAAATCTCTAAAACTGTAGATATGAATAATAGAATTAGATTAAGCTACTTCCCAGGTCTCAAAACTTCATAGTTTTTGTGTTTGTAGCATTTAAATTTCCCACCTTTTTCTCCTATCTCATACGTCAGAGCTCTAACTGACAAAGGCAGAACCCGGTCATTTGACCAGACAGAGGCTCTTCAGCAGAGCCAAAATCGCAATGTTTATGAAGAACTACTTCATTGGAACGGTCTACAAAGTGTGCTTGCAAACCAGACACACTTTGTAGACCGGTCCAATTAACACTTTATTTCTAAATAGAGCGATTTTGGCTCTGCTGAAGAGCCGCCGGCTGGTCAAATGACCGGAATCTGCTGTTGTCAGCTAGAGTGCTGACTTCTGGGAAAAGGCTGCGGTGTGTAGGTTTGTTGCGTGACCATAACGAGAATCCTTTGATTCTATGTGAACTTGCATTTATTTTTACGCAGCAAAGGTGCCGATTAGTATGGTGCACTAGTATATTCCCCTTCTGTTGTATCTGTGTATGCACACCACGGTCTAGGGATCATACAGGTACTGCACATGCGCAGTATGCATAATCGGGTCAAAAGAGCTGATTCCACGTCACTTCTGGTGATTCAGCCGCACCTGAAGTGACGCGTTTGAGAAATTCCATGGGTCCACTTTTTGGATAGAACACCTTCTCGGCTGCTGCTCGATCGCCACTCGGCGATGACAAACTTAAAGGGATAGTAATACTTCGTTTTAACTTTATTTTATTTTGTAGGCATTAAAAAAACATGAAGAATGATATAAGTCTTATCTCTCAAACCTTTATGGTTTAAGAGATATTCACAAACAAAGTATCCCTTCCCTGTTCAACCAGATCAGAAGGGAGATGCCCAGGTAGACTGCAGAGAGGGACAATCTTCAATTAAGATAATGGAAAAAGCTGAAAAACTTGTCAAGGGGGGCAGGGCTTTCATTGTTCTCATAGGAAGAAGATTGTCCCCTTCTGTTATCTGTCCTGTCATACAACCAGACTCACATTTGAGAAGAGATGGCTTACACTAGGAAAAAGGGGCGGGAGGGGAAACTTTGCTTGTGAATATCTCATAAACCATAAAGGTTTGAGAGATAAGACTTATATCATTCTTCATGTTTTTTTAATGCCTACAAAATAAAATAAATTTAAAACGAAGTATTACTATCCCTTTAAAGACACTGAAATGTGGAAAGTTAAAAATGCTTGATGATGAAATGCGATTGTCTTTATCTAATATTCCACCAAATATTCAAAAACTATGTTCATCCCATCAACCTCATACATCTCATTAAAATGGTAAGAAGTAGTTATTGGTGTTATTCACATTTTTTAAATTCTTACACATATTTACATATTGTTACTCATAAAGGAGAACAATCTTGGATATGTATGTTATCTTACAAATCATATATTTTTAAAAATATAAGTGAAAGGTTTTCATGAAATATGTTGTGTCCCCATATATTTTGCTATTACGTATGTATGTGTCCCTATCTCTTATAAGGGGTTAGTTTAACCTCCGGTTTGCTAGTCAACCTGAATTAACCCCTTAGTGACAGCCGCGCCCGCATACGGCTGTCACCTTAATGCCCGTCATACAGAAAAAAAAAACAATTGCCAAATGATTCCGGAGCCTCCGAATGGCATGCAGCCGCACGGAGACCCGGACTTCCGGTACTACTTCTGGGAATTACCAGGTACGTCCTCTGTCACTAAGTGACGGTTTTTGCGGGACGTACCTGGTAAGTCTATTGTCGGGAAGGGGTTAATGTGTCACGAAATGATGCATATCTAAAAAGTGTGTCATCAACATGTAAAGTTTGGAAAGTTCTGGTATAAAGTATTGAATATGGCTGTGTAGCGCACTGAGAACTTATTTTTTCTTTATCCTACTTTAGTGAATTATGCAAAAAAGTTTAAACCTTTTTACTAGAGCAGCAGATAAATTGTATACACACTAACACATAAACAATGGTACATTACACAGTCCCACGCTGTGGTTTAGTGTAGTAACTTCCACATGGTTCAAATTCTGAACTTTTATTTTACAAGGCACCGAAATCCCAGAATGTCGCCCCCTGTCCTCCTCCTTTGATGTGCGTACAACATGTGGCAGGTTCACTGGACTTTGTCAGCAATCACAGTGAGACTGAGACTTTTGAAGCTGTCTGGTGTCGGAATCCGTTGGTGCCAGACACCTACGGCTAACGCTCGGCCCTTCATAACAAAGGCAGCTCCCATCGAACAAAGAGCATGGCCGAACGGATTCCCCCAAAGGAATTCATTCCTCGGCTATTTTATATTTTGGGAATATGCCTTGACTCTGATGTCCTGTGATCTGCACTCTGTCTCTTACCGCTGCGCCTCACGCTTTGCTTTGACACTTTGTCACGGGGAATTTTGAAAGGGAATTGTAGATGCATGACAGGGCTCGCTAACGAGCGCGGCATGGAAACTGACGGATCCAAGCAGTGTTCCAATGAAAGACTCATGTACCACCGCAGGAGTTGGGACTGCAAAGCTGCAGGGTAGTAATTAGCAGTGATAAGCAAAATGACTTAATGGGGTCTGTTTAATAAAACAGGTTTTATTAACCCTTTGAGTGACAGAGGGGTACGCAGCGCCTTGCAGAGCAAGGCGTTGCGTACCCCTCGGGCACTCAAAGTGTTAAGATGCCATTCTATAAGCTTAAGAGGGACAATTTTGGAGCAAACCAACTTCACAGGTAGAAACCAATCATATTTCTGTTGATCCGAATGAGGATATTAACCTGTTGAATGCCAGAAATGGCTCTGACACATTGCAAATCTGCTAAATGAGGTGCTGAAATCCATTTTTTTCCCGATGTCTGTCTGATGTCAATTTACTAAGCTACATACAGCGGAATTCACCTCCTTAATGCCCCCTTCACCAAGGAGAAGATAGTGAGGCAATGTGTGGCAGTTTCCTGGGTGCTCCTTTGTGCTAACGCTTGGTTAAACTTTTGAATGCCACAGACCTATGCAATATATTGCTTTGTAATGCATTGATTACCTTTCTGTCACTCAAAGAGTCAATGGACTGTACAAAGAGTAGAGGAAATTATGGGATTATACATACCTCCCAAGATTTCAAATGGCCAAAGAGGGACGCTGGTGTTTTAGGAGGTGTTGCTGGGGGGCATGACTGGTGGGTGGGGTATTACAGGGATCTTTTAAAGGGATAGTAATACTTAAAATGTAAAAAAAATATGTTGTAGGGTTTATCCCCCTGAGTAAAACAAGAGTACTCCCACTGCTGAAAGGTGTTTCATTCAAAAGTTATTAATTTTCAAAGTTGAATTTTTTAGGTGCAATATCAGAGTGGCCTGAAATTGTACAGTGGCGCTGTTGCTACACCATCCTATGGACAGCTCTGGTCCCAGGACCATAAATCTCCATAGGATGGGGTAGCAACAGCACCACTGTACAATTTCAGACCACTGTGATATTGCACCTAAAAATAACTTTTGAATGAAACACCTTTCAGCAGTGGGAGTACTCTTGTTTTACTCAGGGGGATAAACCCTACAACATATTTTTTTCTACATTTTAAGTATTACTATCCCTTTAAGTTATTTCATGACCTATTGACACCAGTGGCATAACAATAGGGGTCCCAGGGGTCGCGCCTGAGACCGGGCCCATCATTCCAGGGGCCCAGCCGCCCCCTGCGAACCCATCGCCATTCCCCCTATCTCCTAAAGAGGGACACTTGGGAGGTATGGACCCCTAATATCTCCTAAAGAGGGTCACTTGGGAGGTATGGACCCCTAATATCTCCTAAAGAGGGACACTTGGGAGGTATGGACCCCTAATATCTCCTAAAGAGGGACAATTGGGAGGTATGGACCCCTAATATCTCCTAAAGAGGGACACTTGGGAGGTATGGACCCCTAATATCTCCTAAAGAGGGACACTTGGGAGGTATGGACCCCTAATATCTCCTAAAGAGGGACAATTGGGCAGGGCCGGACTGGCCTGCCGGGATACCGGGAAAAATCCCGGTAGGCCGCCAGCACTGGGCTTCCCAGGCGCCGGCCGAGGGCTTCTTCTATAATTATTCTCTCTCCCCTTGTGCCTCTCTCCCCCATGTACTTCTCGCTTTCTCTCCCCCTTGTGCCTCTCCCCCTTACCTCTTTTTCACTTTCCTGCACTGCCGACATCCGGAGCGCAACCACTCCAAACGCGGAGACGCCGCGTGGCGCGTGCAGGTATTTTCTTCCTCTGTTCTGAGGCCAGTTTAAAACTGGCGCCCAGACAGAGGAAGAAAACCCCTGCACACTCCATGCGGCGTCTCCGCGTTTGGAGTGGTTGCGCTCCGGATGTCGGCAGTGCAGGAAAGTGAAAAAGAGGTAAGGGGGAGAGAAAGAGAGAAGTACATGGGGGAGAGAGGCACAAGGGGAGAGAGAAGTACATGGGGGTGAAAGAGGCACAAGGGGAGAGAGTGAAGTACATGGGGGTGAAAGAGGCACAAGGGGTAGAGTGAAGTACATGGGGGAGAAAGAGGCAAAAGGGGGAGAGAGAGAGAAGTACATGGGGGAGAGAGAGAGAAGTACATGGGAGAGAGAGAGAAGTACATGGGGGAGAGAGAGAAGTACATGGGGGAGAGAGGCAAAAGGGGGAGAGAGAGAAGTACATGGGGGAGAGAGGCAAAAGGGGGAGAGAGAGAAGTACACGGGGGAGAGAGGCAAAAGGGGGAGAGAGAGAAGTACATGGGGGAGAGAGGCAAAAGGGGGAGAGAGAGAAGTACATGGGGGAGAGAGGCAAAAGGGGGAGAGAGAGAAGTACATGGGGGAGAGAGAGAGAAGTATATGGGGGAGAAAGAGGCAAAAGGGGGAGAGAGAGAGAAGTACATGGGGGAGAGAGGCAAAAGGGGGAGAGAGAGAGAAGTACATGGGGGAGAGAGGCAAAAGGGGGAGAGAGAGAGAAGTACATGGGGGAGAGAGGCAAAAGGGGGAGAGAGAGAGAAGTACATGGGGGAGAGAGGCAAAAGGGGGAGAGAGAGAAGTACAAGGGGGAGAGAGGCAAAAGGGGTGAATCAGGAAAGGGGGAGAGAGGCAAGAGGGAGAGAAAAAGGCAAAAGGGGGATGAAGACAAGAGTCAAGGCTGGATTAAGGCAAGAGAGGGATCAAGAGGAGGAGAATGGCGAAAGAAAAATCAAGAGGGGTAAAGAGATGCAACTTGACAAGAGGAGGAAAGAGGCAGAGGGGGGTCAAGAGTGGGGAAAAAAGAGGCAAATGGAGGGGGGATCATGAGGTGAAATGAGGGGCAATCAAGAGGCAAAAGGAGGGAGGGACCAAGAGGCAAAAGAAGGGGGGATCAGGAGGGGGAGAAAGAGGCAAGAAGGGGAGCGAGGCAAAATGTGGGATCAAGAGTCAAGGAAGGGGTGAAAGGGGGATCAAAAGGAAGAGAAAAAGGCAAAAGGTGGGGGCTAGAGTCAAGAGGGGAGAACGAAGCAAAAAGGTGGGAATGAAGAGTGGAAGAAAGAGGAAAAAGAGGGGAATCGAGAGTCAAGAGGTGGTGTATATATATATATATATATATATATATATATATATATATATATATATACTAGCAACATGGGACGGCGTTGCCCGTCATGTTATGACCATTGGGCGCACATGTTTGAAATGCAGACACACTGATAAACACAGACATATGCAGCATACAGGCAGACACATACCATGCATCCCAAGTGTCCCTCTTTGAGGGCCAAATCCCTCTGTCCCTCTTTCCCACCCTGTTGTCCCTCTTTTTAGGAGGTCAGACTGTGTGCAGGGCCGGTTCCACCTATAGGCGAGGTAGGCGCCGGCCTAGGGCGCACACGTACTGGGGGCGCGGGCATGCAGCGGAGAAGAGGTGCGCCCGCACACACCACGCCAGGGAACCACAACACAGTCAGGTCTGTGTCGCTACTGCGCTCCCTCATCTGGTCGGATCTTTAGTAATGCAGAGCGCGCTGGGAGTCATGATCTCCCGCCGCGCTCTCCATTACTGAAGAGAAGACTGCGCGGGAGATACAGGTATGTGATGGGGGGCAAGTTGGAGCTGAGGGGGCATAGTGGAGCTGAGGGGGCAAGTTGGAGCAGATGTGGGGCAAAGTGGAGATGATGGGGGCAAGTTGGAGCTGTTAGGGGAAAGCTGGAGCTGAGGGGGCATAGTGGAGCTGGTGGGGGCAAGTTGGAGATGATAGGGGCAAGTTGGAGCTGATGAGGGTCGAAGTGTAGCTGATGAGGGTCAAAGTGGAGCTGAGGGGGGGCAAGCTGGAGCTGAGGGGGGGCAAGTGGAGCTGAGGGGGGGCAAGTGGAGCTGGTGGGGCTGCTGGGGGCATAGTGGAGCTGATAGTGGAAAGTTGGAGCTGAGAGGGCATAGTGGAGCTGGTGGGGGCAAGTTGGAGCGGATGGGGGGCAAAGTGGAGCTGATGGGGGTAAGTTGGAGCTGAGGGGGCAAAGTGGAGCTGAGGGGGCAAAATGGAGCTGGTGGTGGCACGTTGGAGCTGATGGGGGCAAAGTGGAACTGGTGGGCCAAAGTGAAGCTGATAAGGGGCAAGTTGGAGCTGGTGGGGGGCATCTCTTACAGGCATCTCCAGAACAGGGGCAGAGTGGCTCAGGGGGCAGAGAGAGGACAATCATGAAAAGAGGTTGGGTATAAGTAGGCAGGGTATAAAGGGGTGGGACACAAGGGGTGGAGCGAAATGGGCGGCACAATTAGGTTTTGCCTAGGGTGGCAAAAATCCTTGCACCAGCCCTGACTGTGTGGTGTGTATTACTTTGCTCTACAGCAAAAAAGCAATAAACTTCAGTATATGTGTTTATACATTAGTCTGTGCAAATAAAATACTTTGGTCTTGAACTAAATCATTTATTCAGTTACATAAATAGCCAGTAATAGGTCATGAAATAACCTAAAAATTCTTACTAATGCCCCGCCCACCAGCCACACCCCCAATAATATCACCTAAAACTAACGTGTCCCTCTTTGGCCCTGTGAAATGTTGGGAGGTATGCACATACACAGTGAGCGGCAGAGACATGCAAAACACATGTACACACAGACACACTGGAGATGCACACATGGACACACATATGTAACAGAGATGTACACACACAGACACGCAACATATATGAGCAGAAACACATGTGCTCATGAGTTGTGTACCCCTGTGGCACGCAAAGGGTTAATGTATAGAGAGGCATGTCAGAGTTAAATAGCAGTGGGAAGTGTGTTCATACCTGGGAACACTGACTTGTGAAGTCCCTAGAGGGGACTGATGTGGTGCTGATGTGGAGAGACAAATGGGGCAATCTGGGTTAAAAGTGGGTGGGGCTTAATCGCGAGTAGGGGGCGGGGCTTAACATAAATGTGAAAAAGTGTTAGTAATAGGCTGGGGAAGGAGGAGAAGTGGGAGGGGAATGCAAGTTTACAGTGTGAGGGGTTTTAACACACTCCATGAGGGGTAAAACTTGATACAGATCCCTGTGGCAGTCAGTGGGTTAAGTGTGAATCTGATGGCTGTCTGTCCTGAGTCTTGCATGGCAAATGGTGACAGTGAAGAAGTAATTCAGCAATGAGGGCCTACCTTAACCCTTTGAGTGCCATTTTGTTCCCCTGGTGATGCAGCACCGTTCAGTGGCTTTACTACAGGTCCTGCTGAGGCCACTGGGAGTCAAGGTGAGTGACTGTGTGTCAGCCATCTTTCTTTCTGGCTTTGTGTGTGTGTGTGTGTATGGGTGTGTGGTGCTGTGTGAGTGGGGCATGTGTGTGTTATACCTGTGAACTTTTACTTGTGGAGTCCCTCATGTGGTGCTGATGTGGAGAGAGCAATCTGGGTTAAAAGGGGGCGGGGCTTAATCGCGAGTGGGGGCGGGGCTTAACATAAATATGGAAAAGTGTTAGTAATAGGCTGGGGAAGGAGGAGAAGTGGGAGGGAAATGCAAGTTTACAGTGTGAGGGGTTTGAACACACTCCCCGAGGGGTAAAACTTGATACACAACCCTGTGGCAGTCAGTGGGTTAAGTGTGAATCTGATGGCTGTCTGTCCTGTGTCTTGCATGGCAAATGATGACAGTGAAGAAATAATTGAGCAATGAGGACCTACCTTAACCCTTTGAGTGCAATTTTGTTCCTCTGGTGCTGCAGTACAGGTCCTGCTGAGGCCTCTGGGAGTCAGGGTGAGTGACTGTGTGTGTGTGTGTCAGCCATATGTATTTCTGGCTTTGTGTGTGTATGTGGTGCTGTGTGTGTGAGTGGGGGCATGTCTGTTTGGTGCTGTGTAAGTGGGGCATGTGTGTGTGTGTGGTGCTGTGTGAGTGGGGCATGTGTGTGTGGTGGTCTGTGTGTGTGAGTGGGGCATGTGTGTGTGGTGGTCTGTGTGTGTGTGAGTGGGGCATGTGTGTTTGTCTGTGGTGTAGGAGCAAGTGGCGGCCATATTGTTTTTTTCTGACTTTGATAGTGGTGGGCGGGCTGCATAGTGGGGGCGGGCCAACTCCCTGCATGATTGAATCACCCAATAGGAGTAGTAACTCCTGCTTTATGCCTCCCCTGGGTGTGTTTTGGCAGGCACAAAGTCTTCTTTTATATATATAGATATATATAAAAATGTACTCAGCCTAGGGTATCCCCAACAGCAGAGAGGAACAGCTGTTGGGGATACCCTAGGCTGAGTACATTTTTATATTTACCTTTATGGGACGTGCACTGCCATACTATAAAGTGTTATATGATTTATTTTAAATTTCAGTGTGTGCCACTGTCAACCATATCTATATATATAAAAGAAGACTTTGTGCCTGCCAAAACACACCCAGGGGAGGCATAAAGCAGGAGTTACTACTCCTATTGGGTGATTCAATCATGCAGGGAGTTGGCCCGCCCCCACTATGCAGCCCGCCCACCACTATCAAAGTCAGAAAAAAACAATATGGCCGCCACTTGCTCCTACACCACAGACAAACACACATGCCCCACTCACACACACACAGACCACCACACACACATGCCCCACTCACACACACAGACCACCACACACACATGCCCCACTCACACAGCACCACACACACACACATGCCCCACTTACACAGCACCAAACAGACATGCCCCCACTCACACACACAGCACCACATACACACACAAAGCCAGAAATACATATGGCTGACACACACACACACAGTCACTCACCCTGACTCCCAGAGGCCTCAGCAGGACCTGTACTGCAGCACCAGAGGAACAAAATTGCACTCAAAGGGTTAAGGTAGGTCCTCATTGCTCAATTATTTCTTCACTGTCATCATTTGCCATGCAAGACACAGGACAGACAGCCATCAGATTCACACTTAACCCACTGACTGCCACAGGGTTGTGTATCAAGTTTTACCCCTCGGGGAGTGTGTTCAAACCCCTCACACTGTAAACTTGCATTTCCCTCCCACTTCTCCTCCTTCCCCAGCCTATTACTAACACTTTTCCATATTTATGTTAAGCCCCGCCCCCACTCGCGATTAAGCCCCGCCCCCTTTTAACCCAGATTGCTCTCTCCACATCAGCACCACATGAGGGACTCCACAAGTAAAAGTTCACAGGTATAACACACACATGCCCCACTCACACAGCACCACACACCCATACACACACACACACACAAAGCCAGAAAGAAAGATGGCTGACACACAGTCACTCACCTTGACTCCCAGTGGCCTCAGCAGGACCTGTAGTAAAGCCACTGAACGGTGCTGCATCACCAGGGGAACAAAATGGCACTCAAAGGGTTAAGGTAGGCCCTCATTGCTGAATTACTTCTTCACTGTCACCATTTGCCATGCAAGACTCAGGACAGACAGCCATCAGATTCACACTTAACCCACTGACTGCCACAGGGATCTGTATCAAGTTTTACCCCTCATGGAGTGTGTTAAAACCCCTCACACTGTAAACTTGCATTCCCCTCCCACTTCTCCTCCTTCCCCAGCCTATTACTAACACTTTTTCACATTTATGTTAAGCCCCGCCCCCTACTCGCGATTAAGCCCCACCCACTTTTAACCCAGATTGCCCCATTTGTCTCTCCACATCAGCACCACATCAGTCCCCTCTAGGGACTTCACAAGTCAGTGTTCCCAGGTATGAACACACTTCCCACTGCTATTTAACTCTGACATGCCTCTCTATACATTAACCCTTTGCGTGCCACAGGGGTACACAACTCATGAGCACATGTGTTTCTGCTCATATATGTTGCGTGTCTGTGTGTGTACATCTCTGTTACATATGTGTGTCCATGTGTGCATCTCCAGTGTGTCTGTGTGTACATGTGTTTTGCATGTCTCTGCCGCTCACTGTGTATGTGCATACCTCCCAACATTTCACAGGGCCAAAGAGGGACACGTTAGTTTTAGGTGATATTATTGGGGGTGTGGCTGGTGGGCGGGGCATTAGTAAGAATTTTTAGGTTATTTCATGACCTATTACTGGCTATTTATGTAACTGAATAAATGATTTAGTTCAAGACCAAAGTATTTTATTTGCACAGACTAATGTATAAACACATATACTGAAGTTTATTGCTTTTTTGCTGTAGAGCAAAGTAATACACACCACACAGTCAGGGCTGGTGCAAGGATTTTTGCCACCCTAGGCAAAACCTAATTGTGCCGCCCATTTCGCTCCACCCCTTGTGTCCCACCCCTTTATACCCTGCCTACTTATACCCAACCTCTTTTCATGATTGTCCTCTCTCTGCCCCCTGAGCCACTCTGCCCCTGTTCTGGAGATGCCTGTAAGAGATGCCCCCCACCAGCTCCAACTTGCCCCTTATCAGCTTCACTTTGGCCCACCAGTTCCACTTTGCCCCTATCAACTCCAACTTGCCCCCATCAGCTCCAACGTGCCACCACCAGCTCCATTTTGCCCCCTCAGCTCCACTTTGCCCCCTCAGCTCCAACTTACCCCCATCAGCTCCACTTTGCCCCCCATCCGCTCCAACTTGCCCCCACCAGCTCCACTATGCCCTCTCAGCTCCAACTTTCCACTATCAGCTCCACTATGCCCCCAGCAGCCCCACCAGCTCCACTTGCCCCCCCTCAGCTCCACTTGCCCCCCCTCAGCTCCAGCTTGCCCCCCCTCAGCTCCACTTTGACCCTCATCAGCTACACTTCGACCCTCATCAGCTCCAACTTGCCCCTATCATCTCCAACTTGCCCCCACCAGCTCCACTATGCCCCCTCAGCTCCAGCTTTCCCCTAACAGCTCCAACTTGCCCCCATCATCTCCACTTTGCCCCACATCTGCTCCAACTTGCCCCCTCAGCTCCACTATGCCCCCTCAGCTCCAACTTGCCCCCCATCACATACCTGTATCTCCCGCGCAGTCTTCTCTTCAGTAATGGAGAGCGCGGCGGGAGATCATGACTCCCAGCGCGCTCTGCATTACTAAAGATCCGACCAGATGAGGGAGCGCAGTAGCGACACAGACCTGACTGTGTTGTGGTTCCCTGGCGTGGTGTGTGCGGGCGCACCTCTTCTCCGCTGCATGCCCGCGCCCCCAGTACGTGTGCGCCCTAGGCCGGCGCCTACCTCGCCTATAGGTGGAACCGGCCCTGCACACAGTCTGACCTCCTAAAAAGAGGGACAACAGGGTGGGAAAGAGGGACAGAGGGATTTGGCCCTCAAAGAGGGACACTTGGGATGTATGGTATGTGTCTGCCTGTATGCTGCATATGTCTGTGTTTATCAGTGTGTCTGCATTTCAAACATGTGCGCCCAATGGTCATAACATGACGGGCAACGCCGTCCCATGTTGCTAGTATATATATATATATATATATATATATATAAATAAATCAATCTCTATTGTTCTGGTGGCATTCAGATGTCTTTTAAAATGCGTGTTTTCCCCTTTTATAAACAAGAAAAAAATGGCATTATGCTATGGGGCTAGTATAATGACGCAATGCTATGGGGCTGGTCAGCAATTTTTTCCAGGGCTGGTTTTTATTCCCAGTCCGGCCCTGCAATTGGGAGGTATGGACCCCTAATATCTCCTAAAGATGGACAATTGGGAGGTATGGACCCCTAATATCTCCTAAAGAGGGACAATTGGGAGGTATGAGATTAGAATTGCTGATTTCCTCTGCACAGTCGTATGATATGAGCTCACACACACACAATCACACACACACAATCACACACACACACACTCACACAAACACACAGTCTCTAAGAATTAACATTAATTAGCTCTGTATTAGTTACACGTACGACCACTTTTGATGATTATCATGAGAAATGCCAGCAAGAGCCATTTCAATCATTTTGGGGGGATTTCCATAGTGTATCTTTGCACCCACTCATTAATAATAAAAACCCCCCAAAAAACTCAGTTTACACTACAGGTTATTTTGCTTCCGTTTTTAACCGTTTGAAAGACAGAAGTGTGTCCAACTAATTGCAGATCAATGCGTTAGTAACTAAATCATTGACTTAACCCTTAGAGAGGTCTCCAAAGCATTGCTCTGCAGTTTGTTAGACACCCCTTTGGCAGTGAAAGGATGAAATTAATTATGTAAATTGGTGCTTTATTCGCACTATATAATCTAAGGCTATGGTGGGAAACAGGTGGCTCTGCGGCCCTTTGCGGCCCTCAGAAGCTTCTATCAGACCCCAGTCTGCTCTCTGGTACAGTGGGAAGAGATAATTTCAATACATCCTATGCACTGTACTCTCACCCCAAAATGCATCACCTATCCTCATTAGGGTGACCACACACATACCTCCCAAGTGTCCCTCTTTAGGAGGGACAGCCCTCTTTTAGACCCAAATCCCTCTGTCCCTCTTTCCCATACTGATGTCCCTCTTTTTAGGAGATCAGATTGTGTGGTGTGTATATAAATGTATCATATTGCTCTACAGCAATAAAACACATTATTGTTGTTTAAACATCAGTATATGTGTTTATAAATTAGTCTGTGTAAATAAAATACTTTGTTCTTGTTATAAGTCATTTATTAGGTTACAGAAGTAGGTGGCAGTAGGTCATGAAACTGCATAAAAATTCTATATAATGCCCCACCCACCAGCCACACCCCCATCCACACCCCCAAAAACGCAAGTGTCCCTCTTTGGCAATCTGAAATGTTGGGAGGTATGCACACATCCCGGAATGCCAGGGACTGTCCCTTATTTGGGGTCTGTGCCCCGCGTCCCGGGTAATCCCCCCACCAGGACAACAAAGAGTCCCGGAATTGAGGAGCACGTGTCAGTCCAGCCAGCCAATGAAATGTATTTGCTATATGGTCGTCATTGGCTGGCTGAGACAGCCAATGAAGACCATATAGCAAATACATTTCATTGGCTGGCTGTACTGGTGCATGCGAGACAGCTGGGATGGAGCAGGTATGCTGGCGCTGCAAGTGAGACCCGCGACTCAGGATCCCGCCGGCGCTGACCATCTTTCTGAGGCTGACACAGAGTAAAAGTTCCCACTGGAAAGATGGTCAGCGCCGGCGGGAGCCTCAGCCGCGGGACTAGGGTGACCACATGTCCCAGAATGGCAGAACGGAAATGTGGTCAGCCTAATCCTCTTTCTTTTGCCTCCGAGCATATCGCCCTTTACATTGTTCTGCCTTAACCCCCTGGGTTCCAGAGTGGTCCTGAATGGGATAAATTTACTTTTTACAACACCTGTGTAGAATTTTCAAAGAGCTGCCCTTAGGATTTGGGACACAGATGCGGATATTGGGGTGTTGCTGTGCAGAAGACTGTGTGTGTATTTAATAGATCCAGAAGCTCAAATGATATATGATTCGGCGCAGTTGTCCGCTGCTCTCCCTGTGATCGTTCTACCATTCATCTTTCAAGCTCTAAGTAATTGTCGGATCATAAATCTCATGACCGGTGTCTGGGGCCAGGCAGTGATTCCCTTCCACCTTGTGCAGACGATGGAAGACAGACAGGTTGTTAAGTATATGATATATTATAAGATACTAACAGGGGAGGACAGATCCATATGTGTGCTTGTGCGGAGGACACCGTGGTGAGTTGATATTCCAATTTTACAGGGGCCCTATCACCTAAACATAACTTCGGTAACTTTGAAAAAAAACTTTACATGCAAAAAACAATATGGTGTATTAGCTGATTTTATTAGAAAACTAGTTTAAGAGCTATATAGATTATATTAATTAAGGCCGTGCAGATGCTTCCTGTCTTAATGATACATTACGTCCCCCACTCACTGACACTACCATTTCAGTGCTAGGAGAAGTGAATAATGCATTGCTGAGCAGTGTCAGTGAATGGGGGAGGTAATGTAGGGATAAGACAGGAAGTCAGTGCTAGGGGAGGTGGGTAATGCATTGCTGAGCAGTGTCAGTGAATGGGGAGGTAATGTAGGGATAAGACAGGAAGTCAGGGTTAGGGGAGGTGGGTAATGCATTGCTGAGCAGTGTCAGTGAGTGGGGGGAGGAATTGTAGGGATAAGACAGGAAGTCAGTGCTAGGGGAGGTGGGTAATGCATTGCTGAGCAGTGTCAGTGAGTGGGGGAGGTAATGTAGGGATAAGACAGGAAGTCAGTGCTAGGGGAGGTGGGCAATGCATTGCTGAGCAGTGTCAGTGAGTGGGGAGGTAATGTAGGGATAAGACAGGAAGTCAGTGCTAGGAGAAGTGAATAATGCATTGCTGAGCAGTGTCAGTGAGTGTGGAGGTAATGTAGGGATAAGACAGGAAGTCGGTACTAGGGGAGATGGGTAATGTATTGCTGAGCAGTGTCAGTGAGTGGGGAGGTAATGTAGGTATAAAGCAGGAAGTCAGTGCTAGGGGAGGTGGGTAATGCATTGCTGAGCATTGTCAGTGAGTGGGGAGGTGATGTAGGGATAAGACAGGAAGTCATTGCTAGGGGAGGTGGGTAATGTATTACTGAGCAGTGTCAGTGAGTGGGGAGGTAATGTAGGGATAAGACAGGAAGTCAGTGGTAGGGGAGGTGGGTAATGCATTGCTGAGCAGTGTCAGTGAGTGGGGGAGGTAATGTAGGGATAAGACAGGAAGTCAGTGCTAGGGGAGGTGGGCAATGCATTGCTGAGCAGTGTCAGTGAGTGGGGAGGTAATGTAGGGATAAGACAGGAAGTCAGTGCTAGGAGAAGTGAATAATGCATTGCTGAGCAGTGTCAGTGAGTGTGGAGGTAATGTAGGGATAAGACAGGAAGTCGGTACTAGGGGAGATGGGTAATGTATTGCTGAGCAGTGTCAGTGAGTGGGGAGGTAATGTAGGTATAAAGCAGGAAGTCAGTGCTAGGGGAGGTGGGTAATGCATTGCTGAGCATTGTCAGTGAGTGGGGAGGTGATGTAGGGATAAGACAGGAAGTCATTGCTAGGGGAGGTGGGTAATGTATTACTGAGCAGTGTCAGTGAGTGGGGAGGTAATGTAGGGATAAGACAGGAAGTCAGTGGTAGGGGAGGTGGGTAATGCATTGCTGAGCAGTGTCAGTGAGTGGGGGAGGTAATGTAGGGATAAGACAGGAAGTCAGTGCTAGAGGAGGTAGGTAATGCATTGCTGAGCAGTGTCAGTGAGTGGGGAGGTAATGTAGGGAGAAGACAGGAAGTCAGTGCTAGGGGAGGAGGGTAATGCATTACTGAACAGTGTCAGTGAGTGGGGAGGTAATGTAGGGATAAGACAGGAAGTCAGTGCTAGGGGAGGTTGGTAATGCATTGCTGAGCAGTGTCAGTGAGTGGGGAGGTAATGTAGGGATAAGACAGGAAGTCAGTGCTAGGGGAGGTGGGTAATGCACTGCTGAGCAGTGTCAGTGAGTGGAGAGGTAATGTAGGGATAAGACAGGAAGTCAGTGCTAGAGGAGGTAGGTAATGCATTGCTGAGCAGTGTCAGTGAGTGGGGAGGTAATGTAGGGATAAGACAAGAAGTCAATGTTAGGGGAGGTGGGTAATGCATTGCTGAGCAGTGTCAGTGAGTGGGGAGGTAATGTAGGGATAAGACAGGAAGTCAGTGCTAGGGGAGGTGGGTAATGCATTGCTGAGCAGTGTCAGTGAGTGGGGGAAGTGATGTAGGGATAAGACAGGAAGTCAGTGCTAGGGGAGGTGGGTAATGCATTGCTGAGTAGTGTCAGTGAGTGGGGGAGGTAATGTAGGGATAAGACAGGAAGTCAGTACTAGGGGAGGTGGGTAACGCATTACTGAGCAGTGTCAGTGAGTGGGAAGGTAATGTAGGGATAAGACAGGAAGTCAATGTTAGGGGAGGTGGGTAATGCATTGCTGAGCAGTGTCAGTGAGTGGGGGAGGTAATGTAGGGATAAGACAGGAAGTCAGTGCTAGGGGAGGTGGGTAATGCATTACTGAGCAGTGTCAGTGAGTGGGGAGGTAATGTAGGGATAAGACAGGAAGTCAGTACTAGGGGAGGTGGGTAACGCATTACTGAGCAGTGTCAGTGAGTGGGGAGGTAATGTAGGGATAAGAAAGGAAGTCAGTGCTAGGGGAGGTGGGTAATGCATTGCTGAGTAGTGTCAGTGAGTGGGGGAGGTAATGTAGGGATAAGACAGGAAGTCAGTACTAGGGGAGGTGGGTAACGCATTACTGAGCAGTGTCAGTGAGTGGGAAGGTAATGTAGGGATAAAACAGGAAGTCAGTGCTAGGGGAGGTGGGTAATGCATTGCTGAGCAGTGTCAGTGAGTGGGAAGGTAATGTAGGGATAAGACAGGAAGTCAGTGCTAGGGGAGGTGGGTAATGCATTACTGAGCAGTGTCAGTGAGTGGGGAGGTAATGTAGGGATAAGATAGGAAGTCAGTGCTAGGGGAGGTGGGTAATGTATTGGTGAGCAGTGTCAGTGAGTGGGGAGGTAATGTAGGGATAAGACAGGAAGTCAGTGCTAGGGGAGGTGGGTAACGCATTGCTGAGCAGTGTCAGTGAGTGGGAAGGTAATGTAGGGATAAGACAGGAAGTCGGTGCTAGGGGAGGTGGGTAATGCATTGCTGAGCAGTTTCAGTGAGTGGGGAGGTAATGTAGGGATAAGACAGGAAGTCAGTGCTAGGGGAGGTGGGTAATGCATTGCTGAGCAGTGTCAGTGAGTGGGGAGGTAATGTAGGGATAAGATAGGAAGTCAGTGCTAGGGGAGGTGGGTAATGTATTGCTGAGCAGTGTCAGTGAGTGGGGAGGTAATGTAGGGATAAGACAGGAAGTCAGTGCTAGGGGAGGTGGGTAATGCATTGCTGAGCAGTGTCAGTGAGTGGGGAGGTAATGTAGGGATAAGACAGGAAGTCAGTGCTAGGGGAGGTGGGTAATGCATTGCTGAGCAGTGTCAGTGAGTGGGGAGGTAATGTAGGGATAAGACAGGAAGTCAGTGCTAGGGGAGGTGGGTAATGCATTGCTGAGCAGTGTCAGTGAGTTGGGGAGGTAATGTAGGGATAAGACAGGAAGTCAGTGCTAGGGGAGGTGGGTAATGCATTGCTGAGCAGTGTCAGTGAGTGGGGAGGTAATGTAGGGATAAGACAGGAAGTCAGTGCTAGGGGAGGTGGGTAATGCATTGCTGAGCAGTGTCAGTGAGTTGGGGAGGTAATGTAGGGATAAGACAGGAAGTCAGTGCTAGAGGAGGTGGGTAATGCATTGCTGAGCAGTGTCAGTGAGTGGGAGGTAATGTAGGGATAAGATAGGAAGTCAGTTCTAGAGGAGGTGAGTAATGTATTACTGAGCAGTGTCAGTGAGTGGGGGAGGTAATATAGGGATAAGACAGGAAGTCAGTACTAGGGGAGGTTGGTAATGTATTGCTGAGTAGTGTCAGTGAGTGGGGAGGTAATGTAGGGATAAGACAGGAAGTCAGTGCTAGGGGAGGTGGGTAATACATTGCTGAACATTGTCAGTGAGTGGGGAGGTAACTTAGGGATAAGACAAGAAGTGCCTTGATTAGCACAATCTATACATCTAAATAACTCAAAACTGGATCTCCAAACAAAAAAAGTTAATACAACATATATATGATTTTGAAAGCTCTTTCAAAGTCACCAGCTGGTATGCTGATTTTGGGTGACCGAGTCTGGATGTTATCCTGAACAATCCTTCTGTTTGGTCAGGAACACAGGTAAGTAGATTTTGGCTTATAACACTCATTATACACAAGCGTCCAATGGCTGGTTGAGGACGATATTCCTTGTAGTCCTTAAAAGCTGGAGAGACACAGGTTGTACCCCTAGACAGGCACAAAAAAAGAACCAACTTCCAGGAATTCCTTGTTTTTTCAGCTGGTTCATATTACTTTATTTTATTTACTGTAAAATAAAAACTAGGCATTTTGGTTTTAATGTAAGTAACTGTTTACAATATCTTAGTATTAACAGCAGATTGTGGTCAGTTGGGTTGAAAACCCCAATTGGAAGGAATGTTGCCGGTGACTCTCCGCTCCAGACTTGATTGATTTTCTAGTCGTGTTTAGGACTGGAAGGATTAATCGCTACCCTGTGAGCCTTTCTGCCTGCACTCAGCACCTCAGAGGCTTTAGACAGATTATGTGCTGTGCGCAACAAGGAGCCGCCGGATAAGCACTGTGCTCTCCAATCACGTCAACACGAAGGCACATATGTGAGTTCTTATGGGTGCCCCTGTTCTGAATTTGGGGAGTTTGGTGGGAAAGACATAACCTAGGGATAGCAAAGGGTTGGATCTCCAGCTGTCGGGGACTGCAATTCTCATCATCCTTAACCCCTTAAGGACCATTGCCATGCCAGGACCGTCACGGCGGTCCAGCACTTAAGGACCATTGACAGTCCTGGCGCGGCATTGAGTTCAGGGTTCCTGGCGCGGCTGCTCGCCGCTCTGGAAGCCCTGAACCTGGAAGCGATAAAAAAATAATGCCCTGTGGTCCTCAAGGGCCAGCCACGTGTGCGCGCCGGTCCTTAAGGGGTTAAGGACAGGCACTCACGCATGTGGCCAGCACTTAAGGACCACGGAGCATTTTTTTTTTTTTTTTGCAGTCTGATTAAGGGCTCCCCAAAAGGTGTGCAGCTACGCTGGGAGCCCTGAAATCCATGACGTACATATTCGGCATGGTTCCTTGTCGCACGTTGGACCCATGCCGTACATGTACGTCCTTGGACCTTAAGGGGTTAACCAGAGACTCAAAGGTTGCCTGCTTTTGGACATCCAAACTGAGGCCCTGGAGCCATTCGCCGTCATTCCAGCCCTTCATTCAATATCTGCTAAAAGAACACAAAACAGATACAAATGATACACTTAAACACCTTATACCAAATGTAACAAATATTAGTATGGCTGGTAGGAAGTGGCATTTGGGAGGGAGAGTGCCAGGTTAATATCTGGCTGATTTGACATCTCAGTGCTGCCTGATTTGCATTAATCACCTATTTTTATGTTTCCCATCCTTTGTCAATATAGCTTATAAGATATTGTTAGGGAACCAGACAGACACAAAAATGTAAAATGCAAAAAACACCTTTATTAAAATAACAAAAGCAAATTTGTGATCCAAGAGCATAAACCAAAAGACAAGTCGGGGTCGGGAACCAAGACAGGTACTCAGACAAACCGGGGTCAGGAATACGGAGATCAGTGATGTCAGGAACAAGCCAGGAGTCAGGAGCCAGAAGGGATGTCAGAGGAAGCCAGGTCATACACAGGTAATCAGGAGAACGCACTTGCAGCCAGAAGCAGACACAAGGGCAAGGAGAAAGTGAGCCTAGCTGCTTTAAATACCCTGGAAGGGGTTGGCTGATAACAGTCAGGTGAGTAACCATGGAGACTGAGAGGTCAAGGCAGCATCAGCTGACTCAGTCTGACAAAGGGAAGGGATGGCAGCAGTAATCAACAGCCGATTGTCAGACCAGATCAGTCAAACCATGATAGATATTTAGTTTTATTTATTTGTAAAATTAGGCAGGGTTGCCTGGCACAAACTGGCATGTCAGATACTAACATTCTACTCTCCTTTCCAACTGTCGCTTTCTACCAGCCAGATACTAACATTGCACTCTCCCTCCCATCTGCCACTCCCGCCAGTCAGTGCTGGAAAATTTGCATAAGTGATAATTTCACTTTAAGGCAGCTCTAGTTAGCCCTTAACGCTCCGGCTCTTGGAGACTAACACTCCCATCAACCACACCCTGCAGTTTTGGGGCATCGAAACTGCAGGTTAATTATAAAATTAAAAGGGAAGTAAAAATTCAATATAATACTTCTTTTAAAGGGATAGTAATACTTTGTTTTATCTTTATTTTATTTTGTAGGCATTAAAAAAACATGAAGAACGATATAAGTCTTATCTCTCAAACCTTTATGGTTTGAGAGATATTCACAAGCAAAGTTTCCCCTCCCGCCCCTTTTACCTAGTGTAAGCCATCTCTTCTCAGATGTGGAATCTAGTCCATAGACCAGACAGATAACAGCAGGGGACAATCTTCTTCCTATGAGAACAATGAAAGCCCTGACCCCCTTGACAAGTTTTTCATGTTTTTCCTTTATCTTAATTGAAGATTGTCCCTCTCTGCAGTCTACCTGGGCACCTCCCTTCTGCTCTGGCTGAGCAGTGTTACATCAGTAAAAGGGGCAGGAGGGGGATACTTTGTCATTGAATTACTCCTGAACTACAACTCTGACAGAATTGATATAACACTCTCCAAAGTCCAAATACTATGATGATTAATTAGAGCTGCTTTTATTATGAAACATTACTATCGCTTTAAACTACTGGTATTGTCCCCAGAGCCACTGTAACTGAGTTTCCATAGAATGAAACTCACCAATTCCCTCACCAATACCTCGGGAGATCTCCGTGATCTTCAGGGAAGGGTGATGTCAGCACCTAACTCAGAGATTAGTAGAGATTTCTGTGTTCTCCATAGATTTCTGTTGATGCTGAATTTGCCAAGACAGGGCTTCCATGTTAAAACAGAGATATTGATTCCTCTCCCATATGAAGTGAGGAGCTGACATGAACCAGCCCTGTAGGTCATGGAGATCTGAAGGGGTAACAAAGAGCAAATGGGGGAGTTCTAAGCTCTATGAACTTGGTTACCATAGCTGTGAGGACACTGGCTGTATTTTAAAAAGCATCTTCTATTGACTCTCAATGCACATATAAAGGAACTTTATTGCCTACAACAACGTGATGAGTTTGAAAGAGCTTTCGGACTCACCTGTATGTTGTGTTACTTATCTTTTTATGTAGAAAACCAGTTTGGGGTTATTTAGATTTATAGATGATGGTAATTAAGTCAAGCCGTGAATGCACTTCTTGTTTTAGGCATACAGTGGGGGAGGTTCACTAAGCAGTGATAAAGTGGAGATGATATCACAGTGATATCAATTCCTCTGATATTCTATTCTTCAACTTTGGAGATGTTAGTGCATAGGCTCCATAGAATAACATAGGAACTGGAGAAGTGATATCACTGGAGTGAAGCGAAGTGATCACTGATTTATCACCTCTTTATCACCACTTAGTGAATCTCCCCCATGATTTCCCACACTCACTGTCACCTAACCCCTTCAATGGTAGGGGAGATGGGCAATGCATTACTGAGTATGGTTAAACAGGAAATGCCGGCATGGCATGCCTTAATTAGCATAATCTATACATTTAAATAACTAAAAAAATAGTTTCCTAAATAAAAAATATTTAACACAAAATATAGGTGATTTGTAAAGATCTTTCAAAATAAAGAAATTTATTTTAGGTGATAGTTTCCCTTTAAAACCACTGGATGGTAAAAATAGATTGCACACACCTCTGGCATTCAAACACTTACTGCATTTTTAAAACTATCACAAGATAAACCTGAAATATGGAAAATGAAGTCATGGTCTTCGTCTCAAGGTCAAATACACATATACCTCCATTGGTCAAGGTCGCTTGTGCAGATATGCGTTAAGATGGAATGTGTGTGTGTGCGTGATATCCACAGTCTCGTTTCACTACAAACCCTCTGTCTCTGGTGTCGTTCTTAAGATAAGACCCATGAGGTCATGTCTACAACAGTGAAGTTTACATCAAAATACCCAAAACAAAGCTTCTTTCATGTCCAGAAAACAGAGGACTGGTATCGCTGTGTTTAACACTCACAGTGCTCATTATATAAGTTTAGTAGCCATGAAGGAGAGATTAAAAAGGGAAATGCTTATTTAATGATACATTAATTTCATACGATTTCTTATCTTAAGCTTTAAGCACCAGAGTGGTATACAAATAATGCATTGCACATTCCTCTGGTCATTCAAATATTAAAGGAAAATGTATTCATATCAACTGACTTTTATTACTTTACTTAGGTAGGAGTCCATCACACAGCAGTCAGGTGTATCTGTATAATTACTGTGTGTAACAGAAGCACTTACCTAGGTAGGAGTCCATCACACAGCAGTCAGGTGTATCTATATAATTACTGTGTGTAACAGAAGCGCTTACCTAGGCAGAAGTCCATCACACAGCAGTCAGGTGTATCTATAGAATTACTGTGTGTAACAGAAGCACTTACCTAGGTAGGAGTCCATCACACAGCAGTCAGGTGTATGTATATAATTACTGTATGTAACAGAAGCACTTACCTAGGTAGGAGTCCATCACACAGCAGTCAGGTGTATCTATATAATTACTGTGTGTAACAGAAACATTTACCTAGGTAGGAGTCCATCATACAGCAGTCAGGTGTATCTATATAATTACTGTGTGTAACAGAAGGACTTACCTAGGTAGGAGTCCATCATACAGCAGTCAGGTGTATCTATATAATTACTGTGTGTAACAGAAGCACTTACCTAGGTAGGAGTCCATCATACAGCAGTCAGGCGTATCTATATAATTACTGTGTGTGACAGAAGCACTTACCTAGGTAGGAGTCCATTGTACAGCAGTCAGGTATATCTATATAATTACTGTGTGTAACAGAAACACTTACCTAGGTAGGAGTCCATTGTACAGCAGTCAGGTGTATCTTTATAATTACTGTGTGTGACAGAAGCACTTACCTAGGTAGGAGTCCATTGTACAGCAGTCAGGCGTATGTATATAATTACTGTGTGTAACAGAAGCACTTACCTAGGTAGGAGTCCATCACACAGCAGTCAGGTGTATATCTATATAATTACTGTGTGTAACAGAAGCACTTACCTAGGTAGGAGTCCATTATACAGCAGTCAGGTGTATCTATATCATTACTGCGTGTAACAGAAGTACTTACCTAGGTAGGAGTCCATCATACAGCAGTCAGGCGTATCTATATAATTACTGTGTGTGACAGAAGCACTTACCTAGGTAGGAGTCCATTGTACAGCAGTCAGGTGTATCTATATAATTACTGTGTGTAACAGAAGTACTTACCTAGGTAGGAGTCCATCATACAGCAGTCAGGTGTATCTATATAATTACTGTGTGTAACAGAAGCACTTACCTAGGCAGGAGTCAATCATACAGCAGTCAGGCATATCTATATAATTACTGTGTGTAACAGAAGCACTTACCTAGGTAGGAGTCCATCACACAGCAGTCAGGTGTATATCTATATAATTACTGTGTGTAACAGAAGCACTTACCTAGGTAGGAGTCCATTATACAGCAGTCAGGTGTATCTATATAATTACTGTGTGTGACAGAAGCACTTACCTAGGTAGGAGTCCATCATACAGCAGTCAGGTGTATCTATATAATTACTGTGTGTAACAGAAGCACTTACCTAGGTAGGAGTCCATCACACAGCAGTCAGGCGTATCTATATCATTACTGTGTGTAACTGAAGTACTTACCTAGGTAGGAATCCATCACACAGCAGTCAGCTGTATCTATATAATTACTGTGTGTAACAGAAGGACTTACTTAGGAAGGAGTCCATCATACAGCACTTACCTAGGTAGGAGTCCATCACAGAGCGGTCAGGTGTATCTATATCATTACCGTGTGTAACAGAAGGACTTACCTAGGTAGGAGTCCATCACACAGCGGTCAGGTGTATCTGTATAATTACTGTGCGTAACAGAAGCACTTACCTAGGTAGGAGTCCATCACACAGCAGTCATGTGTATCTATATAATTACTGTGTGTAACAGAAGCACTTACCTAGGTAGGAGTCCATCATACAGCAGTCAGGAGTATCTGTATAATTACTGTGTGTAACAGAAGCACTTACCTAGGTAGGAGTCCATCATACATCAGTCAGGTATATTTATATAAGTACTGTGTGGAACAGAAGCACTTACCAAGGTACGGCTTCATCACACAGCAGTCAGGTGTATCTATATACATATTTTGTGTAACAGAAGCACTTACCTAGGTAGGAGTCCATCATACAGCAGTCAGGTGTATCTATATAATTACTGTGTGTAACAGAAGCACTTACCTAGGTAGGAGTCCATCACACAGCAGAATACAAAATTAAATGGGTATTGCATGTTTCATGTAATTTGGATTTAATGAAGAACCAAATAACGTGGAAAACACAATATCAGAAACACGAAGATCACACTCAACGACAATAGCCAATGATTGGCAAGCTGGAGGGGTGACGTTACACATATCTGTGACCGCTATATCTAGATGCTGATTGGCTGGGAGGAGAGGTTACTGCAGGGCATGCTTCATTCCCTGCGTAACCCCACTGTCCCAGCCAATGGGAGAATCGGAACTTATTCAAACAGGCATATTATATTATAGAAAAGGTCCGATCACCTCTGGATATTCACCTGAATATGAAGTAGGTAAAACATCATCAAGATCTTGTGATATTAACCCCTTGAATACTGCAGTGGTGTCATCTAAATAACTCAGAAACTAGTTTTAAAAATAAAACATCTCTATTACAACATATAGATTTATACACACACACACGCATATACATACATACATATATATATATATATATATATATATATATATATATATATAATGTATTTACATTTTAAGTATTACTGTCCCTTAATGCAATTCCATATGCAAATTAAGCACATTAAACAAATCAACAGTTTAACCGAGCTATAGATTAACCAATGGAGGAGTACATTGAGTTATTGAGTACATTGGTCTATTAACTCTATAGGGTTAACACTGTTCTTAAGAGCTGTCACTTTTACGTGTATCACTTTCACTTATTTCTAAATATCAGCATATTTCCTAATGCTGTACATTGGTGTGATGACAATGCAAGTGTCCAGATATCCTTTGGCACAGGGTTAAGACAGTGGTGGCAGTGGGGGAAAAACATTTGAATGGTTAGTACTTTTAAACCTTAACAGAGCCTCAAAAGCCAGCCATTTACTGATTTTCACTTTTTTGGCACTGAAATTGTTAAATAGTTGTCATGCGCTCCCCCTAGTGGTGTTATTAGGAATTACAATCCTAAAGCAGATGTCTTTAGGAAGATCTGGTTGCTTGCCAGTGGACCATATTCTATATATATATATATATGTTTTATATATATAGAGAGAGATATATCAGGGCTCAAAATTTCCACTCTCCACTAGCCAATGGCGAGTGAAAATTTAGCCCTGGCGAGTAGAAATTCAGCCCTGGTGGGTATGTTATGGCTTGCAGTGGAGAGTAACTTTTCAGGTCTGGCTAGTAGCAAAGGACTTCGACTTTTAAGCCCTGGATATATACACACATATATATATATATATATATATCAAACAATAGCATAATAGATATCAGTGAAATGTAGGTGGTGGTGTGAACAGAGTAGATATGTTATTATTTGTGTTGTGTGTCAGTTGGGCATGTGCGTAGTTGAAGGTAGGGAATGTGAGTCAGCCATAGTCCTTAAAATTTTTGATGAAGACAATTTGAGGGCAGGCAAAGCCCTTGCAGAGGGCGCCCTGGCCACTCCTTTCAAAATCGCACCCCCTGTTTCTCCAGGCTGAGCATTATAGAGGAGATTTGAATATCTCCTCCTTACTGCCATGTGTGTGTGTGTGCATGTGTGTGTAGTTGAAAGCACAGTGTGTGTGTGTGTGTGTAGTTGAAAGCACATTTCCTCTTGTCTTAATGGATCCCTTAAACTCTTTGAGTAAATAGTTAATAAAAGATAACTTTACTGCCCATACTGTAAAAAAAAAATCCCTGCCTTTGTTTTAGATGAAAGCATGTTTCCTCTTGTCTTAAAGGACCTCCTCAGCTCTTTGAGTAAACAGTTAATTAGAGATGTAGGCCGCCTATCAGTGAGGCCTCTGTCATGCCCTTCTTATTGTAGGGAGAATGTGGGCAAAACTGAAAAAACAGGGGTGTTTTACAGAATATTTGTGACTATATCGAGGTCACAAGTTCTCATCTCCTCTGAGTTTAAGGTGTCCACACATTCCTTTAAATCAAGGACACTTATAACATTTTCATTTTGCTGGACTGCACATGAATCAGTGTAACCCTGAGGTGTGGGTATTTTATAAGTGTGCCTGATTTAAAGGAGCAGTAAACTTTTTTTTATGAAAATCTAAATGTTGTAGAGCTTTTCCTGCTGAGTAAAACAAGATCACTCCCAACACTGTCAGTTGTTTTATTCAAATAATATAACAGTTCAAATAATCAGGAAGTGAATTACAGTGTGAGTACCTCCTGACAGTTCAGACAGGAAGTGACTCAGAAGTTTCTATCACATTTTATGGAGAAATGTTTGTCACTGACTTTCCTCTTCATTAGAATGTAACAAAATTACAAAGTGGCAGGGGCGTAGGAACTGAGGGGGAAGGGGGGACGCATTCCTCCAGGAAATCATGCAGGGGGGGACAGATAATGCAGAAATACCCCCCAGGCACTTGGCGCACCAGCCCGGGGGGAGCAGGCTCTGGGTGACCAGCAGGAGGGGAGTTCACTGCACAGCTCTCCCTCCTGTCGGTCACCTCCTTGTAGCGTGGCCGAGAAGAGTGGACTGTGGGTAGAGGAGCTTCTGTATCCTCTACACCAGTCTGACAGGAAGCTGCTCACCGAGCGCAACGAGCAGCTTCCTGTCAGACCAGGTAGATGATCAAAAGCTCCTCTACCGCGGTCCGCTCGGCCACACTACAAAGAAGGTACAAGGTGGCTGGAGAGGCATGCTATCCCCCCAGATTTTGGGAGGTTCCTACACCTCTGCAAATTGGAATTTGACCACTAGAAGGCACTGTTAATGTAAAAAGCTTTAAATTGTAACAACTTTGGAATTATCCGTCTCTTTGCAGTGGGAGTACCCTTATTTTACTCAACAGGAAACTACCTAAAATATATATATTTTGATTAAAAAAGTTTACTGCTCCTTTAACCCTTTGAGTGCCAGAGGGGTACGCAAAGCATTGCTTTGCAATGTGTTGCCTACCCCTCTGTAGGGTGACCACATTTCCCTTCTGCCATTCTGGGACGTGGTCACCCTAGTTGCCCCTTGTTGCCCTACCTTGAGTCCCTGGTGGTCTAGCGGCGTGGAAAGTGCTCTGTGCCTCCTCCGGCACAGAGCTGAAGCTCCCGCGCGCTGTGCTCAGTAATGCAGAGCGCTGGGAGATGATGTCATCTCCCAGCGCTCTGTATTACTAGAGCGCTTGCCTCCAGGAGATCAGCTGCATTGCCGCCCTGGATGTCAGCCTGCAAGCGGTGTGTCACATCATGGACGCCGCGAGGGAGCGCTGATTTATGCTACCAAGCGCTCCCTCGCGGCGTCCATGATGTGACACACCGCTTGCAGGCTGACATCCAGGGCGGCTTGGCTTCATTCTGGGACACTTCATTGTCCCGGTTGGAGATGACCCGGGACGCGGGACATAGCCCTGAAATAAGGGACAGTCCCGGACGTTCCGGGACCCGTGGTCACCCTACCCCTCTGGCACTCAAAGGTTTAAAGGGCTGTGTGATCAGCGTATGTGGCTGGGTTGCCCCTCTGAATAAGACATCTTCCCCCCAGCAATGCATTAGTCTGATAAACTGGCAGGCGGCCCGGGAAAAAAGTCCAACTTTGCAAAAAAGAAAATAAATGTTCAGTAAGAGCCATAAAGCGGGGATGCGCTGAAACTTCTTATCCGCAGGTCCTGAAAAGCTCTGTCGGCCCAGATTTATATCGAGCTCTCTGAATTAATCAAACCCACAGGACTGCTAATTAGACAGAGCTTTGATGAGAGGTTTTAAGGTGACAGGCCAACTTTATGGACTCCCCATCGCACTTCCAACATGTCACTGACAACAATTCCTCAGGAACAATGTGATTGGGCTCATATTAACCCCTTGCATGATAAACTGGTCTCTAAAGCATTGATTTGCAATTAAGGCGACCACATCTCTCTTTACGTCAGGGGCACTTATTAAAATTTCATACTGCAGGTCTGCATTATCTATCTATCTATCTATCTATCTATCTATCTATCTATCTATCTGTCTGTCTGTCTGTCTATCTATCTATCTATCTATCTATCTATCTACATCATATCTATCTCCTATCTATCTATCTATCTATCTATCTATCTATCTATCTATCTCATATCTATCTATCTATTTCATATCTATCTGTCTATCTATCTATCTATCTATCTATCTCATATCTATCTATCTATCTATCTATCTATCTATCTATCTATCTATCTATCTCATATCTATCTATTATACACGGGTCACAGTGCCACCCAGCAATGGCCGCGGTCTGAGTTCGGAGCCCCACTCCGTCATCAGCTGCGGCGCGGGCAGTCTGTAGTGCACATGACTGCACTGCGCACAGCGTCTCTACTGCGAATGACGGCTTCTAACAAAGAATTAAGCAAATTATTATATAGGATTTGTTCAGACTCAGTCTCATACTAGTTAATCCTCACTAATTCTTCCTCTGACAGTGTCAGCATTATAAACGTACAACAATCATTATACAGGTCGACCTTGGGCTTCAAATAACCAGAACTGGTGCTTTGAGCTCAAGAGAGGCAGCTGATGATTCCTATTGGCTGCTGTGATATCACACCCAGATGTATAGCCAATAGGAATGAGGCAGCCACTGGCAGCATTCTGCTTGCAGCCAGGATGTGAGACATAACACCCAGCAGAGGAACTGCTTCAATACTAGGGAGGCCGCAATGCTTTGCAAAGCAAAGAGATGGAGCATTCAAGGTGCCCTTTAACCATTTGAATGCCAGTGGTTATGCAATGCATTGCTTCACAATGCTTTGCGAACTCACCTGGCACTCAAAGGGTTAAAACCTGAAACAGGGTGCCTAAACCAGGGGCTATGGACCTGATAAAGAGGCTCAATTTTGAAACAAACATTTTTTTAACCCTTTGAGTGGCAGAGGGGTACGCAACGTATTGCAAAGCAATGCGTTGCGTACCGCTCTGGTTCTCAAAGGGTTAAAGTCCTTGAAGGCCAGAATGTGTGTGTGTGCAAACACATTAAAATATATTTTAACCCTCTGAGTGCCCGGATGTATTATAAAATGTAACCCTTTGAATGCCAGGATGTTCGCACATTCATTTAAAATATATTTTTTTTAGTCCTTTTTGAGTGCCAGAGGCTTCTGCCATGCATGCATGCACACTGACCTGGCATTCAAAGGGTTAACTTTGCCCTGACAGCAGAGGGTCAGTGACACAGTAAGGCTGGATTGATTACCGCCCTGTGTGACTCATGCTGGATTAACACTTGCACGGCATAAACAGCACCGAAAGGCTTTAATGGGGGGTGATGTTTATAACCACTAATGCAGCCTGACAGCGGCAGGTCATATTATGATACAGGGGGAGCCGCCAGTCAGGGTGGAATCTCCATTAAAAGGCAATAATTTAAGACAGATGGACCATCGCCTGAAAAATATCATCACACCTCAAATGCAGACCTCGTGAGTTTGATTGTGGGCCATCCTGGCTCTTTGCCACCCGGGCAGCTAACCATTTGGGATCTGTCCCCAAAAGTCAGGGGGCGTTTGTATTTTCCAGAGAGTGAGAAAAGGGTTGGGGGAGGTTTGTATGATATTATTTACCATAGGCTGGGATGTCAGACAGTGTGTGTGGTTCTGTGACTACCAGTGGAACAAGGCTGGGGTGTCAGACAGTGTATGTGTGAGTCTGTGACTACCAGTGGAACAAGGCTGGGGTGTCAAACAGTGTATGTGTGGTCTGTGACTACCAGTGGAACAAGGCTGGGGTGTCAGACAGTGTATGTGTGAGTCTGTGACTACCAGTGGACAGTGGAACAAGGATGGAGTGTCAGACAGTGTATGTGTGGGTCTGTGACTACCAGTGGAACAAGGCTGTGGTGTCAGACAGTGTATGTGTTGGTCTGTGACTACCAGTGGAACAAGGCTAGGGTGCCAGACAGTGTATGTGTAGGTCTGTGACTACCAGTGGAACAAGGCTGGGGTGTCAGACAGTGTATGTATGGATCTGTGACTACCAGTGGAACAAGGCTGGGGTGTCAGACAGTGTATGTGTGGGTTTGTGACTACCAGTGGAACAAGGATGGAGTGTCAGACAGTGTATGTGTGAGTCTGTGACTACCAGTGGAACAAGGATGGAGTGTCAGACAGTGTATGTGTGGGTCTGTGACTACCAGTGGAACAAGGCTGGGGTGTCAGACAGTGTATATGTGGGTCTGTGACTACCAGTGGAACAAGGCTAGGGTGTCAGACAGTGTATGTGTGGGTTTGTGACTACCAGTGAAACAAGGCTGGGGTGTCAGACAGTGTATACGTGAGTCTGTGACTACCAGTGGAACAAAGCTGGGGTGTCATACAGTGTATGTGTGGGTCTGTGAAAACCAGTGGAACAAGGATGGAGTGTCAGACAGTGTATGTGTGGGTCTGTGACTACCAGTGGAACAAGGCTGGGGTGTCAGACAATGTGTATCTGGTTCTTCCTAGTGAAGTCTATGGGGAAACCTGGCAATAAAAGCAGTGATAAAATTATCACCTGCAATAGAATCCAGGCCCCTGGAGAGTTCCCATTTATTCATATCTCCCTTCCTAGGGGAATTCAGATGCAGATCCCTTACAATGTGGAGGCGGAGATTGGGAACAATGACTGGGGGCAATGTGGAGATTGGGGGCAATGCGGAAATGGCCAATGGGGGGGCAATGTGGAGGTCGCCAATGGGGGGGGCAATTTGGTTGGGGGGGGGGCTATGGCTATTTTTGGTGGCTTGTAGTTACGCCTCTGGAGTTCATCGACATCACATCTGATTAGGGTATGGTCCTATAGAGCTGCTATGTATTTTACCAAGCTCTTTCCTACTTGAGTATCTCCAACTCATAATAAATTAATTCTGCTCCTTTAAGAAGTGTTAATAATGGAATAAACTCTTCACATACAAACGAGCGCTGACAATGCGACAGATACAGCTCCACGGTCCGTGTGTTGCACACCGTTCTGGAGCTCAAACGGGTTAATAAAATCCTTAGCACTTTCTAGAAGCACAAGGGAACGAAAACAGGAAAGTTGGACGGGATAACCCATCGCTGTGCCAAGCGGGGTGAATCTCCCGTCCTGTACTATTTTTGCAAGAGGTGGAAGATTTCTGCCTCGCTGTTTCACCACGTGGACACTTGGGCTTCTCCCAGGAGGGACGTTCCAAGTTTTTATTTTCATCCCCCCCCCCGGTGGTATTCCAAATATTATTTTCTCTGTTTCTTTTTTATTTCAAAGTGTTAAAAATATTATGCCTGCGGGACTGGAATATGTTCACGTTTAGGTTCTGTGAGGTTAGTAGGATCACTGAGCCATATTCAATAACTTAACCCTTTAGAGTTAAAGAGGTGCTATTTTAAAGGGATAGTAATACTTGCAAATTACTAATCTCCATATTGCAGCTTTGTTAAAGGGATAGTAATACTTAAAATGTAAAAAAAAAATATGTTGTAAGGTTTATCCCCCTGAGTAAAACAAGAGTACTCCCACTGCTGAAAGGTGTTTCATTCAAAAGTTATTAATTTTTAAAGTTGAATTTTTTAGGTGCAATATCACAGTGGCCTGAAATTGTACAGTGGCGCTGTTGCTACACCATCCTATGGAGATTTATGGTCCCGTGACCAGAGCTGTCCATAGGATTGTGTAGCAACAGCGCCACTCTACAATTTCAGGCCACTGTGATATTGCACCTAAAAAATTCAACTTTGAATTGTTCAATTTAAAGGTAAAGCCTTCTTTTCCTCGTCCAAATCCCGCCCACTCCAATCAAGCTACACCCACTCTGTGTTGCAAATCGTAGCATTTAGACACTCCCACTCCTAGACCTTAGTGGACGTGGGACAAAAAGGTTCCCAGGTAGCATGGCCAACAGGCGGCACTTTTCATTTAATTTACTATGGAAAGCACGTAGTCTGTGACTTAAGGGGTGGGGCGGTTATGAACTAAGATGTGATAAGTAGGTGATAAAGAGGAGATCATTTTCGGTGATTTCTCCCACTTGAAAAATCTTACTGCATTGTCTCCATAAAATAACATAGGAACTGGAGAAGTGATATCACTGGAGAAGTTATCTCCACTTTATCACCTCTTTATCACTCCTTAATGCATCTCCCCAATGATTCATAAGTCACGTGGGTTAAACTACCAGTTCTCCAAGTCACGCGTTATTCTATGAATACAATGCACTAAGATATCTTCCACTTTGGAAATCTTAGTGCATTGGCCCCATAGAATAACATAGGATCTGCGAAGAGATGCAGTAAGGTGTGATAAAGAGGTGATAAAGTGGAGATAACTTCTCCAGTACTATGTTCTCCAAGTCACGCGTTATTCTGTGAATCCAATGCACTAAGATATCTCCCAATTTGGAAATCTTAAAGGGATAGTAGTACCTAATTTAAATTTTATTTATTATTATATGCAGGAATTTTTTTTTAAGAACTATGTAAGTCTTATCTCTCAAACCTTTATGGTTTCCCCGCTCCGTGATGTCAGCGCTCTAGCTGACAGATTTGGATTCTGGTCCACAGACCAGCCGGCGGCTCTTCAGCAGAGCCAAGATTGAGATCTTTAAAAAGAACTACTTCATTGGGACGGTCTACAAAGTGACACGTTTGAGTGCTCATACGTTTTGAATGAAGCGCCTCTTCAGCGGCAGTGTCTTGTTCAGAAAAGCCCTGTATCTTACTGCTTCTTCAATATTTTTTTTTCTAGAAGGAAAAGCAGAAATTGCACTAATAATGCGTTAATTAGGCCCTGATTTAGCATGTTAAATGCGTGCAATTTTGGAACAAACCATTTGCCCAATAGGGAGACATATAAACGGTCCCCTTCAGTTTAAATGGGGCATTTAACCCTTTGAGTGGTATACGTTGTGTACCTCTCTGGCACTCAAAGGGTTAACCAGATGAATGCTAAAGAGGTCTCAAGCATCCAAAGGGTTAAAACGCTCCATTGAAATCAATTTGTCCATTACGGTATAGTTGTTTTGCCCCAGAAATGCTCCTCACTGACTTTCTTAACCCTTTCAGAGCCAGAGGGGTACGCAAGAGGGGTGGGCACTCAAAGGGTTAATACCCCCGTTAATGTGAACACACACCACAGATTTGGACCCTGTGTGTAGCCCAGATTCCACCTGATTGAGTTATCCACCGTCTGCACCACTGAGCCTCACTCAAGATAAACAGAGGTTCTCGTCCTCCCAGACTCTCTCTGTGCTATAAAAATATTAGTTCTGTTTTTCATTACTCTCGGCGAGAATGTTTTGTTGGAAATCCATTGGGAAATGGGCTTGCCTAAGAATTTTGTCTTTTTTCCCCTTGGAAGCGCTGATTTTCCTGGACCTGTAGGATTTGAAATTCTAACGGCTTATGTTGTTCCAACGAGAACAAATTCGCAGACCACCAAGGCACTGCGTTATGGTCAACAGCGCGGATGGAACATTTCATTGTGTTGCAAAGCAGAGAGCGTCACTCGGTCACAGAGCACCATGTTGTAGTCCATTCGTCTAGACGGAGAAAATACCAACGGTCACTTGCAAGGGCCATAGGTGGGAAGGAATAAAAGGTTCAATTATAGAGCAAATCAACTGTAGCATAGGGGGACATATAAACATTTCCAGTGATTTAATTGTGGCTTTAAAGGTCGACCAACACTTCCATAATAATCCCCTTTTACCTTGCATTGACCAGAAAATCCTAATGACCCTTATGCTCCTTGAATCAAGAGATAATATCATCACTGAATCCTAGATGCCGCATCCATGGAGGTGGACATGATAACAGGGCCACAGCAGACAAATACTACTGCGCATGGTAGTCTTAACCCTTTAAAGACCCAAGACGGACCTGGTTTGGACATGTATTAAGGACCCATGAAATGCCAGGACCATCATGGATTTCAGGGCTCCTAGTGCGGCTGCACGCCATTCAGGGAGCCCTGAGTCGGATAACCCCCCCAAAAAAAATGCTTTGTGGTCCTTAAGTGCCGGCCACACACCCTTTGAGTGCCAGAAGGTTGCCCACCCCTCTGGCACTCAAAGGGTTAATATAAACTGTTTGAGCTGTAATGACTTTTAAATGAGAAATTCCCAACAGTGGGATTACATTGTTTTAATAACGTCTAAAAACCCTATAACATATTTTCATTAAAAGGCATAAAAAAAAAAAGTTTACTGTGCCTTTAAGATTTACCAAGCAACAGTAGTATTATAGTGGAAATGTGGATTTGGGGAAAATTGCTGTGAAATAGGTTTATTTGAATAGATGGAGACCTATTTCACGGCAATTTTCCCCAATTCCACCATTCTACAAAAAAATGCTTCTGCTGCCTGGTAAATCCTTAAAGCGGACCGTCATCCTAAGACCCGTTTAGTTTGTTTACAGAGTACTGAAATCTGCCTAAACGTCTTATTCGCCATTTTTCTGTGAAAATAAATAGTTTTTGAGAAAATAACTTGTTTATGCTAATACCCTGCACAGTATGTTAATTAGTTCTGTCCCAGGCCAATCTTATGCCTCACTGGGTTATTAGACACGCCCCCAAGCATTCATTCGTAACACAGCGTGTGTTAATATTAGCCCAGCACATAAACTAATTAGCATAAAGTGCCAGAGTGTGCCAACAACAAAGTGTAATTAAATATATTCATATTACAAACAAATGATTGGTACAATATATAGGCAGTTGCGTTTTTACATCTCTTTAAAATGAACAGAAAGTATCTCAGGGTGAGAGCAGGTCCACTTTAACCACTTAATGGCTGCATGGCACGCAATCGGAAGTTATGGACCATGGTGCATTTTTTTTTTTTTGCCGCATTGGATTCAGGGGTCCCCGAGCAGAGTGTAGCCTTGCGGGGACCCTGAATTCCATGACGTGTGAGGACTGTCACTGGTCCTTAAAGGGAAAGTAATACTTAAAATGTAAAAAAAATATGTTGTAGGGTTTATCTCCCTAAGTAAAACAAGAGTACTCCCACTGCTGAAAGGTGTTTCATTCGAAAGTTATTAATTTTCAAAGTTGAATTTTTTATGTGCAATATCACAGTGGCCTGAAATTGTACAGTGGCGCTGTTGCTACACGATCCTATGGACAGCTCTGGTCCCGGGACCATAAATCTCCATAGGATGGTGTAGCAACAGCGCCACTGTACAATTTCAGGCCACTGTGATATTGCACCTAAAAAATTCAACTTTGAAAATTAATACCTTTTGAATGAAACACCTTTCAGCAGTGGGAGTACTCTTGTTTTACTCAAGGGGATAAACCCTACAACATATATTTTTTTACATTTTAAGTATTACTATCCCTTTAATGCAAGTTTACCCATGATGGTCATGGTACATCCTGAGTCCTTAAAGGGATAGTAATGTTTCCAGCTAAAGTTCCACCCTTCTGGCTGTTTCAGACAAGTCTGCCCTCTAGCTGACAGCAGGAGATTCTGGTCCCAGGACTGGCCGGCAGTTCATCAGCAGAGCCGAAATCACGCTATTTAGAAATAAATTCTTCATTGAAACGGTCTACAAAGTAGGCCTGGTTTGCAAGCACGCTTTGTAGACCATTCCAATGAAGTATATATTTTTAGATAGCGCTATTTCGGCTCTGCTGAAGGGCCGCTGCACGTTCCCGGGACCAGGATCTGCTGCTGTCAGCTAGAGCACTGACATCTGTGAAAGGGGAGGGGTGGGGACTTTAGAAGCACATATCTCTCAAACTATACATATTTGAGAGACAGGACTTGCATCACTTAATTTATTTTTTTAATATCTACAATATTAAATTGTGTTAAAGCAGAACTGCTATGTAACAAAATGTTTAGCTTAACTAAGTCCCCTTCTGGCGACTATCTGCTTAGTAGCGCTAGTCGCCAGAATTATTACCTGATTTAATAGATATATGCTTTATTCCCCAGCTGTCAATAGCACAGAGCGTGGACATCTTGCCAGAATGACGTCCGCGCGCCTGCGCTGTCAGTCCCAGACGAGCCGTTCGGCTCCTAGCAACGCCTTCTAGATCCGGCTGGGACTGACAGCGCAGGCACACGAACTTCATTCTGGCAAGATGTCTGCGCTCCGTGCTACTGACAGCTGGGGAATAAACTATATATCTATTAAATCAGGTAATACTGCTTAGTAGCGCTAGGCGCCAGAAGGGGACTTAGTTAAGCTAAACATTTTGTGACATGGTAGTTCCGCTTTAAAATCAGTCATTACTATCCCTTTAAGACGTTAAAAACTGCATTTATATCCATTAGAATATTCATTTGCCCAATATGGTGACGAAATTTCGACCCAGAATTTCTCGTTGTAGAATCCAAGGGCCCTTGGTTCCGTGGCAAATCGTTAGCAGGAATAACGCTGTGCTATCCTGGACGACACGGTAATGATTTACTGGTGGGTGTAAGTGTGTGTGTGTGTATGTGTGTGTGTATGTGTGTGTGTATGTGTGTGTATGTGTGTGTGTATGTGTGTGTGTGTGTCATACCTCCCAACATTTCAGATTGTCATAGAGGGACACTTGTGTTTTAGGGGGTATTGCTGGGGGTGTGACGGGTGGGCGGGGCATTACCGATAATTATTAGGCTATTTCCTGACCTATAGAGTCCTCCTTGTATAATCTAATAAAATACTTATAACAAAACCAAAGAATTGTATTTACACAGACTAATTTCTAAAAACATATACTGACGTCTAAACAAACAGTAATGTGAGTTTTATTGCTGTGGAGCAATGTGATGCACTTATATACACACCACTCAGTCTGATGTCCTAAAAAGAGGGACACCAGGGTGGGAAAGAGGGACAGAGGGATTTGGGTCTAAAAGAGGGACTGTCCCTCCTAAAAAGGGACACTTGGGAGGTATGGTGTGTATGTGTGTGTATGTATGTGTGTGTGTGTGCGTGTGAAGGGAAGATGCAAAACAACTCAACCTCTTTAACCCTTTGCTTCCTTAAAAGATCTTCAGCGCATTGCAAAACAATATCTTGGAGAACAATCTAGCATCCGTTGGGTTAATGTCCAGACTGCTACATTTATTGGCATCTGTATTCTAAAATGGGTGTATCTTTTGTCAAAAGAGCATAACATTTCCTGATAATAAACCCAACATATTAAAGGGTTAATCCCTTAATGAGCGATGACATGCCAGGACAGTCATCGGTGGACGTGCGTTACGGACTGGTGATGGTCCTGGAACGTCACGGGATTCTGAGATCGCAGAGAGACGTGCCCAGAATGCATTGTGATAAAAAACTGCTAGGGTCCTCTAGAGTTGCCCGCCCAGGGACGGCTCAGTCGTTAAAGTGTTAATCTGGGAAGAAAATCCTCATGGCCTGTATGATTCAATTGTGTATGAATTTATTCCTCAAAATACATCTTTAACCCCTTAATGACGAATGATGAACCAGATATTAAGAACCGGTGACAGTCCTGTCACATCATGGAATTCTGGAACGGCAGCGCATCCATCCCAGAATTCATTGCAGAAAAAAATACTGTGGTCCTTAACGGCCTCCCTCCCCACCCCACCCCAGCCGGATTGGGCTGCCGTTAAGGGGTTAATTAGTACTGGATATCATTTCCACAGAGCCAGACAATTGTTTATTGCAAAATTATTATTCTTATTTTGTAGGGGTTAAAAAATAAATTATGTGGCACAAATCCTATCTCTCAAACCTTTACGGTTTGAGAGATATTCGCCTATAAAGTACCCCCCCTCCCCTTCTATTGATATCAACGCTGTGCTGACAGCAGGAGATCCCAGTCCGGGGATCAGCCGGCGGCTCTCAGCAGAGCCGAAATCTCGTTATTTAAAAATAATTACTTCATGGAAAAGGTCTACAAAGTGTGCCTGGTTTGAAAGCACACTTTGTAGACCGTTCCAAGGAAGTAGTTCTTTTTAAATATCGCGAATTCGGCTCTGCTGAAGAGCCTCCTCGTGTCGGCCGACTTGAATCTCCTGATGTCAGCCGACATCAGGAAAAGGGAAACTTTACGTAAGAATATCTCTCAAACCGTAACGGTTTGAGAGATAGGATTTGTGCCACATCATTTATATTTTTAACCTCTACAAAACAAGGGTAATTTTTTATGGGACAATAGTGTCCCTTTAAAACTACAGCAAAGTAAGTAATTAATCATAGCACAAATTGTTATGCTTACCATAATGAAGACTCAGAGATGTACTTTATTTTAGACAGTACTATCCCTTTAACAGGCGCTGGGCTGGTGGACTGGTCCATTCATCTCGCTACGAGGTTGATATTGTTGGGAAAACTAGAGAAATTCTGGGGCGAGTACAACATATGAAACAGATACGCGTTCCCATTAATTTAAATGGATTACTTAAAGGTATAGTAATGTTTCATAATAAAAGCAGCTGTAATTAATCATCATAGTATTTGTACTTTGGAGATTGTTATTGCAGTTCTGTCAGAGTTGTAGTACAAGAGTAATTGAAAGATAAAGTGTCCCCCTCCCATCCCTTTTACTGATGTAACACTGCTCAGCCAGATCAGAAGGGAGGTGCCCAGGTAGACTGCAGAGATGGACAATCTTCAATTAAGATAAGGGAAAAACCTGAAAAACTTGTCAAGGGGGGCAGGGATTTCATTGTTCTCATAGGAAGAAGATTGTCCCGTTCTGTTATCTGTCTGGTCTATGGACTGGATTCCACATCTGAGAAGAGATGGCTTACACTAGGTAAAAGGGGCAGGGCTTTCATTGTTCTCATAGGAAGAAGATTGTCCCCTGCTGTTATCTGTCTGGTCTATGGACTGGATTCCACATCTGAGAAGAGATGGCTTACACTAGGTAAAAGGGGCAGGGCTTTCATTGTTCTCATAGGAAGAAGATTGTCCCCTTCTGTTATCTGTCTGGTCTATGGACTGCATTCCACACCTGAGAAGAGATGGCTTACACTAGGTAAAAGGGGCGGGAGGGGAAACTTTGCTTGTGAATATCTCTCAAACCATAAAGGCTTGAGAGATAAGACTTATATCGTTCTTCATGTTTTTTTAATGCCTACAATATAAAATAAAGATAAAACGAAGTATTACTATCCCTTTAATGCTAGAGAGATCTCCAAAGCATTTAAAAGCCTCGTATTAACCCTTTGAGTGCCGGAGGAGTACGCAATGCATTGCATACCCCTCCGGCACTCAAAGGGTTTAGGAATGAGAAATCCGGAAATGATTATTTATTCCCTAAAGTGCAGCCGGTTTGCTCCATAATTGAACAAGTCCATCGGCTTCTCTGTACCCTGATTTTCTGGGGGACTGTATAAATCCTGCTCTGCAAATGAACTGACGTATGAATGTTGAAGAATTCCTTTTTTTTTCTTCCGTATCAACTCACAGCTAAAATCCTTCTAATATTTCATTATTTGCATTACGGAGTTATTTTTAATAACGTGAACTCAAAAATTGTAAGTGATATTTAACCTTTTTTTTTAGTGTCAAAGTTCATAGCTGCGTAACCTTCACCTTCAGTGTTCTATTACGTCTCAATTATCCCCCGTAGGATGCACCTGGAATATCAATAGTGCCCACTGGGTTAAGTCTTCTGAGCCACCAAATTAGTCGTGGGGCTCAATGGAAAGGCAGGTGCTTTTAGGATTGAGAGAACCCCCAATATCTCATTAAAAGTTATAAAATAATGTTAACACTTCAAGAAGAGAGTACAACGTATTGTATACCTTTATGTTCAGCAAATGGTAAAATGAGCACTAGTTCTTTTCTTATGAAAAAATATATGTTTTATGCTTTTTTCTGCTGTGTAAAACACCGGTACTCACTGCCGGGAGATTTTTAATTAAAAAATTATTACAACTCAAATATTTTTTTTTATTTTTTTTTTACTAAATCAAACTGTTGGCAGCAGTGAGACAGAGGACAAAATAAACATTCTGTTGCTGTCTGTTACAAGCATTAGGTCATAGACTGAAGCACTTTTTAAATAGCAACAGTGCCACCTACTGAGTACAATGCAAAATGGTAAAAAAAAAACTGAGATTCAATAAGTTTGGAACAACATATCTCCTAGGATTTAGTACAGCTCAAATCTGTTATTAATTAATTTATTTATTAAACCACAATATTCTGTTTTGTTCAGCAGGTGGCACTGTTACTATCACTTAATATGGAGAGCTACAGTCTATGACTCTAGTATATTATTTTAAAAAATATGCAGTTTGGCACCATTGCTAAAAGATTTATTCTAAAAAAAAATATTTGGGAATAATATTACTTAGATAGGTGAGGCTCACAAGTCTTCAGTATGTCCACCCCATAAACCAAGATTTTAATAAAATATTTTATTTTGTAGTTCGTAGAATTCTCTGTCAGACGTTAACCATTGGAGCGCTGAACTTAGATATTTGGTTATATTTGGCAGTAATAACTTTTGAAAGACAAATCTTAATGTTGTGTGAATAGTAGGGAATGCACTATAAATTTTATTTTTTCCTAAAATAAAATCTAGTTCTTTTTAATGGCTTGGGAACCATAGAGGTGTACAATACGTTGGTTTACAGTGCATTCCGCAAGCCTCTGGTCCTAAGTGTGTTGAAGAAATTCTTATCCCTACAATGAAATATTCCACTTATATCTTAATAATTTATTTGGGGGAAAAGCTGTATTCTGGTATTTGAACAATAATCCCCTCCTTCGACAAGACCATTGCCTTTATTTACCAGGTGAATCTCACATATACATAGAAGAAGTCAGAGATACTTAACTAGGCTCATGAACTTGCAAGGGTATGCAAAAGGTCACTGGGACTGTGCCCTCGTGCCCAGGGTGCAGTCTCTTTTAGCTCACCAGTGCCATACACAGAGAAGAAATATTCTGAAGCATATCATACTGGTCCTGCCAAATAACAATCCAGCCATGAAATGCCAGACAATTCTTCTCTGAACAAGGGAAGCAGCTAACCCCAGACGTACATTTCGGCCTTGCTGGGCCTCGTCGGTGAGGTGCAGCTGATCCCTCTAGGCACTGTGAGCAAGGGGTCCACGTCTGGATTCCCCCGTTACCCTTAGGGTGACTAACCCTAAGAGACATTTGAATCTCACATATAGAAAGAACAGCATGATTTATAAAGTAGAACTATGTTTGGTATCTACGGTGCCATTAAAATGCATTTAACCCTTTGAGTGCCAGAGGTGTACACAACGCATTGCTTTGCAGTGTGATGCGTACCCCTTTGGCACTCAAAAGGTTAAAATATATATCTATATTCCTCAGGAAGGCCAGCTGTGCCTGGCCGAAACGTTGACATACAATTTTATTAAACTTAATTTTTCTTGTTAGAAAGTCCTGAGTGCTTGAATTCCTTCTCTACAATAGTTATCATGCCTTTTCAAGCACCCAGGCTATATACTTTTTAAATATGAGTGCTTCCATGCATATATATATATATATATATATATATATATATATACACACACACATACACTCATCTGTTTGAACAAAGCTTAAGGGCTATAGTTAACCCTTTCAGCTCCATGAATGCTAGAATCATCTCCAAAACAATACGTCTTTCGCATCCGAGAGGCTGAAGCCAACATTTCATTAAAGAAAATATTCCCCTAATGGGATGATTTATCAGTGAAATAATGCTGCTGATGCCTGTTTTGTCTGTCGCTGTCACCGATCTTAAATCACAGCTGTGCGATTAAATAGACGCATCGCTAAAAGATTATTTGAATGATTGAATTTCAGATGCGATGCTTTAATTTATCATCTGGGCTAATGCCGGTCAATATAAACATTAGAGAAATTATTTTATTGATTCATTGCCCCATCAATAATTATCCCACGCAGGGCAAATACTTATTGCCTCCCACATCCCAGGAATTTTATTAACGCATAAAACTTTATACGCAGCACAATATCAGCCCATTTCTTATGTTCTACTAATGGGAAAAATGTATCCGCGTATCTCTTACCACTTCTGCTGGGGGCTGTTCCTTCATTATAGCCCCCATTTCACAAAATAGTATTTTTTCATATTCCCTCAGTATGCACAGAGTGAATGAGGTGCATTTCTGGAGCAAACCAACTGCACAGGGGGCAAAATGAGAATTCCCAGTGATCTAAAATTTTTTTTTTTGAATAATTTTTATTGGTAAGAAACAAGACATTGCAGCACAGTGGCTCAGTGGTTAGCACTATTGCCTTGCAGCGCTGGGGTCCTGGGTTCAAATCCCACCAAGGACAACATCAGCAATGAGTTTGTATGTTCTCACCGTGTTTGCGTGGGTTTCCTCCGGGTACTCCGGTTTCCTCCCACACTCCAAAAAAACATACTGATAGGTGAATTTAGATTGTGAGCCCCAATGGGGACAGGAACCAATATGAGTGTGAAGCGCTGCGGAATCTGCGTGCGCTATATAAATAAAGGATTATTATTATTAAAATATCATAAGCGTTCAGAAGATACAATATGTAGTCAAGTAAAATTCCATAGTACAACAGTAGGTTGTAATTATACAAAGTCACGTTATCCTTCCTACCCTTTTTTACTTTTGAAAAATATATCAAAACAATACAAACAAAACAACCCCTTAACTACCCCTAAGCCTTCCCCGGATCGAGCGCCGCCCCCCCCGGACCACAGACGCAGACCTCAAGCATGAGCTGTTGTAGAGCGGATGCTGCGACTAGTTAGGACTGGAAAGATTAGGCTTTAGACAACCAAGGATCCCATATTCTGAGAAATTTGTGGGGTGTGCCTCTACGAGTATGGACTAAGCGATAATGTGGTATATTTTGATTCACCAGTTGAACCCATGCACTACACGTAGGAGCCATGTCTGACATCCATTTCAGTCCCACTAATTTTCAAGCCATTACCAAGAGTTCCCAAATTAGTTTGGTTTGAAGGGCAGAAAGCAAACCCTCTGGTAAAACAGAGAAGATACATAGTCTGGGCAGTAATGGGATCGGGAGTAGAAGAATGTCAGATAATTTATTTGTCACCTGTCGCCAAAACTCCTGTATCGGAGGGCAAGTCCACAGTAGATGCCAAAAGGTAACCTTGTCCCGTCTGCATTTGTGTTACGGTTGGCAAGCAAAACCAGGAGTCAGACGGTATAGTTAATATAACCTTTATTATGAGAATAATAACAGTAATGCAATATAATATATACACAGAGTGGGTGATAGAAAAGGCGAGTACTGTATCAGGAATAGCAGTCTCCCAATATCACCACCACACTGTCCGAGACTAGGCCTCAGCCTGCTGGAGTCTTGCACCTTCTTTGGCATAGACTCTAGCAGCTGAGCACCCTCTTTGGCTCTTTAGTAATGCAGAGGTCTGGGAGATGATGTCATCACTACATTACTGAAGAGAGGACCGCACGGGAGATCCGGTAGTATAGAGGTCTGTGCAGAAGGAGACACAGACCTCTCCTGCCATGCCTCTGGACCACCAGGGAGGTAGTAAATGGACACTGGGAGGGACAATGTGAGGGCAATGTGGAGGGAATGTGGAGATGGGGGGCGATATCGAGATGATGGGAGGCAACATGGAGATGATGGGGTGCAATGTGGAGATGATGGGGACAATGTGGAGGCTGGGAGCATTGTGGAGGTGTCCAGTGAGCAATGGGGGCAATGGGGAGGCCAATGTGGTGGTGGGGGGCCCATGGCAATTCTTGCACCAAGGCCCTGTGGCTTCTAGTTACACCTCTGAACGGAGATCTCTAAAATATTCAAGCCGTTAAAAGCTTTAGATCAATGGGAATTCTGAGAACTTTTATCTGTCATCTATATTCATATGGGCCTACGTTTCCTAGCCCCAATATCAAGCTGTAGCGTATAATTGTAATTATTTTTGGTGACTGGCACCCCATAGGTATTTGTCAATGTCTGCTAAAGCTGGCTTTCCCACCCTACAACTAAAAGAGGTTTTATGGTAATAAATGACCTCCTGGAGACCTTCCCAAGAACAATTATCCCCCGACACACAAATTGGCACCAAGTACAGTAGCCCACTCTGTATATACCTAGGATACTCTTCTGAACAATATGTTTTTAATGACATGGTAAAGAGATGACTTCACGTGATTTAGTGCCACTGTAATAAATCACATCAAGATTTACTATGGCTTCATCCCATGTCCCAGACACATCTCTGAACCGTGAATCTTTCAGCAATACATCCAGGTCTCTCAATTTCTCTCTTATACCTGTTTCTTGTTTGGGATGCCACATTCAATATATCACATTTATGCCTCCAAGCTAAGAAATGCTTAAATACCTGATTTCAGTTAAACCCCATGTTTTGTTACTAGCGTTCTCAACTTTTAAAATAGCTGGCACCCACCAAGCGGCGGGATCACGACACAAGTCAAATTTTCAGGGCAACAACTGGAAGCAATTTGGGTAAGCCGTCAAGTTTTCAGATAAATTATACGTTGCTGTCTACGATATGATAAATCATCTTTGTTATTCCCCTTGAAGTATCTGATTCATATTGGCTCCACCGGAACAAACGTTACAATCTTTTATCCAATAAGGGACGGGTTCCAAAATGGAGATTCCGGATCCAAGAAATTTAGAAGTTGCTTTATTGTGACAATTTCAGTTAAAGGGATAGTAATGTTTCATAATAAAAGCAGCTCTAATTAATCATCATAGCATTTGGACTTTGGAGAGTGTTATATCAATTCTGTCAGAGTTGTAGTTCAAGAGTAATTCAATGACAAAGTATCTCCCTCCAGCCCCTTTTACTGATGTAACACTGCTCAGCCAGATCAGGAGGGAGGTGCCCAGGTAGACTGCAGAGAGGGACAATCTTCAATTAAGATAAGGGAAAAACCTGAAAAACTTGTCAAGGGGGGCAAGGCTTTCATTGTTCTCACAGGAAGAAGATTGTCCCCTGCTGTTATCTGTCTGGTCTATGGACTGGATTCCACATCTGAGAAGAGATGGCTTAAATGTACATTTTTTAGGTGCAGTATCACAGTGGCCTGAAAATTTACAGTGGCACTATTGCTACACCATCCTATGGAGATTTATGGTCTATGGACCAGAGCTGTCCATAGGATGGTGTAGCAACAGCGCCACTGTACAATTTCAGGCCACTGTGATATTGCACCTAAAAAATTCACATTTGAGCTGGTATAATTTTTTAATAAAGTATCTCTCAGCAGAGGGAGTACCCTTGTTTTACTCAGGGGGATAAACCCTACAACATATATTTTTTTTACATTTTAAGTATTGCTGTCCCTTTAAGACAAGTTTAATCAGTTTTTACAGAAATGTAAAATCTTCCCATATGTTGCAATTTCTTGTTTATATAAATAGTTTTTGTGAAACTAACCTCTGTGTGTTGATGGCACAGTCCGGCAGTTTATGCAAAGTTCTTCAACAGTATGCTACTTAGTTCTGTCCGACTTTCTCTGCTATTACTTCCCAGTGTGTGGGCTGTGCCTGGATTCCTTCACAGCACAGTGTGCGGTCATTTTGCACCAGCATGGAAACTAATTCGCATGAAGTGCCAGTCTGTGCCACCGACACATAACTCTTTATTTCCCCCAAAAATGATATGGTTAGTACAACACATAGGCAGTTTTTACTTCTCTTTAACCCTCTGAGTGCCAGAGAGAGATCCAACACATTACCATGCATTGGACACATACCTGGGAACTTTTTCTTCTGGAGTCCCAGGAGGGGGGATCATGTGGTGCCCTGGGGATATAGACTACACGATTTGCGTCACAAAGGGGTGGGGCTGAATCATGGGTCGGATAGGGCTTAACGAAATGGGCAATAAAGTGGGCAAGAAGTGGGCAGAACAGGAGGAGAAGGAGGAGAAGTGGGTGGAAAGGAGGAGAAGTGGGTGGAACAGGGTGAGAAGGAGGATAAGTGGGTGGAAAGTGGGTGGAACAGGGTGGGAAGGAGGATAAGTGGGTGGAAAGTGGGTGTAACAGAGTGGGAATGAGGATTAGTGGGTGGAACAGAGTGGGAAGGAAGAGAAGTGTGAGGGAAATGGGTGGAACAGGGTGGGAAAGAGGAGAAGTGGGAGGAAAGTGGGAGGAACAGTGTGAGAAGGAGGATAAGTGGGTGGAAAGTGGGAGGAACAGGGTGGGAAGGAGGATACGTGGGTGGAAAGTGGGAGGAACAGGGTGGGAAGTATGATAAGTGGGTGGAAAGTGGGTGGAACAGGATGGGAAGGAGGATAAGTGGGTGGAAAGTGGGAGGAACAGGGTGGGAAGGAGGATAAGTGGGTGGAAAGTGGGTGGAACAGGGTGGGAAGGAGGAGAAGTGGGTGGAAAGTGGGTGGAACAGGGTGGGAAGGAGAAGTGGGTGGAAATTGGGAGGAATAGGGGGGAGAAGGAGGAGAAGTGGGAGGAACAGGGTGGGAAGGAGGAGAAGTGGGTGGAACAGGGTGGGAAGGAGGAGAAGTGGGTGGAAAGTGGGAGGAACAGGGTGGGAAGGAGGATAAGTGGATGGAAAGTGGGTAGAACAGGGTGGGAAGGAGGAGAAGTGGGTAGAACATGCTGGGAAGTAGAAGAAGTGGGTAGGAAGTGGGAGGAACAGGGTCGGAAGGAGAAGTGGGCGGGAATTGGGAGGAATAGGGGGGAGAAGGAGGAGAAGTGGGAGGAACAGGGTGGGAAGGAGGAGAAGTGGGAGGAACAGGGTGGTAAGGAGGAGAAGTGGGTGGAGCAGGGTGGGAAGGAGGATAAGTGGGTGGAAAGTGGGAGGAACAGGGTGGGAAGGAGGATACGTGGGTGGAAAGTGGGAGGAACAGGGTGGGAAGTATGATAAGTGGGTGGAAAGTGGGTGGAACAGGATGGGAAGGAGGATAAGTGGGTGGAAAGTGGGAGGAACAGGGTGGGAAGGAGGATAAGTGGGTGGAAAGTGGGTGGAACAGGGTGGGAAGGAGGAGAAGTGGGTGGAAAGTGGGTGGAACAGGGTGGGAAGGAGGATAAGTGGGTGGAAAGTGGGTAGAACAGGGTGGGAAGGAGGAGAAGTGGGTAGGAAGTGGGAGGAACAGGGTCGGAAGGAGAAGTGGGTGGAAATTGGGAGGAATAGGGGGGAGAAGGAGGAGAAGTGGGAGGAACAGGGTGGGAAGGAGGAGAAGTGGGTGGAACAGGGTGGGAAGGAGGAGAAGTGGGTGGAAAGTGGGAGGAACAGGGTGGGAAGGAGGATAAGTGGATGGAAAGTGGGTAGAACAGGGTGGGAAGGAGGAGAAGTGGGTAGAACATGCTGGGAAGTAGAAGAAGTGGGTAGGAAGTGGGAGGAACAGGGTCGGAAGGAGAAGTGGGCGGGAATTGGGAGGAATAGGGGGGAGAAGGAGGAGAAGTGGGAGGAACAGGGTGGGAAGGAGGAGAAGTGGGAGGAACAGGGTGGTAAGGAGGAGAAGTGGGTGGAACAGGGTGGGAAGGAGGAGAAGTGGGTGGAAAGTGGGAGGAACAGGGTGGTAAGGAGGATAAGTGGGTGGAAAGTGGGTAGAACAGGGTGGGAAGGAGGAGAAGTGGGTGGAAAGTGGGTAGAACATGCTGGGAAGTAGAAGAAGTGGGTAGGAAGTGGGAGGAACAGGGGGGAGAAGGAGGAGAAGTGGGCGGGAAGTGGAAGGAACAAGGTGGAAAGGAGAAGTGGCCGGGAGGCAGGCAGAACAGGGTGGGAAGGAAGAGGAGTGGGTGGAGTTTCATAATCAGCCTCTGTCCCCTGAGACCTGGTAATTCATTGGAAAAACCAGAGCCTCTTGGGCAAATCTGGAGTGTCCCCAATTATGGTTGGACACCTTTCTGGCATTCATAGGGTTAATGCAAAGTTATTCTGCCACATAGATGAAGTGCTTGGAATTCCTAACCTTCTGCAATCTGGATTCACACTCCGCCGTACTGTAATTTTATTTCATTCTCACATCTGTTCCTATTTAGGACAGATCAACGTTCTAAGGAATATTTGTCCCGCAATGCGTGTTATTGTAGACAGGGGGCGCAAGAAGGCGATTCACCCCTTTTCATATAGGGACAATGGCACGACCCCTGTATAGGAGAAGAAGCGCCAACCACTTAACTGACCCAAACCAATGTAATACAACATGGTTCTTGTTTTGTTTCCAACAGGTACTTGGCTTTAACTATGACCTGTCGCCTTACAGTAAGTTCATTTTAACCCTTTGAGTGCCAGAGAAGTATTCAAAGCATTGCAACTCAGTGGGGATTATGCACAAAAGCAAGATAAAGAGGTGATAAAGCAGAGATAACTTCTCCAGTGAAATCACTTCTCCAGTTCCTATATTATTCATAGGAACTGGACCGGGCCCGTCACTGTCGGGGCCCGGCCTCCCCCTGCAATACCCCCCTCCCCACCCGGTGCCACGGACCTCTATTAGCTGAGCTCTCCCTCATCGACACTCTTGTAATGCAGAGCGCTGAGAGATGACATCATCTCCGTGACATCATCTCCCAGCTCTCTGCATTGTTGAAGAGAGGACCGCGCTGGAGCTCCAGCTGTATAGAGGTCTGTGCAGAAGGAGGTACAGACCTCTCCTGCCATGCCACTGGACCATCAGGTAGGTAGGAGATGGACAATGGGGGCAATGTGGAGAGTTGGACATTGGGGGCAATGTGGAGAGGTGGACATTGGGGGAATGTGGATAGTTGGGGGCAATGTGGAGAGGAGGACATTGGGGGCAATGTGGAGAGTTGGGGGCAATGTGAAGAGGAGGACATTGGGGGCAATGCAGAGAATTGGGGGCAATGTGGAGAGGTGGACATTGAGGGCAATGTGGAGAGGTGGACATTGAGGGCAATGTGGAGAGGTGGACATTGGGGCAATGTGGAGAGTTGGGGGCAATGTGAAGAGGAGGACATTGGGGGCAATGTGGAGAGTTGGGGGCAATGTGGAGAGTTGGGGGCAATGTGGAGAGGTGGACATTGGGGCAATGTGGAGAGTTAGGGGCAATGTGGAGAGGTGGACATTGGGGCAATGTGGAGAGTTAGGGGCAATGTGGAGAGGTGGACATTGGGGCACAGTGACTTCTAGTCACACCTCTGGAACTGGAGAAGAGCTATCACTTGAGAAGTTATCTCCGCTTTATCACCTCTTTATCACCCTCTTCGTGAATAACCCCCAGTGAGTTGGAAATTTCTCTGGAATCAGAGTGTTAACCATATGAGTACCAGGAGTGTATCCAACACATTGCAATGCAATACGTTAAATACCTTCCTGGCACTCAGAGATTTAAAGGGAATGTCAGCCAGTAGATTAAAGACAATGTAAAGGTTATACCTGTCATTGTCTAACTGAGAGGGTAGAGAATGCAGATTTGGGGAAAGGAAGGTCGCAGGACCAGAACGCATGTCAATAAATATGATATTGATACTATTTTACTAGGTGGCGGAACTAGAGCAAAGGGGGCAATTCTGCTGCAAAATCACTTCTGGACCTTAAAGGGGATCTATCACCCCTATGCATGTTTGTCTAAAGAGATTGTTTATATAGTGGAATAATAGATGGAATAATATATATATATTTTTTTTTTTTAAATCACAATTTTGCAGAAATGAAACTAATGAATATTGGCCTGCGCCCTGCTTCTGGACAGACTACGGGTTACCAGATCTGTACCGCAGTCTGTCACTCTGCATCTGACCCGCTCCCTCGATCCAGCCTCCTCCAATGACGGAGGATTTCTACAGGTAAGCTGGAGCGCTCTCATTGGCTAGAGACAGCTCCAGCTTACAGGCAGAAAGCCTCAGTCATCGGAGGAAGATGGATCGAGGGAGGAGAGCAGACAAAGAGTGACAGACTGCGGTACCCGCAGTCTGCCCGGATAGAAGCCACAGGGTAATCTCTACAAGCTGAATTTTGGCAAACTAATGATTGTAAAAAGTAATAATAATAAAAACCTTATTTTGTGTAGCCGCTATATAAACAAACTTTTTAGACAAACATGTATAGGGGTGATAGATCCTCTTTAACGCACTGCAAATTATTTAAAAACTATAAGCCTTTTCGACTTCCAGCATTCAAGGACCCCCTAAAATTGTCTAGTTTTGACCATTTCTGTGCTAGAAAGGAAGTTGATGAATATTGAAGCAATGCACTGGAGTCTAGCATCTAACAGGTTAAGGCGTTGTTGAGATTCCATGGGCACTTCACTGAGATACTAACAGATCCATCGCTACAAAAAGTATGAAAACCATTGCTCTGTTTTATCCTGTTAAGCCAGTGAGGTAGCTCAGATGGTTAACCCCTTGAGTGCCAGAGAGGTATTCAATGCCTTGCGTTGCAATGCTTTGGATATCTCTGTGGCACTCAAAGGATTAAACTGACTCTACCACCTAACACTACTTTAATATTTTTGAAAGAGCTGTCAAAATCATTAATATATTGTACTGATTTTTTAGGTCATTTAGATTAGATCAGGGCCGGATTTACATCTCAGGAGCCTGTAGGCACAGAAATCTGAAGCGCCCTCCCCTTATCCACTGGACACCTCCACAATGCTCCTAATCTCCACATTGCCCCTATCATCTCCATATTGCCCTCACATTGCCCCATCAGCTCCAACTTGCCCCCCATCAGCTCCACATTGCCCCCATCATCTCCATATTGCCCTCACATTGCCTCCACCATCTCCAACTTGCCCCCATCAGCTCCACATTTCCAACACCATCTCCATATTGTCCTCACATTGCCCCATCAGCTCTAACTTGCCCCCCATCAGCTCCATGTTACCCTCACATTGCCCTCCATCTGCTCCACATTGCCGCCATCATCTCCAAATTGCCCCCCATCAGCTGCACATTGCCCCCACCATCTCCATGTTGCCCTCACATTGCCCCCTTCAGCTCCAACTTGCCCCCACCATCTCCATGTTGCCCTCACATTGCCTCCCCCATTGTCCATTTTCTACCTCCCTGGCAGGAGATCTGTTGTCTGTGCCTCCTTTGGCACAGTCCTGTAAGCGCTGTAGCTCCCGTGCGGTCTCCTATTCAGGAATGCAGAGCGCTGGGAGATGATGTCATCTCCCAGCGCTCTGCATTCCTAAAGAGCCGACGAGGGAGCGCAGCACTTACAGGACTGTGCCAAAGGAGGCACAGACCTGTCCTGCCAGGGGGGAGGTAGGAAATAGACAAGGGGGGGGCAATGTGAGGGCGACATGGACTGGGCACCGGAGCAGCCAGCGAGGTGGCTAGTTTTTTTTTTTGTTGTTTTGTTTTTTAAAAACAATAAAAAAACAAAACAAAAAAACAATCCCAATGGCAGGTGCCCCTTGGTGGTGTGCTCCTGTAGGCAGGTGCCTACTTTTCCTTATGGCAAATCCGGCCCTGGATTAGATTTATAGAGGATGCTACTTAAGTCATGCCATGCACGCACTTACTACATTACCCCTATATTACCTGTATTGTGGGAGGTGTGCAATGCGTTGCTAAGAAGCATCAGTGAATGGGGGATGTAATGTACAATGAAGACAGGAAGTGCCTGCACGGGTTGCCTTAATTAGCATATTCTAAATAACTCAAAAACCTCATTTAAAATGAAAATTGGCTAATGCAACATGCAGGTGATTTTGAAAGCTCTTTCAGAATTACCAAAGTTGTTTTTGGGTGATATGGACCCTATAGTACACCAGGGAGGAGATGCAGTAGGGCAGTGGTTCTCAACCTGTGGGTCAGGTCCCCTTTGGGGGTCGAATGATGATTTTCCAGGGGTCACCTAAAACCATCAGATATTTATATTTCGATTCATAACAGAAGCAAAATTACAGTGATGAAGGAGCAACGAAAATAATTTTACTGTTAGGGGTCGCCACAACTTGGGAAATTTTATCAAAGGGTCGCGGCACTAGAAAGGTTGAGAACCGCTGCTGTAAGGTGATAAAAGAGGTGACAAAACGGAGGTGATTTCTCCAGTGATATCACTTCTCCAGTTCCTATGTTATTCTATAGATCATGTGCACTAAGATAATAGTCCATAGGCTCCATAGATTAATACAGGAACTGGAGAAGTGATATCACTGGAGAAGTCATCTCCTCTTTATCACCTCTTAGTGTATATTCTCCCCCCAGCTGTAGCACCTGCTTGAACCTCGGAGATGTAGGTTCAGGCCCTAGCAGTAGGGTGACCACATTTCCGTTCTGCCTTTCTGTGACATGTGGTCATCCTAGTCCCGCGGCTGAGGCTCCCGCCGGCGCTGACCATCTTTCTGAGCAGTGGCGTAACAATAGGGGTCACAGGGGTCGCACCTGCGACTGGGCCCGTCACTCTCAGGGGCCCGGCCACCCCCGTGACCCCCTCGCCACCCGCCCGCAGCACAGCTGACATCTCGGCGGCCAGCGCTCGAGTAATGCAGAGCGCAGGGAGATGACATAATCTCCCAGCGCTCTGCATTACTAAGGACCGCGCAGGAGCATGTCACACACACCGCTAGACCACCAGGAGGTAGGAGGATGGGGGTCAGTAGGGGCAATGTGGTGATGGGGGCATTGTGGAGATTTGGGGGAAATGTGGAGAATGAGGGGCATTGTGGAGATTTGGGGGAAATGTGGAGAATGAGGGGCATTGTGATGGGGGCATTGTGGAAGGGGCAATGTGGAGGTGGCCAATGTGGTGGAGGGGGGCCAATGTGGTCGGAGGGGGGCCCGTGGCAATTCTTGCACCAGGGCCCCATGGCTTCTAGTTACACCTCTGTTTCTGAGGCTTCCCAGTGGGAACTCTTACTCTGTGTCAGCTTCATAAAGATGGTCAGCGCCAGTGGGAGCCTCAACCGCGGGTCTCACTCACAGCGCCAGCATACCTGCTCCATCCCAGCTGTCTCGCACACACCATTCCAGCCAGCCAATGAGGACCATATAGCAAATACATTTCATTGGCTGGCTGAACTGGTGCATGTTGCTCCATTCCAGGACTCTCTGTTGTCCCAGTGGGGGGTGACCTGGGACTCGGGACACAGACCCCCAATAAGGGACAGTCCTGAGCATTCCGGGACGTGTGGTCACCCTACCTAGCAGGGACCACCATTCAGCGTCCTGAGGTCCCTAAAATGACTACCGTTGGGTAACAGCAATGCTGCTTTTCAGCCAAGCCATGCCAGGTCAGTGACCGTGAACCTTTATACGGTTCTGCATGATATAATCCCCACTAAGTAATAGTAGCAATATCTATCAGCTACTTCCAGCTAGTTCATTCTGAAGCCATGCACTAACGTTCTTTGAGTCCCTACGCATATAAAAACATGCCATAAAACAGGTTATTATGACTATAAACTTTCCTCTTTATGTGGGTAAAAAAAGAGGAGGTAGGTCCACAAAAACACTAGCCATTAGGTTTCAGAAGCAGCGGAGCAGTCACAACGCTGTGCTAGGTCTGTGTTGAGTATTTGTAAGAGGAAAGGAATGCTGGTCTACAGAAAGTTACAAATTAATCCTGTGCTTTCGGCCAAAATATCAAAATACGTCCTGGGCCCACTGAGTGTTAAGCAGGAGAGGTGTGAAATGGGGACCGGTCCAGCCGCCTTGTTAGACTCTGAGAACTGACATCATGTTGGACAGCTCTGGAAAAAATGACTCCGTGTTTCGCCTTCGGTTCCTCGAGTTATTTACTTCCAGGGGGTGAGATCAGTGACTTTTTGGAGCCTGGCAAACCCGTGCCCAGTGATTGCCGAAATCTTTAAATCATCATTAACACTTCAACGCTTAGAGTGGAGCCCAGCGGAGGGGGGTTATTTCTAATGCATTCCCTGGTCGCCGTCCATCTTGGATTAGCCATGCTTGGCTCATTTGGCTGGTTGTCCAGAAACACGGCGTCTGTTCCATAAGGAGCCTGCATCACCTCATGACCCCCTTTGACCCTATGAGTGCCAGAAGGGTGCACTGTGCATTGTCCTCCAATGGTTTCGCATCCCTCTTAAGGGTTAATTCAAGAAAGTTGAACAGGGAAGAATTGGAGACGGGGCTGTGAAGTTTAACTCTTTGAGTGCCAGAGAGATACCCAATGCATTTCAAAGCAATGAGGGTTATGCACTAAGGCGTGATAAAGTGGTGATAAAGTGCAGATGGCTTCTCCAGTAATATCACATCTCCAGTAATATCACATCTCCAGTAATATCACATCTCCAGTAATATCACTTCTCCAGTAATATCACATCTCCAGTAATATCACTTCTCCAGTAATATCACATATCCAGTAATATCACATCGCCAGTAATATCACTTCTCCAGTAATATCACTTCTCCAGTAATATCACATCTCCAGTAATATCACTTCTCCAGTAATATCACATCTCCAGTAATATCACTTCTCCAGTAATATCACTTCTCCAGTAATATCACATCTCCAGTAATATCACTTCTCCAGTAATATCACATCTCCAGTAATATCACTTCTCCAGTTCCTATATTATTCTAAGGAGCTTGTGCACTAAGATTTACCAACTTCAGAGATGTGAGTGCGTGTCCCATAAAAAATGCTTAGAGTTTTGTAGAGGTTAAAAAAACAATGACACAAATCCTATCTCTCAAATCTCAATGGTTTGAGAGATATCCTCCGTTAAAGTTCCTCACTCCCTCCCCTTCTTGTGACGTCAGCTGTAAGCTGACAGCAGGAGTTCCTGGTCCGGGTACCAACAAGCGGCTCTTCAGCAGAACCGCAATAGCGCATTTCAAAAATAAATACTTCTTTGGAACAGTCTACAGTACCTGGTTTGCAAGCTCACTTTTTAGACTGTTCCAAAGAAGTAATTCTTTTTAAATCGCGCTATTGCGGCTCTGCTGAAGAGCCTCCTCGTGTCAGCCGACACGGATCTCCTTCTGTCAGCTTTACAGCTGACATAAGTAGAAGGGGAACTTTAACGGAGGATATCTCTCATACCATAGCGGTTTGAGAGATAGGATTTGTGTCATATTGTTTATTTTTTTAACTTCTACAAAACTCTAAGCATTTTTTATGGGACATTACTGTCCTTTTTATCTCCGCTTTATCAACACTTTATCACGCCTTAGTGCATAACCCTCAGTGTGTTGTCTCCTCCTTCCAACCCTGTTCCTCCCACTTCCCACCCACTTCTCCTCTTTCTCATTTCCTGCCCACTTCTCCTCCTTCCTGCCCTGTTCCTCCCACATCCTGCAGACTTCTCCTCCTTCCCACCCTGTTCTTCCCATTTCCTGCCCTCTTGTCCTCCTTCTCGCCTTGCATTCTATTCCAACCTTTCCCAGGCTTGTGGACTCCCATTACCATATCAATCTTGATAGGTGTCTCAGAAGCAATAGTGCTATATTGCCTGTAAATGGATGGAGATAAGGTAACAGCCTTTCTGAAAACAAAAGCAGTGGGTGTTAATGAGAACATTCCACCTTTTGACAAGTTACGTATACTTTACAGACATTCAAAATATGTTTATATGCTCCACTAACTATTTTTCTATAAAATAAATCCTTTTTGATAAATTAACCTTCATTATTCCGTGGCACAGTGTGGCATTTTATGCTAATTCCCGGGTTTCTCCCTCTCAACGCCGGACTGGCGCCGTCGGATGCACCTGTCGAGCAAATGGACGGACTTGTTGGTGACTTGCTGAGTTGTCGAATCCCCAATGTCGTTGACTCTGCGTCGAAGGATACGAGTCGAGGAGGGTTCGACGAGGCTCCGGTCTCTTTGGCGAGTCGCAGGCTGGAACTCCAGGCAGTAGAGAGTGAGGCCTCTACTGCCGGTCGAAGGATAACAGGAAAAGTGTAGCAGGATCACAGGTAGCTGTTTGTCGAGCAGGTTTGAGCACGATGTAAGCTCAAGTCGAATGTTCACTGGAACCACAGGAAGGAGAAGACGGTGTCCACGTTGCCGCCTGACAGCATACGAAGTCAGGTTGCAGGAAGCTGGCAGCAGGCGGTCGCTGATTCAGGATACTTGGCACAGATGGGTATCAGAGTGGATACTTTATACCATAAGCAGTATAAGACTCCAGGACTCCTTGTTCACTCAGAGTAACTCTCTCTTTATTGGAACAAACCACACATATTTATACAACTCAGCTACATTGGCCAACCAGATACAATAGGGGCATAATTCAATCACAACATGTAAGACAAAGGACCAGCAGCAGATGGTCTAACAAATACAGTGACTCAGACATGATTACATTTCAAACACAAGAGGGTTGATGAACTCAGGCAATGGACACAAAGACTTGAGGGGCTTGAATGAATTAACACACGGCAGGGGGTCTCAGTACAGTTCACAATACACTGGCTTGAGTGGCTAGGATACACATTGGAAGTAACATTGCCCAAACTCAAATAATTAGCCCTTACTGCCCATTTCCTTGGAAGCAAGCCAGCAGTCCATGGTTGTCAGTCTCTTTGGGCCCAAGAAATGCCCACAGTCTCCGGGGTTCTTGGGAGAACAGTTCCAGGCCCAGCAAGGGCTCCAGTAACGGACTATGCTCCGTTACATAATGCTAATGAAGATGGCTCATGGCCTGAATCATTTCTCACAGTGCTATTCGGCATGTTCCCATTTAATGGGCTCCGTCCATGGTAATATTGATCCAGCACTGAAAAGATTTAGCATGACATGCCAGACGGTGCCACTGATAAATAAAGATGAATTTCTTAACAACTATGAATTATGCAAGAAAATGGCTAGCACGGCATATAGAAACTTGTTACTTCTCTTTAGACCCTTAATGACTGCCTGATCCGGCGTGTGGGCGGCCATTAAGAGGACAATTCTGACGTTGCTGAGCAGTGTGCAGCCTCATGTTGACTCTGGAATTCCATGACGTGCTTTGACTGTCACCGGTCCATAAGTACCGGAACTGACGTGACGGTTCTGCCATGTCAAGGGTCGTTAAGGGGTTAAAAGTAACTAAACATCCCTTAAAGAAGCCAGTATCATTTTTAGGCATTAGTATTCCTGCAATGTACAGTGTTTCATTAATTACAAAGACTCTTTTGAGGGCAGGGACGACGCCTGTATCTCCTTAACTCTTAATATTCCCTAATCCTAACAGACCGCACACAAACAGATCTGCGAGCCTCGTGTGTTGGATAAAGAGCAGAGAACACCGTGAATCTCCAGGATAAGGTAATCCTATAAATAGATCTGATAACATTTTGAGTAGAAATGGTTCAGAAATGTGAGAGAGACCGGGGAAGTCTCAACACCTCCTAAACCGCTCCATCTGGACCGAATCCTAAAACAACATAAAGAATCCATCTTACAGTTCTGTCTTCTGAGTCACATTACCGCAGCCTAAACCAGCTTCAGGTTTTAATTGGAAAAGCAGCTCTATTATGGGGTACGTGTCCGGTTTATGAAAGTCATGACATAATTATGGATTGAAGCATTGCTAATGGCCACTTACATCTGGCTGTTAACTTAGGCGTTTCTGGAATAAAGTCAACAAGATTGCTTCTTCCATGGCAACCTCAGGGTAAAGATAATACCTAAATTATTGCTCAACCAAACAATCTTCACGTTAATACAGTAAAATAGCTTCTAACAAAACCAAGGCCGAGCGTCATCAAGCAGCGAATGCACCTTTATGTAGTCTTTAGTGAATGAGAGCCAGACAGATCCACCTATCCCATCCCATCAAACTGGACACTTGTATGCACAAGAACTGCGTGTATGTGTGTGTGTTGCTGGATTTGTAACATTGATGCCGTTTACTTCTCATAACTGTCTTGTGTATATACTCTTTTCAGCCCCTATGCCTGCTTCAAGATACAACCATACCTGTCTCTACTTGGAATTGAACTGGGTTCCATCTGGCTGTGCACCCGCATGTTGCAGCCTGAGACACTTGTTGTATCTGATGTATTCATATGGCCTTCTGGAATCGTCCGTCTCTCCTAATTGGCTAGCCATGTCAGGTGTTTCCTGATCAGCAAGTATTTAAACCAGCCCAGAGAGCCCTGTCCATTCATCATGCAGGAGTCCTGTGATGCTGTGTGAGTTCTGATTACCAGAGTTCCGTTTTTTTTGTTTACCAGACAACCAGTCATTCATGAATAAGCCTGTGATTCTGTGAACGTGTGTACCAGACCACTGGCTAGCCGGGATTATACCTCTGATCCTGTAAACCTTTGTACCAGACCACTGACTAAGTGGCTATCCATGATTACACCTCTGATCCTGTGTACCAGACCACTGTCTAGCCGTGATTATATCTCTGATCTTGTAAAACTTTGTACCTACCACTGGCCATCTGTGATTACACCTCTGATCCTGTCTACCAGACCACTGGCTATCCATGATTACACCTCTGATCCTGTGTACCAGACCACTGGCTATCCGTGATTACACCTCTGATCCTGTGTACCAGACCACTGGCTATCCGTGATTACACCTCTGATCCTGTGTACCAGACCACTGGCTATCCGTGATTACACCTCTGATCCTGTGTACCAGACCACTGGCTATCCATGATTACACCTCTGATCCTGTGTACCAGACCACTGGCTATCCGTGATTACACCTCTGATCCTGTGTACCAGACCACTGGCTATCCATGATTACACCTCTGATCCTGTGTACCAGACCACTGGCTATCCGTGATTACACCTCTGATCCTGTGTACCAGACCACTGGCTATCCGTGATTACACCTCTGATCCTGTGTACCAGACCACTGGCTATCCGTGATTACACCTCTGATCCTGTGTACCAGACCACTGGCTATCCGTGATTACACCTCTGATCCTGTGTACCAGACCACTGGCTATCCATGATTACACCTCTGATCCTGTGTACCAGACCACTGGCTATCCGTGATTACACCTCTGATCCTGTGTACCAGACCACTGGCTATCCGTGATTATAGCTCTAATCCTGTGTACCAGACCACTGTCTATCCGTGATTACACCTCTGATCCTGTGTACCAGACCACTGGCTATCCGTGATTACACCTCTGATCCTGTGTACCAGACCACTGGCTATCCATGATTACACCTCTGATCCTGTGTACCAGACCACTGGCTATCCGTGATTACACCTCTGATCCTGTGTACCAGACTACCAGCTATCCACAATGATGATCAGGCACGTGCACTCACACACACCAAGGGGGGCTTGAGCACTTGCCCTTTTTGTCCGAAGTGCCCTCGTGCCCTTTACCAAAAAAAATAATAATATTAATAATGAGAACTGCCCTTTATTTTGAGCCCCTGTCCCCCAAAATGTCTGTGCACGTCCCTGATGATGATCCTATTCACTTTGCAATGTGGGCTCATTTCCAGACCTACTTAACCCTCCATTTGTGTCTATTGAACCTAGCTACTAATTAGTGCACAGGTGCGGTTATTCTAACCCAGTCCTGGTACAACCGGTTCTGGCTAACTGATGTGGCACCTATCTTTGGCAGTGCCTCCAAGCACTGCCCTCAAGCATTGTCGCCAACCTTCTTTGTAACATTTGGTCCTAACAGGTACATTCTGGGCAGAGGTTTCCTAAAAGCGACAATAGGCAAGGCAGAGAAATACAATCAATCACTGATGAATTCTGGAAGGTCTCCATCAATGATCGAGATGAAGACAATGTGTCTGATTTGCTGCTAATATTGTCCATTAATAAATCCTAACTGATGGGATGTGCAGGCCAGGCCGGATTTGCATTTTAGGAGCCCTTTATTTTACAGAAAATGACCAGTACAACATACAGGCAGATTTTACTTATCTGAAACACAAACTAGTCTTAAAGTGACAGGTAAACTTCAGTGGATCTTTAAAGCCGTTGGGTGTAATGACATCTCTGTATTGGATCCTTATATAGAATTCAATGCTTTAAAATTTTATTTATTGTGCAATTGTTTTTACCCCAAAATTGCTCCACTTTTGTCCTTAACGCCTTGATGACCAGAGGGCTGAGCAACACTTCACAATGCGTTGTAAACCCCTTTCGTCCTTATGGGGCTGAACTATTCCCCTTCACTGTATCGTATAATGACATCTTCTCAACAGTTGAACTATTTTTTATTATAACAAATGATAAATGGAGGAACAGAGCAGAATAGATTGGGTCTTTTTTCAAAAAACACTTCCCTCACTCAGCGTTGCTAATAGACCCTATATCCCCAAGGCCGAAATGTTTCCAAGACCCCAAATCCACCCTAATCGGATGAAAAATCAGGTGTTGCTAGATCAGGCAATGGTTTGCAATATATTGGATTTCAGGGATTAAAACAAAGTGCTTTAACTCCTTCCATGATAGAGAGTAAGTTCATGCAGTGCTTCGCAATATGCTGGACAACTTTGAAGCATGGAGGGGGTTAATAAGTCCAGACGCAATGTCATCTTTATGTTTTTAATATATGTTGGTTTAGGATGCTGTATGCAAAATGGCCACATGACAGAACAAATTATACAGTTTGTCCGCAACGGATCTCATTTCCTCGACTGAAACAGAGTATGAAATTCCATATGGGTTATATAAAGAGGCAGATAGGGAGAGGCTGATCAAACATACCAAAGTGGAAAATTATTGCTTGTATAATAGGGGTTCAATCATACGTGGCAGCAGAATGGATAATAGTGGTTTTCAGCAGTAAAAACCTTATTTCTACTATGCCAAATATTTGAATTCATTGCTAGTTCTTTCTACGACCAAAGTGTACTAATGACAGTGACATGTTTACGGGTCAGTCCTTCCTAGGACTAAAGTGTACTAACGACAGTGACATGTTCATGGGTCAGTCCTTCCTAGGACCAAAGTGTACTAATGACAGTGACATGTTTATGGGTCAGTCCTTCTTGGACCAAAGTGTACTAATGACAGTGACATGTTTATGGGTCAGTCCTTCCTAGGACCAAAGTGTACTAATGACAGTAACATGTTTATGGGTCAGTCCTTCCTAGGACCAAAGTGTACTAATGACAGTGACATGTTTATGGGTCAGTCTTTCCTAGGACCAAAGTGTACTAATGACAGTGACATGTTTATGGGTCAGTCCTTCCTAGGACCAAAGTGTACTAATGACAGTGACATGTTTATGGGTCAGTCCTTCCTAGGACCAAAGTGTAATAATGACAGTGACATGTTTATGGGTCAGTCCTTCCTAGGACCAAAGTGTACTAAAGACAGTGACATGTTTATGGGTCAGTCCTTCCTAGGACCAAAGTGTACTAAAGACAGTGACACGTTTATGGGTCAGTCCTTCCTAGGACCAAAGTGTACTAATGACAGTGACATGTTTATGGGTCAGTCCTTCCTAGGACCAAAGTGTACTAATGACAGCGACATGTTTATGGATCAGTCCTTCCTAGGACCAAAGTGTACTAATGACAGTGACATGTTTATGGGTCAGTCCTTCCTAGGACCAAAGTGTACTAATGACAGGGACATGTTTATGGGCCAGTCCTTCCTAGGACCAAAGTACTAATGACAGTGACATGTTTATGGGTCAGTCCTTCCTAGGACCAAAGTGTACTAATGACAGGGACATGTTTATGGGCCAGTCCTTCCTAGGACCAAAGTGTACTAATGACAGTGATATGTTTATGGGTCAGTCCTTCCTAGGACCAAAGTGTACTAATGACAGGGACATGTCTATGGGTCAGTCCTTCTTAGGACCAAAGTGTACTAATGACAGCGACATGTTTATGGGTCAGTCCTTCCTAGGACCAAAGTGTACTAATGTCAGTGACATGTTTATGGGTCAGTCCATCCTAGGACCAAAGTGTACTAATGACAGTGACATGTTTATGGGTCAGTCCTTCCTAGGACCAAAGTGTACTAATGACAGTAACATGTTTATGGGTCAGTCCTTCCTAGGACCAAAGTGTACTAATGACAGGGACATGTTTATGGGTCAGTCCTTCCTAGGACCAAAATGTACTAATGACAGTGACATGTTTATGGGTCAGTCCTTCCTAGGACCAAAGTGTACTAATGACAGGGACATGTTTATGGGTCAGTCCTTCCTAGGACCAAAATGTACTAATGACAGTGACATGTTTATGGGTCAGTCCTTCCTAGGACCAAAGTGCACTAATGTCAGTGACATGTTTATGGGTCAGTCCTTCCTAGGACCAAAGTGTACTAATGACAGTGACGTGTTTATGGGTCAGTCCTTCCTAGGACCAAAGTGCACTAATGACAGTGACACGTTTATGGGTCAGTCCTTCCTAGGACCAAAGTGTACTAATGACAGTAACATGTTTATGGGTCAGTCCTTCCTAGGACCAAAGTGTACTAATGACAGTGACATGTTTATGGGTCAGTCCTTCCTAGGACCAAAGTGTACTAATGACAGGGACATGTTTATGGGCCAGTCCTTCCTAGGACCAAAGTGTACTAATGACAGTGACATGTTTATGGGTCAGTCCTTCCTAGGACCAAAGTGTACTAATGACAGTGACATGTTTATGGGTCAGTCCTTCCTAGGACCAAAGTGTACTAATGACAGGGACATGTTTATGGGTCATTCCTTCCTAGGACCAAAGTGTACTAATGACAGTGACATGTTTATGGGTCAGTCAGTCCTAGGACCAAAGTGTACTAATGACAGGGACATGTTTATGGGTCAGTCCTTCCTAGGACCAAAGTGTACTAATGACAGTGACATGTTTATGGGTCAGTCCTTCCTAGGACCAAAGTGTACTAATGACAGTGACATGTTTATGGGTCAGTCAGTCCTAGGACCAAAGTGTACTAATGACAGGGACATGTTTATGGGTCAGTCCTTCCTAGGACCAAAGTGCACTAATGACAGTGACATGTTTATGGGCCAGTCCTTCCTAGGACCAAAGTGTACTAATGACAGTGACATGTTTATGGGTCAGTCAGTCCTAGGACCAAAGTGTACTAATGACAGGGACATGTTTATGGGTCAGTCCTTCCTAGGACCAAAGTGTACTAATGACAGTGACATGTTTATGGGTCAGTCCTTCCTAGGACCAAAGTGTACTAATGACAGTGACACGTTTATGGGTCAGTCCTTCCTAGGACCAAAGTGTACTAATGACAGTGACATGTTTATGGGTCAGTCCTTCCTAGGACCAAAGTGTACTAATGACAGTGACATGTTTATGGGTCAGTCCTTCCTAGGACCAAAGTGTACTAATGACAGTGACATGTTTATGGGTCAGTCCTTCCTAGGTCCAAAGTGCACTAAAGACAGTGACACGTTTATGGGTCAGTCCTTCCTAGGACCAAAGTGTACTAATGACAGTGACATGTTTATGGGTCAGTCCTTCCTAGGACCAAAGTGCACTAATGACAGGGACATGTTTATGGGTCATTCCTTCCTAGGACCAAAGTGTACTAATGACAGTGACATGATTATGGGTCAGTCCTTCCTAGGACCAAAGTGTACTAATGACAGTGACATGTTTATGGGTCAGTCCTTCCTAGGACCATAGTGTACTAATGACAGTGACATGTTTATGGGTCAGTCCTTCCTAGGTCCAAAGTGCACTAAAGACAGTGACACGTTTATGGGTCAGTCCTTCCTAGGACCAAAGTGTACTAATGACAGTGACACGTTTATGGGTCAGTCCTTCCTAGGACCAAAGTGTACTAATGACAGTGACATGTTTATGGGTCAGTCCTTCCTAGGACCAAAGTGTACTAATGACAGGGACATGTTTATGGGTCAGTCCTTCCTAGGACCAAAGTACTAATGACAGTGACATGTATATGGGTCAGTCCTTCCTAGGACCAAAGTGTACTAATGACAGTGACATGTTTATGGGTCAGTCCTTCCTAGGTCCAAAGTGCACTAAAGACAGTGACACGTTTATGGGTCAGTCCTTCCTAGGACCAAAGTGTACTAATGACAGGGACATGTTTATGGGTCAGTCCTTCCTAGGACCAAAGTGCACTAATGACAGGGACATGTTTATGGGTCATTCCTTCCTAGGACCAAAGTGTACTAATGACAGTGACATGATTATGGGTAAGTCCTTCCTAGGACCAAAGTGCACTAATGACAGTGACATGTTTATGGGTCAGTCCTTCCTAGGACCAAAGTGCACTAAAGACAGTGACATGTTTATGGGTCAGTCCTTCCTAGGACCAAGTGTACTAATGACAGTGACACGTTTATGGGTCAGTCCTTCCTAGGACCAAAGTGTACTAATGACAGTGACGTGTTTATGGGTCAGTCCTTCCTAGGACCAAAGTGTACTAATGACAGTGACATGTTTACGGGTCAGTCCTTCCTAGGACCAAAGTGTACTAATGACAGTGACGTGTTTATGGGTCAGTCTGTCCTAGGACCAAAGTGTACTAATGACAGTGACATGTTTATGGGTCAGTCCTTCCTAGGACCAAAGTGTACTAATGACAGTGACATGTTTATGGGTCAGTCCTTCCTAGGACCAAAGTGTACTAATGACAGTGACATGTTTATGGGTCAGTCCTTCCTAGGACCAAAGTGTACTAATGACAGTGACGTGTTTATGGGTCAGTCTGTCCTAGGACCAAAGTGTACTAATGACAGTGACATGTTTATGGGTCAGTCCTTCCTAGGACCAAAGTGTACTAATGACAGTGACATGTTTATGGGTCAGTCCTTCCTAGGACCAAAGTGTACTAATGACAGTGACATGTATATGGGTCAGTCCTTCCTAGGACCAAAGTGTATTAATGACAGTGACATGTTTATGGGTCAGTCCATCCTAGGACCAAAGTGTACTAATGACAGTGACATGTCTATGGGTCAGTCCTTCCTAGGACCAAAGTGTACTAATGACAGTGACATGTTTATGGGTCAGTCCTTCCTAGGACCAAAGTGTACTAATGACAGTGACATGTTTATGGGTCAGTCCTTCCTAGGACCAAAGTGTACTAATGACAGGGACATGTTTATGGGTCAGTCCTTCCTAGGTCCAAAGTGCACTAAAGACAGTGACATGTTTATGGGTCAGTCCTTCCTAGGACCATAGTGTACTAATGACAGTGACATGTTTATGGGTCAGCCCTTACTAGGACCAGAGTGTACTAATGACAGTGACATGTTTTGGGTTAGTCCATCATAGGACCACAGAGTTCTAATGACAGTGACATATGTTTGGGTCAGTCCTTCCGAGAACCAGAGTGTACTAATAATGTCACTGTCATTAGAACGCTGTGGTCATAGGAAGGAGTGAACTTTTTTCTATACATCACAGTGCTCTAATTACATGTTTATGGGTCAGATCTTCCTAGGACCAAAGTGTATCAATGACAGTGACATGTTTATGGGTCAGTACTTCCTAGGACCAAAGTGTACTAATGACAATGACATGTCTATGGGTCAGTCCTTCCTAGGACCAAAGTGTACTAATGACAGGGACATGTTTAGGGGTCAGTCCTTCTTAGGACAAAGTGTACTAATGACAGTGACACGTTTATGGGTCAGTCCTTCCTAGGACCAAAGTGTACTAATGACAATGACATGTCTATGGGTCAGTGCTTCCTAGAACCAAAGTGCATTAATAGTTTTGAACCATTAGCAAGATAATCTTTTTCTGAATAAGCATTTTTCATACAATCAGAATTTATATTGCACTTTTGATCTTTTAACCCTAAAAGTCGATCTAGACAACAAGAGTATTTTTCTCCATACGTCTTTTTGGTGCACTATTTATATGTTTGTGTATACTGTATCAATTTACATATATTATACTGTATCTTAAACAATCAAAAACATCTATACATGCTATTTACTGAAATAAATCCCTGGATCTGGGGTATTTCCAATGAAATTGTAAGCACATTTCAAAACATTTTCAAAATATTGCAATTTAATTAAAATGCTCTTGGCAGGCTCAAGTGGAAGGGAACAAAGCCACTCTGCAATGCACAATGCCATCTGTGCCAGCTGTGTCGCTTGGTCCCAATCATCGGCGGGTTCCAATACAATGTGACATGGATAAAAGGGGCCCCAGTTAAGATAATATCTTTAAAGGATTATCATTAGCGTTTATAACATAAAATTGCCCGGAAGGGATATCTTGAATTCTGACTGGCGTTAAGTATGAAAATAGTTTCCATGTGTGGGGTTTGCTTGGTGCCATGTGTTTAAGAATAATCGTCCATATGCACAAAGATTAAGTGGGGCAATTCCGAAAAATATACAAATTCCCATTGTTTTAAAGGAACGCTAACATCTCATCTTAATAACCCCCCACTTACCTTGGTCTAAGTAGAAAATCCTACTGGGCACTATCAATCGACTCCCTGTGGATTGGTTCTCCTAAATTACTCTTTAATTAGTAGTGTATATCATGCACCTGGAGGAAGACATGATTCATTGTTTGTCACTGATGCAGGGGATAGGAACCCGCATAGTCTAGTGCTGGTTCTGGTGATAGGGTGCAACGTTACAGATCGATGCTCGGGTTCGGAGAAGACATGCCAGGGACTCCCTTGCTGCAGCTGAAGCTGGGTAAAGGTGCTGGTTGCGAAACCAGATTGTTCCACCCCAGTTGAGCCAGGGTGCAACCAGGATAGGGGTACGCTGGGATCTCTTTTTAGAACCAGGACCAGAAGGGAACAAGGAAAGACAGGAACCACTGAGAATGGGAATGGTAGGATACCGGGTCAGTAGCCTAGGAGTGGAGATCAGGAGGTAGTCAAACAAGCCGGGTCAGTAGCCTAGGAACGGAGATCAGGAGGTAGTCAAACAAGCCGAGTCAGTAGCCTAGGAGTGGAGATCAGGACGTAGTCAAACAAGCCGGGTCAGTAGCCTAGGAATGGAGATCAGGAGGTAGTCAAACAAGACGGTTCAGTAGCCTAGGAATGGAGATCAGGAGGTAGTCAAACAAGCCGAGTCAGTAGCCTAGGAACGGAGATCAGGAGGTAGTCAAACAAGCCGGGTCAGTAGCCTAGGAGTGGAGTTCAGGAGGTAGTCAAACAAACTGGGTTAGTAGCCTAGGAATGGAGATCAGGAGGTAGTCAAACAATCCGGGTCAGTAGCCTAGGAATGGAGATCAGGAGGTAGTCAAACAATCCGGGTCAGTAGCCTAGGAACGGAGATCAGGATGTATTCAAACAAGCTGGGTCAATAGCCTAGGAATGGAGATCAGGAGGCAGTCAAACAAGCCGGGTCAGTATCCTAGGAATGGAGATCAGGAGGTAGTCAAACAAGCCGGGTCAGTAGCCTAGGAATGGAAATCAGGAGGTAGTCAAACAAGTCGAGTCAGTAGCCTAGGAACGGAGATCAGGAGGTAGTCAAACAAGCTGGGTCAGTAGCCTAGGAGTGGAGATCAGGAGGTAGTCAAACAAGCCGCGTCAGTAGCCTAGGAGTGGAGATCAGGAGGTAGTCAAACAAGCCGGGTCAGTAGCCAAAGAGAAAATACAGGAAATGCAAGATACTACAAACAAACAATGCTATCTCATGGAACGGGCACTGATAGACTTGGGTTGCCTGTTTAAGTAGTAAGAGAGGTCACTGTGAGAAGAGGTCTCATCTAATCTCTGGATCCAATAGGGCGAATACTGCCCAACAGAAGACGGGGAACAGTACAGGGCATGTCTATGCGCAGGCGACACAGAGAGAGGAAGCGGCGACATGCTCCACACCCGAACAGGAGGTGCACAGCAGGAAGTGGCCGTGAGGGAGCAAGCCGCAGGAAGATGGACACCAAACAGAGGATCGTAACTGGAATCTGCTGCGAGGTAAGCGAGCCGCAGGAGACACAGAGACATTGTTGCAGAACTGCAAGACCCCAAACTCCTCCCACTGCATTCCTTCTCTCTGAACAAAGCAACATAGATATTGAGGTTGAAAACAGATATCCATCAAGTCCAACCTTTGTCTTATCACCCTTGTTCTAGATCAGGGCTGTTCAAGTTCATCCCTCAAAGACCACCAACAGGCCAGGATATAAGGATTTTTCTGATTAACCCCTTAACGACCAGCGGTCAAGGGGTGTGTGGTCCTTTAAGGACCAGATAGAGAATCTCGGCGTGCCGCCCCATGTGACTGATCACGTGGTGCGGCACGCCGAACTGAGGGACTGAAAGAGATCGCTCCGGTCTTGGAGCGATCAAATTCAGTCCCCAGTATTACTCACCGCGCTCCTGCAGGAGTGCGGTGAGTAATAGTACATGACGTACCAGGACCGTCACTGGTCCTTAACTGCCGGACCAGCGTGACGGTCCGGGTACGTCACCGGACTCTAAGGGGTTAAGAACAGCTAATCAGTGGCTCATTCATTTTGATTGTCCCACCTATGCTCAAACAGTATGCTTTGGAAATACCACCCTCTACGTATTGAGCATCAAAATGGCAAGATCAGAATGTCGCCTGAACCATGCGTGCGAGATCAGAATATCATCCGCATGAAAAGGGAGATATTCTCATGTTGCCGTACTGATCGTCGCCCCCTGCTGACTGCTACTATTACTGCCATACATGCCCAAGGACTGCGTGTAGAGATAGACACCCCACATAGGGATAAATAAGGAGTTACATTAGCAGGCAGTATTTGGGACCTGTGTCCCATGCCATGGACCGGCCTATTTTAGACAAGAAGCAGTATCATACCCGCCGGCCCTGCCTTCTTCTCAATAACAGAAGCCATAACACTTACACACAGTCTGCTGTCCAGCAGATATAATGCTGCTTCTTTGGTAAAATAATTTGGTCCACAGCGTGGGACACAGGTCACAAATACTGCTTGCTAATGTAACCCATTATTTAACCCTCTATGGGGCGTCTATCTCTACATGCAGTCCTTGGGGATGTACGGCAGTAGTAGTCAGCAGGGTGCGACAATCAAAATGGCGACATGAGAATATCATCCATTTCATACGGGCGATATTCTGATCTTGCCCACATGGTGCAGGCGACATTCTGGTTTCACCGTTTCGATGCGATAGAAGGCGATATTTCTAAAGTAAACTGCTAAAACAGGTAAATCCTTACATTCTGGACTGTTCTCGGACACCCCTGATCTAGATGATCTTTCAGATAGTTTAGAATTTTGGAACACTGCATATTGAACAACTGCCTAAGATGTCATGATATTTGGACATTTCTAGATTTACATCCCAGCCACCCCTAAGCAAGGCACTCTGTGTGCACTTAGCTCCGCCCATGGTCACACCCCTATTCCTCACATGACTTCAACCCCAGTCCTATCCACAAGTAAGTACCAAAAAACTATAACCTCCTTAACCAGCACATTTAAGATCTCTCTAGTATCCAAGGGTTGCAGGGAAACTGAGATTGTTTTGGCCACACCCACAATTCAGAAGGTGGGTGTGGCCAGCACCACCCCTCAAAATTTGTAGCTCTACGTAGCTACCTACTCTGTCTATTGGGAGTTCTGGCCCTATATCTACGGCTAGGGTTGCCACCTTTTCTTCAAAAAAATACCGGCCATGGCATTCCCTCCATAGACTTAACACTGGACAGAAAACAAGTTTTTACCGGCCTGCCGGTAAAATACCGGCTGGGTGGCAACCCTATCTACGCCATGTTAAAGACTAATTTTGGGGAACAATCTAAACAGAAATGATTGTTGTGACTTATAGGATTTTGCTTGCTAGATTAAAGGGACACTATCACCTTGAAAAATCACCTATATGTTGTATTACCCATAGAAAACTAGTATTTGAGTTATTTAGCTGTATAGATTATGGTAATTAAATTGACCTTTCACCTTAATTGAAGTATGCATATTTGAAAACAGCATTAAAAACTGCCTATGTGTAATCAATTTTTTCAGTGACTTGTCATATGCAAATGAAAGTTTCAATTACATTTCATATGCTAATTAAGCTTTGTGCGGTACCAGGAAATTATCACTTTCACTTTTTCCAGAAACAAAAGTGTAATTATCTCCTAAACTGTACATCTGCTCGACTTTTGGTGAACATGACACATAGGCAGTGCAAACTTGAATTAAGGTGAAAGGCATGCTGTGCAGGTACTTCCCGTCTCAGACATACATTACGTCTGCCACTCACTGCCACTTAACCTGTTCAGTGTTAGGAGAGATAGGAAAAGCACCGGTGGACTTTTTTAGTTTATGCTGTACAATATGACTGTTTATGTAATTAAGGCATTACAATCCCTTTAAGAGGACTTATTAGTCTTCCTATGATATATGTCCTGGTATGGAAACCTTTGAACATAGGACTGTAAATATTAGAACACTCCAAGCCTTACAGCACAGCTTTTGCTTTAACATTAGTGTTCCTTTAAAGGGATAGTAATACTTCGTTTTAACTTTATTTTATTTTGTTGGCATTAAAAAAACATGAAGAATGATATGTCTTATCTCTCAAACCTTTATGGTGTAAGAGATATTCACAAACAAAGTATCCCCCCCCTCTGTTCAGCCAGATCAGAAGGGAGGTGCCCAGGTAGACTGCAGAGAGGGACAATCTTCAATTAAGATAAGGGAAAAACCTGAAAAACTTGTCAAGGGTGGCAGGGCTTTCATTGTTCTCATAGGAAGAAGATTGTCCCCTTCTGTTATCTGTCTGGTGTATGGACTGGATTCCACATCTGAGAAGAGATGACTTACACTAGGTAAAAGGGACGGGAGGGGAACTTTGCTTGTGAATATCTCATAAACCATAAAGGTTTGAGAGATAAGACTTATATCATTCTTCGTGTTTTTTTAATGCCTACAAAATAAAATAAAGTTAAAACGAAGTATTACTATCCCTTTAACCCCTTAAGGACCAATGACATACATGTATGTCATGGAGTGAACGTGCCTAAAGGACCCATGAGGTACATGTACGCCATGGAATTCAGGGGTCCCCTCGTGGCTGCACGCTGTTCGGGGACCTTTGATTCTGGTAAGACAAAAAAAATAAAATGCTCCCTGGCCCTTAAGAGCCAGCCACGTAGTGTTGCCGCCCAGCCGGTATTTTACCGGCAGGCCAGTAAAAAATTGGCTTCTGTCCAATGTTATCATCAATGATGGAATGCCATGGCCGGTATATTTTTTTAAGAAAAGGTGCAACCCTACAGCCACGTGACCACACGGCTGGTCCTTAAAGGGATAGTAATACTTCGTTTTATCTTTATTTTATTTTGTAGTCGTTAAAAATACATGAAGAACAATATGTCTTATCTCTCAAACCTTTATGGTTTGAGAGATATTCACAAGCAAAGTTTCCCCTCCCACCCCTTTTACCTAGTGTAAGCCATCTCTTCTCAGATGTGGAATCCAGTCCATAGACCAGACAGATAACAGAAGGGGACAATCTTCTTCCTATGAGAACAATGAAAGCCCTGCCCCTCCTTGACAAGTTTTTCAGGTTTTTCCCTTATCTTAATTGAAGATTGTCCCTCTCTGCAATCTACCTGGGCACCTCCCTTTTGATCTGGCTGAGCAGTGTTACATCAGTAAAAGGGATGGGAGGGGGATACTTTGTCATTGAATTACTCTTGAACTACAACTCTGACAGAATTGAAATAACACTCTCCAAAGTCCAAATACTATGATGATTAATTAGAGCTGCTTTTATTATGAAACATTACTATCCCTTTAAGGGGTTAAACAATAAACAGGATTCTGGTAGTTAACCCACATGTAAATCAGAGCCTTAATCAAACAGAGAAAGATGTAGCCTATACTACAAAAACCAGCTTGAATTAATTAGGAGGAACAGGGCCCTTTCCAGCCTCTCCCTATTAAACCTATCAATAGAGCTACTTAAAGCTGTCAGATTCATTCAAATGTATTTTGACATCCAGGATGGGTCGTTAATTTCAGTCGGCATTTATTTTCTTGGCCGTCATAGAAGTGCTGACTACATTATGGTGATTGCTATTTTTGGATGGCGTGCGCTCCCCGCTAAAAGTGGCACAGACCATTATTGTGAAACCTTAGAGGTTTTGATAGGACATAATGGGGGATTATTTTTTTTTTTTTTTTTATGTCTTCTCTGCTTTCCCCTAGATTAATTCATAAGCTCCCAGCTGGACTCCATTCCCAAAACGTTTTGGTGCGATACAATAAATCCCATCCTTTACAGTATTTATTTTATCGGAACCAATCAAATGTTCAATGTAACTGTTATTGGACTATGATTCCCATCATCCTTGACTGAGGATAATGGGAGTCGCAGGCAAACAAGCAATAGTTTATTTCACTGTGACCTCATTACAAGTTTGTTGCAACAAAGCTGATGTGGCACAAACCAATAAAAATTATGGGGTAGGATCAAATGCAGATCACAGACTAGTGGACAGGTGAATGTCTATAGGTTAAATCAAGCCGTTCAGGCAGACAGTGACTGGAGTAGTTGTATATGAAGGTACACCATCCTTGCCTCCAAGACCTAATTTCTACTTAATTTGCATCCCCTTTTACATGGCCAAATAAACAGGGATCATGCTTAAAGGGATAGTTATACTTAAGATGTAAAAAAAATTATGTTGTAGGGTTTATGTCCCAGAATAAAACAAGGGTACTCCCACCGCTGAGAGATATTTTATTAAAAAATTATAACAGCTCAAACTTGAGTTTTTCAGGTGCAATATCACAGTGGCCTGAAAATTTATAGTGGCGTTGTTGCTATACCATCCAATGGAGATTTATGGTCTACAGACCAGAGCTGTCCATAGGATGGTGTAGCAACAGCGCCACTGTAAATGTTCAGGCCACTGTGATATTGCACCTAAAAAATTCAAGTTTGAGTTGTTACAATTTTTTAATAAAATATCTCTCAGCAGTGGGACTACCCTTGTTTTACTAAGGGGGATAAACCCTACAACATATATATTATTACATTTTAAGTATTACTATCTTTAAAACCACAACAATTACCCACATTCCTAAAGTGCATTTTAAACCAATTACCGTAAAATCTTGCATATAATACGCACAATTTTGCCCCTCTTTACCTTACGTGAAGTGGGGGGTTCATATTATACAAGAGGGAAAAAAAAAATATATATATATATATATATGTATATTACGCACCCTTGATTTCCCCTGTCACACTACAAAAAAAATTTACATTGCTGCACTTCTTTCCTCCCTCACCGCTTACCCTAATCCTCCTCTCCCCCTCTGTAGTCCAATTTTGGCAGCTTGACAGGGTACCAATGAGTGGCATGCTTGCATCTGCAGCCCCCTTCCAGCATTGCCCTGTCAGGACCTCTACTTCCAAGCCAATGGTAATGTCTGTGATCTATGGTATTGCCCTGCAAGGACCTTGCAGTCCTCGCAAGAGATTACCATTGGCTAGAAAGAAGATCCCTTTGTGACAGGGACATCGGAACTACGGCCAAGGGGACACCTGCAGGCCTTTGACAGGTATCCGTTTAAAATGTCATACGCGTAAGAGCGTGCAACATGAAGGCGCAATAACCATGTTGCCGGCTTGAAAATCGCAACATCAGAATCTTGCCCAAATCGAAAGGGTGAGATTCTTATGCTGTAGCCTAAAACGTCACCTCCATCCACTGCCCGCACTGCCCGCATACCTTAAGCTGCTGGGAAGCGATGGCAGACAGGGGAGAGATGACGTGGGTTATCCGTGCGCGGAGGTCGGAGGCACACAAAGGATTAAAGCGTAAGGTATGTGGGAAGTGTATGGAGGTGGCATTTTAGGCTGCTACATAAGAATCTCACCATTTTGATTCAGGGCGAGATTCTGATGTGGCGATTTTCAAGCCGGCGACATGGTTATTGTTCCTTTATGCCGTACGCTCTTATGCATATGACATTTTAAAAGGATACCTGTCAAAGGGGTGCAGGTGTCCCCTTAGCCATAGTTCAGATGTCCCTGCAACAAAGGGATTTACTAGCGTGCTTATCCCTGCATTTCCTCTTAGGAACCTGCTTGTAATTCAGGCATATGGTTTGTGTTTAAACATTTCCAGTGCATTTATCTTGGATGCAGTTGATTTCCATGGCAATGCGCTTGGGGAATGAAAGTCACAAAGAAGGGAAAGGACGTACGTAGGAGGTAACATCTTTTGGGGGAAAATCTGTGTTTCCACAAAGGCAGCAGAAAGGAATAAGCTTTTATCTCCTTCCCTGATGTCAATTTGCACCTCAATTCATCTCAGTGTCACGGAAACAGAACGATTTATAAGAGAGAGGGGAGATCAGCATCACCTGCCAGGCCGCATTACCATAATGATCTTAGTGCTGGGAACACCTCGCTCCACACAAACTAAAGGCATCCATTCACTGCTCCGTGATCTATACGTACAAGTACAAAATGGCACAATTCTGGAGCAGATTAAGGGCACCAGAGGCGGCAGTTACAGTTCCACATTCATTTAACCCTTTAAGGACCAGGACTATGTGCAACACATTGTTTTGCAATGCCTTGCAAACTCCTCTAGCCCTTAAATGGTTAAACAGAGTATTTTATCGTAGTAACATAGTAACATAGTTGATGAGGCTGAAAAAAGACATGCGTCCATCAAGTTCAGCCCATGGCAAATCACCCCTGTTGATCCAGAGGAAGGCAAAAAAAACCCCATTGAAGCCATTTCCAATTTATCCCCAAGTGTGTAAAAAAATTCCTTCCTGACCCCAAATGGCATTCAGATATTTCCCTGGGTCAACATCCAATCTGCATTGAAGCCAACGGTCATAATTCCCAATATTGTTCTGTGTTAGATAGGGATCCATTGTTTTTTTGAAAGCACAACATCACAACACAACAAAGAATTCCATACCTCCCAAGTGTCCCTCTTTAGAAGATATTAGGGGTCCATACCTTCCAAGTGTCCTTCTTTAGGAGATATTAGGGGTCTATACCTTCCAAGTGTCCTTCTTTAGGAGATATTAGGGGTCCATACCTCCCAAGTGTCCATCTTTAGGAGATATTAGGGGTCCATACCTCCCAAGTGTCCCTCTTTAGGAGATATTAGGGGTTTGTACCTCCCAAGTGTCCCTCTTTAGGAGATATTAGGGGTCCATACCTCCCAAGTATTTAGGAGATATTAGGGGTCTGTACCTCCCATGTGTCCCTTTTTAGGAGATATTAGTGGTCTGTACCTCCTATGTGTCCCTCTTTAGGAGATATAAGGGGTCTGTACCTCCCATGTATCCCTCTTTAGGAGATATTAGGGGTCCATACCTCCCATGTGTCCCTCTTTAGGAGATATTAGGTCTTTATACCTCCCAAGTGTCCCTCTTTAGGAGATATTAGGGGTCCATACCTCCCAAGTGTCCTTCTTTAGGAGATATTAGGGGTCCATACCTCCCAAGTGTCCCTCTTTAGGAGATATTAGGGGTCCATACCTCCCAAGTGTCCCTCTTTAGGAGATATTAGGGGTCCATACCTCCCATGTGTCCCTCTTTAGGAGATATTAGGGGTCCATACCTCCCAAGTGTCCTTCTTTAGGAGATATTAGGGGTCCATACCTCCCAAGTGTCCCTCTTTAGGAGATATTAGGGGTCCATACCTCCCAAGTGTCCATCTTTAGGAGATATTAGGGGTCTGTACCTCCCATGTGTGCTTCTTTAGAAGATATTAGGGGTCCATACCTTCCAAGTGTCTATCTTTAGGAGATATTAGGGATCCAAATCTCCCAAGTGTCCCTCTTTAGGAGATATTAGGGGTCCATTCCTCCCAAGTGTTCCTCTCAAGGAGGGACAGTCTCTCTTTCAGACCCAAATCCCTCTGTTCCTCTTTCCAACCCTGGTGTCCCTCCTTTTACTAGATCAGACTGTATGATGTGTATATGAGTGTATCACGATGCTTCACAGCAATAAAACTCACATTTATGTTTGTTTAAACATCGCAATATGTGTATATAAATTAGTATGTGTAAATAAAATACTTTTGTCTTTCTCTAAATAATTTATTCGGTTACGCTAAGTGATGTCAGTAGGTATGAAATAACTAAAAATTGTTAGTAATGCCCCTCCCAATAGTCACGCCCCCAGCAATACCACCTAAAACAAAAGTGTCCCTCTTTGGCCATTTGAAATGTTGGGAGGCATGGAATTCCATTGCTTTACCACCCTTACTGTAAAACGTCCCTGCCCTTATTTATCCCTTTGAGTGCCTGAGCTGTGTGCAACGCATTTCAAAGCAGTGTCACGGAAACAGAGAGATTTATAAGAGAGGGGAGAAATCTACATAACCCGCCAGGCCGCATTACCCTAATGGTTTTAGTGCTGGGAACGCCTCTTTCCAAAGAAACTAAAGGCGTCCATTTACTGCACTGTGTGCTGGCACTCAAATGGTTAACCCCTCGAACGATAGAGAGGTATCCATCTCACTGCGAGACAATGCATTTCTCATCCCTTTTTCTCAAGGGGTTAAAAGTAAATAGGTTTGTGCTCTAATAACCTTTGAATCCAAAATGTCCATGCAGTTGCTTTCATCAAAAAAAAGCTCTCTAACATCGATTGCTTTTTAAAAAAAAATAAAGTTTAACTCCTTGAGGACCAGTGGCTGCTTTGTAATGCAGTCAGCACCAGTCTGGCTTAGAATTAATCCCATGTTTAGGCAAGTGCTCCAGAAAAATAACCCCAGTTAATTTAGAATTTGGTGATGAAAATGGCCTGGAGGCGGTGGAACAGGATCTGATTTATTATGGAGATGTGAAGTATAAACATGGACCGGGGGCTCATCTTTTCCAAAAATAATTTCATACCAAAGGGAATGGAATGGCTTAATGGATTGGCAATGGGAATCGCTTTCCACTTTAAGGACATTAGCTGCAGTCTGTCTGAGGTCACCGCACTGTTCGTGCAAGTGACACACTGAATGATCTTATACAGTTATCCACGGTTTACTGCACTTCATCCGCCATGCAGAGCTTTATAGGTGAATAATGGATTGCAAAGCAGAGACACTTCAAAATATCCTGTTCTGCTCCGTATCGTGTGTTATTAACCCTCTGAGTGCCAGAGCGATATCCAAAGTATTGCGAAATTCCCCTCTGGCACTCTGAACATGCTAAAATCCTCCTTTGTAAAGCGGAAGTAACACCGCTAACAAACGTTGTCTTTAATATTTCCCTATCTGGCGACTAGCTGCTTAGTAGCGCTAGTCGCCAGAATTATTACCTCTAGGGTGACCACATTTCCCTTCTGCCATTCTGGGACGTGGTCACCCTAGTTGCCCCTTCATACCTTGAGTCCCTGGTGGTCTAGCGGAAAGTGCTCTGTGCCTCCTCCGGCACAGAGCTGAAGCTCCCACGCGCTGTGCTCAGTAATGCAGAGCGCTGGGAGATGATGTCATCTCCCAGCGCTCTGTATTACTAGAGCGCTTGCCTCCAGGAGATCAGGCTCAGCTGCATTGCCGCCCTGGATGTCAGCCAGCAAGCGGTGTGTCATATCACGGACGTCGCGAGGGAGCGCTGATTTATGCTACCAAGCGCTCCCTCGCGGCGTCCATGATGTGACACACCGCTTGCAGGCTGACATCCAGGGCGGCTTGGCTTCATTCCGGGACACTTCATTGTCCCGGTTGAAGATGACCCGGGACGCGGGACATAGCCCTGAAATAAGGGACAGTCCCGGACGTTCCGGGACCCGTGGTCACCCTAATTACCTCTTCATGAAGAAATCTGAAGTGATCCTCGGGCTGACAGGCAGGACGGAGTGCGGACATCTTGCCCTAGTGACGTCCACGCGCCTGCGCTGTCAGTCCCTTCCGGAGCTGAATGGCTCCTAGCAACGCCTCCTACAGCCGTCTGGGACTGACAGCGCAGGCACGTGGACGTCACTAGGGCAAGATGTCCGCGCTCCGTCCTGCCTGTCAGCCGAGGATGAATGCATATTTCTCCATGAAGAGGTAATAATTCTGGCGACTAGCGCTACTAAGCAGGTAGTCGCCAGATAGGGAATTATTAAAGACAACCTTTGTTAGTGGTGTTAGTTCCGCTTTAAATCAATGGGAATATCCAAAATGTTCACTGCAACAATATATGCAGTTGGTTTATGCTAGCACTGTAATTCTTTAGCTTGATGAACATTTTTTTTTCTTTATCTCTAGATGAATTGAAACAAACAAAGACAGTTAATTTCTATTATATATATATATATATATTTAATATATTTAACTAGATAGACGCTTTTACTGTTGCTGAGAGACATGACAAACACTTAAAACGGAAATACCACCCAAAAAGTATATTGGGCCCCACAATTGCACATCCGGTGACTAGCTGCTCAGTAGCGCTAGTCGCTACAATTCTTACCAGATTAAATGGATAATAATGGTCCATAATAAAAGCGGCTCTAATTAATCATCATAGTATTTGGACTTTGGAGAGTGTTATTTCAATTCTGTCAGAGTTGTAGTACAAGAGTAATTCAGTGATAAAGTATCCCCCTCCCGCCCCTTTTACTGATGTAACACTGCTCAGCCAGATCAGAAGGGAGGTGCCCAGGTAGACTGCAGAGAGGGACAATCTTCAATTAAGATAAGGGAAAAACCTGAAAAACTTGTCAAGGGGGGCAGGGCTTTCATTGTTCTCATAGGAAGAAGATTGTCCCCTGCTGTTATCTGTCTGGTCTGTGGACTGGATTCCACATCTGAGAAGAGATGGCTTACACTAGGTAAAAGGGTCAGGAGGGGAACCTTTGCTTGTGAATATCTCTCAAACCATAAAGGTTTGAGAGATAACACTTATATCGTTCTTCATGTTTTTTTAATGCCTACAAAATAAAATAAAGATAAAATGAAGTATTACTATCCCTTTAAAGAGAAATCATTATTCTTCATGAACCCTCTAAGTATTCTTTATTTAAAACTGTAGTTTATGAGATAGTTAGACTTATTTATTTGACAGTTTATGCATGATAGTTGGTACTTTCTGGTAGCAAGTGGCAGTTGGGAGGGAGAGTGGAACAATAGTATCTGAACGCAACAGGCTGGTCCAACCAGTTACGCCTAATAGGACTAAACTGGCAAATAAATGAAGTTCAATATCTCATAAACAACAGTTTTAACCCTTTGAGTGCCAGAGGGGTATGGAATGCATTGCGAAAGGGTCAATTAAAAATGGTTAACGTAAATATAGATTAATTTGAAAGTGCTTTAAAAATCACGAAAAGTCGTTATAAACTGTTATTTCAACTTTAAGCAACAATGATGAAAAAGACAAAAAAGCCATTTTTTTTTTAACTGACATCGTATTTGGTACAAAAACACGTTACTTTCCTGACGAATGGGAATAGTAGTGGAAGAAAGTCAGGTTACTGTTCGCTGTGAACTTGAAGCAGTTCCCCTGGTTCTCAGCCAAATGGCAGGACCAGAAAGCCTTCTATTGTGCGAGAAAGATGTAATGGGGTAAGAATGTACAAATTATATGGATGGATTGAGAGACCGGTTCCTTGTTTTTCTGATGGAGAATGTACGTTTGTATATTTTTTTGTTCTGATGTCCAGACGTTTATTTGAAAGAAAAAATGAAGATTAAGTGATTAAAATCTGGTTCTGTTGTATGAACGTGATTTCTTTCGTATGTTTGCGGGGAAAAGAGCGAACGCTCACTGCTGGGCTGGTAGCATAGAGTAGCTTTGTACTTTCAAACAAGAAGAAAGAGTCATTTTGGGTCAAACTAAGCCAGAGGAGGACAAATGAAAATTACCAATAATTTCCATTGATTTTAATGAGGCTTTTAAATAAATGGTAACGATTAAACCTCTAGTCTAATTAAAATATTGGTCATGTGTACCCGTAGTTCAGAGGTTACTAATTTCATGTCATGTGGCTGATCCCATGTTGAAGATTAGGGGGAGTATCCCCCAACTTCTGACTTTGATTTCCGACTGTCACACCGGGATCTGGGGCTGAAGTTTCCCTTGGAATTTCGTCTCTAAGCAGGCGCACCGTTACTGTGTGGGCTCGAGACGTCATTTAGAACTCTCGTAGCTCCAGTCGCCAATCAGGGTCGGAAGTAGAGGTCAATTCTCGCCAGTCTTGAAAATACAAAGTGGGGCTGTCCACCTGGCTTCACTTTCAAAAGGTCGCACTGAAATGTGCATGATACGAAAGAGCTCCTTCAGCATGTTGCATTGTTTAACCCCTTAACGACCGGCTGATCGGCATGGTGCGGTCAGTTAAGGACCACGGCGTGCAGCCGCGGGGGGAGCCCGGAATTCCATGACGGTCATAGTATGTCACGAGTCGTTCAGTTGGATCGACCCTTGACATACTATGACCGTAAAGGGTCGTTAAGGGGTTAAAAAGGCAACATGAGAATCTCGCCATGCACAAAAAGCGTGAGATTCTCATGTCGCCTCCTTGTATGTCGCTGTATGTATCAGGAGAAGGATAAGACTGACCATGATCCTTTCCTGTGTCGCTGGGATGTCTAATTTTCACACAGCTGTCTCTCTCTGTAATAAGTGACACTGATGTGACAGTAGCAGTGATTTGTGGAGCTTCACTCTGTCAGTGTAATTATTTTTTTTTTTTACCCTTTTGGCACCGGAGAGGTATTGTGTTGAACTCTGACAGAGGTATTGCTTTGAATTGTGATTCGTTAGAGCTCAACGCAATACCTTTCCTGCCAGAGGGGTACGCAACGGATTGCAAAGCAATGCATTGTGCACCCCCTTGGCACACAAAGGGTTAAGCCCTCAGCTACCAAATAAGTTAGCGGTAAACAGGAATTTGTCGCCCATATTTTAGTCAGATTAGGGTTTTAGGGTTTTTTGTCCCTTTAAATCAGTGCGAATCTTTGCAATGCATTGTAGACTGCACCAAGATTCGAGAGGTTAAAAATCCCACTTAAAGAGATAGTAATGTTTCATACTAAAAGCAGCTCTAATTAATCATCATAGTATTTGGAATTTGGAGAGTGTTATTTTAATTCTGTCAGAGTTGTAGTTCAAGAGTAATTCAATGATAAAGTATCCCCCTCCTGCCCCTTTTACTGATGTAACAATGCTCAGCCAGATCAGAAGGGAGATGCTCAGGTAGACTGCAGAGAGGGACAATCTTCAATTAAGATAAGGGAAAAACCTGAAAAACTTGTCAAGGGGGGCAGGGCTTTCATTGTTCTCATAGGAAGAAGATTGTCCCCTGCTCTTATCTGTCTGGTCTATGGACTGGACTCCACATCTGAGAAGAGATGGCTTACACTAGGTAAAAGGGGCGGGAGAGGGAAACTTTGCTTGTGAATATCTCTCAAACCATAAAGGTTTGAGAGATAAGGCTTATATCGTTCTTCATGTTTTTTGAATGCCTACAAAATAAAATAAAGATAAAACAAAGTATTACTATCCCTTTAAATCAATGAATTCATTTGTAGTCACCATATTAGTCCAGTTTCACTAATACAAAGATATGATTTCTTTGGGATTGGATGCTACCTTTTTTATTTATGAAACTGAACACTTTTTGTACATAGTTAATAAAAGTATTTTTAGCAGTGTGGGGTCATCTTGCTTGTACTAAAATCTTGTTTTTTAAAAATTGGGCTAACAGTTTACATTTTAAGAAAAGCTTTCTAGAGATCTTCTCTCTTACACATGTCATGCAGTGAGGAATTGCAAAGTTTGTACAAGTACAAAACAGCATTTTTCAACCCATCCAATCCTTCCCGGTTGTATCCTAGATTCTTATATAACTATGAAACTGTGTGATTCAGTATTGCTTGACCTAAGGAAGAGAGTTGATCTCTCCAAACTTTGTTTTAAAGGGATAGTAATGTTTCACAAAAACAGCAGCTCCAATTAATCTTCATAGCATTTGGGCCATATAGAGTGTTATTTCAATACTGTCAGAGTTGTAGTACAAGAGTAATTGAATGATAAAGTATCCCCCTCCCGTCCCTTTTACCTAGTGTAACACTGCTCACCTCAGATGTGGAATCTGGTCTCTTGACCAGACAGACCACAGCAAGGGACAATCTTCTTACAGTGATCACAAGGAAAACCCTGCCCCCCTTGACAAGTTTTTCCTTATGATCACTGAAGATTGTCCCTCTCTGTGATCCATCCGGACAGTCTTGCTGCTCTGAGGTGAGCAGTGTTACATCAATAAAAGGGGCGGGAGGGGGATACTTTATCATTCAATTACTCTTGTACTACAACTCTGACAGTGTTGAAATAACACTCCCCATGGCCCAAATACTATGAAGATTAATTAGAGCTCCTTTTATTATGAAACATTACTATCCCTTTAAAATATAAACTGTTAGTCCAATAGAAAAGTCATCACCATGTGCCAAAGTACTCATATCTTTGTATTATTTAAACCCATGTGAATTTTCATGTATCCCTTATGGTCAAATGTTTGCTAGAGAATCATTTCTCCATACCTTCCACCAATTGCCAGGGCTTCTTAAGTGCAGGAGCATGCTCAGTGCTTGCTCCAACTGCATCAGTGATGCAAGGGGAGGAGCAACATGGACCCTTCTGACTTTCTAGCTATTTTCAGAAGAAAAGTAAAATAAAAAGTACCCACATTCACACTGATTCAACCCTTTGAGTGTCAATGGGGTGTCTCAGCCATTGTGGCACCCCTTTGGCACTCAAGGATTATATGAATGGGAATTATTGGTTATTGTTGAATGCAGGACAGGCTCCCATCGCATTTCTTTGCTGTGTAGCATTTAATGGGATAAAAGCCCCATTTAATTTTTTGGGAATTTGTGTCTCCTTTAGCAAAGTTGGTTTGTTCCAGAATTGTTTCTCTTGTCCTGGATATTTTCACATGGAAAACTGAGGTTATTCTGGTACAGACTAAATACACCAGGGGACAAATAAAATTCCTGAAATGTCTATGAATTTAAATGGGACTTTTAACCCCTTGATTGACAGAGCAGTCTCAAATACATAGAGATGTTTTATGTTCCAGTGGAAAGTGTAAGTAACTCTGTTGGCGTTATATAAAGGACAATAATAATATCAAATCAACCGCCCCGCAGAGTAAAACTAGTTGAGGTTTTTTAACCCCTTGAGGTCTCCAGCGCATTGCTAATAAATGCATTGGAGCTCTTTCTTGCATTCACAGGATTTAAAAAAAAAATGTAATCAGTGGGAATGTTTATTTATACCCTTAAGTGTAGAATGTTTTGCCCAGAAATCCTCTCGTTGTCGTTTGAACACAGGGCCAAAAGTCTCGTTTTGTATACTTAAAACAGTTGTTCAACTCAAACATTGGTCTTTCACATCTTACATCTCCGCCTGTCAAAGTGCGGCCTGGAAACCATTCCTAGAGTAGGACTGACAGTAAGATTATATCAAAAAATAATATTTAATGTGGTTTATGAACAAAGCTGTTTTATAGGCTTGTCCGGTTGGGAGCTGTAAAAGAGGTTAGCAGCCTGACGGTGACCTCATGTACGGCGATTATCGGTGACCATCAGACTGAAGACGTGGGAGAACGCTGACTGAAACTCACAAAATTGTTGATTTAGGGGAGCTTGTATTGCAGTAATCGGGGCAGTTTTAAGAACCCTGGCGGAATTGTGAAAGGAGGTCCCCAAATATAAGTTAACATTTAGGATCCTTAAAGAGATAGTAATGGTTCATAATAAAAGCAGCTCCAATTAATCTTCATAGTATTTGGGCCATGGAGAGTGTTATTTCAATACTGTCAGAGTTGTAGTTCAAGAGTAATTGAATGATAAAGTATCCCTCTCCTGCCCCTATTTTTCTAACTACTATTACGCTGTGAGTTTTCTCTTGTTAACTATTATTAAAGGGATAGAAATGTTTCATAATAAAAGCAGCTCTAATTAATCATCATAGTATTTGGACTTTGGAGAGTGTTATTTCAATTCTGTCAGAGTTGTAGTACAAGAGTAATTCAATGACAAAGTATCCCCCTCCCGCCCCTTTTACTGATGTAACACTGCTCAGCCAGATCAGAAGGGAGGTGCCCAGGTAGACTGCAGAGAGGGACAATCTTCAATTAAGATAAGGGAAAAACCTGAAAAACTTGTCAAGGGGGGCAGGGCTTTCATTGTTCTCATAGGAAGAAGATTGTCCCCTTCTGTTATCTGTCTGGTCTATGGACTGGATTCCACATCTGAGAAGAGATGGCTTACACTAGGTAAAAGGGGCAGGAGGGGAAACTTTGCCTGTGAATATCTCTCAAACCATAAAGGTTTGAGAGATAAGACTTATATCGTTCTTCATGGTTTTTTAATGCCTACAAAATAAAATAAAGTTAAAATGAAGTATTACTATCCTTTTAAAGAAATAGTAATGTTTCACAATAAAAGCAGCTCCAATTAATCTTCATAGTATTTGGACTTTGGAGAGTGTTATATCAATACTGTCAGAGTTGTAGTTCAAAAGTCATTGAATGATAACATATCCCCCTCCTGCCCCTATGATTATAACTACTATTATGCTGTGAGTTTCCTCTTGTTAACTATTATTAAGCTAGTTGCCACCTGCCTAATTATTGCAGGGTGACTTTACCTATGCTGAAAGTTCCGCTTTAAACAAGAGACCCAGGCCTCATGCCCCCTCACTTGGTACGTAGCAATGCTCCGTCCATCCATCAGATGTCAGGCCGTGTCTGCCAGAAAGTCCAGACGCGTTTCTCCAGACATTCTCTCTTCCGGAGAGCCGGGACACTGACTCACACATTTCTGTTTGTGGAACTTTCTGGAACGTGTAATGGATTCTGCAGATAGCTCTCCCGTTTTCCTGATCTTCCTTAGAAGCTGCACTTGTCCCGTAGGATTCAAAATTCAGGCGTTGGCACCCAGGGCCATAGGTACAAAGAAAATTTGGGACAATTCTGAAGCAAATGAACTGCACCATTTGGAATTAAAAATTCCCACCTTTCATTGTGGACCAGGGGTGAAAATCCCAACTTAAAGGGATAGTAATGTTTCACAATAAAATCAGCTCTAATTAATCATCATAGTATTTGGGCCATGGAGAGTGTTATAACAATACTGTCAGAGTTGTAGTACAAGAGTAATTGAATGATAAAGTATCCCCCCTCCCGCCCCTTTTACTGATGTAACACTGCTCACCTCAGAGCAGCAAGACTGTCCGGAAGGATCGCAGAGAGGGACAATCTTCAGTGATCATAAGGAAAAAACGTGTCAAGGGGGGGCAGGGTTTTCCTTATGATCACAGTAACAAGATTGTCCCTTGCTGTGATCTGTCCGGTCAAGAGACCAGATTCCACATCTGAGGGGAGGCGGCTTACACTAGGTAAAAGGGGCGGGAGGGGGATACTTTATCATTCAATTAGTCTTGTACTACAACTCTGACAGTAATGAAATAACACTCTCCATGGCCCAAATACTCTGAGGATTAATTGGAGCTGCTGTT
>CM074727.1:8385445-8505445 GCA_037306005.1 Rhinophrynus dorsalis | reverse complement strand
CAGTATGGAGGAGATTTCTATATCCCCTCCTTACTGAGGCACTCTCGTCTATGAGTGTGTTTCCTGAGGAGACATAAATTATGTAATGAGGCGTTCTCTTTTATATATATAGATAAATACGCGTAAAATGTAAAGCTGCAGCCATTGTCAATCCACACATAATGAAGGCCTCCCCGGCAACCTTCGGGTATGGACCATAATCTGTCATGCTGGTCCAATGCGGGTTGGCAGACATTTGAAATTCCCCGGAAGGGACCGCAGGGTACAGGAGGGGAAGCATGTCATGGGGAGGGTTGATACATAAAGGAAGTGTGTACGATGGGAGGAGTAAAGAAAGTAGCTTAAAGGGCTGGTGACAGGAAATGGGCAAGTTTGTCCGGAGGAAGAGGGAACACAGGAAGCATCCCTCCCTCCCTTTATGGTGTGTGATCTGGTTGTGTGTTTCGCTGGGCGGATAGTCCTTGCATGGTTTTCAGAGATCGATAACTGATGTGGTAAAGTTATGGGATTTTATCCTCGGGCGGAAGCCCTTTGGGAGTTTGCCCCGGACCTAGGTTGTGGGAGTTAACGTTACCCATTGAAGCTAAAGTGGTGGCCAGTGGGGTAATTAATTGGGAATCAGCGGTAAGTGCTGAAAATGGTGGAATCAGCTGTAAGTGCTGAAAATGGTGGAATCAGCTGTGAGTGCTGAAAATGGTGGAATCAGCTGTAAGTGCTGAAAATGGTGGAGTCAGCTGTAAGTGCTGAAAATGGTGGAGTCAGCTGTGAGTGCTGAAAATGGTGGAATCAGCTGTAAGTGCTGAAAATGGTGGAATCAGCTGTAAGTGCTGAAAATGGTGGAGTCAGCTGTAAGTGCTGAAAATGGTGGAGTCAGCTGTGAGTGCTGACGAACGTTGGGAGCAGCTGTAGGCTGAAGAATGTGGGAATGTTAGCATGAGCCCGTACAATTTGGCCATGCTTGGTTAATGACTGATTATTGGTTAATGGTTAATTATTGTTTTGTTTGAACAAGAATAAAAAATATGAGTGAAAATAGTTAAATAAAGCTGTGTTCTGTTAACCCCAAAGTGGATGTGTTCGTGTAGTCATTTGTGGATCATACCCTCTCCCTAAGACATGAGACTGACGGGTATTAGAACCTGCAGCCCTGAGGTTTGAGCAAATTCCGCAGCTTGTGAATTAACCAAACGAGCTATCTCACCGGAAATAGTCATTCGATTGAATAAATGATTATATACTATTTTAGTATTATTTCATCATTATTATTATATACCAGTAAATGTGTTAAAGTCAAAATAAATGATTGCTTTTCTTTTAAGTGAAACATACATATTATTTCTTAGTGTGGAATTGAGAAAGACAACTCTAAACTTGCTTCAAACACTTTATCCTTCTGCCATCTCCAATTCTTTCATCTTTTCCAAGAAGCAGCTTGCTCTAAGCCACTCAACCCAAAGAATTAGCTAATTCCTATGAATATTTCATATTTTCTGGCGTAAAAAGGATTTGGGCTTCTCGTCTATATAAACCTCTCTGGCTTTCTAATGAAGATATAGACTTAATGAGCCCAGAATGTTCTTAAAGGGATAGTAATACTTAATATGTTGTAGTGTTTATACCTCCAAGTAAAACAAAGAAACTTCCACTGCTGAAAGGTCTTTTATTCAAAAGTTATTTCAGCTCAAACTTCGGTGTTTTAAGTGCAATATCACTGAAATGTTACAGTGGCGCTGTTGCTATAGCATCCTATGGAAATTTATGGTCAACTGACCGGAGATGTCCATACGATGTTGTAGCAACTGCGCCACTTCATAATTTCAGGCCACTATGATACTGCACTTAAAAAATTCAAGTTTCAGCTGTAATAACATTTGAATAAACACATCTCAGCAGCGGGAGTATCCTGGTTTTACTCAGGGGGGATAAACCCTTCAACATATTGTTTTGGGGCATTTTAAGCATTACTGTCCCTTCAATCATCATAAAATATGTGATCATATGTGAAGAGACTACTTAACCCATTACAGATCCAAGCATTGTGCACCAGTGGTCCTTTAAAGACTTAAGATGACCGTGTGCAGTGGGGGGCGGGGTTTGTGTCCTTGTATTGCCATCAACTGTCATGTCCGCCTCCTCACTTGAACCATGGACCATGTGTAAAATTCAAAGAGGTCATTAGGTATTCATGGGGTTAAAAGACCCATTTAAATCATTGTAATCAAATCTACCCCATGTTACAGTTGGTTTGCTCCAAAATTGCACATTTATATCTCCTAGCATAAGAACCAGCTGTTTTGATCTATTAGTAATGGAATCCATGCATTCAACCCTTTGAGTGCTGTTCAATGTGTTGGATGCGTCTCTGGCACTCAAATGCTTAAAGGGATAGTAACACTTAAAATGTAAAAAAAAATATGTTGTATGGTTTATCCCCCTGAGTAAAACAAGAGTACTCCCACAGCTGAAAGGTGTTTCATTCAAAAGTTATTAATTTTCAAAGTAGAATTTTTTTAGGTGCAATATCACAGTGGCCTAAAATTTTACAGTGGCGCTGTTGCTACACCATCCTATGGAGATTTATGGTCCCGGGACCAGAGCTGTCCATAGGATCATGTAGCAACAGCGCCACTGTACAATATCAGGCCACTGTGATATTGCACCTAAAAAATTCAATTTTGAAAATTAATAACTTTTGAACGAAACACCTTTCAGCAGTGGGGGTACTCTTGTTTTACTCAGGGGGATAAACCCTACAACATATTGTTTTTTACATTCTAAGTATTACTATCCCTTTAATGCCTCTCTTGCGATTCACTTTTTAACCCTTTGAGTGCCAGAGGGGTACGCAACGCATTGCAAAGCAATGTGTTGCGTACCCTTCTGGCACTCAAAGGGTTAAACTCCACATTTAAACCAATGGGGATTTGGAGAATGTTTATTTGTCACTTTTGTTGCAAATGAAATGCTCAAGAATTGCTCATCCTGTCCTTTGCGCCTCTTCCTAATTTTGTCTGAACAGTAAAGGATTTTCACATGCCTCTCGAGAAATAAAGGCAAGAGGCCCCATCAGAAAACCAATTCCTAACATCTGACTGGTTCGTAGACGCTTGGCGTGAATGAATCCTCCCAGCGGTTACCATTTATTGTAACGCTCCATCTTGACGTTCCATTCCCCGGAATTGCCCATCAGTGAATGAATATTTCAACACCTATTTCCGCTTTGCAATTTCACTAACAACCTCTGATGCGGACGGGAACATTTTAACTCTGACAAAAAGTCGCATTTTCATTCACCGTCCTCTGTTCTTCGGAGTAAATGGCCCCGTCATTACCTCGGTCCCCTGATACTTCTCCGGGAAAAGTGATATAAAATATCATTATACCACAATGTTCCCTTGAATCCCACAATTGTATTAGTAAACATAGATGATTATTGGGATTGTGTGTAATTTGGGATAATAGTTATAGATTTATTAAAGGGATAGTAATACTTCGTTTTAACTTTATTTTATTTTGTAGGCATTAAAAAACATGAAGAATGATATAAGTCTTATCTCTCAAACCTTTATGGTTTATGAGATATTCACAAGCAAAGTTTCCCCTCCCGCCCCTTTTACCTAGTGTAAGCCATCTCTTCTCAGATGTGGAATCCAGTCCATAGACCAGACAGATAACAGAAGGGGACAATCTTCTTCCTATGAGAACAATGAAAGCCCTGCCCCCCTTGACAAGTTTTTCAGGTTTTTGCCTTATCTTAATTGAAGATTGTCCCTCTCTGCAGTCTACCCGGGCACCTCCCTTCTGATCTGGCTGAGCAGTGTTACATCAGTAAAAGGGGCAGGAGGGGGATACTTTGCTTGTGAATATCTCTTAAACCATAAAGGTTTGACAGATAAGACTTATATCATTCTTCATGTTTTTTTAATGCCTACAAAATTAAATAAAGTTAAAACGAAGTATTACTATCCCTTTAAATCAGTAGCACAAGGTAAAAAATGGATGGGAACAGATAAAAAAAAAACCATGCACTCAACTAAAAAATGTATGGGATGACATATAGAGTGACCACATGTCCTGGATTGCCCGGGACAGTTCCGGATTTTAAGTGTGTGTCCCTTGTCCCGGGCAGCCCTCTTCTGGGACAAAAGAATGTCCCTGAATGACAAGTCCAGAGCACAGAGATCTATATACTAGAAGGAGACCTGCCCATTGTCTACTGTGACTGGAAGTGATGTCTCTGATGGGCTACAAGAAAATGGCTTTCAGACAGAGTTCAAAACACTAGAGAACTGAGCCTTGATATGGGCATCAATCGGGAGCTGCAGTGCCATTTTGTTGTAGTGTATTGCTAGTCTAAGGCATTGGGCCTTTTCTTGTAGTCCACCACAGGCATCGCCTTCTGTCAGAGCAGTCAATGGACAGTGTCCCTCTGTGGTGCCCTCTTCTCTCCACAGTGTCCCTGAATGACAGTATTGAAATGTGGTCACCCTAATGACATACCTCTCAACATTTCAAATGGCCAAAGAAGGACACTTGAGTTCAGGATGGTGATGCTGGAGGCGTGGCTGGTGGGCGGGGCATTACCAAAAATTGTTAGGTTATTTCATGACCTATTGACATCTCTTTGTGTAAATGAATAAATGATTTTGAACAAACGTATTTTATGTACACAGTCTAATTTATAAACTCACATACTGACCTTTAACCCCTTAAGGACCGGGAAATCCGGCCGAAGACGCGACTCAACGACCACGGAGCAAAAATTTTTTTTTGCTCCGTTGCGTTCCGGACACCCCGAACGGCGTGCAGCCGCGGGGGGAGCCCGGAACTCGATGACGGTCATAGTACGTCATCGGTCGTTAAGTCAAATCGACCCTTGACGTACTATGACCGTCAAGGGTCGTTAAGGGGTTAAACAAACTTTAAGGTTCGTTTTGTTGCTGTGGAGCAATGCTGAAAGGGATAGTAATGTTTCATAATAAAAGCAGCTCTAATTAATCATCATAGTATTTGGACTTTGGAGAGTGTTATTTCAGTTCTGTCAGAGTTGTAGTTCAAGAGTAATTCAATGACAAAGTATCCCTCTCCCGCCCCTTTTACTGATGTAACACTGCTCAGCCAGATCAGAAGGGAGGTGCCCAGGTAGACTGCAGAGAGGGACAATCTTCAATTAAGATAAGGGAAAACCTGAAAAACTTGTCAAGGGGGGCAGGGTTTTCATTGTTCTCATAGGAAGAAGATTGTCCCCTTCTGTTATCTGTCTGGTCTATGGACTGCATTCCACATCTGAGAAGAGATGGCTTACACTAGGAAAAAGGGGCAGGAGGGGAAACTTTGCTTGTGAATATCTCTCAAACCATAAAGGTTTGAGAGATAAGACTTATATCGTTCTTCATGTTTTTTAATGCCTACAAAATAAAATAAAGATAAAACGAATTATTACTATGCCTTTAAAGGAGCATTGTAAGAAAAATATAATCATCTTAATGCGGAGCTCCTTTGATGCTATTTCATATAAAACCCACACTGTCCAGCTGACGAGCTCAGTGTATAAATACCAGCGCACAAAAGCCTTTCTTACCACACTGAGCAAATTGCAAACGTTGGCACGATTTTTCATCTTAAGAAAACAGGTGAAAATGTGAAGAATGCGATATGATTCCCGCATGAAAAGCTCTTTTCTTTAAACCTGCTCATTTCACTGCCTGACTGGTGTGGAGTTAGTACTTAAAGGGGACCCGTCCCCTAAGAAATGTTACGTTCCTTTTACAGAGAAGCAAAATCTGCCTATAGGGGGCACTAGCCATTTTTTCTTTGAAATAAATGTTTTTTGAGAAATACAACTGTTTTGTTGGCACGTTATGCTAATTATGTGCACAGTACGTTAACTAGTTCTGTTTCAAACCAAATTACTGCTCACTACACAATAAGAAATAAACACCCTCAATGTGCATTCAATGGGGGAGATGCACTAAGGTGTGATAAAGAGGTGATAAAGTGGAGATAACTTCTCCAGTGATATCACTTCTCCAGTTCTTATGTTATTCTATAGAGCATATGCATTAAGATCGCCAAAACTTAAAGCAAAACTTTTATGTTAAAGTCTTAGTTAGTGATCTAAATGCAAAAAATCTTATCTCTCAAACCGCTATGGTTTAAGAGATATGGGCGTTTAAAGTTTGATTTCTCCTACTGACAGCTGTAAAGCTGTCAGCAGGAGATTCGTGTCGGTCAACACGGTGGCACTTGAGAAGTGCCGAGATCTCGTTACTTACCCGGAATCCCTTCATTGGAATGGTCTAAGACATGTGTCTGGTGTTCAAGCATTCATTTTAGACCATTCCAATGAAGGGATTTGTGGTAAATAACAAGATTGCGGCACTTCTCAAGCGCCACAGTGTCGACCGACACGGATCTCCTGCTGACAGCTTTACAGCTGTCAGTAGGAGAAATCAAACTTTAAACGCCCGTATCTCTTAAACCATAGCGGTTTGAGCGATACAGTTTTTGCATTTAGATCAGCTTTTTAAGCTCTTCTAAATGCAAAAAAAGTTTTTTTTAGACATTACTATCACTTTAATAACATTGCCCCTGAATATATTACTAACCTAGCAATATGCAAAGTCATACTGTCCTTAAAGGGACAGTAATACTTGCAAATTACTAATCCCCATATTGTACTTTGTTAAAAAGAAACTTATTGCCCCCAGTGTCATCTCTCAGACCCTTATGGTTTGAGAGATGATAGAGCTCAAAGTTCCCCCCTCCCTCCCCCTTCCCTGACTGAACGCTGACTGCAGGGATCCGCTATTACTTGCATCAGGCGGCTCTGCAGCTGAGACGAGATCACGTTTATAAAAAATAAATCACTAATCACTAAAACGGTCTTCTACGTGTGCTTGCAAACCAAGCACAAACAAAGCACAAACCAAGCACAAGTAGAAGACCGTTTTAGTGAAATATTTATTTTTTATAAACGCGATCTCGTCTCAGCTGCAGAGCCGCCTGATGCAAGTAATACCGGATATCCCTGCAGTCAGCGTTCAGTCAGGGAAGGGAGAGGGAGGGGGGAACTTTGAGCGCTATCATCTCTCAAACCATAAGGATCTGACAGATGACACTGGGGGCAATAAGTTTCTTTTTAACAAAGCTACAATATGGGGATTAGTAATTTGCAAGTATTACTGTCCCTTTAAAATCCCTCAAGAAACACAAGGCTTGAGGGACTGCAATATACATTTGTATCATCCTTGGCCAAACTCAAATACTTAACCCCTAACGGCCCTGTCCCCTGAAAGCAGGCTATGATTTTTAGTCCTTTTGGCACAGCTGTCCGCCAATATAACGTCCCAAAGTTCTATATAGCTTGTGACACTGGGCTGACAATCCATACGCCTAGACAAGGGTTGTTTTAGGCATGACCAAAATGTCCACAGTTCCATGTTTAACAGTTCCAGGGCCAGACAAGGGTTCCAGTAACGGACTATGATCCATTACAGGATCCTCCATGGCAAGGGCAAAACAGGGCAGAAATTAGTCTCAGGGAGAGGCCATACCCTGTTCCAGGGCTAGGTCCATAGTCTGTGAGCAGGAGGATGGCCCTCAGGCCCCTCCAGGAGCCAGGGGCCCAGTGTTTCCTGTGTGAAATAACCAGTCTGTATTTTCTGTATTTCTCTGTATGCTTTTTCATTCCCCGGGACCCTGGACCATCACACTGTTCCTCAGAGATCTTCTAAGTCGCAGGCCTGGAGATAAGAAATGACTACACGCAGACACAAAGTCTTGTGGTATAATCTCTTATCTGATGTATTGCGTGAAATTCATCAGGTTATATAATGCAAAAATAATGGGTGGTAAGCATGTAAATAAGGGGGAGAGGGTTTTCCCTCCCCGGATACATAGACATATATAGACATTGTCGGTTATTCTACCAATAGAAAAAGAGTAATATCACTTAGGTTTGATAACAGTTAATAAGCTTCGGACAAATCACACCTGCGCTTAACTCATTATCCTGGCGGAATGCCCCTTACCTCAAAAGTACAATAACAAGCTATATAAAGATTTGTTCCAAACACAAGGGAAAGTACCTGACTTGTTGTTTTCAGCATCTTAAAGGGATAGTAATACTTCGTTTTAACTTTATTTTATTTTGTAGGCATTAAAAAAACATGAAGAATGATATAAGTCTTATCTCTCAAACCTTTATGGTTTATGAGATATTCACAAGCAAAGTTCCCCCTCCCTCCCCTTTTACCTAGTGTAATCCATCTCTTCTCAGATGTGGAATCCAGTCCATAGACCAGACAGATAACAGCAGGGGACAATCTTCTTCCTATGAGAACAATGAAAGCCCTGTCCCCCTTGACAAGTTTTTCAGCTTTTTCCCTTATCTTAATTGAAGATTGTCCCTCTCTGCAGTCTACCTGGGCACATCCCATCTGATCTGGTTGAACGGGGGGGGGGGATACTTTGTTTGTGAATATCTCTTAAACCATAAAGGTTTGAGAGATAAGACTTATATCGTTCTTCATGTTTTTTTAATGCCTACAAAATAAAATAAAGTTAAAACGAAGTATTACTATCCCTTTAAATGTCACATCTTAATATTCTCTATTAAGCATCTTTTTTTAAATTATCCCTTAACAAGCGTTACATACCAAACAGAATAGATCAAATTATTACAAGTATGTGTAAGCCTTATAGAAACAAAATTTTTCCCTTTCACTGTGTAACTAACCCTTTAAGAAATCTTAGTGCATTGGCTCCATAGAATAACATAGGAGGTGGAGAAGTGATATCACTGGAGAAATTATCTCTGCTTTATCACCGCTTTATTACCGCTTAGTGAATCTACGCCAAGATGTTATATATTCCGTTTAAATCAATACAACTGTTCAGAATTTGTATTAAATTGATCTCCCCCAAAATTGTTCCAGATTTGACTTCGTGCATATTCTCCAGCATTAGATGGAGACATTTCTCCCAAAAAAAACCAATCTGTATGTAAGCAGATTTACACGGCTATTGTGCTAAAATGAGTAACTGTTTTGTAGAGAGCAGTAAATAAAGGGGGACGCCGGTGGCGTTCGGAGTACCTCTCTCAGACATTAATCATCTCCTGTGTTTGTGCCATAGACAAGTAAAGCCTTTCTTTAACATGCTTTATGGGTTCTCTGTGGATTGTAATAGAACAACAACGTACAGATGTCAGAAGGAAAATCCCATTCAAATACAAGTTGGGTCTGACATCAATATTTCAATCCTATATAATAATTCGCTAAAACGTGTGTAACGACTCAGTCATATGCAGTTCAGCCAGCCAATGAGGACCATATAGCAAATACATTTAATTGGCTAGCTGGACTGGCGCTTGTTGCTCCATTCCGGGACTCTTTGTTGTCCCTATGGGGGGGGTGACCCGGAACATGGGACACAGACCCCCAGTAAGGGACAGTCCCGGGCATTCCGGGATGTGTGGTCACCCTAACATACATACATAAATATCAAAGATATACACAGTGGTGTAACAATAGAGGTCGCAGCGATCGCACCTGCGACCGGGCCTGTCACTCCAGGGGCCCGGCCACCCCCTGCGACCCCCTTGCCCGCTGCAGTCGCTCAGTTGATCTCCCATTCGGCACGCCGCTCTAGTAATACAGAGCACTGGGAGATGACATCATCTAGTAATACAGAGCGCTGGGAGATGACATCATCTAGAGCAGCGCGCGGGAGCTTCAATTCTAGAGGTCTGTGCCGAAGGAGGCACAGATCTGTTAAGCTATGCCGCTAGACCACCAGGGTCTGGAGGTAGGGGCAATGTGGAGATGAAGGGGCAATGTGAAGATGAAGGGGCAATGTGAAGATGAAGGGGCAATGTGAAGATGGGGGCATTGTGGAAGGGGCAATGTGGAGATGAAGGGGCAATGTGAAGATGGGGGCATTGTGGAAGGGGTAATGTGGAGATGGGGGCATTGTGGAAGGGGCATTGTGGAGATGAAGGGGGCATTGTGGAAGGGGCATTGTGGAGATGAAGGGGGCATTGTGGAAGGGGCATTGTGGAGATGAAGGGGGCATTGTGGAAGAGGCAATGTGGAGATGAAGGGGGCATTGTGGAAGGGGCATTGTGGAAGGGGCATTGTAGAGATAAAGGGCGGGCAATGTGGAGATGAAGGGGCAATGTGAAGATGGGGGCATTGTGGAAGGGGTATTGTGGAGATGGGGGCATTGTGGAAGGGGTATTGTGGAGATGAAGGGGGCAATGTGGAAGGGGCATTGTAGAGATAAAGGGCGGGCAATGTGGAGATGAAGGGGGTATTGTGGAAGGGGCAATGTGGAGATGAAGGGGGCATTGTGGAAGAGGCAATGTGGAGATGAAGGGGGCATTGTGGAAGGGGCATTGTGGAGATGAAGGGGGCATTGTGGAAGGGGCATTGTGGAGATGAAGGGGGCATTGTGGAAGAGGCAATGTGGAGATGAAGGGGGCATTGTAGAGATAAAGGGCGGGCAATGTGGAGATGGGGGCATTGTGGAAGGGGCATTGTGGAGATGAAGGGGGCATTGTGGAAGGGGCATTGTAGAGATAAAGGGCGGGCAATGTGGAGATGAAGGGGCAATGTGAAGATCGGGGCATTGTGGAAGGGGTAATGTGGAGATGGGGGCATTGTGGAAGGGGCATTGTGGAGATGAAGGGGGCATTGTGGAAGAGGCAATGTGAAGATGAAGGGGCAATGTGAAGATGGGGGCATTGTGGAAGGGGCAATTTGGAGATTGGGGGCATTGTGGAGATAGGGGCATTGTGGAGATGAAGGGGGGCATTGTGGAGATGAAGGGGGCATTGTGGAAGGGGCAATGTGGAGATGAAGGGGGCATTGTGGAAGGGGCAATGTGGATGAGGGGGCCAATGTGGTCGGGGGGGGGCCCATGGCAATTCTAGTTACGCCTCTGGATATACATACATACATACATTCATAGCAAAGAAACTGTACCCAGGCAATAAGAGGAAGCAGATGGAACTGCTGTGAATCTAAATCCCCAGAGGACTCCTTCCGATTTGCATAAAACCATTATTTGCGTGGGTAGTTTTCCCCAGAGCCATAAGTCACTGTGCAGCATTTACACCTGTACGTGATGGGAACATCATTTTCTGGGAAGCGGAGGTGCAGCAAAAATATATATATATATAAAAAAAAAATAAAGGCGCTTACTTGTAAATACGAAGTGTTGGGAAGTTTTAAGAACACCAGAGGACCCTGTAGAATTGTGAACGGAGGTCTGTAAATATGATTTTCTATTTAATATCCTTTTAAAGCAGACCTATTCCTTTAAAGACAGTTTTCCTTATTAATGAATTCTATGTTTATAATTTATCTATGTCTAAGACCACTTTCCAAGTGCTCCACTCAGTCTTAGCTTCCACCTTGATATAATGTATATAAGTGTTATTGCTTATCATTTTATTGCACACCTCTGAGTCTTATCTCTCAAATCTTTATGATTTAAGAGATATTCACAAGCAAAGTTTCCCCTCCCGCCCCTTTTACCTAGTGTAAGCCATCTCTTCTCAGATGTGGAATCCAGTCCATAGACCAGACAGATAACAGAAGGGAACAATCTTCTTCCTATGAGAACAATGAAAGCCCTGCCCCCCTTGACAAGATTTTCAGCTTTTCCCCTTATCTTAATTGAAGATTGTCCCTCTCTGCAATCTACCTGGGCACCTCCCTTCTGATCTGGCTGAGCAGTGTTACATCAGTTAAAGGGGCGGGGGGGATACTTTGTCATTGAATTACTCTTGAACTACAACTCTGACAGAACTGAAATAACACTCTCCAAATTCCAACTACTATGATGATTAATTAAAGCTGCTTTTATTATGAAATATTACTATCCCTATAAAGAGCGTTTGAACTGCAAAACTGTAAGTGTTAAAATATAGTGTTGCATGTTTAAAAACAATAGAAAGTAGACTGGGAGCTGCACTTTAACCCCTTAGCGACCCTTGATGGTCATAGTACGTCATGGGTAGATCTGATTTCACGACCCATGACGTACTATGACCGTCATGAAATTCCGGGCTACCCCCACGGCTGCACGCCATTCGGGGAGTCCGGAATCCGAATTAAAAAAAAAATGGTCCGTGGTCCTTTAGTGACCGCAACGTGTCGTGCGGCTGGTCTTAAGGGGTTAATAGAAACATTGCTATCCCTTTACTACGCCCCTGGCAAAGTGGAACAGTTCCGAAAGGAAATGCAGACTTCCGTGAGTCATATTTCTGACTCCCGAAGCAGATGATGGGGTATGTTTTTGGGGCTGCACAGGGCATTCCAACCTTGTTACTAGGAGCGTAATGCAAGAAAGTGGAGCAGTCGCTATTTTTTGAAAGCCATTTATTTATGTGCTATTTGCGATTTCTCACGTTTTGATGCAATAAACATATCAAGAGGAGAGGGTATGATCCATCAATAATCACAGACAAATCTATTTGGGGATAAAAGACCACAGCTTTATTTAACTATTTTACATACATTATTATTATTGTACTTATTCCAAACACCATAATAATTAATCGTCGATTAACCATTAATCATTCATTAACTGACAGCCCTTGCCAATCTGCCTTCCAATCTATGGCCAAATTGTACAGGCTCATGCTAAAATCCCCACATTCTTTAGCACTACAGCTGATCCGAATGTTCGTCAGTACTTACAGCTGAGTCCACCATTCTTCACAGCTGACTCCACCATACTTCAGCACTTACAGCTGACTCCACCATCCTTCAGCACTTATAGCTGACTCCACCATGCTTCAGCACTTACAGCTGACTCCACCATCCTTCAGCACTTATAGCTGACTCCACCATCCTTCAGCACTTACAACTGTGTCCACCATACTTCAGCACTTATAGCTGACTCCACCATACTTCAGCACTTATAGCTGAGTCCACCATCCTTCAGCACTTATAGCTGAGTCCATCATACTTCAGCACTTACAGCTGACTCCACCATCCTTCAGCACTTACAGCTGAGTCCACCATACTTCAACATTATAGCTGACTCCACCATTCTTCAGCACTTACAGCTGACTCCACCATCCTTCAGCACTTATAGCTGACTCCACCATCCTTCAGCACTTATAGCTGACTCCACCATACTTCAACACTTATAGCTGAGTCCAACATACTTCAGCACTTACAGATGAGTCCACCATCCTTCAGCACTTATAGCTGACTCCGCCATACTTCAAGACTTACAGCTGAGTCCAACATACTTCAGCACATACAGTTGAGTCCACCATCCTTCAGCACTTACAGCTGAGTCCACCATCCTTCAGCACTTACAGCTGAGTCCACCATCCTTTAGCACTTACAGCTGAGTCCACCAACCTTCAGCACTTACAGCTGACTTCCAAATAATTACCCTATTGGCCATCCACTTTAGCTTCAATGGGTAAGGTCACCTCCAGCTGATCCCAATGTTCGTCAGCACTTACAGCTGACTCCACCATCCTTCAGCACTTACAGCTGACTTCCGAATAATTACCTCATTGGCCATCCACTTTAGCTTTAATGGGTAAGGTCACCTCCCACAACCTCAGTCCAGGGCAAAACCCCCAAAGGGCCTCCACCCGAAAATAATATCACCTAACTTTACCACATCAGGTATCGAATCGATCTCTTAAAGCCATGCAAGGACTATCTGCCCAGCCAAGACACATAACCAGACCACCAAAAGTGTGGGGGGGGGGGCGGGATGCTTCTACTTTGTTCTTTTCTTCCCCCCAATTGCAATCCACTTCCTGATGTCAACCCCATGTAAGCCTTTCCCCTAAACTCCTCCTATTACTACACATATTGTCTGGCTCAACACTCCCCATGACATGCTTCCCCTCTTGCACCCTGTGGTCCCTTCCAGAGAATTTCATACTAACGCGTTGAGGCTGCATAGCACTTGCTCCTACATTAACGGCAGTTAGGCAGATGTATGAAAATGCCTGCTAATTGCTTTGCTGAATTAGGCGCAATCGCTAATCCTCTCACAGAACGGAGGACATTTTAGGTACACTCACATTTTGAAATGCATTTGCAAAAAAAAGCGCAAATGTTCACTGAAAACATGCTCAGTTCAATAACATTTTGGTTCTAATCATTTTGCCATCGAAAGTACATAATAATTAGCGGTTGCGCATGTTTCTTCCATTCCGCCCGTACCATTCCCATAGGTATACAATTAGCAAAACATGATCGTTGCTGTTTTACTCTATGAGTGCCAAAGGGGTCTGCATGAATTGCAAAGCAATTAATTTGATACGCTTCTGGCACTGAAATGGTTAAATCAACAGGATTTTGGGGAATTTTTACTTGCCAGAATTGTTTCACTTTAATATATATTTATTTGTGATTACTGTGGCAGGTAAAGAGTTAATTTGGCCAGAGATAACAGAGAAGTGGCTTGCTCTGTGAACTGATTAATGCTATATCTCTGATCCTTTTTCGGGATGAAATTCCCTTTAGTAACCTACTCAGTGCCCAGCCATGGTATATAAAAGTCTCCTCACTTATTTATGAAGTCAGCGGCCTGCGCATGTTGGCTCAGCGGCGTCCTGATTATTTATTTAAGACCTGTGGTCTCAGGGACCAGCGCTGTTTGTATTTGTTTTGCACTCAAAGCATCTGTTCAAATTCATTACAGCCGGGTGTTGTCATATTTCATAATGGACAACCATGTGGATTCTAGAGAAATGCAAATGACCCTCACTGACGCTGATGTACCAAGAAAGTATTGGAGAAATTCTGGGCAACTCAACTGCACCACAGGGGACAAATACTTTAAATGGAGTTTTTTTTAACCAGTTACATGCTTTGCAATGCTTTGGAGACCTCGCTTGCATTCACGGGTTAAAAGACCAACTTAAATGGGACTTCACACTCAGATCTGGATCTGCTGATGTAGCAAGACCTGGTAGACAAAAAGATCTCCTGGTACTCCCTCATTGGCCCTGTGAAAAGATTAAACCGTGAGACTGAAGTCTCTCAATTAAAGGGATAGTAATACTTTGTTTTATCTTTAATTTATTTTGTAGGCATTAAAAATACATGAAGAACGATATAAGTCTTATCTCTCAGACCTTTATGGTTTGAGAGATATTCACAAGCAAAGTTTCCCCTCCCGCCCCTTTTACCTAGTGTAAGCCATCTCTTCTCAGATGTGGAATCCAGTCCATAGACCAGACAGATAACAGCAGGGGACACTCTTATTCCTATGAGAACAATGAAAGCCCTGCCCCCCTTGACAAGTTATTCAGGTTTTTCCCTTATCTTAATTGAAGATTGTCCCTCTCTGCAGTCTACCTGGGCACCTCCCTTCTGATCTGGTTGAGCAGTGTTACATCAGTAAAAGGGGCGGGAGGGGGATACTTTGTCATTGAATTACTCTTGTACTACAACTCTGACAGAATTGAAATAACACTCTCCAAAGTCCAAATACTATGATGATTAATTAGAGCTGCTTTTATTATAAAACATTACTATCCCTTTAAGTCTCTTGTTCTGCACAATTCACTCTCCAATAGATCATCTACCTGAAAGCCAGCTCTTAGGAGGCTGCACACTCAACCAGTGCGAGCCACATACTTCTTCAAGGGGTTAAGAACTGGTGCCCAAAACTATATTCCATATTCCAGGTGAGATTTTACCAAACGGTTAAAGAGAGGAAGTCATATACTCTCCTCCCATTTATTTCAGCATACTGCATCCACAGCAGTACCTCTTATTACTAATATCATAAAATTCAAGTAGATTTAACTTACATGGCCTGTTCCTCATAAAACCATGCTGATCCATACTGATAATTTTATTGTTCAACTTGTAATCCTGAATACAATTCATTAGAAACCCATCTAGTGACTTTCCCTCTGTGTAAGTCAGAGTTATAGGTCTGTAATACCCAGGCTTAGATCTTGCTTGATTTTTATGAATATTGGTTTTGCATCACCTGTCATCCAGTTATGTGTCACTGGGCCTGATAAGTCGCTTTGTGTGGACATCAATAAAGGTGCTTAAATCACATCAACATTTTTCAGTCTCTTTTGTAGTTTGTCTTGTATCACTCCAGGACGTGACAGAGTAAATGTTTTACTCTCTCTTTGCCTGATATCTGTCACCTGTATTTTCTTATTATATACTGAAAGAATGAATGTGTTTAATATTTCTCTTTATTCTCAACAGCAAAATGATACATCTTTATTTTCAAAGACCCAATATTTACCTTTACATTTTTTTGTTAGTTAAATAAGTCAACTTTTTAAACATTTATTCTACTCAATCCTTTTTTTTTTTTAATTATAACCCCTTATGGACCCATGATGTGCCAGGAGCATCATGGGAAAACTTCCCTAAAGGACCAGTGACGGTGGCCCTTCTGCTTTGGCTTGTTTTCATTTGTTGAACAATTGATTGCGGTGATCTACAGTTGCAGAAGTTTAAAGTGTCTGACCTCAGTAGATGGATTGGTTTATAGAAGGGCCATAGGATTCTTAAACATTAGATATAACTTTTCTGCTCTGAAATCAAATGACTTTAGGATAACAAAGGTTAGAGTAGCAGGGGGTCTTTGAAACCAGTGAATACATAGGAAACTGTCATGTCTGTCCATTAGAGGTATAGAAATATTCAACTAATAGCACAGAGACTTGTTGCTGTAATGGTTTAATCAGCCCATTGGGGCATCTGGAGCGAACGTTCTAATAGTGTGTGTAATCTGATAATGACTGACGTTACAGGGGAGCCAAGTCTAGCGGCAAAAAAGTAACAGACATTTCAGTGCGGCTTGTGTGAAGTCACCAAATTAACCCTTTGGGTGCCAGAGTGGTACCCAACGCAATGCATTGCACACCTCTCTGGCACTCAAAAGGTTTGTAGGGGAAGACTGCTCCAAATAGGATCGGTCACACTCACTTATTTAAACTTAACTTTTATTCTTGTCAAAAGACATGTCTTTTGACAAGAATAAAGGTTAAGTTTTAATAAGTGAGTGTGACCGATCATATTTGGAGCAGTGTACGTTATATATTGATTGGAGCACCTCAAAGTTATAGTAAGTGTGTGCAGTAGTTCTTGTGATCAAGTGGATTTGTAGGGGAAGAGACATTTAAAGGGATAGTAATGTCAGAAAAAAAAAAGTATTAACTATATGGTATATACAATTAAAAGAGAGTACTTGCACGTATTCGGATCTCTCAAACCGTTATGGTTTGAGAGATATAGGAAAATAAAGTTCTCAGCTCCCTCCCCTTTCTGCTTGACAATCTGTAAAGCTGTCAGAAGCAGATTCTGGTTCCTGGATCAGACGGCGGCTCTTCAGCAGTGCCGACTTAGCAATACCTACAAATAAATACTTCATCGGAACAGTCTACAACATGTACCTGGTTTGCAAGCACACATTGTAGACCATTGCGATGAAGTATTTATCTTTAGATATTGTTATATCGGCGCTGCTGAAGAGCCGCCTCTGGTCAAGTGACCAGAATCTGCCTCTGACAGCTTTACAGCTTGTCAAGCAGAAAGGGGAGGGACCAGAGAACTTTATTTTCCTATATCTCTCAAACCATAACGGTTTGAGAGATCCGAATAAGTGCAAGTACTCACTTTTAATTGTATCTACCATATAGATAATATTTTTTTCTGACATTACTATCCCTTTAAATGTTTTTGGTTTTTTTTTTCGCTTAATGTGCTTTGATGGAAGCATGGGAAATCATATTTGCTAAGAGAGGTCCTTAACATTTGGTTGCTAGAAACATTTCTACTGTCCAAGACGTTAAATTGCCAGTAGTCCAGGGGGGTCAGTGGTGTAACAATAGGGGTCGCAGCGGTCGCACCTGCAACCGGGCCCGTCACTCCAGGGGCCCGGCCTCCCCTTGCGACCCCCTCGCCCGCAGCAGTCGCTTAGCTGATCTCCCACTCGGCGCGCCACTCTAGTAATACAGAGCGCTGGGAGATGACATCATCTAGTAATTCAGAGCGCTGAGAGATGACATCATCTAGTAATTCAGAGCGCTGGGAGATGACATCATCTAGTAATACACAGCGCTGGGAGATGACATCACCTAGGAATTCAGAGCACTGAGAGATGACATCATCTAGTAATACACAGCGCTGGGAGATGACATCACCTAGGAATTCAGAGCACTGAGAGATGACATCATCTAGTAATACAGAGCGCTAGATGACATCATCTCCCAGCCTCTGCATTACTAGAGCGGCGAGCGGGAGCTTCAGTTCTCAAGATCTGTGCCGAAGGAGGCACAGGTCGGTCAAGCCACACCGCTAGACCACCAGGGACTGGAGGTAGGGGTATTGTGGAGATAAAGGAGAAATGTGGAGATGGGGGCATTGTGGAGATGAAGGGGGCATTGTGGAAGGGGCATTGTGGATGAGGGGGCCAATGTGGTCGGGGGGGGCCCATGGCAATTCTTGCACCAGGGCCCAGTGGCTTCTAGTTACGCCTCTGCAGGGGGTATAGTGTTGAGGCCCTTAGGAACGATGTGTAGAATTTGAAATGACCTGTCGCGGTGATGGCTTATGGGGAGGGGTAGTCAATAGAAGCTTTCATCAGCTGACAGTTCTTGTTACAACAAATGAAACCAACTTTAATTTTCAGTATTATAAACGTGTAACGTGTCTCGCTTGGCTGCAGTTAAGTGGAGAATTCAAGACTCCCACAAACAAGGTCTGCGACTTAATTTATATCCCTATTTTACACACGTGATAAGTCACAAAGCTTACATTATACTGCAATAATGTGGTGTTTATATATGATATTAAAAGGAAAGTATAAGCTGTCTTTATTGTCATATGAAAAGCATATGTGTGTGTGTCTGTGAGACAGTGTGTGTGTCTGTATGCATGTCTGTTTATGTATGTATTCAAATCTGTGTGTCTTTGTGATCGTATGTATACATATCTGTGTGTGTCTTTGTGATCGTATGTATACATATCTGTGTGTGCTTGTCTGATAGTATGTGTACATATCTGTGTGTGTGTCTGTGTGATAGTATGTATACATATCTGTTTGTGTGTTTGTGATAGTATGTATACATATCTGTGTGCGCCTGAGTGATAGTATGTATACAAATCTGTTTGTGTGTGTGTGATAGTATGTATACAAATCTGTGTATGTCTGTGTGATAGTATGTATACATATCTGTGTGCGTCTGTGTGATAGAATGTATACAAATCTGTGTGCGTCTGAGTGATGGTATTTATACATATCTGTTTGTGTGTGTGTGATAGTATGTATACATATCTGCTTGTGTGTGTGTGATAGTATGTATACATATCTGTTTGTGTGTGTGTGATAGTATGTATAGAAATCTGTTTGTGTGTGTGTTTGTGTCTGTGTGATAGTATGTAGAAAGACAAATGAGATTTTGGTTTCACAAGTTGGCCTGGTCGTGTATAAGCTTGCCACCCCATCAAGGTATCTCACTTCATGGCAAATCCTACTCTAATCCTATATAATAATACGCTGAGGATGTTTGTCAGAAGCCGTCATGCGTAGTAGAGACAGTTGTACGCGCTGCAGTCATGCGCAGTAGAGACAGTTGTGCGCGCTGCAGTCATGCGCAGTAGAGACAGTTGTGCGCGCTGCAGTCATGCGCAGTAGAGACAGTTGTACGCGCTGCAGTCATGCGCAGTAGAGACAGTTGTGCGCGCTGCAGTCATGCGCAGTAGAGACAGTTGTGCGCGCTGCAGTCATGCGAGGTAGAGACCGCCCACTCTGCGCACCTTCCTGGGACCGCTTGGAGAGCCCTGCTCCGTATCAGGCGCAGAGCGAGCAGTCTCTACTGAGCATGACGGCTTCTGACAAACATCCTTAGCAAATTATTATATAGGATTAGTGTAGGATTTGCTGAGGCGCGTTCGGACAGTCAGTATTGCGCATGACTATGACTGCAGCGCCGCCATCGTTGGCCCATACACACGGTCTTTTAATACTAGTTCACCTATAAAGCCTTATCGAAATCAAATGAAAATCAAAAATCCCTGATGAGATGTTATAATAAACACGTAGGAGAGGGGGGACCCTTTAAATATGCTTTTTGCAATGTTTGTGGGTCCCAGTAATATAATATAATATAAAACGTGTGAATAGAGGACTTACCTGATGCAAAATAAAACACAATGGGCCTGCAGTGTGTGAGTATTAGAGGACTGTGGATCCAATTACAACATCTCTTCAGGGATTTCAGAGCTTAATTTGAATTCGATAGGGCTTTATAGGTGTATTAGAGTAGGAATTGCTATAAAGTGAGATACCTTGACAGGGTGGCAAACTTATACACGACTTGTCCAATTTGTGAAGCCAAAATCGAATTTATTTATTAAGAAATGTTATATATGCCCAATACAGGGCACACACTTGTTCTTTATATAGTGAGGCCCTGTGTCACCGAATCAGTGGGCACCTATAAGCTGGGTCGTAACTGGAATCCACCGGGCCCTCATGCAAGAACTACCATGGGCCCCCCCCCACCAACGACATTGCTCCCCTCAACCCCATTGGCCATCTCCATTGGCCACCTCCACATTGTCCCCCATCTCCACATTGCCCCAAATCTCCACATTGCCCCCATCTCCACATTGCCCCAAATCTCCACACTGCCCCCCATCTCCACATTGCCACCACACTGCCCCCCATCTCCACATTGCCCCCAGTCTCCACATTGCCCCCAATCTCCACATTGCCCCTATCTCAACATTGCCACCACACTGCCCCCATCTCCACATTGCCCCCAATCTCAACATTGCCCCTATCTCAACATTGCCACCACACTGCCGCCATCTCCACATTGCCCCAAATCTCCACATTGCCCCCCATCTCCACATTGCCACCACACTGCCGCCTATCTCCACATTGCCCCAAATCTCCACATTGCCCCCCATCTCCACATTGCCACCACACTGCCCCCTATCTCCACATTGCCCCCAATCTCCACATTGCCCCTATCTCAACATTGCCACCACACTGCCCCCATCTCCACATTGCCCCCAATCTCAACATTGCCCCTATCTCAACATTGCCACCACACTGCCGCCATCTCCACATTGCCCCCAATTTCCACATTGCCCCCCATCTCCACATTGCCACCACACTGCCCCCTATCTCCACATTGCCCCCAATCTCCACATTGCTACCACACTGCCCCCATCTCCACATTGCCCCAATCTCCACATTTCTATGACACTGCCCCCCATCTCCACATTGCCCCCAATCTCCACATTGCTACCACACTGCCCCCATCTCCACATTGCCCCCAATTTTCACATTGTCCCCCATCTCCACATTGCCCCAAATATCCACATTGCACCCCATCTCCACATTGCCACCACACTGCCCCCCATCTCCACATTGCCCCCAATCTCCACATTGCCCCTATCTCAACAATGCCACCACACTGCCCACCATCTCCACATTGCCCCCAATTTCCACACTGCCCCCCATCTCCACATTGCCCCCAATTTTCACATTGCCCCCAATCTCCACATTGCCAACATGCTGCCCCCCATCTCCACATTGCCCATCTCCTACTTCTCCGGTTGTCCAGTGGCGTGGCAGGAGAGGTCTGTGCTTCCTTCCTCTCATAACGCAGAGTGCTGGGACATGATGTCATCGTCCTGCATTACTAGAGCGCCAGAGGGAGATCAGGTATCAGAATGTTGCGCGCCAGGCGGTGGGGTTGCAGGGGGTAGCTGGGCCCCTGGATGACAGACCTAGTCGCAGGTGCAACCCCTGCAACCCCTATTGTTACGCCACTGCCTATAAGAGCAGAATGAGGCGCTGACGGAACCGTAATCACTTTTGAATGAAAAAATGGCAGTACCCTTGCTCCACAAGGTATATTTTTTCATTTAAAAAGTTTACTTCTCCTTTAATAACCGTTGATAAGTTTCCGATCCGCGCCATATGGAACGCGATTCACACAGCCACGAACACAATACGTAGTAACAGGCAGGAGCGGGCTGTTATTAGGAATGAAAGAATGTTAAAATACATTATTATATTGACCCATTATGTAGTCATTACACATGAAAAGCAATGTTCTTCCTAACTGCTCTTTATCCTGAAAACAATACCTGTTTTATGGCCTGGGAATTGAACACACATTGGCCCTTTTCTGGTCTCTCCGTGCTTTGTAATTGAGTCTACTAACAGCCCTGATACACATCTCTGCCTGACTCGGCGCATATGCCCGGCATATGGTTGTCATAAATAAGGTCTGGAGCAGCGCCAGGAATGAGAGATAATCACCGAGAGCGAACAAAAGAGGGTGAAACAAAAGGAATTAGCTGTGTTGTGGGACACGCTAAACACGGTTACTTAACCCTGTGAGTGCAAGAGGGGAGTCCACCGCACTGACACCCCTTTGGCTCTCCAAAGGTTAACCCCTTAGTGACATACGAATTGCCAGGACCTTCACTCTGGTACTGGCACTTAAAGGGATAGTAATACTTTGTTTTATCTTTATTTTATTTTGTAGGCATTAAAAAAACATGAAGAACGATATAAGTCTTATCTCTCAGACCTTTATGGTTTGAGAGATATTCATAAGCAAAGTTTCCCCTCCCGCCCCTTTTACCTAGTGTAATCCATCTCTTCTCAGATGTGGAATCCAGTCTATAGACCAGACAGATAACAGAAGGGGACAATCTTCTTCCTATGAGAACAATGAAAGCCCTGCCCCCCTTGACAAGTTTTTCAGGTTTTTCCCTTATCTTAATTGAAGATTGTCCCTCTCTGCAGTCTACCTGGGCACCTCCCTTCTGATCTGGCTGAGCAGTGTTACATCAGTAAAAGGGGCGGGAGGGGGATACTTTATCATTGAATTACTCTTGAACTACAACTCTGACAGAATTGAAATAACACTCTCCAAAGTCCAAACACTATGATGATTAATTAGAGCTGCTCTTATTATGAAGCGTTACTATCCCTTTAAGGAAAGATGATGGTCCTAGCAAGTCACGGAAGGGATGGCGATGAGGCTGGACGCTGCTCTGTCATCACAAAAGTCATCGGAAAAAAAGGTCCGTGGTTCCTAACTGCCGCCCATAATTGCCGGATCGAATGGTCGTTATGGGATTAAAGAAGCAGTTAACTTTATTATAAAATGTTATAGCGCTTCTATTTTACCTGCAGGCCGGTAAAAAATTGGCTTCTGCCCAATGTTAAGTCTATGGAGGGAATGCCATGGCCGGTATTTTTTTTTAAGAAAAGGTGGCAACCCTATCACAGACACACACACACACACACCACCATATACTCACAGACACATACACATATATACACACACACACCACCATATACTCACAGACACATACACATATATACACACACACACACCACCATATACTCACAGACACATACACATATACACACACCACCATATACTCACAGACACATACACATATATACACACACACACCACCATATACTCACAGACACACACACATATATACACACCACCATATACTCACAGACACATACACATATATACACACACACACCACCATATACTCACAGACACACACACACCACCATATACTCACAGACACATACACATATATACACACACACACACACACACAGATATACACACACATACATACACAGAGGTGCATACATACAGTACATACACAAACATACACACACACACAGATATACACACACATACATACACAGAGGGCATACATACAGTACATACACAGACATACACACACACAGATATACACACATACACAGATATACACACACATACATACACAGAGGGCATACATACAGTACATACACATATATACACACACACACACACACACACAGATATACACACACATACATACACAGAGGGCATACATACAGTACATACACAAACATACACACCAGAGGCGTAACTAGAATCCACCGGCCCTGGTGCAAGAGTTGCCATGGGCCCCCCCCCGACCACATTGGCCCCCTCCACATTGCCCCCCAATCTCCAAATTGCCTCTTCATCTCCACATTGCCCCCATCTCCAAAATGCCCCCATATCTCCAAATTTCCCCTTCCACAATGCCCCCTTCATCTCCACAATGCCCCCTTCATCTCCACAATGTCCCCTTCATCTCCACATTTCCCCTTCCACAATGCCCCCTTCATCTCCACATTGCCCCTTCCAAAATGCCCCTTCATCTCCACATTGCCCCTTCCAAAATGCCCCTTCATCTCCACAATGCCACCTTCATCTCCACAATGCCCCATCCACAATGCCCCTTCATGTCCACATTACCTCTTCCACAATGCCCCCTTCATCTCCACATTGCCCCTACCTTTAGTCCCTGGTGGTCTAGAGGCGTGTCTTGACAGATCTGTACCTCCTTCAGCCCAGACCTCTAGAACTGAAGCTCCCACTTGCCGCTCCGATGATGTCATCTCCCAGCGCTCTGTATTACTAGAACCGGCGGCCGTAGTGGGAGTTGCTGCGGGCGAGGGGGTCGCGGGGGGCAGCCGGGCCCCTGGAGTGACGGGCCGGGTCGCAGGTGCGACCCCTATTGTTACGCCACTGATACACACACACACACACATACACACAGATATACACACACACACACATACACAGAGGTGCACACATACTTACAGTACATACACAAACATACATACATACCTACACACACACACATACACAGATATACACACACACACATACACAGATATACACACACATACACAGAGGTGCATACATACATACACACATACACACACACATACACAGATATATACACACATACACAGAGGTGCATACATACACACACACATACACAGAGGTGCATACATACATACAGTACATACACAAACATACATACATACATACACACACACATACACAAATATACACATACATACACAGAGGTGCATACACACACACACATACACACACATATCCAATAAGAGGCAGAGGAATGAAGAAATAGGTTCCTGTTCCAGCTTAGTACAGAAAGGTATCAGTATACCCCCCACCCCACCATCCCAGTATGATTCAAAATGGGTAATATCTACAAAAAAAAGGTGGAACTATTACATTGAAAACATCTCCATTATTTAAAGGAGGTATTTAACTCCTGGAATGCCAGAAAAGTCTATTGTTCCCGCCAGCGTTCAAGGGATTAAAAATTCCCATTTTAATCAATGACAATATAGGACATTTGTACATATTCCGTCTGGAGACCCGCAGATCAGGGATCTCCCACCTGTAATACTGAACTCCCCTTTTTATTGCGGAAACATTTTGGGGCTTCTCCATATTTTAGGAACTTGGGGAATGTTTTCCCTACGGTTCTGTTATTTTACCCCAGAATTGCTCCCTATTTTCTTTGTGAATATGGACCCTAGCCAATCTAAGGTCACACTGGGTACTGTCTGTCCCTGGTTCTGGAGTCAGGAGAGGTAACGTTCCCTGGAGCGACACGCGGCTCCTTTCTACCTAACCACACAACGTCACCAGGCCTGGAGAGTCAAGGCTCTGGGACTGCTCGCTCGGGATCAAGCACAGAAAAGATTAATTTCACTGTCAATATTGAAGGAGCTGTCAGCAAGACCTATCAAAGTAAGTTTTAATGCCCTGCCTGGACGGAAAGAAAAACTGAAAAAATAGGAGCCGATCTTTTGTTCGATTGACTGACCTGTAATAAATGACTTCTGGCTCAGCAAAAAGAAAACTGTTATCACAAAATATAATCTGGAGAACAAGTAATATTATAGCGCTTTGTCATATTCAGGGAAGTTGCCAGGTTGCCAAAAATCAACTGGGGTTATATACACTTAAATATCCTGTATGTACTTCACACAGCAACTGTAAAAAAAGTTTTATTTTTTACATCTAAAATCTAGTTTTACATATGCAGCCATTCATGCCTTTCCCAGGGCGCCCACTGATCTCCAGGAGACGCCGCGTGGTGCATGCTGGGATTTTCTTCGTCAGTCTGGGTGCCAGTTTTAAACTTGCACTAGCCTCCGAACAGAGGAAGAAAACCCTGGCGTTCTCTCCTCATGTGACACGGTCCCAGCCGTCATCAGCGCGGGCAGTGGGGAGACGCCGCGCGCGAAGTAACATGCCTTGGAGCGGCAAATTGCCTACCCTGTCAGAGTACCGCCTGGGTCCATGGACCCACCGGGACCCATGTAAGGGCCGGCCCTGGGGGTAGGGTTTTCATTGTTCTCACAGTAAGAAGATTGTCCCCTGCTGTGATCTGTCCGGTCAAGTGACCAGATTCCACATCTGAGGGGAGGTGGCTTACACTAGGTAAAAGGGGCGGGAGGGGGATACTTTATCATTCAATTACTGTTGTACTACAACTCTGACAGTATTGAAATAACACTCTCCATGGCCCAGATACTATGAAGATTAATTGGAGCTGCTGTTTTTGTGAAACATTACTATCCCTTTAAAGGGATAGTAATACTTAAATATTACTATCCCCCATCTTGCAGCCCTTCAAGAACTGAGTAAAATGAGCCCAGCGGCATCTCTCAAACCTTTATGGTTTGAGAGATATCCGCTTTCAAAGTTCCCTCTTTTTGGCTTTTCCCCTGACATCAGCTGTCAGCTGACAGCAGGGGAATCCTCTCCTGGGATCAGCCGTCGGCTCTGCAGCAGTGCCGAGGTCACGTTAATAAAAAAGAAATCCTTTGCTAAAAAGGTCCTCTACGTGTGCTTTGTTTGTGCTTGGTTTGCAAGCACACATAGAAGACCTTTTAAGTTAAGGGTTTCCTTTTTATTACCGCGATCTCAGCACTGCTGCAGAGCCTCCACCGGTCCCGGCACCGGATTCCCCTGCTGTCAGCTAGAGCGCTGACGTCAGGGGAGAGGGAACTTTGAAAGCGGATATCTCTCAAACCATAAAGGTTTGAGAGATGCCGCTGGGCTCCTTTTACTCAGTTTTTGAAGGGCTACAAGATGGGGGATAACAATTTTTAAGTATTACTATCCCTTTAAATATTCCACTAAGAATGTTTTATGCATCTCCACCGTAATATATTGAAAAATAGGCATTGGTTTTCTTATACAAATAAGAAGTTATACACCTCTTAACTCTACAAACTTCCACTAGAAATAAAGTGCACTCTGCACCGTACAATAGTAGTGATTATCAGCCGGCGTTACACAGAATTCTCTCGCTTTCCCCCGACAACAAATGGCAACAACTTTCTGAATTTCTTCCCGATTGCTCTTTTCTCCTACACTCACAAAAGCAATTTATTTGTGTATAAGATGATCATTGTTCAGAATCATTGTTCCAACCCCTTAATACCTGGAGGTTTTTCCAAGTCTTGTATTTATGGATTTGCGCAGAACATCACTTAGCTAAAAGCAAAGACAACAGGTTCTGCGAGAAATAAGACACCAACAATTTTTGCACATTAAAACAATTTCCCAGCAGCTCTGTGATCGGCAGGCTAATGGATCCATATTACTCTGTGTTCTGTTCACAACAAAACAATTACAGCGTTTTTGTTGCATTCTGCTGCTTGGGCCTACAGTTCTATTTTAACCCATTCTGTACCAGGTGCAAGTTCAATTTTGGTCTTTACAGGGGAACTCTCACCTATATTGATGTTGCTTTTTGTTTGAATGCTCCTCTGGATTTTTTTAGTCCCTTGTGCGGTGCAAAAGGGACTGACAGCGCAGGCGCACGGACGTCACTGTGAAGAGACGTCCGTGCTTCCTGCTCCTGTAAAACGCCGATATCTGAAGAACCGGGAAAGATTTCTGGCGACTAGCGCTACTAAGCAGCTAGTCGCCAGGTGAGCAGTAAGTGAACATGAAGTTATTGCGGGGTGAAAGTTCCCCTTTAAAACCATACGTAGGTAGAGAGCCGTGCGAAGGACCCATCAACGACACAAAGAAAACAAGCTGGGGTGGACGTTTAAAAATACAATTTTTATTTATAGTGGCACGCAAATAAAACGGGGTTAAAATATATCCTGAAAATTGGCAAAAACAAAATTATTAGAGAACGTGCAATTCACACAAAACAGTGAACATGTGTCAAGTCCCTTATAAATGTCACCAAGGGCCATAGTCAGCAAGTAAAAGAGATGAAATTATACAGAAAGCCAACTGAACTCTATGTGACAAATCAGCATTTAGATTTGTTTAACCCTGTGAATACCAGAGGGGTTAAATAGGGCCTATAACCCCATGGTCGACAAGACATTGCTATGAAATGCCTTGGACACCACTCTAGCAAGCAAAAGGTTAAAATGACAATTTGACCCTTTGAGTGCCAGAGGGGTACCCAATGCATTGCATTGTGTACCCCTCTGGCACTCAAAGGGTTAAATATGGAGCTTTTAGGAGATGCACTTAGTTTGCTGTAGAAGTGCACCTCTTTTTCCTGCCGAAAACATCCCCAAGTTACAAGAAGTGTTAGAAGTATATTTTAAAAAAACAGTAGTTAAAGGGATAGTAATACTTAAGATGTAAAAAAATATATGTTGTTGGGTTTATGTCCCCGAATAAAACAAAGGTACTCCCACCACTGAGAGATATTTTATTAAAAAATGATAACAGCACAAACTTGAATTTTTTAGGTGCAGTATCACAGTGGCCTGAAATTTTACAGTGGCGCTGTTGCTACACCATCCTATGGAGATTTATGGTCTACAGACCAGAGCAGTCCATACGATGGTGTAGCAACAGTGCCACTGTAAATTTTCAGGCCACTGAGATATTGCACCTAAAAAATTCAAGTTTGAGCTGTTATAATTTTTTAATAAAATATCTCTCAGCAGTGGGAGTACCCTTGTTTTACTCAGGGGGATAAACCCTACAACATATATGTTTTAAATATATAAATGACCAGTGCGGGCATCGCTTATTACGTAGTAATCCAAGTCACAGGTTCTACCATTCATCCCATTAGAAAACCCTTCCTGGGAGTCACATTGTATCTCCCCTGACAGTAATTTATGTTTTTTACTACTGTAATAATCAATGTAACTAAGACACAGTAAGACCCCAAAAAAAGGTTCAATATTTGTAATTTACAATTAAGGTGGATCTGTCACCCTCAGACAACTTTATAATGTATCAAAGTCTGCCTGTGTCTTGTAATAGTCATTTTTCAGTAAAATAGTTTTTGAGCAATGAACCATTATATGTTGGTGGCACTTTATGCTAATTCCATGTACTGCATGTTGCATGCCAAACGAACCAGTCACTTTGCTATCAGACACACGCACAGCATGCGGGCTCTACCTAGATTAATTCAGAACACAGTGAGGTTTATGCACTAAGGTGTGATAAAGAGGTGATAAAGTGGAGATAACTTCTCCAGTGATATCACTTCTCCAGTTCATATGTTATTTTATGGCGTTAATGCACTAATACCCCCAAAGTTGGAGAAATCTTAGTGCATTGGCTCCATAGAATATCACAGAAATTGGAGAAGTGATATAATTGGAGCATACCTCCCAAGTGTCCCTCGTTAGGAGGGACAGTCCTTCTTTTGGACCCAAATCCCACTGTCCCTCTTTCCCACCCTGATGTCCCTCTTTTTAGGAGATCGGATTTCATGGTGTATATGTAAGAGTATCATACTGCTCTACAGCAATAAAACTCACATTATTGTTTGTTTAAATGTCAGTATATGTGTTTATAAAATATTCTGTGTAAATAAAATACTTAGATCTTGTTATAAGTCATGTATTAGGTTACACAAGGAGGTGTCAATAGGCCATGAAATAGCCTAAAAATTCTCGATAAAGTCCCACCCACCAGCCACACCCACAGCAACACCCCCTAAAACACAAGTATCCCTCTTTGGCAATTTGAAATGTTGGGAGGTATGTTGGAGAAGTTATCTCCACTTTATCACACCTTAGTGCATACCCTTCAGTGTGTCTTACTAGTGACCCAGCACAGAGATAAATTAGCATAAAGTTCCAGACTGTGCCGCCAACAAATATATGTTAATTTCTCAAAAACTATTTATATTACAAACCGATAACTAGCATAACATATAGGGAGTTTTCAGTCTCTTTAAAATTAACTAAATATCTTAAGGTGACAGGTTAATTTAAAGCATCGTACTCTTTATCATAACATAATGCTTAATGCTTTATCCTGTTTCCACTTCCCCGTATTGTGATGTCACCCAATCTACCTGCTACTATGCAAATAAGCTAATTTGCATATAGTGCCAAGGAAAGAGTGAGATGAGTTATTACCAAAAAGAGTGATACCTAAAATATTAAAGGGACAGTAATTTATTGTAGGACATTTCCTGCTGAATTAACCTAAAGTGCTCACAATGCTGGAAGACGTCTTGTTTAAGTCGGACCACAAATTTCTTTTTTTTGCTATCTTTGTAGAATTTCTGGACCCTGACTACAGAGCAGCTGCACGTCTCCATTGAAAGCAATAGCCCCAGCAACAACTAGCGGTGGCATTTCATAAATAGATATTTTTTATTTCATAATATAAAAAAAAATCATACAGGTTTGAGCTATATTAACACATCTCCCAAAAGAAAAGCAGGAAAAGTGTGCGTACGCGGCTGTCCGGCTAACATTTTTTTTTTTTTTTAAATGATTCTGGAGTCCCCGAACGGCATGAGGTTGCAAGGAGACCCGGACTTACCAGGTACGTCCTCTGTCACTAAGTGACAGTTTTTGCGGGATGTACCTGTTAAGTCCATTGTCGGGATGGGGTTAAAAAAAGAATATGTAATAATATATAATATATATATTGCAAAATGTGCCCCAATGGGAATCGAAGGGTTAAAGGGTTTTAATCAAAATTAAATAGCATGACTTTTCTTAGTCCACCAGCCTCACTTTACTCTGTTATGTTTGAAACATGATTATTTGGCTGTTCCTGTTAGAATCCTGTTTCTGTTAAAACCCTTTAACCCTTAGGATGCTGGAAGTTTCTTCAACAAACTGCAAACATGTCTCCAACATCCAAGGAAATACTCCTACAAGGGTTTTCAGGGCTGCCTGAGAGTGATTGAAATGGATGCAGAAACAAACAGGCACAAATTTACTGGGAGCGAATAGCATCTGGCTAATTCACATATTTTTATGCATTCTGGCAATTTTTGCATCATTAAAAACGTTTTAGCTCATTATATATATATTGGGTCTTATACTACTAAGAAAATACAATATGTCTCTAGTTACCTGGACAAGAGGTAGGCAGCCTATAGAACCACAACTGGTGGGGACAATTCCCATCATTCCCAACCAGGGGAAAATAGGAGTTGTAGTAGGAGCTAGATGAGAGTTGGTACCGTGTTAGCCGTAGAAATCCAGGAGGCAAATATCGTTTTTTATACCTTTTATTGGCTAACTAAGCAGATTTAAATGCAAGCTTTCAAGACCTTAGGTCTCTTCCTCAGACATATTATACAGATAAATATGAAAACATCTCTGTTAAATACAAGTACACATTGCATTGTTTAGAATGGAAATCAGATAAGAACTCAACCCAGATCCAGATACTTTGATTAGTCAGTGGTAAATTGCACTCTTCCTCTGAGGCTTCAGAGGTATTTACGATGCTCTTGGGTCTGTTGGAGAGGTCAACCAACTAAGTGGTAATGTGACAAGAACTCTCTGTCCTTATTTAAACCACTACAAATTGCATTAAATTTTAACATTAATTTTACCTCCCATACTTTTCTGTCCCTCTGAGTGCGGAACCGTCCCATCAATACAGTTAACTTAATGTCCCTGACACTGTGCCCATTTTGACAAAAATGTTCCCCCATTGGTGTCTCTGTCTTTTCGTTATTAACACTGGATCTGTGGGAATTAAACCTCTTATATAGTGCTTGTCTAGTCTGTCCCACATACAGAGCTGTTGGGCATTTTGCACACATGATAAGGTATATTACATTGGATGATTTACAGGATAACATACCAATTCCAAACACCCAGTTACACCATAAGATCAATGGTACCTTCACCTGTAAATCATCCAATGTAACATACCTTATCATGTGTGCAAAATGCCCAACAGCTCTGTATGTGGGAGAAACAGGACAGGCACTACATAAGAGGTTTAATTCCCACAGATCCAGAGTTAATAACAAAATGACAGAGACACCAATGGGGGAACATTTTTGTCAAAATGGGCACAGTGTCAGGGACATTAAGTTAACTGTATTGCTGGGACGGTTCCACACTCAGAGGGACAGAAAGGTATGGGAGGTAAAATTAATGTTAAAATTTAATGCAATTTGTAGTGGTTTAAATAGGGACAGAGAGTTTTTGTCACGTTACCACTTAGTTAATTGATCTTTCCAACAGACCCAGGAGCATTGTAAATACCTCTAAAGCCTCAGAGGAAGAGTGCAATTTACCATTGACTGATCAAAGATATCTGGATCTGGATTGAGTTCTCTTATCTGCTTTCCATTCTAAACAATGTGATGTGTACTTGTATTTAAAGGAGCAGTAAACTTTTTTTATTAAAAAATATATATTGTAGGGATTTTCCTATTGAGTAAAATGAGGGTACTCCCAATGCCGAGAGATTTATATTTCCAGAGTTATTACAGTTTAAACCCATATTTTTTTACATTAGCAGTGCCCTCTAGTGGTCAAATTCTAATTAGATTTCCTGTTAGATTCTAATGGAAAGGAAAGTCAGAAAAGTCAGAGACATACAGTTCTCCATAGAATGTGATAGAAACTACTGAGTCACTTCCTGTCAGTTAGAACTATCAGGAAGTAAATGTACAGTAAATTCACTTCCTGTCAGTTAGAACTATCAGGAAGTAAACACAGTAAATTCACTTCCTGTCAGTTAGAACTATCAGGAAGTAAACACAGTAAATTCACTTCCTGATTATTTAAACTGCTATAATTTTTGAATAAAACATCTGACAGCGATGGGAGTGACATTGTTTTATTCAGCAGGAAAAGCTCTATAAAATATGTGTTTTCATAAAAAAAAAGTTTACTGCTCCTTTAAGAGAGATGTTTTCATATTTATCCGTATAACATACCTGAGGAAGAGACCGAAGGTCTTGAAAGCTTGCATTTAAATCTGCTTAGTTAGCCAATAAAGGTATCAAAAACTATATTTTAGGAGATAGTAGTAGGAGATCTCTATGTCTATCACTAATATTCCAGTCAAAGTGAACCTGTCACCTTAAGATAATTTTAGTTCATTTTAAAGAGAAGAAAACTGCCTACCGTAAAATCTCAGGTATAATACGCACCTGTGTATAATACGCACCTGTGTATAATACGCAGGTGTAAACTATACCCAAGATTTTAGGAGAAAACAAGAGTGTTTATGTATAATACGCACCCTTGTTTTCCCCCCTCTACTCCATTTTTGGGGCTCTGATTCCCTCCCTCCCTTCACCAACCACAACCCTCTCCAGGCATGTCCTCCTTATCCTCACCCCCTACGGATTCATCCATGCATTTGCAGTGCCCTGTGAGGACCTTTTCCTTTAAGCCAATGGTAATGCTCTTTGAGGATCTCCAGTCCTTGCAGGGCAATACTGTAGATCCAATGCATAGATCTCTGCACACTGGATCTATGGTATTGCCCTGCAAGGACCTTGAGGTTGGCTTATATAAAAAGGTCCTCACAAGACACTGCATGAAGTGGGCAGCAAATGCCATCATGATGCCCACTGTGAAGCTGTCACGGATGAATCCGGAGGGGGTGAGGAGCAGGAGGGTAAGCTGGGAGCGGGTTGCGGTGGGTGCAGAAATAGTTTATTTTGTCCCCTTGTATAATACGCACCCCCCCTACTTCATATAAGGTGAAGAGGGGCAAAATTGTGCTTATTATACCCAAGATTTTACATTATATCTTACACTAGCCATTTTTTTTTTGTAATATATATCATTTTTGCGAAAGTAACCTTTGTTTGTGTCTGGCACTTTATGATAATTAGTTTATGTGCTGGGCCAATATCACCGCTCACTGTGCTATGAATGAATGTAGGGTCCACACACTGGGGGTGTGTCTAAGACCACAGAGCAGTATGACTGGCCTGGAACTAAAGTCATTAGCATACTGTGTGGGAAATTAGCATAAAATGCCATATTATGTGACCAACACAGAGCAGTATGCATGAAATATTTGAAACCGTTATTTCCCTTGAAATGAGGAAAACATTAGGGTCAGAGGATACTTTTTTCTGTTATCAACAGCTTAACTTTCGAGAATGTTCAGAGATTAAATGGGCGTGGCTGTCAAGAGCTCCATTTTAACCATTTGAGTTCCGGAGGGGTACGCAACGCATTGCAAAGCTATGCGTTGCGTACCCCTCTGGCACTCAAAGGGTTAATATAAAAGTAGTGAAGCTGCCAAATGCACTAAAGGAAATAGCGACCATTTTGTCATATCCGTAGATATAATTCGCTGTTTTCACTTATTCACTAATCATGTCATATGATCAATACTGGATACCACGATGCGTAATTGTTAAATCGCGCGTATTTGGAGGTTGCGTTTTCCTTTTTGGTAGTGCACGTTCCGTGCATACCGTCAATAAAGGTTAATTTTTTTCACAAAAAAATGGCAAACAAAGCCTACAGGCTGAGTTTAGTTCTCTGGGAAACAAACTAAACCTGTCTTAAAGGGATAGTAATATTTACAATGTAAAAAAATAAACGTTGTAGGGTTTATCTCCCTGAGTAAAACAAGGGTACTCCCACTGCTGAGAGATATTTTATTAAAAAATTATAACAGCTCAAACTTGAATTTTTTAGGTGCAATATCACAGTTGCCTGAAAATTTACAGTGGCGCTGTTGCTACACCATCCTATGGAGATTTATGGTCTACAAACCAGAGCTGTACATAGGATGTTGTAGCAACAGCGCCACTGTACAATTTCAGGCCACTGTGATATTGCAACAAAAAAATTCACATTTGAGCTGTTATAATTTTTTAATAAAATATCTCTCTCAGCAGTGGGAGTACCCTTGTTTTACTCAGGGGGATAAACCCTACAACATATATGTTTTTACATTTTAAGTTTAGTTCCGCGTTTTCTATATGGATTTTATAACATGCAGAGCTAGGTTTAATTAGTTACATGTTTGTAGTTCAAAAGATATTCGAGACGAAAGGATCCTCCTCCCGCCCCTTCTTTCCACCTCCCATTAGATCTGGTATCTGGTAGTGGGACCGGATGGATGCAGCGAGGAACAATCTTCATTCAGTAACGATAAGGAAAAAGGGCAGGATTTTCCTTTTGCTTACTGAAGACTGTTCCTTGCCGCTCTCCATCTGGACCAGACAGAGAGGCTGAGTAACACAGTGAAAGGGACGGGAAGGGGATCCTTTAAACTTGAATATCTTTTGAACTACAGAACTGTAAGTAATTAAACATAGAGACATGTTACAAAAACCATAGAGAAGACTTGGAGCTCAACTATAAAGCGGAACTACCACCCGACACAATCTTTAGCTTCACTAAGTCCCCATCTGGCTCCTAGCAACGCCTACTAGACCCGGCTGGGACTGACAGCGCAGGCACGTGGACATCACAATGGCAAGATGTCCGCGCTCCGTCCTGCCTGTCACCTATGGAAGAGAGCAGAAATCTATTAAATAAGGTAATTATTCTGGCGACTAGCGCTACTAAGCAGTTAGTCGCCAGATGGGGACTTAGTGAAGCTAAAGATTGTGTCGGGTGGTAGTTCCCTTTAATATAGACATTACTATACCTTTAAGGTGACATGTCGACTTTAACACTTTGATTGCCAGAGGGGTAGGGACACATACCCCTCCAACAAGCAAAGGGTTAACCAGTTTAGGAGATAATCAGAATGTTGTAACCATTAACCCATGGTAAAAAAAAGAAAAGAAAAATGGTTATGACATGACTGAGATATAACTATTATTATTTTTGGGGGGTGGGGGAAGACGATGAAATCTCCAAGAGGCGGTAAACATTTGCTTTCCAATAATATGTAAAAAAAATATAGGTTATATATTATATTTAACCCTTTGAGTTCCAGAGAGATGTCAAACTCATTGTGAACCCCCTCTGGCGCTCAAAGGTAATTCTCTTCAATTATCCCATCCAAAATCATGTCCAGTCATTTGGTAGAACTTCATGTTGAACGGCCTGTAAAACTCCCGCAGTCTTTGGACCACTTCCGGGGCGATGTTGGGGTGAGTTCTGCCTTTGGTTTTACCTAGGCAGTGGGGCTTGCTGCTCCCCTCGGCTTTTTTTAAGCACGGGAAGCCTTTTGTCTTATTAAAATAAAAGTGTTTGTCAGTGATGATCCTCTTGAGCCCTAAAAAATCCTGCACGCGCCCCAATTCCCCGGCTGGGTCGGTGATCAGTCTCTCCCCACTCACAAAAAGCATCTGACCAATAGGAAAATCCAAAAGCCAGTTCTCCAAGTGCTTGGCGTAGATGCCAATCTGGATGGCGCTCCACGTTATGTCAATGAGACCGGTAGTCCTGTTTTTGAAGGTCAGGCTCTCAAACGTGGGGATGTCCGGCCGCTTGGACAGCGTCTGTGTATAGTCCGAGATGACTCTAGTCACTGGGTCTCTCACCACCACAATCAGCTTGGCATCTTTCGACATGGCGGAGATACGGGCTGGCGCCTCCTTGGTAACGAAATAACTGGGAGTTTTCTCCATGGTGATCTGACCGTCCAGGGTCCTCGGCATCAAGTCCCTGCAGAACAGAAAACCACAAGATCAGAATCAATGCATCGAAACCTGATTGTAACATACAAACATTCATTTATACGGATCCTATTTTGAGCTCCCTGGACACCAGAGGTTGCTGTTAATGAAAGAAAACAACAGTTTAAATGGGTATATCTTTGGAACAAAACATCTCCCACCACTAGCAGCATCCTTGCTTTACTCAGAAAAAAAAGCCCTACAGTATATGTTTTCATACTAACGGTTCCTTCAATCATTTGCTCAATATTTTTGACTTTTATATGTTTAAAGGGATAGTAATACTTGGTTTACACAAGCTTTAATATTGTAGTTATTAAATAAGTAATGCACAGCATCTAAGTATTTTTGCTATACATTTTATTGTTTTAGTGTAATCTGGATCAAAAGTTTCCCCCTCCCGCCTCTTTTAGTTACGTCAGCGCTCTAGCTGACAAACTTGGATTCTGGTCTGCGGATCGGACGGCTCTCATCTGGAGAGCCGAAATACGAGGGGGTGCTGAGAAGTATTGAGCCTTACCCAAATTGAGCTAGGAAGCTGTAAATTGCAGGGTGTACTGGCCAATTTGTCTATATTCAATGGTGCAAAAATCAACTACCTATGATTTTAACTTATCTTTATTTTTAAGGTCCAAAGTGAACATGGCAGCACCTCCAGAAAAGTTCAATGCGGAAGAGCATAGGACCATAATCAAGTTCCTGTTTCTCCGAGGGAAAGGTGAGAAGCAGATCCATGAAGAAACGTCACAAACTTTGGGTGACAGTGGCCCTTCATATGCAACAGTTAAACGTTGGGTTGTCAATTTCAAAACTGGCCATTTCTGTGTTGAAAGTGAGACACCCAGTGGAAGGCCTGTTTCTGTCTCTGCCTGCAAATATGAAAGCCATCCATGACATGATCATGGAGGACCGCCGAATATCAGTCAAACATATTGCTACATATCTGGGAATATCACGTGAGAGAGTTGGTGTCATTATCCACAACAACTTGGAAATGAAAAAGCTTGCAGCAAAGTGGATCCCAAAACATTTGACAACCGAACAAAAGAGGAGACGTGTGGAGACATCTGTGGCTGTTTTGGAACATTTTGCAAGAAATGAGTCAGATTTCCTGGACAAACTGGTAACTGGTGATGAGACATGGATCTACTGTTATGATCCCGAGACAAAGGAACAGTCTAAGGAATGGAGGCACAGTGGTTCCCCCAGGCCAAAGAAGTTCCGTGTGAAAAGGTCAGTGCAGAAGCAAATGGCAACAGTTTTTTGGATAAGAAGGGAGTTCTGCTGGTGGACTGCCTCTAAAACGGTTCAACCATCAATGCAACATATTACTATGCTTTATTGACAAAGTTGAGGCAAAACATCAAGGAAAAACGTAGAGGAAAGCTCTCCAAAGGTGTCATCCTGTTGCATGACAACGCCTCATCACACACTGCAGGTGACACAATGGCAAAACTGACTTCCTTAGGCTTTCACATGATGCCTCATCCACCCTATTTGCCCAACCTGGCTCCTACCGACAATCATCTGTTCCCCAATCTCAAAAAACACCTAAAGGGACAATGATTTGGGAGTGTTCCGCTGGCAACTAATGCTGCAAATGAGTGGTTACACCAGCAGTTGGAAGAATTTCATTTGCAGGGACTTAAGAAGCTGCAGGACAGATGTCGCAAGTGCATTGACTTCCTGGGGGAATATGTAGAATAGTGTGGCAGTTACAGCTTCCTAGCTCAGTTTTTTCTGAGTAAGGCTCAATACTTATCAGCACCCCCTCCTAGCAGTGGATACACAGCAAACCTTCATGACGATGGTCTACAAAGTGTGCCTGGTTTGAGGCAGTAGACCATCGTCATGAAGATTTGCTGTGTATGCAATGCTATTTCAGCTCTCCAGATGAACCGTTCGATCCGTGGACCAGAATCCAAGTTTGTCACCTAGAGCTCTGACGTAGCTAAAAGGGGCGGGAGGGGGAAACATTTGATCCAGATTACACTAAAACTATAAAATTGATATCAAAAAGACTTAGAGGCTGTGCTTTATTTATATAATAACTACAATATAAAAGGGGGTTATAACCTCATAACATTTTTTTTAACCATAGGTTTTGTTAATAAAGTAGTATTAGGAAAGCTGTTTTTTTTTCTAAATGTACCTGTAAGTACTTTTAAAGGTATTGCATCTTCTCTGCTGTTCACTTCCACATAATGGGCATTCTGAATCTTCAGCACCGCTCTTCTCCTCCTCCCACCTCCCTCACAGCTGCCCCATGGAGAGTGTTCACGCTTCCCTTCAGTGTGGTGTGAATGGCTTTTATTGTTATATCAAGCTCCAGTTAACATTATACTGAGGTTACTGGGCCGCGTTCACGCTTCCCTTCAGTTTGCTGTGAATGGCTTTTATCATTATATCAAGCTACGGTTAGCATTATACTGAGGTTGCAACCTCAGTAATACTATGTCACGGATCCCAGAGAAGTTCAGGAGTCAGTACGTTATAGTTAAATGCAATTTATTAATAGTAGTGGTAGGCAAGTATATACAATAGGAAGTAGGCAAATATATACAAAGAAACAAGCAGAGGGTTACAAGCCAGCGAGCACAGTTATCAGAAATAATAGGCTGCCAAGCTTGACCACAATGCTAGAGACTAGGCCTCAGCCACTGGTAGTCTCTAGCGGAATCAGGAACTGGGTCAGGAACAGGAACACAGGATCTTGATCCGAAATAGGAGATGTACCGACGCACGCCTTCCATCAGTAAGGAAAGAACTCTGACTCAGCCTGCAGTCAGAGAGGGAGTAGATAACTGACTCAAGCCTGCAGTCAGTATCAGAGCTGGTCTACCAGAGCCCCAGGTCCGCAGTAGGTTGGGTGTCTGCTAAGTAAAGGGAGCAAACGTAAGAGTATTCAGGCAGAGCCACAAGTCAGCACCAGAGGGGATAATCAGACAAGCCAGGTCATTCACAGTTCAGGTAGTCAGCCAGAGCCACAGGTCCGCACCAGGTTGGGTGTCCACTAATAGCAATACGCAAAAGAATAATCAGACAGAGCCACATGTCAGCACCAGGTTGGATGGAAGACTAGCCAGGTCATACACAGAGCCCAAGGTAAGAGAACTGCTAAGCACAACAACGCAAGGGCAACTGAGTCAGGACTCAGTCTGCCTTTTAAACCCCTCCACAGGAAGTAGGTAGGAGGAGCAGCTCAGAGGGAGGAAGTAGGTAGGAGGAGACTACAGGAAGCAAACACATAAAACAGAGGCCTGCTACATGCTTGAAGCCTTGCTCCTGTAGATGACGCTGAAACTAAGGTGAGCTGTAACATACTACTACTGCAACTTAACCGGAGCTTGATGTAACGATAGAAGACATTCACACCACACCAAAGGGAAGCGTGGGAGGGATGTGGAAGGAGAATTTAGAAGTCAAAAAGAGCTGTGCCGGCGATTCAATGTGTTACATTATGCTGACTGGCACAGCTTGAAGACACAATATCCTAAAAAAGTACTTACGTTTAGAAAAAAAACAGCTTTCCTAATACTACTTTATTAACAAAACCTATGGTAAAACATTTTTATGAGGTGATACATCCCCTTTAAAGCTTGTATAAACCAAGTATTACTATCCCTTTAAAGTAGCATTACTGTTTCATTAAAAAAACGATTCTTTACCCCAGAATTGCTCTACATTCCCTTAGTACGTTAGCCTCACTTTCTATTCCAATTACAGCCGCCAAACAAAAAAAAAAATGGATCCCTGATATTTTTTACATTGCGACTCTAAACAGAGATCTCCATCTTTTTATAAATGGTACCGTTGAAGGAAATTTGAATTTCCTGAATTTTATTGCCCAAAATATGAAATCTGCATTAAATGAATTCAAAATCCTTTACCACTGGAATGATCACCAAACCGCGCTGTGGCGGAGGAATATACGGCCGCACAGTCTCAGAAATTCCTTATGCGAGTTCGTGGCTAATTAAGGAATAAGTCTGTAGGTCTGGAACCTTGTGGTTTTGTAGAGAATGGAATGCTACATAATGATTTTCAGGGAAGAACGGCTTCTATAACATTTTAAAGGCTCAGTAATTCTTAAATTGTAAAAAAATATATATGTTGTAGGGTTTATCTTCCTGAGTAAAACAAGGGTACTCCCACTGCTGAGAGAGATTTTATTAAAAAATTATAACAGCTCAAAGTTGAATTTTTTAGGCGCCATATCACAGTGGCCTGAAATTGTAGAGTGGCGCTGTTGCTACACCATCCTATGGAGATTTATGGTCTATGGACCACAGCTGTCCATAGGATGGTGTAACAACAGCGCCACTGTACAATTCCAGGTCACTGTGATACTGCACCTAAAAAATTAAACTTTGAGCTGTAATAACTTTTGAATAAAACACCTTTCAGCAGCGAGAGTACCCTTTTTTTACTCAGGGGGATAAACACTACAATATATATATTTTTTTACATATTATTACTATCCCTTTAAGGACTTAATTAAATAACCCCTTAACAACACTTGACGGTCATAGTACGTCATGGGTAAATCTGACTGAACGACCCATGACATACTATGACCGTCATGGAATTCCGGGATCCCCCGCGGCTGCACGCTGTTCGGAAGCGGAAAAGATTTAAAAAAAAAAAAAATGCTCCATGGTCCTTAACTGACCGGTCGTTAAGGGGTTAAGGTTAATAATGTCTGTTCTAGGGGTTTACCCCTCTGGGTGCCAGTGGGATGATCAACGCATTGAAAATATGTCAGAGACGTCTCCGGTGCTCACAGGGTTAAATTAAGGCTGCAGTACTCATGCTCTGCGTTCTGGGGTGCTCTGTGAGGTGAAAACAGAGCCGTTGGGGTCCAGCTGTTTCATTTTGGGGGAGATTAGCTGAAGCGCCCGGGGACAGATCGACACGCCCGCTGGATGAAATGGAGATTTTTAACCTCTTGAATGCTAGAGAGGTGTTTAAAGCAAAAGCTTTTCTCCCTTGCGCCTTTAACCCATTGCAATGCGTTGCGTACCCCTCTGGCACTCAATGGGTTAAACCAGATCTCCGCAAAGTGTTCGTAGAGGGGAGATTATAAGCTCCGACTCTTCTGGATTTTATTAACAGCTTGTGCAGTGCTCTAATAGCGCAAATTTATTAACCCCTTAAGGACTAATGATATGCCAGGACCTTCATAGTGGTTCGGTCCTGGACGTCATGGAATTCGGGGGGCTCAGAGCGGCCTCATGCCTCTTGGGGGGCCCCTGAATCTATTGCGCAAAAAAGGGTGGTCCTTAACTGCAGGCCGCGCTCTGCGTGGCTGGTCATTAACATGCGATAATGACCCATGACGTGCCAGGACCGTCATGGAATTCAGGGCTGCACGCCATTCGGGGAGCCCTGATTTGGGAAAAAAAACAAAAAGGTCTGTGGTCTTTAAGTGCGTGCTCGTGTGGCCGGTCCTTAAGGGGTTAAGGGGACACTTCTGTCCCAAAAAATTATTTATAGTTTTGTAGAGCTGAAACTAATAAACTAAGTGCAACAAACCCTATCTCTCAAACCGCTATGGTGTGAGAGATATAGGGATTCAAAATTCCCCCCTCACTCCCCTTCTTCTGATGTCAGCTTTACAGCTCACATCAGTAGAAGAGGAGAGAGAAGGAACTTTGAATCCCGATATCTCTCAAACCATAGCGGTTTGAGAGATAGGGTTTGTTGCACTTAGTTTATTAGTTTCAGCTCTACAAAACTATAAATAATATTTTTGGACATTACTGTCTCCTTAAATACACTCTTTTGTATACCATGGGAATGTTAGCCCTGTGAGTTCCAGAGAAGCGTTTAACCAGGACCGGATTAACATCCCAGTTGCCCCTTGGCAAGGCACTCCAAATGGCCTTAGTTCCGCCCATGACCACGCCCCACTCCTCACAAGACCCCGCCCCCTAGTCCCAGCCACTGTTTTTATGGCACAGAAAATCCCCTTGGCCTAAAACAAGAACATTTTTTAACCCCTTGGTTGACAGGGAGATCTCCAACACATTAAAAGGGTATACAACTTGTGCAGTACAATTAAAGTTCCCCTGGCCATACCCATAATTCAGAATGTGGGTGTGCCCAGCACGGCTGAGGCACCGCCCCTCAAAATCCGGTGCTTTAGGCTCTTGTCTACTTTGCCTGTTGTGAAATCCGGCCCTGCGTTCAACGCGTTTCAAAGCAGTGAGTTGGACAGTCCTTCTGGAACTCCATGGGTTAATTTGATTTATTACAATGTCGAGCGGCTGTTTCCTGTGTGCGAGCAGAATGACTAATTCAGTAACGGTCAGGAACAACGCAGCGAAATGATCCTATTACAGGTCCAAGTTTATATAAAAAAAAATACATAAATGAATGGCAGCGCTAGCCAGCTGGAAAACGGCGAGAGGCCATGTTGTACAAATGTTTTCATCTGGTTTCTGGCTCAGCCTTCGCAGATTAGATTAGGATGGGAAATTCAGAAAAAAAAAAAAAAACTAAACAGATTCTGAATCCGTTATTAATATTTAAAGGGATTCTAGTTCCAACCAAATGTCATGTGCCTTTTAAAGCGGAACTAACACCCCTGCAAGATGTAGCCTCAATTTGGGGTAATGTGGAGATTAGGAGGGCAATGTGGAGGCAATGTGGAGATTGGGGTCAATGGGGTGAAACGTGGAGACTGGGGGCAATGGGGGGGCAATGTGGTCGGGGGGGCCATGGCAATTTCTGCACCAGGTCCCGGTGGCTTCTAGTTACGCCTCTGGATGGCGTACAGCACTGTAATAACGCTCCGCGTGGTAGAAAAACTATGATCAACATCAAAGCTTAATTTATGTAGAAACATTACTATCCCTTTAACCTTTTGAGTGTCAGAGGGGTTCGCAACACATTGCTTTGCCATGCGTTGCGTACCCCTCTGGCACTCAAAGGGTTAAAGCGGAACTAACACCCCTGCAAGATGTAGCCTCAATTACAGGGATACAGCCCGTGATAACGAGCTGTGTAATTAATTTTTTTTAAAAACGTGTTATTAAAGAGTAGTCCGTTAATTCCAAAATGGTACCTGGTGACGTCTTCCCCCCGGAAAATCGCATTGCGCATGTCAGCACGGAGCCGATCGGCTCTCTTGTAACTCCCCCCGGCTACACGAAAACACCTACATCATCGGATTTAGATTCTTGCCGGTCCGAGAACCTAAACCCGATGACGTAGGTGTTTTCGTGTAGCCGGGAGGAGTTACAAGAGAGCCGATCGGCTCCGTGCTGACATGCGCAATGCGATTTTCCGGGGGGAAGACGTCACCAGGTACCTTTTGGAATTAACGGATTACTCTTTAATAACACGTTTTTTTTTTTTAAATTAATTACACAGCGAATTATCACGGATTGTAGCCCTTTAATTGAGGCTACATCTTGTAGGGGTGTTAGATCCGCTTTAACCCTTTGAGTGCCAGAGGGATACGCAACGAATTGCAAAGTGTTGCGAACCCCTCTGGCACTCAAAGCGTTAAAGGGATAGTAATGTTTCTACATAAATTAAGCTTTGATGTTGATCATAGTTTTTCTACCATGTGGAGTGTTATTACAGAGCTGTACGCCATCCAGAGGCGTAAATAGAAGCCACCGGGACCTGGTGCAGAAATTGTCATGGCCCCCCCGACCACATTGCCCCCAGTCTCCACGTTTCACCCCATTGCCCCCAATCTCCACAGTGCCCCTCCAATCTCCATATTGCCCCCCCATTGACCCCAATCTCCACACTGTCCATTTCTACTACTACTTGACTGCGGGCCATGCCACCATCCACCCTTGCTATTTGAATTTAGCAAGTTGTAGTCCAACAGCCGTACACCCTTTGACCCCTAGGATCGTGTCCGAGAGTCATGAACGATCACCATCTCCACCAAGACCGTGCTTTACCAGCAAGCAACCTGCCATGGTGTGACAGCAAAGCAACCACCACTGACGGACACCCAAGGGCCAACAACACCACCAGCCCCTTATGCCACCACCCTCCCCTGTGCGACCTGCCTTACTCACCAAGAGGTAACCACACACAGAAGTAGGGCAGGCAGGCAGGGAACTCCTCACCATGCTGTTCACTTTCCAAGATGGCTGCTGGCCCCACAATTCCCTGCAGCCAGTACTTCCTGCACCAGAAATTCCTGCCTGACTCTCTCTTTCAGGCCCCCTTCATGTGCCTTTTGGTCCAGCTATGGGGGTTCCATTACGTATGTAAAAGGGGAGGAAGGGGGAGACTTTGCAACATAATTACACATAAACAAGATGGCATGCAGCAATGTAATAACGCTCTGCCTGGTAGAAAAACTATTATCAATGACTGAAGCTTATTTTAAAGGAGCAGTAAACTATTTTTATGAAAACACATATTTTATAGAACTTTTCCTGCTGAATAAAACAAGGTCCCTCCCATCGCTGTCAGATGTTTTATTCAAAATTTATAGCAGTTTAAATAATCAGGAAGTGAATTTACTGTGTTTACTTCCTGATGGTTCTAACTGACAGGAAGTGAATTTACTGTGTTTACTTCCTGATAGTTCTAACTGACAGGAAGTGAATTTACTGTGATTACTTCCTGATAGTTCTAACTGACAGGAAGTGACTCAGCAGTTTCTATCACATTCTATGGAGATCTGTATGTGTCTGACTTTTCTGACTTTCCTCTCCATTAGAATGTAACAGAAAATCTAATAAGAATTTGACCACTAGAGAGCACTGCTAATGTAAAAAAAAACATGGGTTTAAACTGTAATAACTCTGGAAATATAAATCTCTTGGCAGTGGGAATACCCTTATTTTACTCAGTAGGAAAATCCCTACAATATATATTTTTTCATAAAAAAAGTTTACTGCTCCTTTAAATTTAAACCATTTCATGGCAAGAGCTTCACAATGCTCTGTAGACCTCTCTAGCTTCCAGGATAGGGTTATCATATCTTCACATTTTCCAGAATTTGCCCCCATTTGGGGGGGGGGGGGGCTTAAGCTTCTCTCCTACTGGAATTTTAAAGTCTGCTGTAAATGTCCTGTATTTCCTTGTAGGCGAGAGCAGGGGAACTTTATTTCTCCTGTCTACTCTATTACATGCTCTGTGGTGAGTGTAGGAAGTTTCTGCACGATCATCACAGCTTGCATCTATGTTTCTATTGCTGCAGGAGCAAGTGAGCACTGTGACTGGGTGAGGGAGACTTGTCAGAAACACCCTTAGAGTGCTGCCTGCCTGTAGTTTGTGCCAGTGCTGCTCCCTGCCCTTCTGCGGTGCTGTGCGCAATTCCTCTATTGAACCAATACTGGTAAGTGACTAGTAATGATACGACTAGAAACGCTAAAGCTGTGTAAGATTCATAGAGGAACAAACAGCCAGTGTCTCAGCCCCTTGAATGCTGGAGACAGTTCCAGTTTATTGCGTTGCAATGCTTTGGAGATATCTCTAACAACCACAAGGTTAAATTAAAGGGATAGTATTGCTGTAAAATAATTTTATTTTATATTGTAGCCCTTACAAAAACATTAAAAATGATATAAGCCTTATCTCCCACACCTTTATGGTTTGGGAGATATTAGCAAGTAAAGTAAAATTCCCTTTTCTTGGCTGTTTTAGCCAAGTCTGCCATCTAGTGGACAGATTTGGAATCCGGTCCACAGATCAGCGGGCAGCTCTTTAGCAGTGCCGAGATCACGATCTTTAAAAAGAACTACTTCATTGGAACTGTCTACAAAGTGTGCCTGGCTTGCAAGCACACTTTGTAGACCATTCCAATGAAGAAATTATTTTTAAAGATCGTGATCTCGGCACTGCTGAAGAGCCGCGGCCAGTCCTGGGATCCGAATTCCAAATCTGACAGCTACAGCAGTGACGTCACTCCAGGGGAAGCTTTACTTGCGAATATCTCCCAAACCATAAAGGTTTGGGAGATGAGACTTATATCATTTTTAATGTTTTTTTAAGGGCTACAATATAAAATAATATTATTTTCAAGCAATACTATCCATTTAAAGGGATAGTAATGCTATAAAGTAAATTCCCATCTATTATTCGCCATAGTTTTTGTTCATGCACAGTGTTCTTAGAATACTGTCCGATTTGTAGCCCAAAAGTAAATAAGTTATAAAATATCCCCCTCCCGTCCCTTTTACCCATTGTACGTGGCCTCCCCTCAGATGTGGAATCTGGTCGCTTGACCGGACAGCTCACAGGAAAGGACAATCTTCTTACTGTGATTATAAAGAAAACCCTGCCGCAAAGCCGAGGGCAGGTTTTTCCTTATGGTTACTGAAGATTGTCCCGTGCTGTGCTCCATCTGGATCGGCTTGGAGAGCGGCGTTACGCAGGTGAAAGTGGCGGTAACTTTTTTACTCTTGAACTACAAATTGGACAGTTTTCTAATAACACTGCTCATGGACAAAAAACTATGGATAATAATCGACTGGGCATTTATTTTACAACATTAATATCCCTTTAACACTTTTTTTATGAACTACTGTTTTGCTATGTGTACCTCTCTCCTCCAGCATCTACTGGGTTAAATCCAGTTGATACGATGAAGTGTCCTTTGCTTTGAAAGTTAAAATACGGTAACCTTACCTTAGTGGGATTTCATAGCACACACAAAGTTTTAGGAGGGGATACCCATTCCCTCATCAGGGCACAGTATAGAACTAGGGTCTGGAATTAGAATGTCTTTTTCATTGCAAATTTAACCCATTGAATGCCATAGAGGTATCCAATGCACTGCAACGCTCAGGAACTTTGCTTCAGTTTGAAAAACCACCAGCATTTGTAATATCTGCCCCATGGACCTCACATGCCGGACTGATTGAAGACATCTCTTGAACGAAGGTCCCAGGTGCGAAATTCATAGAGGCCTTTAGGATTTTCCATCCATAGTAAAGTAAGTAGGGTGTTCATTCTTTTTTAACCCATAATACAGGTTGGTTTGTGATCATATTCTTGTGGTTTCACCAGATAGAGACGACCTTTTTACCGCAGGTAGGAGAGAGCCAAACCCTTGCGCTCATTTCACAAGCAGATAATTAGCACTTCAACTAATGAAGGAAAACTGAAGCTGACATCCAGAGCCCAGGGCAGCTCAGATAATTAGCCCAATTTGCTAATGCTACAAATGTGTAATTTGTCTTGAAACATTTGCGCCTCTCGGGATCTCGGTGAAATATTACAGATTGATACGAAGGATCTCGTGTGAAATCATCGGCTTGTCATAACTAGGAGACAAATCAACCTTCTGCTGCTTAAACCTACCCTTAGGGTTGCCACCTTTTCCTCAGAAAAATACCGGCCAAGGCATTCCTTCCATAGACTTAACATTGGAAAGAAGCCAATGTTTTACCGGCCTGCCGGTAAAATACCGGCTGGGTGGCAACCCTAGCTACCCTAACACTAATAATATCCCCCACTCACCTTAATCCAGGGGAAGAAAATCCTAATGGCAACTATGAATCAATTATGTGGTCATTGGTTGCCCAAAATTAATCTTGGCTAATATAACATGTAGGTGATTATTTTAAAGGTATAGTAATGTTTCATAATAAAGCAGCTCTAATTAATCATCATAGTATTTGGACTTTGGAGAGTGTTATTTCAATTCTGTCAGAGTTGTAGTTCAAGAGTAATTCAATGACAAAGTATCCCCCTCCCGCCCCTTTTACTGATGTAACACTGTTCAGCCAGATCAGAAGGGAGGTGCCCAGGTAGACTGCAGAGAGGGACAATCTTCAATTAAGATAAGGGAAAAACCTGAAAAACTTGTCAAGGGGGGCAGGGCTTTCATTGTTCTCATAGGAAGAAGATTGTCCCCTGCTGTTATCTGTCTGATCTATGGACTGGATTCCACATCTGAGAAGAGATGGCTTACACTAGGTAAAAGGGGCGGGAGGGGAAACTTTGCTTGTGAATATCTCTCAAACCATAAAGGTTTGAGAGATAAGACTTATATCGTTCTTCATGTTTTTTTAATGCCTACAAAGTAAAATAAAGATAAATCGAAGTATTACTAACCCTTTAAGTGCTTTCAAAATCACCAGAGTTATTTTATGGGATAGTGTCCCTGGAGATCATGTCCTATGGAGGCAGACATAACTCTATTTGAACCAGAAACCACTTAGATTATATATATATATACACTATGGCAGTTCAAGTCAGCTGGGGGGTGGATGGAGCGCTAAAACAGAACGTGATCACATGCATTTTACAGAACTTTCATAAACAAAAACAGACGGGTAACGCCGCCCCACACTGCTAGTATTCACCTATATTTGAGGATGTCTCCATTCAAAATTGCGCCAGGGACCTCAGATGGTTCTTAAAACCGCCTTGCGTGAAACTGGTCCTCTGGATCACCATTGTTCAAAATGTGTGTGTGAACCTAGCCTGCATTAACTCTTGGCGTGCAAGAGGGTTACCCCTTTTGGCAATCAAAGGGTTAACCTGTTAAGACAGAGATTGGAGCTCAATGGTTTGCGAAGCACTCAGTTCCACATCCCTCGGGTCCTTTAAAGGGTTAAGCTATATGATACTGCATGTGCTGTTTTTCGGTAGGCTGGGGGAAGGCATATGACTTTGCACTCCTCCCTTCCTGGTCAGGTCACTGTATGTAAGTCAAAGCAGGAAGTGAAGAGTGCAAACTAAAATGGCTTCCCCCATAGTGCTGAAAAAACAGCATGTGTAATAGCATATATCTTAAAGGGATAGTAATGGATCTTTTAAACTTAATTTAAACCCTTAAGGACTGGCGCTCTCACGCACGGCCGGCACTTAAGGATCACGGGGCATTTTTTTGGGGGGGATCCGATTCAGGGCTCCACGCCGCTCTGGGAGCCCTGAATTCCATGATGTGCCAGGACCGTCACTGGTCCTTAACCCTTTGAGTGTCAGAGGGGTACACTTATATACACACCACACAGTCTGATCTCCTAAACACAGGGACACCAGGGTGATACACTTATATACACACCACACAGTCTGATCTCCTAAACACAGGTACACCAGGGTGATACACTTATATACACACCACACAATCTGATCTCCTAAACACAGGACACCAGGGTGATACACTTATATACACACCACACAGTCTGATCTCCTAAACACAGGGACACCAGGGTGATACACTTATATACACACCACACAGTCTGATCTCCTAAACACAGGGACACCAGGGTGATACACTTATATACACACCACACAGTCTGATCTCCTAAACACAGGGACACCAGGGTGATACACTTCTATACACATCACACAGTCTGATCTCCTAAACACAGGGACACCGGGGTGATACACTTCTATACACACCACACAGTCTGATCTCCTAAACACAGGGACACCGGGGTGATACACTTCTATATACACACACCACACAGTCTGATCTCCTAAACACAGGGACACCAGGGTGATACACTTATATACACACCACACAGTCTGATCTCCTAAACACAGGGACACCAGGGTGATACACTTATATACACACCACACAGTCTGATCTCCTAAACACAGGGACACCAGGGTGATACACTTCTATACACACCACACAGTCTGATCTCCTAAACACAGGGACACCAGGGTGATACACTTATATACACACCACACAGTCTGATCTCCTAAACACAGGGACACCAGGGTAATACACTTATATACACACCGCACCGGGGTGGGAAAGAGGGACAGAGGGATTTGAGTCTCAAAGAGGGACTATCCTGACTAAAGAGGGAAACTTGGGAGGTATGCAAAAGGTTACAACCAGCCCTGTAAGCGAATTTGGTAGGCAGCTGTATGATGTAAAAAAGTACAGTTGCTAGTGTGTTGAATTAACCCCTTTGTTGTAAGAGGGGCTTGTAAAATCATTTGCGGAGGCTCTGCTATAAGATCCAGCTTCCTGTACGAAGAATAAATAATTATCTCACAACCGCTGGGGTGCTGGGGAACTGACTGTGTGGGAGATGGCGGCAGCTGAACAAATTAAGCCAACAAATAGTAAATAATGATTTAGCAAGAGGCAGTTCTAGGAAAGTTATTGCACAGGGAAGAGACATTACCAAAATGTTATTGCTGGCTGCTGTATAATAACTGTCACTATCAGTGTAATATTAATGTCTTTAGAACAGGAGGGGTTGTCGCAGCCAAAATAAAGCAAAGCCAGGGGGCACCGTGCAGGTGCAGTAAGATCATAGCCTAATGTGGTCATTTTATTGGTCTTATTGCTGCGAAATTCTCTCTTGACAATGGTCATTTTTCATACATGTGCAGATGTATAGTTTAGGAGATATTAACCGTTTTATTCCTGGAGAAGATTAAAGTAAACATTGCATTGCTGAGCAGTGTCAGTGAGTGGGGAGGTAATGTAGGGATAATACAGGAATTCAGTACTAGGGGAGGTGGGTAATGCATTGCTGAGCAGTGTCAGTAAGTGGGGAGGTAATGTAGGGATAAGACAGGATGTCAGTGCTAGGGAGGTGGGTAATGTATTACTGATCAGTGTCAGTGAGTAGAGGAGGTAATGTAGGGATAAGACAGGAAGTCAGTGCTAGGGGAGGTGGGCAATGCATTGCTGAGCAGTGTCAGTGAGTGGGGAGGTAATGTAGGAATAAGATAGGAAGTCAGTGCTAGGGGAGGTGGGTAATGCATTGCTGAGCAGTGTCAGTGAGTGGGGAGGTAATGTAGGGATAAGACAGGAAGTCAGTGCTAGGGGAGGTGGGTGATGCATTGCTGAGCAGTGTCAGTGAGTGGGGAGGTAATGTAGGGATAAGACAGGAAGTCAGTGCTAGGGGAGGTGGGTGATGCAATGCTGAGCAGTGTCAGTGAGTGGGGAGGTAATGTAGGGATAAGACAGGAAGTCAGTGCTAGGGGAGGTGGGTAATGTATTGCTGAGCAGTGCCAGTGAGTGGGGAGGTAATGTAGGGACAAGTCAGGTAGTCAGTGCTAGGGGAGGTGGGTAATCTATTGCTAAGCAGTGTCAGTGAGTGGGGAGGTAATGTAGGGATAAGACAGGAAGTCAATGCTAAGGGAGGTGGGTAATGCATTGCTGAGCAGTGTAAGTGAGTGGGGAGGTAATGTAGGGAGAAGTCAGGTAGTCAGTGCTAGGGGAGGTGGGTAATGCATTGCTAAGCAGTGTCAGTGAATGGGGGACGTAATGTAGGGATAAGACAGGAAGTCAGTATTAGGGGAGATGGGCAATACATTGCTGAGCAGTGTCAGTGAGTGAGGAGGTAATGTAGGGATAAGACAGGAAGTCAGTGCTAGGGGAGGTGGGTGATGCATTGCTGAGCAGTGTCAGTGAGTGGGGAGGTAATGTAGGGAGAAGATAGGAAGTCAGTACTAGGGGAGGTGGGTAATGTATTGCTAAGCACTGTCAGTGAGTGGGGAGGTAATGTAGGGATAAGACAGGAAGTCAGTGCTAGGGGAGGTGGGTAATGCATTGCTGAGCAGTGTCAGTGAGTGGGGAGGTAATGTAAGGATAAGACAGGAAGTCAGTGCTAGGGGAGGTGGGTAATGCATTGCTGAGCAGTGTCAATGAGTGGGGAGGTAATGTAGGGATAAGACAGGAAGTCAGTGCTAGGGGAGGTGGCTACTGGCTATCCTCAGACAACGGCTTCTCTCCTGCACCTGGCTACTGACCACTGGCTATCCTCAGACAACGGCTTCTCTCCTGCACCTGGCTACTGACCACTGGCTATCCTCAGACTACAGCTTGTCTCCTGCACCTGGCTACTGACCACTGGCTATTCTCAGACTATGGCTTGTTTCCTGCACCTGGCTACTGACCACTGGCTATCAGCAGACTATGGCTTGTCTCCTGCACCTGGCTACTGACCACTGGCTATCCTCAGACTACAGCTTGTCTGCTGCACCTGGCTACTGACCATTGGCTATCCTCAGACTATGGCCTGTCTCCTGCACCTGGTCACTGACCACTGGCTATCAGCAGACTATGGTTTGTCTCCTGCACCTGGCTACTGACCACTGGCTATCAGCAGACTATGGTTTGTCTCCTGCACCTGGCTACTGACCACTGGTTATCATCAGATTACGGTTTGTCTCCTGCACCTGGCTACTGACCACTGGCTATCCTCAGACTACAAATTGTCTCCTGCACCTGGCTACTGACCACTGGCGCTCAAAGGGTAAATATTTGTCTGACTACGCTGTCTCCTTTTAGAACGTCCTGTACATTTTTTCTGGAACCAGATCTCAAGGCGGAAGAAGCGTTCCAGGCTGACACGATCCATCATTAAATCAATTGTCTAATTGTGAAATTGCTCCAGCTAATTGGAAGCAGTATTATGCCGGTGTTGTCGTGCGCACTGGGGCTGCGAGAACAGATGGGATGTTGAAGGCATTAGCGGGGCTTAGATTTTATCAATCAATTACACTATGTGACACTTCTCAGGCCGGGGAGAAGCTGGTGCCCGCGGCTCCGTGCCAGTCCAGCACATTAACCTCCCATAAATGACAGCCAAGTGCAGCGAGGAGGAGGTAATCTAATAACAGCAGGTGGACGATGCACTGAGGAAAAAAGGGAGAAATTCTGAAACAAACCTTCTGAACCCTAACTAAGCAACTAAAATCACCACTGGTACTTTTAAAGGGATAGTAATACTTAAAATGTAAAAAAAATATGTTGTAGGGTTTATCCCCCTGAGTAAAACAAGAGTACTCCCACTGCTGAAACGTGTTTCATTCAAAAGTTATTAATTTTCAAAGTTGAATTTTTTAGGTGCAATATCACAGTGGCCTGAAATTGTACAGTGGCGCTGTTGCTACACCATCCTATGGAGATTTATGGTCAACTGACCAGAGTTGTCCATAGGATCGTGTAGCAACAGCGCCACTGTAAAATTTCAGGCCACTGTGATATTGCACCTAAAAAATTCAACTTTGAAAATTAATAACTTTTGAATAAAACACCTCTCAGCAGTGAGAGTACTCTTGTTTTACTCAGGGGGATAAACCCTACAACCTATTTTTTTTTACATTTTAAGTATTACTATCCCTTTAACCCCTTAGAAAGGTCTCTAAAGCATTGCTTCAAAATGGTGAAAAGTAGCCAGGACTGGATTTCCCAACAGACAAAGTAGGGAACTGCCTAGAGCACCGACTATTGAGGGGTGGTGCTTCAGCTGTTCTGGCCACACCCACATTCAAAATTGTGGGTGTGGTCAGAACCAGAGGCGTAACTAGAAGCCACCGGGCCCTGGTCCAGAAATTGCCATGGGACCCCCCCAACCACATTGCCCCAGCATTGCCCCCAATCTCCACCCCCCTATTGCCCCCAAACTACACATTACTCCCGCATTGCCCCCAGTCTCCATATTGCTTCCCCCATTGCCCCCAATCTCCTACCTCCCTGGTGGTCCAGCAGCGTGGCAGGAGAGGTCTTTGCCTGCTGGAGCTCCCGCACAGTCGTCTCCTCAGTAATGCAGAGCGCCGGGAGATGATGTCATCACTTTGCATTACTAGAGTGCGGAAGAAGCCTGTCAGCAGTAACCTAGTTGCAAGGGGGGCGCAGGGGGTGGGCAGGGCCCCTGTAGTTATGGGCCCGGTCACAGGTGCGACTCCCATTGTTACGCCACTGGTCAGAACAATCTCAATGTGTCTGCACCAGTTCTATACTCTTTTACAAGCTATTATTTAACTCTCTCTAGCAACCAAGGGGTTAACCCTTTGAGTGCCAGAGGGGTACGCAACGCATTGCGTACCCTTCTGGCACTCAAAGGGTTAAAGCTTTTTTTTTTCTTTGGCCTTGCTTGTTCTGGGCCAAGGGTATCTTCTGTGTTGGGAAACAGTGGATTGATCTAGGGGCGGGGTCATGTAAAGAAGGGGGTGGGTCATGGGCGGAGCTTGACTGGGGGAGACTGGGATGTAAAGCCTCCACTGAACGTAGCATTTAAGGAGATAGTTATGTCAGAAAAAAAGTATTACCTATATGGTAGATGCAATTAAAAGAGAGTACTTGCACTTATTTGTATCTCTCAAACCGTTATGATTTGAGAGATACAGGAAAATAAAGTTCTCTCCCCTTTCTGCCTGATGAGCTGTAAAGCTGTCAGAAGCAGATTCTGGTTCCTGGATCAGACGGTGGCTCTTCAGCAGCGCTGACATAGCGATACCTAAAAATAAATACTCCATCGGAATGGTCTACAACGTGTGCTTGCAACGTGTTTATCCCCCTGATTAAAAAAGGGTACTCTCACTGCTGAAAGGTGTTTTATTCAAGAGTTATTTCAGCTCAAAGTTGAATTGTTTAGGTACAATATCACAGTGGCATGAAACTGTACAGTGGCGCTGTTGTTACACCATCCAATGGACAGCTCTGGTCCGTAGACCATAAATCTCGATAGGATGGTGTAGCAACAGCGCCACTGTACAATTTCAGGTCACTGTGATATTGCACCTAAAAAATGTAACTTTGAACTGTAATAACTTTTGAATAGAACACCTTTCAGCAGTGGGAGTACTCATGTTTTACTCAAGGGGATAAACCCTACAACATATTTGTTTTTACATTTTAAGTATTACTATCGCTTTAAAGGATAAAGTTTTCTATGTGCAGTGGGCGGGGTTTGTGTCCTGTGAACCTACAAGCAACTGTCATGTCTGCCTCCATGGAGATGATATAGAGGACTGATGGAAGATGGCACCAACAAAATCCAAAATTCATAGGAATTTCTGGCCATAGGAATGTAAGTGGGGTCCAATTTACATTGAGTGAAACAATATTAAAGGGATAGTAATACTTCGTTTTATCTGTATTTTATTTTGTAGGCATTAAAAAAACATGAAGAATGATATAAGTCAGACAGATAACAGCAGACCAGACAGATAACAGCAGGGGACAATCTTCTTCCTATGAGAACAATGAAAGCCCTGCCCCCCTTGACAAGTTTTTCAGGGTTTTCCCTTATCTTAATTGAAGATTGTCCCTCTCTGCAGTCTACCTGGGCACCTCCCTCCTGATCTGGCTGAGCAGTGTTACATCAGTAAAAGGGGTGGGAGGGGGATACTTTATCATTGAATTACTCTTGAACTACAACTCTGACAGAATTGAAATAACACTCTCCACGGCCAAAATACTATGAAGATTAATTAGAGCTGCTTTTATTATGAAACATTACTATCCCTTTAAACCACAGAAATTAGTGTTGAATGAGTTTGGATTTCAGTCCCAGTCCCTAATGGGACGGATGTGATCATTTGTGACTTGGATTGTCTATAAGAATTGTCTGCACTGGACGATTTACATAATTAACGTATCTGGGACTCTCTGGATCTGCCCAAGGGAATTACAGAGTCTCCGTGGACAGAGGCTGATTCTCTGGTGCTAGCCAGTTTCATGTGAAATTCTGCCACTTCTCGACACCCTGTTCCTCCGACATCTCCTCCTTCTCACCCTGTTGTTCCCAATTCTGCCCACTTCTCCTCCTTCCCACCTACTTCTCCCTCTTCCTTCCACTTCCCACCCACTTCTCCTCCTTCCTGCCCTATTCCACACTCTTCCTGCCCACTTCTCCTCCTTCCCACCCTGTTCCACCCACTTCTCCTCCTTTCCACCCTGTTCCTCCCACTTCCTGCCCACTTCTCCTCCTTCCCACCCTGTTCCTCCCACTTCTCCTCCTTCCCATCCTGATCCTCCCACTTCTCCTCCTTCCCACCCTGTTCCTCCCACTTCCCGCCCATTTCTCCTTCTTCCCACCCTATTCCTCCCCCTTCCCACCCACTTCTTCTCCTTCCTGCCCTGTTCCGCCCACTTCTACTCCTTTCCATCCTGTTCCACCTACTTCCCACCCACTTCTACTCCTTCATACCCTGTTCTTCCCACTTCCTGCCTACTTTCTGCCCTGTTCCGCCCACTTCTCCTCCTTCCCACCCTGTTTCTCCCATTTCCCACCCACTTCTCCTCCTCCCCACCCTGTTCCTCCCACTTCTCCTCCTTCCTCCCTGTTCCTCCCACTTTCCACCCATTTCTCCTCCTTCCCACCATATTCCTCCCACTTCTCACCCACTTCTCCTTCACACCCTGCTCCTCCCACTTCCCTCCCACTTTTTCTTCTTCCCACTCTGTTCTTCCCAATTCCCCTCCTTCCCACCCTGTTCCTCCCACTTCCCACCCACTTCTCCTCCTTCCCACCCTGTTCTGCCCACTTTTTCTCCTTCCAACCCTGTTCTGCCCACTTCTCTTCCTTCCCACCCTTTTCTTCCCGCTTCCTGCCCACTTCTCCTCCTTCCCACTCTGTTCTGCCCACTTCCCCAGTCCATGTTTATTAGCTCCGCCCATCCAATTAAGCCCCACCACCTTCGTGAAGAGAATCAAATAATTTACTTACCTCTGGCAGCAGCACTTGAGCCCTCTCCTGTCTGAGTGCCGCTGTGCCATGCATCACAACTGATTTTCTAAAATGTACCTTGGACATGTCTTGGAATTTGGGGCCAGATTCAACAACGAAAAGAGGAGGACTTACAGACAAATGAAAATTCCCCAAATCTGCAGAGATTTAAATGATCATTTTAACCATCTAAATGGTAAAAAAGTCTCCAAAACATCCTAGTATTCAACAGTGTATAAAGCACATTTAAATTATTGGAATTTTTTTTCATTTGTACCCTATGGGTACCCTATTGTGTTTCAGCATTGCTCCAGTTTGTGTAGTGCACCAGCCTCACTGAACGAACCAGCGAGAAGGTAATAGAAGGCATTTCACCCAGGGAAGTATCTAAACAGATCTATCGCCTTCATCAGTCTGACACCGACATAGGCCTAATAAATGATTTAATCACATATTACATTATGTTCAGCTGCGTCTCCCCTCGCCTCTCTTGCCTAGGATGGCTGGAGGTTAAAAAATGACTCCTTTTCAATGCAGAATTATCGGGTCTTTGCATATGTGAGAGGCACAGATAACGTAAATGTGTTTATTCCAAACCCAGACGGATGAAGTATATCAATATACAAGAGAGGGGAAAACCGAGGGGGGCCGGGGGAAGCAAGCTGAAATGTTATTAATTTGATTTATACCAGGCTCATGTCTGACAGAATAATGTAACATTTCCCCTTGTCCTTTCTTCTGGTTATTTCAGAATTTAATCGTTTGAGTGCCAGAGGGGTACACAACTCAAAGCAATGCTTTGCGTACCTCTATGTCACTCAACGGGTTAAAGGGAGTGTGGATAAGAGACCAAGAGTGGCACATTTCAAATAATTTTTTTAAACAACGTCACTGTAATCACAGACTGCATAGAGTGGGATTAGAGAATGTGGAGATTAGGGATTATTGAAAATCAAAGATGGCTGACGATATCTTCACACAGGAGGCTGCCATTTTGTGATTTTATAAAAGGGCAAAATTCCTTGTGGAAAGTGAAACATGGAAGTTATGTCGCTATCTGAAAACAGAAAGGAAGAATGAGGTTTTTGTATTAAAACGATAGTAACGCTTAATATGTATAACAAAAAAAAAAAAAATCTCTCTCCCTATATACCGTAAAATTTGAGGTATAATACGCAGGTGTATATTGTGCCCAAGATTTTAGGGGAAAACAAGAGTGTTTATGTATAATACGCACCCTTGTTTTCCCCTCTTAATTAATGACAGGGTTTTTTGTTTCCATTAAAGCAAATGACTTCCTGGACTTACCAGGTAAGTCGTCTGTCACTAAGGGGTTAAGAAAACAAATTAAGCCTTCCAGATCCCTTCCCTCCCTACCCCGGCGCTATCCGCTGCTAAAATATCATTTACTTACCTCTAAATTCAAGTCCCCTCATTTTCCCCATTAGCAGGCAACATATAACCCATGTCAATATTCCCTGCGGGTGGCATGCTTCCATTCGCCACCCGCTTCCTTCCGGCTATGGTATTGCCCTGTGAGGACCTTCCGATCCTCACAGGGCATTACCATTGGCTGGAGCCGGTAGGTCCTGAAGGAAGCGGGTGGCGAATGGAACTCGCCGGATCTGCCCCGTAGACTCTGGTTTTTGCTGCTGATTACCAGGTGGAGGATGATTTGACGGATGCGGGGAGTTTCTAATGAAACTCTGCCCACTTCTCCTCCTTCCCAACTGTTCCTGTTTCTTTTTCCATGTCCTTAAGCCCTACCCCCACTCACAATTAAACCCCTCCCCTCAGAGGCGTAACTAGAAGCCACGGGGCCCTGGTGCAAGAATTGCCACGGGCCCCCCTCCGACCACATTGGCCCCCCTCAACCACACTGGCCACCTCCACATTGCCCCTTCCACAATGCCCCCATCACAATGTCCCTCATTCTCCACATTTCCCCCCACTCTCCACAATGCCCCCATCGCCACATTTCCCCCCACTCTCCACAATGCCCCCATCGCCACATTTCCCCCCACTCTCCACAATGCCCCTCATTCTCCACATTTCCCCCCACTCTCCACAATGCCCCTCATTCTCCACATTTCCCCCCACTCTCCACAATGCCCCTCATTCTCCACATTTCCCCCCACTCTCCACAATGCCCCTCATGCTCCACATTTCCCCCCACTCTCCACAATGCCCCCATCGCCACATTTCCCCCCACTCTCCACAATGCCCCTCATTCTCCACATTTCCCCCCACTCTCCACAATGCCCCTCATTCTCCACATTTCCCCCCAATCTCCACAATGCCCCCATCGCCACATTTCCCCCCAATCTCCACAATGCCCCCATCACAATGCCCCTCATTCTCCACATTTCCCCCCAATCTCCACAATGCCCCCATCGCCACATTTCCCCCCAATCTCCACAATGCCCCTCATTCTCCACATTTCCCCCCAATCTCCACAATGCCCCCATCACCACATTGCCCCTACTGACCCCCGTCCTCCTACCTCCTGGTGATCTAGCGGTGTGTGTGACATGCTCCTGCGCGGTCCTTAGTAATGCAGAGCGCTGGGAGATTATGTCATCTCCCAGCACTATGCATTACTCGAGCGCTGGCCGCCGGGACATCAGCTGTGCTGCAGGTGGGTGGCGAGGGGGTCGCAGGGGGCGGCCGGGCCCGGCCCCTATTGTTACGCCACTGCCTCCCCTTTTGTGACGCAAATCACAGCACCACAGGAGAAACAAGACAAATTTCCCAGGTATGTATATATACATACACATAAAAATTCTCCAAATCCCCATTAATGTAAATGGGGTTTAACCCTCTGAGTGCAACAGAGAGTTATCCAACACTGCAATGCAATGTGTTGGAGAACTCTCTGACAATCAAAGGGTTTAACGTCTTGAACACTAGAGAGTTGCAAACTCTAGCGGTCAAGGGATTAAAATCCCAGTTTAAAGCGGTACTAACACCCCTTACAAACATGGCCCCAAATAATTACATATTCTCATTAACGCGGTAATAATTCTGGCGACTAGCACTACTGAGCAGCTAGTCGCCAGAATTATTACCGCATTAATGAGAATTATACACCGCTCCTGGACTGACAGGCAGGAAACAGAGCAGACATCTTTCCATAGTGATGTCTGCGCGCCTGCGCTGTCAGTCCCATTTGGAGCCAAACAGCTCCTAGCAACACTGTTGCAGGCGCGCAGACGTCATTATGGAAAGATGTCTGCGCTCCGTCCTGCTGTCAGACCGGGAGCAGTGTATAATTCTCATTAACGCGGTAATAATTCTGGCGACTAGCGCTACTGAGCAGCTAGTCGCCAGATGGGTAATTATTTGGGGCCATGTTTGTAAGGGGTGTTAGTACCGCTTTAAATCAATGGGAATGTTTGTTTAGTCCCGATGGTGCCGTTAGTTTGCTCCATTCAACCATTGGCTGGCTGAGGAGGATGGGAAATGTAGTCCCCCATAGCTGAAGGTACAGCAATTCACTAACCCTGGCCAACTCTTTGATTGCCAGAGGAGTACACAATACATTGCACTCAAAGGGTTAATATATACACAACAAAGATCGGATTTACATCCCAGACACCTCTTGGCAAGGCACTGTAGGTGCCCTTAGCTCCGCCCATGGTCATACCCCCATTCCTCACATGGCCGCGCCTCTTGGCAAGGCACTGTAGGTGCCCTTAGCTCCGCCCATGGTCACACCCCCATTGCTCACATGGCCCCGCCTCCAGTCCCATCCACTAATTCCCGACACAGAAAATAGCCTTAAAGGGATAGTAACAGTTAATAAATATTAAAATACGTATTGTAGGGTATATCCTCCTGAGTACAACAAGGGAACTCCCTTTGCTGAGATGAGTTTTATTCAAAAGTTATTGCAGTCACACTTGAATTTTCTAGGTGCAATATCTCAATGCCCTGAAATCATACAGTGGCGCTGTTGCTACACCATCCTACAGTAGGTTTATGGTCAGTTGAGCAGTGCTGCCCATAGGCTGGTGTAACAACAGCGCCACTGTAGCACTTCAGGCCAATGAGATACTGCAACTAAATAATTCATGTTTGAGCTTCAATAACTTGGGAATAAAACACCTATCGGCAGTGGGAGCCCCCATGTTTTATTCAGGAAGATAAACCCAACAATATCTATTATTTTACATATCAGGTGTTACTCTTCCTTTAACCTATAACAAGCAAGGACAAAAAAAAATGCTTTAACGCCTTGGTTGCTGGAGAGATTGCCATTGCTTTGCAATGCATTGGGGATCTTTCTTGCACCACAATGGGTTAAATAATAGCCTGTAAACAGGTATAAAACTGATGAAGGGGCACTGAGATTGCTTTGACCACACCCACAATTCAGAATGTGGGTGTGGCCAGCACAGCAGAAGAGCCACCCCTCATAATTTGACACTCTAGGCCGTTACCTGCTCTGCCTATTGCATACCTGGAACTTTATACTTAGCTGCCCCCGGAGGGGAGTCCTCTGATGCCGGTGGGGGGAGAAAAATTATGCTTTATGCTTCAAAAAGAGGGAGTGGCTTAACCACGAGTGGGGGCGGAGCTAAATCGGCTAGGAAAAAATAGGCTGAGAAAGGAGGAGAAGTCGCAGGGAGCAGGAGGAAAGACTTAAAGGAACAGTAAACTTTTTTTATGAAAAAATATATATTGTAGGGATTTTCCTACTGAGTAAAATAAGGGTACTCCCACTGCCGAGAGATTTATATTTCCAGAGTTATTACAGTTTAAACCCATGGTTTTTTACATTAGCAGTGCCCTCTAGTGGTCAAATTCTAATTAGATTTCCTGTCAGATTCTAATGGAGAGGAAAGTCAGAAAAGTCAGAGACATACAGTTCTCCATAGAATGTGATAGAAACTGCCTGTCACTTCCTGTCAGTTACAACTATCAGGAAGTAAACGCAGTGAAATCACTTCCTGTCAGTTAGAACTATCAGGAAGTAAACACACAGTAAAATCAATTCCTGTCAGTTAGAACTATCAGGAAGTAAACACACAGTAAAATCAATTCCTGTCAGTTAGAACTGTCAGGAAGTAAACACAGTAAATTCACTTCCTGTCAGTTAGAACTATCAGGAAGTAAACACAGTAAATTCAGTTCCTGGTTATTTAAACTGCTATAAATTTTGAATAAAACATCTGACAGCGATGGGAGTGACCTTGTTTTATTCTGCAGGAAAAGCTCTGTAAAATATGTATTTTCATAAAAAAAAGTTTACTGCTCCTTTAAAAGAGCAGAAGTGGGTGGAGTTTCAATAGAAACTCCCCTCATCCATAGACTCAGGCCCTGCCCCGGAGACCCGGTAACGCAGTGTGAAAACCGGGGCAAATCCATAGAGTTCCCAGTGTGGCCTATTGGGAAACCCGGCCTCTAGTCAGAACAGAAACCATCGTCATCAGTTGCCAATAAGGGTTTGAAGAATGGACGGACAAACGGAAATAAGCCGGAGGAATGTTCCGGGCCCTGATCACTGACTTGTAGATGGGAGAAAAATCACAGCAGCTTCCACAATTACCAGCTCAGAGAAACGATCGGATCCCGTCGCCGCGGCCCGTAATACTCACTGAACGTCAATCTCCATCGGACATATTACACGTTACCGGGGACACTGAGAAGACATTTTACTGGAGGATATTATGGTCTCAATTTCCACTCTTAAAAGGAAAAGATTTACAGAAAAATAAATGCACTCATTCTTTCTTTAACCCCTCGGGGACTTTGAAGCGATTTGCAGTTCTGCCTAGTGTTTCAGGGGTAAATACTGTACCAAAGTTACTGCATGGGGCTATATACATTACGTCAGAAGTGGAGCAATTGTGGGGATGACCAACTGCACTGTAAGAGACAGTGAATGGGTTTTTTTCACCAACTGAGTGCAAGAGAGATCTCCAATCCATTGCGCTGTCTCTTTTACAACCCCCCATATTCCTATGCTTCTTCTCCCCCCCACCTCCTGAGTCTCTTCTCCCTCCCCCCATTCCTGTGCTTCTTCTCCCCCTGCCTCCTGAGTCTTTTCTACCGCCCCAATTCCTGAGCTTCTTCTCCCTCCCAGCTCCTTCTCCCTCCCCCATTCCTGGGCTTCTTCTCCCTCCCAGCTCCTTCTACCTGTCCCATTCCTGGGCTTCTTCTCCCTCCCAGCTCCTTCTCCCTCCCCCATTCCTTGGCTTCTTCTCCCTCCCAGCTCCTTCTCCCTCCCCCATTCCTGGGCTTCTTCTCTCTCCCAGCTCCTTCTCCCACCTCCATTCCCGGGCTTCTTCTCCCTCCCAGCTCCTTCTCCCTCCCCCATTCCTGGGCTTCTTCTCTCTCCCAGCTCCTTCTCCCACCTCCATTCCTGGGCTTCTTCTCTCTCCCAGCTCCTTCTTCCACCTCCATTCCCGGGCTTCTTCTCCCTCCCAGCTCCATCTCCCTCCCCCATTCCTGGGTTTCTTCTCCCTCCCAGCTCCTTCTACCTCCCCCATTCCTGTGTTTCTTCTCCTTCACAGCTCCTTCTCCCTCCCCCATTCCTGGGCTTCTTCTCCCTCCCAGCTCCTTCTCCCTCCCCCATTCCTTGGCTTCTTCTCCCTCCCAGCTCCTTCTACCTCCCCCATTCCTGGGCTTCTTCTCTCTCCCAGCTCCTTCTCCCACCTCCATTCCCGGGCTTCTTCTCCCTCCCAGCTCCGTCTCCCTCCCCCATTCCTGGGTTTCTTCTCCCTCCCAGCTCCTTCTACCTGACCCGTTCCTGGGTTTCTTCTCCCTCCCGGCTCCTTCTACCTCCCCCATTCCTGGGTTTCTTCTCTCTCCCAGCTCCTTCTCCCACCTCCATTCTCGGGCTTCTTCTCCCTCCCAGCTTCTTCTCCCTCCCCCATTCCTGGGCTTCTTCTCCCTCCCAGCTCCTTCTACCTCCCTCATTCCTGGGCTTCTTCTCCCTCCCAGCTCCTTCTACCTCCCTCATTCCTGGGCTTCTTCTCCCTCCCAGCTCCTTCTACCTAACCCGTTCCTGGGATTCTTCTCCCTCACAGCTCCTTCTACCTCCCCCGTTCCTGGGCTTCTTCTCCCTCCCAGCTCCTTCTACCTCCCCCGTTCGTGGGCTTCTTCTCCCTCCCAGCTCCTTCTACCTCCCCCATTCCTGGGCTTCTTCTCCCTCCCAGCTCCTTTTACCTCCCCCATTTTTATCCTTTTTCCCCTACCAGCTCCTTCTACCTCCTCCATTTTTATCCTTTTTACCCATCCCCAGCTCCTGTATCTCTTCTCTTTCTCATGGCCCTCATTGCCTTTCTACCAACCCATCGTTTTTCCTTTTCCAGCCCGAAATGAAACTTGGCTCCGTTCCTACAGACAGAAACATCAACATGCACTTTTTTCTGCCTTCTGGAGTCTTTGGCTGGATCCTCTGTTTTACCTACTTGAGTTCACCCCCTATATATTATGGTGGAGAATCTAGAGAGGTGGCATGTTAGTATATTTAAGAACTATAATGACCCCAAATATTTGGAAAGTGAGAGATTTATTACTCCCACTAAAAGGGCCCCTCTCCGCCGCAGCGAGGCCGCTTAATGAATTTCTTTTAAACCAGTTAATGGATTATCAGAGGGTAATCTAAGTCCTGCGCTGCCCCGAACACACTGGACCAGTGCGGTGAGGAAAATAGGACTAATCCTTTCCTGCTAATGCTCTGGGTTTATCGTTGCCGACTTATAAATAAGGTCCCTTTTGTATTTGGCCGTTCAGCTGGTGAAAGGCAGCAGAGAGTCGGTTCAGAGAGAAGTCTGCCAATTCTTACATTCAAATCCATCTCTTAGCACGGTCCCAAGTTGGAACAAAATTCCAGGTTCTTTTTTGAAGTTTCTTAAGGGCACAGTAAATGCATCTATTCAGCAAAACTTCCCACCCACAGAGGTTTTTTGGAAGCCGTACACAGAGGACACCATTAAAAGCCTGAGTTCATCCAACTAACGGATCAACAGGAAAACAGACAGAAATTGCTCTTTTATACCAAGTCCAGATTATCTTGGAAGCAAGAAATTCTAGCCTGGCGGTCAGAAGATATCACCCCTTTGAGCGTCAGATGTATCCAACACATTGAGTTTCAATGAGTTGTATGCCTTCCTGTCACTCAAAGGGTTAAAGGGATAGTAATGTCTTTTTAAAACATAACAAAATACTGTAGCTATTTAAAAATAAACAATCTGATCCCAGTCCCATCTCTCAAACCTTTATGGTTTGAGAGATAGAAAATTTTAAAGTTCCCCCGTCACTGGTGTCAGCTGTAAATCTGACAGCAGGAGATAAGTGTCGGCCGACTCGAGGTGGCTCTTCAGCAGGGCCGAGATACCGCAATCTAAAAAGAATTAGTTCATTGGAACGGTCTACAAAGTGTGCCTGGTTTGCAAGCACACTTTGTAGACCGTTCCAGTTAAGTATTTATTTTTAGATTTCGGTATTTCGGCTCTGCTGAAAAGCCGCCTGCCGGTCCCGGGACCAGGATATCCTGCTGTCAGCTTACAGCTGACACTAGTGACGGGGGAGCTTTAAAATGTTCTATCTCTCAAACCATAAAGGTTTGAGAGATGGGACTGGGATCATATTATTTTTTTAATAGCTACAATATTACCTTTTGTTTTACAATGACATTACTAACCTTTTAAGAAGCATATTTACAAAGGAATGTAGCAATTTTGTAGTAAACCTTTTGCACTATAGGGAACAAATAAGAATTCCTATAATTCACATTGTAAGATCTCATAAATCCCATTTCAATTGACGGGAATTTCTGTTTTTTACCTCTTTAGGAGATATTAGGGATCCGTACCTCCCAAGTGGCCCCCTTTAGTTGGGACAGTCCCTCTCTGAAACCCAAATCCCACTGTCCATCTTTTCCACCCTGGTGTCCCTGTGTTTAGGAGATCACACTGTGCGGTGTGTATAGAAGTGTATCACCCTGGTGTCCCTGTGTTTAGGTGATCAGACTGTGTGGTGTGTATAGAAGTGTATCACCCTGGTGTCCCTGTGTTTAGGAGATCAGACTGTGTGGTGTGTATATAGAAGTGTATCACCCTGGTGTCCCTGTGTTTAGGAGATCAGACTGTGTGGTGTGTATATAAGTGTATCACCCTGGTGTCCCTGTGTTTAGGTGATCAGACTGTGTGGTGTGTATAGAAGTGTATCACCCTGGTGTCCCTGTGTTTAGGAGATCTGACTGTGTGGTGTGTATATAAGTGTATTACCCTGGTGTCCCTGTGTTTAGGAGATCAGACCATGTGGTGTGTATATAAGTGTATCACCCTGATGTCCCTGTGTTTAGGAGATCAGACTGTGCGGTGTGTATAGAAGTGTATCACCCTGGTGTCCCTGTGTTTAGGAGATCAGACTGTGTGGTGTGTGTATAGAAGTGTATCACCCTGGTGTCCCTGAGATCAGACTGTGTGGTGTGTATAGAAGTGTATCACCCCGGTGTCCCTGTGTTTAGGAGATCAGACTGTGTGGTGTGTATATAACTGTATCACCCCGGTGTCCCTGTGTTTAGGAGATCAGACTGTGCGGTGTGTATAGAAGTGTATCACCCTGATGTCCCTGTGTTTAGGAGATCAGACTGTGTGGTGTGTATATAAGTGTATCACACAGGTGTCCCTGTGTTTAGGAGATCAGACTGTGAGGTGTGTATATAAGTGTATCACCCTGGTGTCCCTGTGTTTAGGAGATCAGACTGTGAGGTGTGTATATAAGTGTATCACCCTGGTGTCCCTGTGTTTAGGAGATCAGACCATGTGGTGTGTATATAAGTGTATCACCCTGATGTCCCTGTGTTTAGGAGATCAGACTGTGTGGTGTGTATAGAAGTGTATCACCCCGGTGTCCCTGTGTTTAGGAGATCAGACTGTGTGGTGTGTATATAACTGTATCACCCCGGTGTCCCTGTGTTTAGGAGATCAGACTGTGCGGTGTGTATAGAAGTGTATCACCCTGATGTCCCTGTGTTTAGGAGATCAGACTGTGTGGTGTGTATATAAGTGTATCACACAGGTGTCCCTGTGTTTAGGAGATCAGACTGTGAGGTGTGTATATAAGTGTATCACCCTGGTGTCCCTGTGTTTAGGAGATCAGACTGTGAGGTGTGTATATAAGTGTATCACCCTGGTGTCCCTGTGTTTAGGAGATCAGACTGTGAGGTGTGTATATAAGTGTATCACCCTGGTGTCCCTGTGTTTAGGAGATCAGACTGTGTGGTGTGTATAGAAGTGTATCACCCCGGTGTCCCTGTGTTTAGGAGATCAGACTGCGTGGTGTGTATAGAAGTGTATCACCCCGGTGTCCCTGTGTTTAGGAGATCAGACTGTGTGGTGTGTATAGAAGTGTATCACACTGATGTCCCTGTGTTTAGGAGATCAGACTGTGAGGTGTGTATAGAAGTGTATCACCCTTGTGTCCCTGTGTTTAGGAGATCAGACTGTGTGGTGTGTATAGAAGTGTATCACCCCGATGTCCCTGTGTTTAGGAGATCAGACTGTGTGGTGTGTATAGAAGTGTATCACCCCGGTGTCCCTGTGTTTAGGAGATCAGACTGTGTGGTGTGTATATAAGTGTATCACCCCGGTGTCCCTGTGTTTAGGAGATCATACTGTGTGGTGTGTATATAAGTGTATCACCCTGGTGTCCCTGTGTTTAGGAGATCAGACTGTGTGGTGTGTATAAGTGTATCACCCTGGTGTCCCTGTGTGTAGGAGATCAGACTGTGTGGTGTGTATAGAAGTATATCACCCTGGTATCCCTGTGTTTAGGAGATCAGACTGTGTGGTGTGTATAGAAGTGTATCACCCTGATGTCCCTGTGTTTAGGAGATCAGACTGTGAGGTGTGTATAGAAGTGTATCACCCTTGTGTCCCTGTGTTTAGGAGATCAGACTGTGTGGTGTGTATAGAAGTGTATCACCCCGGTGTCCCTGTGTTTAGGAGATCAGACTGTGTGGTGTGTATAGAAGTGTATCACCCCGGTGTCCCTGTGTTTAGGAGATCAGACTGTGTGGTGTGTGTATATAAGTGTATCACCCCGGTGTCCCTGTGTTTAGGAGATCATACTGTGTGGTGTGTATATAAGTGTATCACCATGGTGTCCCTGTGTTTAGGAGATCAGACTGTGTGGTGTGTATAAGTGTATCACCCTGGTGTCCCTGTGTGTAGGAGATCAGACTGTGTGGTGTGTATAGAAGTATATCACCCTGGTATCCCTGTGTTTAGGAGATCAGACTGTGTGGTGTGTATAGAAGTGTATCACCCTGATGTCCCTGTGTTTAGGAGATCAGACTGTGAGGTGTGTATAGAAGTGTATCACCCTTGTGTCCCTGTGTTTAGGAGATCAGACTGTGTGGTGTGTATAGAAGTGTATCACCCCAGTGTCCCTGTGTTTAGGAGATCAGACTGTGTGGTGTGTATAGAAGTGTATCACCCCGGTGTCCCTGTGTTTAGGAGATCAGACTGTGTGGTGTGTATATAAGTGTATCACCCCGGTGTCCCTATGTTTAGGAGATCATACTGTGTGGTGTGTATATAAGTGTATCACCCTGGTGTCCCTGTGTTTAGGAGATCAGACTGTGTGGTGTGTATAAGTGTATCACCCTGGTGTCCCTGTGTGTAGGAGATCAGACTGTGTGGTGTGTATAGAAGTATATCAACCTGGTATCCCTGTGTTTAGGAGATCAGACTGTGTGGTGTGTATACAAGTGTATCACCCTGGTGTCCCTGTGTTTAGGAGATCAGACTGTGAGGTGTGTATGTAAGTGTATCACCCTGGTGTCCCTGTGTTGAGAAGATCAGACTGTGTAGTGTGTGTATAGAAGTGTATCACCCTGGTGTCCCTATGTTTAGGATTTCAGACTGTGTGTTGTGTATATAAGTGTATTGCCCTGATGTCCCTGTGTTTAGGAGATCAGACTGTGTGGTGTGTATATAAGTGTATCACCCTGGTGTCCCTCTTTTTTAGGAGATCAGACTGTGTGGTGTGTATAGAAGTGTATCACCCTGGTGTCCCTGTGTGTAGGAGATCAGATTGTGTGGTGTGTATATAAGTGTATCACCCTTTTGTCCCTGTGTTTAGGAGATCAGACTGTGTGGTGTGTATATAAGTGTATCACCCTGGTGTCCCTCTTTTTTAGGAGATCAGACTGTGTGGTGTGTATAGAAGTGTATCACCCTGGTGTCCCTGTGTGTAGGAGATCAGACTGTGTGGTGTGTATATAAGTGTATCACCCTGGTGTCCCTGTGTGTAGGAGATCAGATTGTGTGGTGTGTATATAAGTGTATCACCCTGGTGTCCCTGTGTTTAGGAGATCAGACTGTGTGGTGTGTATATAAGTGTATCACCCTGGTGTCCCTGTGTTTAGGAGATCAGACTGTGTGGTGTGCATATAAGTGTATCACCCTGGTGTCCCTGTGTTTAGGAGATCAGACTGTGTGGTGTGTATAGAAGTGTATCACCCTGGTGTCCCTGTGTTTAGGAGATCAGACTGTGTGGTGTGTATATAAGTGTATCACCCTAGTGTCCCTGTGTTTAGGAGATCAGACTGTGTGTGGTGTGTATATAAGTGTATCACCCTGGTGTCCCTGTGTTTAGGAGATCAGACTGTGTGGTGTGTATATAAGTGTATCACCCTGGTGTCCCTGTGTTTAGGAGATCAGACTGTGTGGTGTGTATATAAGTGTATCACATTGATCCACAGCAATAACACTCACATTAATGTCTATATAAACATCAGTATATGTGTTTATAAATTAGTCTGTGTAAATAAAATACTTTGGTCTTGTTATCAGTCATTTATTAGGTTACACAAGAAGGTGTCAATAGGTCATGAAATAGCCTACAAATTCTCGGTAATGCCCCGCCCACCAGCTCAGCCCCAGCAACACCTTCTAAAACACAAGTGTCCCTCTTTGGCCATCTAAAATCTTGGGACATATGCAGTGATGGAGCAAAAGCTAAACATACAGAAACTGCTCTTTTATACCAAGTCTAGATTATATTTTGTGGGGATGTAAGAAGTTCTACCCTGTGGTTCTCAATCTTTGTTTCCTCGAGGCACCCCTGACATGCAATCTTGAATTTTCAGCCCCCCCACCCTGCAACAATTTACACGTCATTTGTCAAGGAATAACAAAGGGTAGAAAAAAAATAATATATAGTTATTATTAGGTCTTACAATCGGATTAACAAAAACAACCATAAAAATGTCCATAAATCTTAATTTGAAACTTAACAGCCACATTCTTGACAAAGGCTTTATAGAAAACAAGGGGCACACTAAGCAGACGTCCGTGGCACACCAATATGCACCAGCACCCTGGTTTGGAATCATTGTTGTTGCCTGTAGGTCAAAAGACATTCATGAGAATTGGAACCAAGAAAAATTGATGCTGTTTTGGAGAACTATAGCAAGGGGAACAAAAATACTATTACCCAAAATTCCCAGTAATTGAAATATGGCTTTTAAAGGGATAGTAATACTTCAATTTTACTATCCCCCATCTTGTAGCCCTTAAAAAACTGAATTAAACGAGCCCAGCGGAATCTCTCAAACCTTTCGGCACAAAGGCATTCAACTCACCAGTCGTGGAACTGAAGTGGACGGACAGCGCAGACGCAGAGATGCCGGATCTGTAAGATGTCTACGCTGTTCCCCGCTGCCCGTCTACATAAAAGGTTCTATTTTTCTTTAATGCAGCAATTATTCTAGAAAACAAAACTACGTTGGTGCATATCGCTAATGTAATTATCATTTGTTATTCTGATGACAGTTCCGCTTTAAGAACTATCTTCAGCATAACGAAGAACAAGGAGTCCTGTAAGTGATGGTATGGACCCCACAGAGCCCTGGACTCAACATCACCAAGTCTGTCTGCAATTAAATGAAGAGAGAGGACCAACTGAGGTGCCTAAATCCACAGAAGAACTGTAGTTAAAGGGATAGTAATGTTTCATAATAAAAGCAGCTCTAATGAATCATCATAGTATTTGGACTTTGGAGAGTGTTATTTCAATACTGTCAGAGTTGTAGTTCAAGAGTAATTCAATGACAAAATATCCCCCTCCTGCCCCTTTTACTGATGTAACACTGCTCAGCCAGATCAGAAGGAAGGTGCCCAGGTAGACTGCACAGAGGGACAATCTTCAATTAAGATAAGGGAAAAAGCTGAAAAGCTTGTCAAGGGGGGGCCGGGCTTTCATTGTTCTCATAGGAAGAAGATTGTCCCCTGCTGTTATCTGTCTGGTCTATGGACTGGATTCCACATCTGAGAAGAGATGTCTTACACTAGGTAAAAGGGGCGGGAGGGGAAACTTTGCTTGTGAATATCTCTCAAACCATAAAGGTTTGAGAGATAAGACTTATATCGTTCTTCATGTTTTTGTAATGCCTACAAAATAAAATAAAGATAAAACGAAGTATTACTATCCCTTTAATCATCCAAGATGTTTGTAACACTCTACCTGCCCAGTTCCTTAACAAACTGTGTGCAAGTGACCTAGAACAACTGATGCTGTTTTGAAGGCAAAGGGTGGTCACACCGAATATTGATTTGATTTAGATTTTTCTTCTGTTCACTCACTTTGCATTTTGTTAATTAATAAAACTATTAACGGGTCTATTTTTGAAAGCATTTTTACTATACACAGCATTTTTTCACACCTGCCTAAGACTTTTGCACATTACTATATACAGGGCTTAAAATTTGAAGTCCTTTGCTACTAGCCAGACCTGAAAAGTTACTCACCACTGCAAGCCATAAAATACCAACCAGGGCTGAATTTCTACTCACCAGAGCTAAATTTTCACTCGCCATTAGCTAGTGGCGAGTGGAAATTTTGAGCCCTGATATATATATATATATATATATATATATAGCAAAATTAATATCTTGTAATTTTTTTTTTATTGGACTAACAGAATTATGGACTGACAAGCTTTCAGGATAAACTCCCTTTCTCAAGTCTAAAGCATTTCTCCCTTTCTCAAGTCTAAAGCATTTCTGAGCACAAGAACACAGAATTCAAAGTTAAAACAGTTAATACATTATAATATTATAATATATAATAATAGCATTAATACATTATATATACACGTATACATTCAGGTAATGGTGGGCACTCCAAAACAAAAGATAAAACAATTCACAATCCACTTGACACGTCCTTGAAAAGGCTGCCTTAGCATACGTAATGTCACTTACGAGCTTAAGTAGAATATGAAAATGTCAGTGGTACCACAATTAGCATACATTAGCATATGTAACAACTGTAAATATCTCCTTAACTGTACATTTGCTGTTTATTTGGCTAACATGACATATAGGCAGTTTTTAATGCAGTTTTCAAGTATGCACACTTAAATTAAGGTGACAGTTCCACTTTAGTAAAGATATGGGGAAATGAAGGGAGCATCTTACACTGTCAGACGCCTAGCCCTGGCAGTGATTCATTATATTGGACTGTGAGTCAATTTATCTGGAATGACCAACATCTTTTGACCCTATAGAATTAATGAAATTCTTGGGGTAATCAAGGGCCAATCTCAGACTGACAGTTGCCCCACTCTGACAGTGATTTATTAGATCAGATAGTGGTGCATTATATCAGCACTGACCAACACGTTTTGCAGGTGTAAACCAGCTGCCCTACCCGGCACTATGCACCTATCCAGTTTCTTCAGCTGACCCCATTACTCTCTGGCAAGCGCCATCGATACTATATCCAGTGTAATTACAGGAGCGACGGATTAAAAGGATTTCTAAATCTGAGATCTTTGAGCTTCATATTATTGCGCATTGGCTCTACACTTAAAACCACTGGCGTTGAAATATTCCCGGGCCAACGGAACCTAAAACAATGAAATGTATTGTGTGATCAGTGCAGGAGGCTGCTGGAGTGGAGTTTGGTGTATTAGGACTGGCCTGTAGTATTTACGGAACTTATTAAATTCAAAGCCTGGAGTTTCTTACATGATGTTATTAAAGCATAGTATCAGGAGACCTCTTCTCTCGTTCATTAACCCCGTGGTTGCTAGTTATGACGCCAACACACTGCGAAACAATGAGTTGGTGATATCTTTTATGTCCAAGGGGTTAACAAAAGCATATGCCTCTCTCCCTGATATTGTTCTCTAGTTTTGAGTCAATGATAAGAAAGATTTACTTGAAACAGTTTCTATAAAGAAGCTCTGGATCTGTACGAGTCTAAATCATGCTTTGGAATGTGTTCTATATTTAATATAAGCAATATAAAGCGATTATACTCCTATAACATTGCTACCCTGGGACAGCTAGGAATGCCACATAACTGCTGTAACAACAGCACAGAATGGGATATTTAGTGTCTGTAATTGAGCTGTTGTAAAGACTTCAGATGGAATCCTCACTAACCTTAAATTACTGGAATGCTTTTGTTTCACTGCTCCGCCGTTGCCTTAATCTCGGACATATGTTTAATTAGTTTTTATTTTTTTTTGTTTCTTTGTTTTATGCAATGTAAATGTTCTGTTAATGTTGCAGACTGGTGTGCCGCCATGGCTTAAAGGGCAACTAACATGATGGAATAAGAAAAAATGTGTGTGAATGTATGTATGTGTGTGTGTTTGTATGTGAGTGGGCGTGTGTGTTTGTGTGTGCGTGTGTTTGTTTGTGTGTGCGTGTTTGTGTGTGTGTGCATTTGTGTGTGTATGTGAGTGTATGTTTGTGTGTGTATGTTTGTGTTTGTATGTGAGTGGGTTTGTATGTTTGGGTGTGCGTGTTTGTATGTGAGTGGGCGTGTGTTTGTGTGTGTGTGTGTGCATTTGTGTGTGTGTGTGTGGTTTGAGCACCAAAGAGGCAGTTGATGATTCCTATTGGATGCTGTGATCGTACACCCATCTGCACAGCCAATAGGAATGAGGCTGCCAAAACATTCTAAGGCAGCTGAGCCAATTTCGTTTGAATCATTTCACCCAAATTAACCTTTAATGTATCTCATACCCATGGAGGTGGATTTTATTCTTTGTTGCCAGACCCCAGTACCCCCAAACCCCCTCCTAATGAAACGTACTTGGGAAGTCAGGGTCCTAGACAACAAACACTCACATCCAACTCTATGGAGATAATGTCCAATACTAGTTTTATTAAAGGGGAACTCTCACCTCCAGTAAAGTCCTTCTTATATGAATCTTCCCTGGCAATACATTTTCAATACGTTTTATTTTTGTTTATGCTGTATTGATGGAGAAATTAGGCTTTTTAATAGAAGAGTGTGACATCCATTCAGGACAGCTCTTTACCGCAACCTGTCGATCTTCAGCTCCTCCCCTCCCCAGTTGTTTCCCATTACCACCTCCTCCTGGCGCGCTGTCTTGACAATGAGATTGCTTCAGCTACCATGCTGGGTTCCTCCTTCATCGGAGGAGGTGGTAACGGGAAACAACTGGGGAGGGGAGGAGGTGAAGATTGACAGGTTGTGGTACAGAGCTGTCCTGAGTGGATGTCACGCTCTTCCATTAAAAAGCCTAATTTCTCCATCAATACAGCATAAACAAAAAATAAAAAATAAAAAGTATTGAAAATGTATTGACAGGGAAGATTCACATAAGAAGGAATTTACTGGAGGTGAGAGTTTCCCTTTAATTTCAGGAGACAAATCCACAAAGAACTGATTCATTGAGGTCATTAAGCTTTTCTGTCCATATTAAGATTAGTGGGAGTTCTATGTTTTGGAGGGTGTTGAACAGACAACAAGTAAATCTACTGGGATGTCACTCCAGATTTGGCGACACATAAGATCTGCTTTGTAACAGACTTGGGGCCCTCGTATTCATGAAGCCAATGAGCAACCTAGAGCAAACCAACTGTAATTTTTTTTTTATGAAAGTGCTTGTTACAGGCTTTTCCTGCTGAGTAAAACTAGGGCATTCAAACTGCTGTCAGTTGTTTTATTAAAAAAGTTATAACAAATTGCCAGGAAGCGAATCACAGCTTGATTACTTCCTGAACGTTCAAACTGACAGGAAGTGACTCAGCAGTTTCTATCATATTCTATGGAGAACTGCTTGTCAGTGACTCACCTTTCACATAAAATGCAACAGAACAAACTGAAAGCTGGCCACTAGAGAGCACTGTTAATGTAATGAAACAACAGTTTACCCCCTTGGATAGCTCCTCAGCACTCAAAGAGTTAAACTAATAATCTGGAGACGTGCATTTCTCAGCAGAAAAAGGGAGGGGTAGACAGCGCAAAAATATCCTCTAAGTGGATTAGGTTAGTGTAGGATAATATGCATATCAGAAATGTGATGAAACACTATTAAAGGGATAGTAATACTTCAAAATTACTATCCCTTATATTGAAGCCCTTTAAAAACCGCATCAAATGCCACCAGCGGCATCTCTCAAACCTTTATGGTTTGCGAGATAGCCGCTTTTAAACTTTGTTCTCCCTGCCTCTCCCCTGACGTCAGCGTCCTTGCTGCAGCAGGGAAATCCGGTCCCAGGACCGGCGGAGGCTCTTCAGCAGAGCCGAGATCTCGTTATGGAAGACAAGATCCTTCACTAAAATGGTCTTCTAATTGTACTTGGTTACACTCCATAACGAGATCTCGGCTCTGCTGAAGAGCCTCCACTTGATTCAATGAATGGATTCCCCTGCTGCAGCAAGAACGCTGACGTCAGTGGAGAGGCAGGGGAGAGCGAAGTTTAAAAGCGGCTATCTCGCAAATCATAAAGGTTTGAGAGATGCCGCTGGTGGCATTTAATTCAGTTTTTAAAGGGCGTCAATATAAGGGATAATAATTTTGAAGTATTCCCTTTAAAAGGAAAATATTTAATACCAAAAAATTGTGCATAAATATATTCACAAAAACTGTCTCATGAATTCACAAGATGATCATTGTTAACTGAGATAAAATTAAAGCAAGAAAAGAAAAATAAATTAAAATACAGAGAATCTTCTCTTTGACATATTGTATACACAATCCCCTTTACAATATAGTACTTGCAATTATATATATTATATACTGGTAGCGTGTGCAGACTACAGACAAATCGGGTTTTAAGATGGATATATGGGGTTCAGAAACAAACCGGAATAAGTTTATATAGCGTGGCTGCTTACAGGAATTCCTATATATGAGGGCACATCTATATGTGTCCATACCTCCCAACATTTCAAATGGCTAAAGAGGGACACTTGTGTTTTGAGATATGTTGCTGGGGGCGTGACTGGTAGGCGGGGCATTACAAAAAATTTTAGGTTATGTCATGACCTATTACCACCTCTTTGTGTAACTAAATAAAATATTTAGAGCAAGACCATTTTATTTACAAATTAAATAAAGTATTTTATTTACAAAGACCAATGTATAAACAAATACTGAAGTTTAAAAAAACATTAAAAGGATAGTAATGTTTCATAATAAAAACAACTCTAATTAATCATCATAGTATTTAGGCCATGGAGAGTGTTATTTCATTACTGTCAGAGTTGTAGTACAAGAGTAATTTAATGACAAAGTATCCCCCTCCTGCCCCTTTTACTGATGTAACACTGCTCAGCCAGATCAGAAGGGAGGTGCCCAGGTAGACTGCAGAGAGGGACAATCTACAATTAAGATAAGGGAAAAACCTGAAAAACTTGTCAAGGGGGGCAGGGCTTTCATTGTTCTCATAGGAAGAAGATTATCCCCTTCTGTTATCTGACTGGTCTATGGACTGAATTCCACATCTGAGGGGAGGTGGCTTACATTAGGTAAAAGGGGCAGGAGAGGAAACTTTATCATTCAATTACTCTTGAACCACAACTCTGACAGTATTGAAATAATTAATTGGAGCTGCTGTGTTTGTGAAACATTACTATCACTTTATTGTGAGTTTTATTGCCGCAGAGCAATGAGATTCCCTAAAGATGGACACTTGGTAGATACAGGAATACCAGGGTGGAAAGAACCTGCCAAACTCTAGCCTGGGGAGGTGGAAGCATTCGCTGTCCAAAATTCTACTGCTCAAGAGCAAATCCTGTATGTAACGAAGTATACAGAACGATGTGGCAGCATCCGTGGGTGCTTTTAAAATTAAATAACTTCAATTTATTTCTGGTCAAGGTTTCAGTCCATAACGGACCTTTATCAAGACAACTACAAAATGTAAAGCATCCATTCATATAGCATGGCCTCTCCACAAAACTACATTAAAGGGATAGTAATACTTAAAATGTAAAAAATATATGTTATAGGGTTTATCCCCCTGAGTAAAACAAGAGTACTTCCACTGCTGAAAGGTGCTTCATTCAAAAGTTATTAATTTTCAAAGTTGAATTTTTAGGTGCAATATCACAGTGGCCTGAAATTGTACAGTGGCGCTGTTGCTACACCATCCTATGGAGATTTATGGTCCCGGGACCAGAGCTGTCCATAGGATGGTGTAGCAACAGCGCCACTGTACAATTTCAGGCCACTGTGATATTGCCCCTAAAAAATTCAACTTTGAAAATTAATAACTTTTGAATGAAACACCTCTCAGCAGTGGGAGTACTCTTGTTTTACTCAGGGGGATAAACCCTACAACATATATTTTTTTACATTTTAAGTATTACTATCCCTTTAATAATGTCACTATCGTGCACTCAGGAGTCCCAGTGGGTTGCATGGCCATTACAAGTGTATAAACATATATTCTGCATGCCTGGTCAGGCGTACAAATAAAATAGAATTCAGTTTTCAACTCACAGACTTCATCAGTGTCCTGCGCCTCCATATCACTTCGAGACCAGGCAGGCACTGAGGCAGCGTACTCCAGTCCGTGAACAGCACCTCGTGTTGTGGATATGACACCTCCCCTGCAATACGAACTCAGCCGCAGCAAGTAGTAACTAAGTTTAGATCCGAGACTTAGTAGTAGACCACATACTAGTCAAGTAGTGAGACAGTCACTAATTCAATTGTACCTGTCAGATGATGAGGAGGATGATTAGGACGAGAGAGACTGCAGTATTAGGCTGTTTCACCATAAGTAAGTTGTCAGACGTGCGTCACCGGTTGCTGCTCAGCTCAGTCACTCAAAAGACCTCTTGCTCAGACTGCTATGGCATGAACACTGCGTGTGTGCGTATATATCACTTGCGACACGTATGTGCAGTCAATTAGGTGTCTTACCGCTCGCGCAACGTGACTCACATGATGAGCGTGTTGTGTAGGCTGCTGGAGTGGTACGGGCAACTCTTTAAAAAGTGGGTAAGAGGCCAGGAAAGCGGGACATTGTGTAATGCGGGCGGGACAGCAGATTTTGGGCCCTAAATCGGGGCTCTCCCGCATAAATTGGAACAGTTGGCTCATTTGTGTATCTGCAGTTTTACTCAGAGGCATCAGTTAAAAAACCACAACCGATAAAAGTTATCTGATTACTAGTAGAGATGCACCGATACCGATTTTTGAAGACCGAGTACGAGTACCGATACTTTTTTCAAGTACTCACCGATACCAATTACCGATACTTTTTTTGCAGCCATTTTCCAGTTTTCCAAGTACCTATATGCTTTAGATACTTGGAAAACTGGCAAATGACCGCAAAAATTTGCCTTGGCTTTTTCTCTCCCTTTTGTTCCCCCTTTCTCCCACTCCTTCTCCTTGACACTTGATCCCACCCTTTTGCCTCTCTCTCCCTCCTGACCCCCCTCTTTTTGCCTCTTCTTGGCCCCCCTCCTTTTGTCTCCTGATCCCCCCTCCCTTTGCTTCTTTTTCTCCCTCTTGACCCCACTCTCTGCCTCTTTCACCACCCGCTGCCCCATCTTGCCTCCCTTACCCTCCTCTGCCGGGTGCTCGCTGTTCTCTCGCAAGCCCCGGCAGAGGTCAGCGTTGGAGCGTTGCCATGGTAACCCGCGGCAACGCTCCGACGCTGCAGGAGGGAGAGAGGTGACCGGGGAAGCATTGTGAGCAGCTCCCCAGGCTCCCTCTCTGCAGCACCGACCCTGACACAGGGTATCGGTGCTGGCATCGGCCGCATTTGTTCGAGTACAAGTACTCGCACAAATGCTAGTATCGGCACCTATACCGATACCAGTATCGGTATCGGTGCAACCCTAATTACTAGAGATCTTCCTTGGTTATTGCCCATCAAAGCCTCTTTACTGTTGCCTCATATGTCCTCTGGTTCTCCCTTTCTCTTTTGGATGTCACTCCACTTCATCTGAATTCCCAGCTATGAGATGGAATCCCGCACCAGCCCTCTCTCTGTCCTCCGATCTAGGTTGGTGTCCTCTCTTTCTCACACACACGTGGAAGTCCAACTCAGCTTAGACGTTTCGGTGAGAACACTGAGTCTTCCTCTGGAGCCTGTAGATAGTCCACAGAATGTAATACTAACAGCCCCGCTACTTTTCAACAGTCTTAACTGCAAATTACATTTGCATAAAGAAACTGCCAGCAAGGAGAATTAATCTTCTTTTTCTAATCAACAGGAAAAGCCTTACGGTTTCATAATACATTTTTACTGATCCTTTAGTACCGTCTAGATTTTTGCTATACCAATAAGAGCTTACAGAGATCTGCGGGTTACTAGACTAGAGCAGGGTTAGGTAACATTTGCACTTCGTCTGTTGGAGATTACAACTTGTATCATCCGCAACCAGCCAACGGCTCTTTGGTGATGATGGCATTTGCATTCTTCAACAGCCAGAGAGTTAAAGGTAGCCTGTTCTTCACCTAGAGACTCTGAGCTCTTGTCAGTACTTTGTTGCGGTTACCAAGACAAACGGTTTGAGTCAAAAATCCTCTCTGTGTTTATCTGACACTCGAGTGGGATTTTCAACAGCGTCTCCTCGGGCTAAAGTGCTCTGATAACAAGACGCTTCTATTCGATACACCTGTCAGTAAGAAAAACCTATAGCAAGCACCACAGTCTGCTTAGGAGAAAAGAGAGAAGCATGTTTTTGGGGAAAGAGACGATGCTTAGAGTGTTTTCAAACAGAACATTTTTTTAGGTTATTTCATGACTTATTGACAACTCTTTGTGTCACTGAATAAATTATACAGAGCAAAAACAAGGTATTTTATTTACACAGACTAATGTATAAACACATAGAGTGAAGTTTAACCCTTTGAGTGTCAGAGAGGTATTGAAATCATTGCAATGCAAAGTGTTGGATACAAAGGGTTAACAAACAATAATGTGAGCTGTATTGGTGTGGAGCAATGTGATACACTTATATACACACCACACTGTCTGATCTCCTAAACACAGGGACACCAGGGTGATACACTTATATACAAACCACACAGTCTGATCTCCTAAACACAGGGACACCAGGGTGATACACTTATATACACACCACACAGTCTGATCTCCTAAACACAGGGACACCAGGGTGATACACTTCTATACACACCACACAGTCTGATCTCCTAAACACAGGGACACCAGGGTGATACACTTATATACACACCACACAGTCTGATCTCCTAAACATAGGGACACCAGGGTGATACACTTATATACACACCACGCAGTCTGATCTCCTAAACACAGGGACACCAGGGTGATACACTTATATACACACCACACAGTCTGATCTCCTAAACGCAGGGACAGCAAGGTGATACACTTCTATACACACCACACAGTCTGATCTCCTAAACACATGGACATCAGGGTGATACACTTATATACACACCACACAGTCTTATCTCCTAAACACAGGGACACCAGGGTGATACACTTGTATACACACCACACAGTCTGATCTCCTAAACACAGGGACACCAGGGTGATACACTCATATACACACCACACAGTCTGATCTCCTAAACACAGGGACATCAGGGTGATACACTTATATACACACCACACAGTCTGATCTCCTAAACACAGGGACACCAGGGTGATACACTTATATACACACCACACAGTCTGATCTCCTAAACACAGGGACACCAGGGTGATACATTTATATACACACCACACAGTCTGATCTCCTAAACACAGGGACACCAGGGTGATACACTTATATACACACCACACAGTCTTATCTCCTAAACACAGGGATACCAGGGTCATACACTTATATACACACCACACAGTCTGATCTCCTAAACACAGGGATACCAGGGTCATACACTTCTATACACACCACACAGTCTGATCTCCTAAACACAGGGACACCAGGGTGATACACTTATATACACACCACACAGTCTGATCTCCTAAACACAGGGGCACCAGGGTGATACACTTATATACACACCACACAGTCTGATCTCCTACACACAGGAACACCAGGGTGATACACTTATATACACACCACACAGTGTGATCTCCTAAACACAGAGGCACCAGGGTGATACACTTATATACACACCACACAGTCTGATCTCCTACACACAGAGACACCAGGGTGATACACTTATATACACACCACACAGTCTGATCTCCTAAACACAGGGACACCAGGGTGATACACTTATATACACACCACACAGTCTGATCTCCTAAACACAGGGACACCAGTGTGATACACTTATATACACACCACACAGTCTGATCTCCTACACACAGAGACACCAGGGTGATACACTTATATACACACCACACAGTCTGATCTCCTACACACAGAGACACCAGGGTGATACAGTTATATACACACCACACAGTCTGATCTCTTAAAAAAGAGGAACACGAGAGTGGGAAACAGCAACATGGGGATTTGGGTCTTGAAGACAGACATGGGAGGTATGGACTCTTAATATCTGCTAAAGAGGGACTCTTGGGAGGTATGGAGCCCTACTGTCTCCTAAAGAGGGACACTTGGGGGATACAGACCCCTAATAGCTAATAAAGAGGGACACTTCGACGTTATGGGAAAAGCTCGGGGTCCTGGAATCCAGCAACAAAGAATCGTGTCTGCCTCTGCAGTCGTGATATTCGATACTAAATAAAGATTAATTTTACAGAGCCTATCCACGCAGAGATGATAAAAGGGGACAGGGTATTCGGATTCAACAGCGTTCATTTAAAAAAAAAAAAAATCAAGCATTTTTGCACCATAGGGGACTAATAAATCTCGCCATTGATTTCAGTTAGGTGTTAACCCTTGCATTGGAGACATTTTTAGCATTCATGCGGTTAAAAAGCTCAATTTAACTCTGAGAATTTGAGGAAATTGAATTTGTCCCTTACACAGTTGGTTTGCCGCAGAATTGCTCCACTATGAATTTATACGTATGGTCCAATGATTTTTTTCGCATCAGACGTATCTCAAAGCTAAAACAGAATACCTTGAGGAAAGGTGACAATGAGGTTTATTGGAAAGAGCTGCTGTTTCAGCATTTTCCACGTCCCCCTGCGTTGGGAAATGATAATGACATATCGGACATGAAATAAAAATGGCTGCCCCATTAAAGGTTTCAATGCACCGGTGATCTGCACTTTGAAATGTTGGCACACTCGCCTCATTAGCTTCCAACTGCAGCGCTGATGCTTATGGTAATGTCCTTTTATTGGAAGGAGCGGCTACAAGTCATGTATCACTTTGTTACGATTCACTTTGAGCGGAACGCTGGAGCAGTGCGCTCCGTGATGCTCGTCGTGAACTCTGACTTTCCCGCTATCGTGTGTGCAGCTCGGAACGGACAAAAGGAGAGCGGGGAAAGGCGGGCGCTGGACACGATCGCACTAAAATAAGAACATCTACACATTCATAAAAATCAAATGTTACTATATAAGTATAATCGGTGATCTATTGATTTTTTTTTACTGTATAAATTAAATTGTAATAAATTTATGCTTGGAGTACGGGCGTTTGTAACTATTGCTGATATATAGGCTTTTAAAGGGATAGCAATACATAATATGGAAAAATATATATACTGTAGGGTTTATCCCTCTGAGAAAAACAATGGTACTACCGCTGCTGGCAGGTCTCAAAAGTTATTACAGCTCAAATCTGATTTTTTTTTTAAGTGCAGTATCTCAATGGCCTGAAATTGTACAGTGGCGCTGTTGCTACACCATCCTATGGACAGCCCTGCTCAGTTGACCATAAATCTTGTTGCTACACCATCCTATGGACAGCCCTGGTCAGTTGACCATAAATCTTGTTGCTACACCATCCTATGGACAGCCCTGGTCAGTTGACCATAAATCTTGTTGCTACACCATCCTATGGACAGCCCTGGTCAGTTGACCATAAATCATATTGCTACACCATCCTATGGACAGCCCTGGTCAGTTGACCATAAATCTTTATGTGATGGTGTAGCAATAGCGCCACTGTACAAATTCAGGCCACTGAGATATTGCACCTAAAAACAAAAAAAAGTTTGAGCTGTTATAACTTTCGAATAGAACACCTCTCGGCAGTGGGAGTTCCATTATTTTACTTAGGAGGCTGTAAGTTAGCTGCCCTTTAAATCCAGTCTGTTGCTAGCACTGGAGGAGTTAACCCTTTCAGTGCCAGTGGCATGGCCAATGCATTGCAAAGCAATACGTTTGACATGTCTCTGGCACTCAAAGGGTTAAAGCAGGACAGGGCTAATGTATCCTCTTGTCTACTGCTAGCACTGGCAGCATGTTAACCCTCTGAGTGCCAGAGGCAAGTCCAATGCATTGAAAAGCGTTGGACATATCTCTCGCACTCAAACGGTTAAGGTATGACAGGCTAATGTACCTTTCTGTGTTCTGCTAGCACTGTGAGAGTTAACCCTTTAAGCGCCAGAGGCAATGCGTTGGACATGTCTCTGGCACTCAAAGAGTTAAGGTAGGACATTCTGTATAGGTCCGGCGTTCAGACGCGATATCAGCGTTGCTATTTATGGCTGATATTTCAACCTCGGCTTCTGAAACCCAATTAATTAGCCTTATTTCATTAACTGGCTCTGGCTTGTGTAACGCATTATTTCCTCCCCTCATTTCAGTCTGTCTCTCTGATGAAGATGCAGCCACGGGGGCAGGTTCAGGGTCCGCCTGCCTGTCACCTCGCCGCGATTCCCGCACATTCAGCACATCAGGACGAGCCTTGTTACAGACCCAGAACATCTCCGACAAATGGGACTTAATTAAACCATCAGCAGTTTAGAAGCACCTCCAGTGACCGTCTCTGATTGCTAGTGCAGAGCGATTGGCACGAATACAAGTTCCATGCGGCCCTGGAAGGGATGATATTAAAGGGACAGTAATGTTTCGCAATTAAAGCAGCTCCAATTAATCTTTATAGTATTTGGGCCACGGAGAGTGTTATTTCAATACTGTCAGAGTTGTAGTACAAGAGTACTTTTACTGATGTAACACTGCTCACCTCAGAGCAGCAAGACTGTCCGGATGGATCGCAGAGAGGGACAATCTTCAGTGATCATAAGGAAAAGCCTGAAAAACCTGTCAAGGGGGCAGGGTTTTCCTTATGATCACAGTAAGAAGATTGTCCCTTGCTGTGACCTGTCCGGTAAAGTGACCAGATTCCACATCTGAGGGGAGGTGACTTACACTAGGTAAAAGGGATGGGAGGGGGATACTTTATCATTCAATTACTCTTGTACTACAACTCTGACAGTAGTGAAATAACACTCTATATGGCCCAAATACCATGAACATTAATTGGTGCTGCTTTTATTGTGAAACATTACATCCCTTTAAAGTAAAATCATATTAAAAAAAATTCTTCTCTCCTCTCTCTGTTCCTCTTTTTATCTGTGCTCTTAAAATCAGATTTTAACCCCTTGGATTCTAGAGACATGTGTTGCAGGCCGCTCTTGTCCTTTTAGGGTTAAGATTACCATGAGCAGTTGGTAGAGTTTGAGGTCCAGCAACTGTCATGTCTGCCTTCATGGACAAGATAATCAGGTCTGATTGAAAACGTTATCTCCTGAACCAAGGAAAGCGGGCAAAATTTCATAGGGGCCATGCGGATTTTCTGCCCATATTAATGTTAGAGGAGGGTTATTATTAAGACGTTTACGTTCTCCTAATCCCTTTGAGTGCAAGAGGGGTACGCAATGTATTGCAGAGCAAATCAATGCATACCCCTCTGGCATTCAAAGGGTTAATGACAGTAGAATGTACAAGGGTTCTAGTTCATAGTCACAGGATAAATAATGAGTATATACAACAGCCAGCATCTCTCTTTAGCTGCTGTTGGACTTCAACTCACATCATCCTTAGCTAATGGACAGATGAAGAGGTTGAAGGTTGTAGTCCAATAAAAGATAAGGCCATGTCTCCTACCTATGACTTGGGCCATCAAAAAAAAGCTAAAATGTCAACTGACATTTAAGTGGACCTGTCCTCTTAAGAGAACTTTAGTTAATTTTACACAGAATAAAATTTTGCCTTTATTTTGTAGTATTCATTTTGCTGTAAAATAAATTGTCTTTTAGAAATGGTCCTTTATGTGTGGATGGCACAGTCTGGCACTTTATGATAATTCCCTGCACAGTATGGTAATTATCTCTGCTGGAGGACAAACTTAACCCTCGCTGCACTATTAGACACACCCCCAGTGTGAGGGCTCTGTCTCGATTAATTCATAGCACAGTATGCTAATAAGTTCTGTTCTAGACCAGTCCTACCCCCTCACTGTGCTATTAGACACGCCCTCAGTGTGATGGCTCTGCCTAGATTCATTCATGGCACAGTATGCTAATTAGTTCTGTTCTAGACCAATCCTACCCTTCTCTGTGTTATTAGACACGCCCCCAGAGTGTGGGCTCTGTCTAGATTCATTCATGGCACAGTATCCAAATTAGTTCTGTTGAAGACTAATCCTACCCCTTGTTGTGCTATTAGACACGCCCCAGTGTGAGGGCTCTGTCTAGATTCATACATGGCACAGTATGCTAATTAGTTCTGTTCTAGACCAATCCTACCCCTTGCTGTGCTATTAGACACGCAAATTTCTTGGACACACAAGGTTTTCTGTCAGGAGATTTCCACTCTTCAGACACAAGGAGGTCAAGAGCGGGGTTAGGTGGAAAACAAGTAAGGGGCATTTTAGGCTCCTGAAACACATCAGAGGGATCCGAAGGAACCTCCTGAACTAGGGGAATGTTTAGGTTAGTCAAAAAAGCCCTGATCAGGTCCTCAGTCGAAGGCTCAGGATCAGTCTCAAAGGGATCCCCAAAAAGCTGAGAGGAGCCCACAGCAGAAGATTCCTCAACATCTGAATCCAACAACAGTTCCTCCTCAGAGGAATCTGATACGTCAGGTACTCCCTGTGGTTTTGGCAGGGAAGACTTGAAGGAGGAGGGGGTCTGCCAGGAATGGAAGACCCCCTGGGATGGAAAGAGTTGCAATGTAGACCTAAGGTCCCTGGTAGCAGCCTTGAACTCTTGCACCCAAACTGGCTCTAATGCATGGCTGAAGGTCCCTGGGAGACTCTCAGGGACATCAGAACATGCTGGGCATAAATGACCTGAGAATTCTCTAGGTCACCCTGAGTGACAGGAAGAGCAATGTGCAATAGGGGATACAGAGACCCCAGCATCCTTAGTCTTAGGTCTGGCCCCAAGCTCCAACGGTATAGACATTCTCACAGTGTCAAATAACCTTACAATATAAGAAATCACCCACGTACAGTGTGTAGGATTAAAGTTTTACCCCAGAAATCGCTAGACTAGACTTATCTGGCAGGCGAAGGGTTAATCTGAAGAGGAGAGAAGGAGAGCCCAAGCCCTGCGTAGGATACTCGTTCTGGAAATAGCACAAAATGGCTGCCGAGGTGGGAGCCAATCAGAAACGAGCGTGCGAAGCAAGCGCTCATGGGAAATGTAGTTTTCCCAGAAAAAGTAGCCAAACAGTGCCCGAAGCCCCCTGAGAAACATGAACTGGATGATAGAGCAAGGGCAGACAAGAAGAATGAGACATCTCTGAAGTCACTAGGTTAAACGGTTGCAGAGATATGTCCCAAACAGTATAGTCCCATAGGAGTGAATGGAGCAATGGCGTCTATGCAGTAAAGCGCGCCTTTACTAAAATTTTACAGAATTGAAACAGTAAAATAAAAATGCATGAAACTTCACTAGAACATGTTAGAATACCCCAAAAAACACTGAACCAGTAGGAAAAGTGTCAGAAACCCCCCAAAAGATGCAAAACCAGCAGTTAAAGGGTTAAGGTATCACTTAAACCTGCTCCAAAACACCCAACATACATACAGATAGACCCAATGAGTGCAGGAGTGAGCAATAGGAACTCCAAAGGTAAACCCCTGTGCTGAGGGGCACTGTGGGACTTGTGGACCTGCAGCACTCAAAGGGTTGCTCACCTTTCCTGCAGATCTTCTGTCTTCAGATCACCATGTATTAAGAAAAAGCCTCGGTGGGCAACTCCTGAGGAAAGAACTTGTAGCCAAGATTTTCCCCCCCAGGGCTTAAGGTCCACAAAAAGCACCTGGTCACTGAGCTAGACACATCTAAGGGCATTGTCAGTTATGGTAATCCGCCTAATGGTGGTATTCCATTTCTAACAGAAAAATAAAAAACTTCTAAAACTATAACAGAACTGTTCTCTTGCCTGTGTCTTCACCAAGGAACAAATCTTTCTGGAGCTGGTTAGCTAGCTGCAGCCAAGGAGGGAAGGGAGGCTCCACCCCCTGCATACAATTATAGAATTGTTCCTGCCTACAATTAAAGGGGCGGATCGCCTACTCAAAGTTACCAGTAACCTGTATTGGACGACAGAGAAAGCCCTGTTTAACCGATCGAGCGACGGAGGGGTGTACAACATATTGCAAAGCCATTTATTGAGTACCCCTCTGGCACTCAAAATTAACCCTTTGAATGCATGAGAGGTATCCGATGCAATGCAGCGCACTCAAAGGGTTAAATGAATGGGAATTTGGAGAATTTGTATTTATCCCCTTGGCGCACTTGGCTTGCCCCAGAATTCCTCCTGTTTTACTTTGTGCGTACGCCCCACTGATCTTTAGAGTGTCCATTTATTTTCCCAGAAATCACAGTGATATCATGTTATGGCTAGTGTCTTATCCTTATAATGGGTTCTGCCATCTGTTGTGTTTTACGTTATTAACATATTTAAACCACAGAGCATTACGTACGTGGCTGGGATGGCTTCTACACCAGATGGAGATTTAATGGATTTATCTGGAATGAAAGAGAACATTTTTTTATTCCCAAACCCAACTGGTCATATACCACAGGCGACTTCTGAGAAGCTACACCGATGGGATTCTGTTGGGTGTAACGTAGACTTCTAGACTCACGCAGATGTTTCTTCAAACCACTTGGATACGACAGATATATTTGGATTTGTCATGTTGCAACATTGTTTCGTGGTTACTTATCTTATTAGAATCCTCATGTATGGACACGAGGGAGTCCCTTGGCCTGACTGCGCGGAGCATTATTGCAATGGTGGGCGGGGTGCCTGCTGTGGCACTGATAGCCTCAGAATCTATTCCATTCCTTCAGGTTTTCTGCCTAGTGGGGGACATGTGGAGCCAGTGTTGACGCATGGTGCCCCGAGAGCGTCCAGGATGGACCATACTATGGTGGGTTACACGGACGTCAGTAATCTGATGACATCAGAGGCCTGACTCCTCGTGCATTTCTGGCATCTTCTTTTTGAAAGACAGTGTATTTAAGGTTCCCATTTTCTCTGTTCATGTTGTTCTGAGGCACCTCCACTAAGGGGGATGAAACGTTGACAATAAACATGTAAATATTTAATAAGCAGTTTATAAGTCTTTATGAGTGCTCATTCATTTTGGCTGTTTTCAATAACCTAAAATTATATGTATATATCTATAGATATATATATCTATATATAAAGATGTGTAACACTCACGCTTGCTGAGATGAATGTCTGGGTGCTACAATTCGTGCCAACGTTTTGTAGAAATTTTGGATTGAATAAAGCACTCTCAGGACTTAAGAAGTGTGCAGAAAAAACAATAAAGTCTGTTCAAAGATCCTTGAAACACTTTTTTGTTTTTTCCTGCACACTTTTTAAAGTGTTAGTAATGTCCACAAAAAAGTTTTTTGCATTTAGAAGAGCTTAAAAAGCTGAGCTAAATGCATAAAAACGTATCTCTCAAACCACTATGGTTTAAGAGATAGGGGCATTTAAAATTTGATCTCTCCTACTGACAGCTGTAAAGCTGTCAGCTGGAGATCCGTGTTGGCCGACACAGAGGTGCTTGAGAAGTGCCGCAATCTCGTTATTTACCACGAAATTGGAATGGTCTAAAAGGAGTGCCTGGTTTTCAAGCACACGCTTTAGACCATTCCAATGAAGGTTTGAGAGATACGTTTGTTTGCATTTAGCTCAGCTTTTTAAGCTCTTCTAAATGCAAAAAAACTTTTTTGTGGACATTACTAACACTAAGTCCTGAGAGTGCTTTATTCTATCCAAAATTTATCTATCTATCTATCTATAGAGAGAGAGAGAGTCGAGCAGCACCAGTGGGTCTTTTAAATACTCTTTATCAGACACCAAAAAGCCAAAACATTTTGTCGGTCAACGTTTCATCCTCATAGGACCTTTATCAAGATATCATCTTGGTAAAGGTCCCATGAGGACCGAAACGTTGACCAACACAGTGTTTTGGCTTTTTGGTGTCTAATAAAGACTATTTAAAGGGATAGTAATACTTCGTTTTAACTTTATTTTATTTTGTAGGCATTAAAAAAACATGAAGAATGATATAAGTCTTATCTCTCAAACCTTTATGGTTTATGAGATATTCACAAGCAAAGTTTCCCCCTCCCGCCCCTTTTACCTACTGTAAACAATCTCTTCTCAAATGTGGAATGCAGTCCATAGACTGGACAGATAACAGAAGGGGACACTCTTATTCCTTTGAAAACAATGAAATCCCTGCCCCCCTTGACAAGCTTTTCAGGTTTTTCTGTTATCTTAATTGAAGATTGTCCCTCTCTGCAGTCTACCTGTGCAGCTCCCTTCTGCCCTGGCTGAAAAGTGTTACATCATTAAAAGGGGCGGGAGGGGGACACTTTGCTTGTGAATATCTCTTAAACCATAAAGGTTTGGGAGATAAGACTTATATCATTATTCATGTTTTTTTAATGCCTACAAAATAAAATAAAGTTAAAACGAAGTATTACTATCCCTTTAAAAGACCCACTGGTGCTGCCCCACTTTTTCTATTGATGCTTCTGGCTATTGGGATTGTGCACCTGGGCATTTACAAATTCTTTAGATTGAGGGCTTTCATCTCTTGTTCATATATTAATATATCAAATAGACTTTACAGCAATATCAGAAACTGGTAATCAGACCTTCCGATCTAGTATATAAACTAGATGCAATGGGGGAGATTCTTATACTGGAGTATTGAGGACATGGGGTTGGTCTCTTAGTGAATACTGGAGCAGCTAATTTATTAAAAAAAGTCATAGAGGCGTAACTAGAAGCCACCAGGCCCTGGTGCAAGAACTGCCATGCCCCCTCTAAGATTGCCCCCCTTAACCACATTGCCCCCCATTGGCCATCCCCACTGGCCACCACATTGCCCCCCATCTCCACATTGCCACCAAATTGCCCCCATCTCCATATTGCCACCAAATTGCCCCCATCTCCACATTGCCACCACATTGCCCCCAATATCCACATTGCCACCACATTGCCCCCATCTCCACATTGCCACCACATTGCCCCCAATATCCACATTGCCACCACATTGCACCCATCTCCACATTGCCACCACATTTCCTCCAATATCCACATTGCCACCAAATTGCCCCCATCTCCACATTGCCACCACACTGCCCCCAATCTCCACATTGCCACCATATTTCCCCCAATATCCACATTGCCACCACAATCCCCCCATCTCCACATTGCCACCACACTGCTCCCATCTCCACATTGCCACCACATTTCCCCCAATATCCACATTGCCACCAAACTGCCCCATCTCCACATTGCCACCACATTGTCCCCAATCTCCACATTGCCACCACAATCCCCCCATCTCCACATTGCCACCATATTCCCCCGATATCCACATTGTCACCAAATTGCCCCATCTCCACATTGCCACCACATTGCCCCCAATATCCACATTGCCACCAAATTGCCCCCATCTCCACATTGCCACCACATTTCCCCCAAAATCCACATTGCCCCCCATCTCCACATTGTCCATTTCCTACCTCCCTGGTGGTCAAGTGGCTTGGCAGGAGTCAGCAGAGGTCTGTGCTTCCTTCCGCACAGACCTCTATGCAGATGGAGCTCCTGCTCGGTCCTCTCATAATGCAGAATGATGGGATATGATGTCATCTACCAGTGCTCTACATTACAAGAGGGCCAGAGGGAGAATGTTGCGGGCGCCAGGCGGTGGGGTCACAGGGGGCGGCCGGGCCCCTGATGCGACCCCTGCGACCTCTATTGTTACGCCCCTGGTGTCCCTGTGTTTAGGAGATCAGACCGTGTGGGGTGTATATAAGTGCATCACCCTGGTGTCCCTGTGTTTAGGAGATCACACTGTGTGGTGTGTATATAAGTGTAACACCCTGGTGTCACTGTGTTTAGGAGATCACACTGTGTGGTGTGTATATAAGTGTATCACCCTGGTGTCCCTGTGTTTAGGAGATCAGACCGTGTGGTGTGTATATAAGTGCATCACCCTGGTGTCCCTGTGTTTAGGAGATCAGACTGTGTGGTGTGTATATAAGTGTATATGTGGTGTGTATAGAAGTGTATCACCCTGGTGTCCCTGTGTTTAGGAGATCAGACTGTGTGGTGTGTATATAAGTGTATCACCCTGGTGTCCCTGTGTTTAGGAGATCGGACTGTGTGGTGTGTATATAAGTGTATCACCCTGGTGTCCCTGTGTTTAGGAGATCGGACTTTGTGGTGTGTATATAACTGTATCACCCTGGTGTCCCTGTGTTTAGGAGATCAGACTGTGTGGTGTGCATAGAAGAGTATCACCCTGGTGTCCCTGTGTTTAGGAGATCAGGCTGTGTGGTGTGTGTATATAAGTGTATCACCCTGGTGTCCCTGTGTTTAGGAGATCAGACTGTGTGGTGTGTATATACGTGTATCACCCTGATGTCCCTGTGTTTAGGATATCAGACTGTGTGGTGTGTATAGAAGTGTATCACCCTGGTGTCCCTGTGTTTAGGAGATCAGACTGTGTGGTGTGTATAGAAGTGTATCACCCCGGTGTCCCAGTGTTTAGGAGATCAGACTGTGTGGTGTGTATATAAGTGTATCACCCCGGTGTCCCAGTGTTTAGGAGATCAGACTGTGTGGTGTGTATAGAAGTGTATCACCCCGGTGTCCCAGTGTTTAGGAGATCAGACTGTGTGGTGTGTATAGAAGTGTATCACCCTGGTGTCCCTGTGTTTAGGAGATCAGACTGTGCGGTGTGTATAGAAGTGTATCACCCTGGTGTCCCTGTGTTTAGGATATCAGACTGTGTGGTGTGTATAGAAGTGTATCACACTGGTGTCCCTGTGTTTAGGAGATCAGACTGTGCGGTGTGTATAGAAGTGTATCACCCTGGTGTCCATGTGTTTAGGAGATCAGACTGTGTGGTGTGTATAGAAGTGTATCACCCTGGTGTCCATGTGTTTAGGAGATCAGACTGTGTGGTGTGTATAGAAGTGTATCACCCTGGTGTCCCTGTGTTTAGGAGATTAGACTGTGTGGTGTATATAGAAGTGTATCACCCTGGTGTCCCTGTGTTTAGGAGATCAGAATGTGTGGTGTGTATAGAAGTGTATCACCCTGATGTCCCTGTGTTTAGGAGATCAGACTGTGTGGTCTGTATATAAGTGTATCACCCTGGTGTCCCTGTGTTTAGGAGATCAGACTGTGTGGTGTGTATAGAAGTGTATCACCCTGGTGTCCCTGTGTTTAGGAGATCACACTGTGTGGTGTGTATAGAAGTGTATCACCCTGGTGTCCCTGTGTTTAGGAGATCAGACTGTGTGGTGTGTATAGAAGTGTATCACCCTTGTGTCCCATTGTTTAGGAGATCAGACTGTGCGGTGTGTATCTAAGTGTATCACCCTCGTGTCCCTGTGTTTAGGAGATCAGACTGTGTGGTGTGTATATAAGTGTATCACCCTGGTGTCCCTGTGTTTAGGAGATCAGACTGTGTGGTGTGTATATATAAGTGTATCACCCTGGTGTCCCTGTGTTTAGGAGATCAGACTGTGTGGTGTGTATATTAGTGTATCACCCTGATGTCCCTGTGTTTAGGAGATCAGACTGTGTGGTGTGTATATAAGTGTATCACCCTGGTGTCCCTGTGTTTAGGAGATCAGGCTGTGTGGTGTGTATATAAGTGTATCGCCCTGGTGTCCCAGTGTTTATGAGATCAGACTGTGGTGTGTGTATATAAGTGTATCACCCTGGTGTCCCTGTGTTTAGGAGATCAGACTGTGTGGTGTGTATATAAAGTGTATCACCCCGGTGTCCCTGTGTTTAGGAGATCAGACTGTGTGGTGTGTATATAAGTGTATCACCCTGGTGACCCTGTGTTTAGGAGATCAGACTGTGTGGTGTATATATAAGTGTATCACCCCGGTGTCCTGTGTTTAGGAGATCAGACTGTGTGGTGTGTATATAAGTGTATCACCCTGGTGTCTATGTGTTTAGGAGATCAGACTGTGTGGTGTGTATAGAAGTGTATCACCCTGGTGACCCTGTGTTTAGGAGATCAGACTGTGTGATGTGTATATAAGTGTATCATCCTGGTGTCCCTGTGTTTAGGAGATCAGACTGTGTGGTGTGTGTATATAAGTGTATCACCCTGGTGTCCCTGTGTTTAGGAGATCAGACTGTGTGGTGTGTATATAAGTGTATCACCCTGGTGTCCCTGTGTTTAGGAGATCAGACTGTGTGATGTGTATATAAGTGTATCATCCTGGTGTCCCTGTGTTTAGGAGATCAGACTGTGTGGTGTGTATATAAGTGTATCACCCTGGTGTCCCTGTGTTTAGGAGATCAGACTGTGTGGTGTGTATATAAGTGTATCACCCTGGTGTCCCTGTGTTTAGGAGATCAGACTGTGTGGTGTGTATAGAAGTGTATCACCCTGGTGTCCCTGTGTTTAGGAGATCAGACTGTGTGGTGTGTATATAAGTGTATCACCCTGGTGTCCCTGTGTTTAGGAGATCAGACTGTGTGGTGTGTATGTAAGTGTATCACCCTGGGGTCCCTGTGTTTAGGAGATCAGACTGTGTGGTATGTATAGAAGTGTATCACCCTGGTGTCCCTGTGTTTAGGAGATCAGACTGTGCGGTGTGTATATAAGTGTATCACCCTGGTGTCCCTGTGTTTAGGAGATCAGACTGTGTGGTGTGTATGTAAGTGTATCACCCTGGTGTCCCTGTGTTTAGGAGATCAGACTGTGTGGTGTATATATAAGTGGATCACCCTGGTGTCCCTGTGTTTAGGAGATCAGTCTGTGTGGTGTGTATATAAGTGTATCACCCTGGTGTCCCTGTGTTTAGGAGATCAGACTGTGTGGTGTGTATGTAAGTGTATCACTCTGGTGTCCCTGTGTTTAGGAGATCAGACTGTGTGGTGTGTATATAAGTGTATCACCCTGGTGTCCCTGTGTTTAGGAGATCAGACTGTGTGGTGTGTATATAAGTGTATCACCCTGGTGTTCCTGTGTTTAGGAGATCAGACTGTGTGGTGTGTATAGAAGTATATCACCCTGGTGTCCCTGTGTTTAGGAGATCAGACTGTGTGGTGTATATATAAGTGTATCACCCTGGTGTCCCTGTGTTTAGGAGATCATACTGTGTGGTGTGTATAGAAGTGTATCACTCTGGTGTCCCTGTGTTTAGGAGATCAGACTGTGTGGTGTGTATATACGTGTATCACCCTGGTGTCCCTGTGTTTAGGAGATCAGACTGTGTGGTGTGTATATACGTGTATCACCCTGGTGTCCCTGTGTTTAGGAGATCAGACTGTGTGGTGTGTATATAAATGTATCACATTGCTCCACAGCAATAAAACTCACATTAATATTTGTGTATACTCCAGTATATGTGTTTATATACATTATTCTGTGAAAATAAAATACTTTGGTCTTGCTATAAGTCATTTATTCAGTTACACATAGAGGTGTCAGTAGGTGATGAAATAACCTAATCAGTTTTTGTAATGCTTTGCCCAAAGTCACGTCCCCAGAAACAACACCTTAAACACCAGTGTCCCTCTTTTGCCATTGGAAATGTTGAGAGGTATACAACACAGCCCTGATGGCAGTGAGCAGCCGGTGGCAGTAGACACAGGTCCTTCAGGGAAGTTCCACAAGGAAACCAAAAATGGAAAAAGTACATCCAGAAAAGGAAACATTAACGGGAATGCAGTCAGAGCATGTCACGGATACTGTCAGTTCTTAAGTGCTATCGACAAGTAGAAGACCTTCAGTACCATTAGCTGAGACTCTCATTGATTTTCTTCTTTTAACAAGAAAACCTCTACAGTTTATAAAATCTTAACAGCTCAATACTTCCCCAGCTTCCTTGGTTTGTTGATAATTGTTCGGACACGGCCTTATTGAGTGCCTGCTTTTTACAGACAAAATGTCCAGACACGAGTCGAAAGTGGAGCCGTCAAAGAACAAGAATGTGGCCTTTATTTTAAATATTCTTAACCCTTTAAAAGCCAGAGAAATCACAGAAACATTGAATTTGACAGCAGATAAGAGCCATTCGGTCCATCTAATCTGCCCATTTTCCTACTGTAAAAACCTCAAACCTTATTTGGTCCTTGGTCTTGTCTTATGTTCAGGACAGTCTTATGCCTATCCCATGCATGCTTACATTCCCTTACCGTATTAACCTCTACCACTTCTGAAGGTTGGTTATTCCACTTATCTACTACCCTCTCAGTGAAGTAAAACTTTCTTACATTACATCTAAACCTGTGCCCCTCTAGTTTTAGACTATGGGCCTCCTGTCCTAACATTTTTACTCCTTTGAAATATACTTCCCTCCTGCACTTTGTTGAATCCCTTCATGTATGTGAATGTGTCTATCACATCCCCTCTCTCTCTTCTCTCCTCCAAGCTATACCTTTTCAGATCCTTTAGTCTATCCTGATATTTCTTTTCCTGTAAACCAGTCACCATTTTAGTAGCCCTTCTCTGAATTCTCTCTAGAGTTTCTATATCCTTCTGGAGATGGGGTCTCTGGTACTTTACACAATACTCTAGAGTATCAATATCCTTCTGGAGATGGAGTCTCCAGTACTGTACACAATACTCTATAGTATCTATATCCTTCTGGAGATGGGGTCTCCAGTACTGTACACAATACTCTAGAGTATCTATATCCTTCTGGAGATGGGGTCTCCTGTACTGTGCACAATACTCTATAGTATCTATATCCTTCTGGAGATGGGGTCTCCTGTACTGTACACAATACTCTAGAGTATCTATATCCTTCTGGAGATGGGGTCTCCAGTACTGTGCACAATACTCTAGAGTATCTATATCCTTCTGGAGATGGGGTCTCCTGTACTGCACACAATACTCTAGAGTATCTATATCCTTCTGGAGATGGGGTCTCCGGTACTGCACACAATACTCTAGAGTATCTATATCCTTCTGGAGATAGGGTCTCCTGTACTGCACACAATACTCTAGAGTATCTATATCCTTCTGGAGATGGGGTCTCCGGTACTGCACACAATACTCTAGAGTATTTATATCCTACTGGAGATGGGGTCTCCTGTACTCTACACAATGCTCTATAGTATCTATATCCTTCTGGAGATGGGGTCTCTGGTACTGCACACAATACTCTAGAGTATCTATATCCTTCTGGAGATGGGGTCTCCTGTACTGCACACAATACTCTAGAGTATCTATATCCTTCTGGAGATGGGGTCTCCGGTACTGCACACAATACTCTAGAGTATTTATATCCTACTGGAGATGGGGTCTCCTGTACTCTACACAATGCTCTATAGTATCTATATCCTTCTGGAGATGGGGTCTCCGGTACTGTACACAATACTCTAGTGTATCTATATCCTTCTGGAGATGGGGTCTCCTGTACTGTACACAATACTCTAGTGTATCTATATCCTTCTGGAGATGGGGTCTCCGGTACTGTACACAATACTCTAGTGTATCTATATCCTTCTGGAGATGGGGTCTCCAGTACTGCACACAATACTCTAGAGTATCTATATCCTTCTGGAGATGGGGTCTCCAGTACTGTACACAATACTCTAGAGTATCTATATCCTTCTGGAGATGGGGTCTCCAGCACTGTACACAATACTCTAGAGTATCTATATCCTTCTGGAGATGTGGTCTCCAGCACTGCACACAATACTCTAGAGTATCTATATCCTTCTGGAGATGGGGTCTCTAGTACTATACACAATACTCTAGGTCTCCAGTACTGTACACAATACTCTGTAGTATCTATATCCTTCTAGAGATGGAGTCTCCAGTACTGTACACAATACTCTAGGGGAGGTCTAACTAGAGATCTGTAGAGTGACATGACCACTTCCCTTTTTCTGCTACTAATGCCCCTAGCTATACAACCCAGCACCCTGCTTGCATTCCCCGCTGCTTTATTACATTGCCTGCCTACCTTTAAATCATCAGAAATTATTATTCCCAAATCCTTTTCCTCCGTTTTCTCTGAAAGCACAGTACCCTTCATACTATATTCTGCCTTTGGATTTTTATGTCCCAAGTGCATTATTTTACATTTATCAACATTAAACTGCAGCTCTCATACTCTTGTCCATTCTTCTAATTTACCAAATAATTTGTAATTTGGCTTATTCCCCCAGTTAGTGTGGCACACTGCGCTAGTGTCTCAGGCCACGCTGGTAAATCGCAGTGTTTTACAGACACATATGTAAAGGTGACAATTCCTATTTAGGGTTGCCACCTTTTCTTAAAAAAAATACCGGCCAAGGCATTCCCTCCATAGACTTAACATTGGAAGGAAGCCAATTTTTTACCGGCCTGCCGGTAAAATACCGGCTGGGTGGCAACCCTATTCCTATTTAATCATCACATTATGAGAGGTGAGTCAGTCAGCAGTTTAGTACTTGTGATAATTCCATCTGTGCTTATGATAAAGACTTGTGTTTGTGTGAGGGGATCCTGAATGTCTCGTCTCTGGTTTTCCGGAGGAGGTTGATAACACGAATTATGGAATATCTTTTGACCCTGCCCCCCCACCCCATGAATGCTAGAGAAATCTCTATAGCATTGAAAACCAATGTGTTGTAGACCTCACTCGCAGCTAGTGAATTAAGATATAGTTAACCCCTTGAGAACCAGAGGAGAATGTCATGATTTGCAAAGCCTGCTATTTAAAGGAGCAGTAAACTTTTTTTTTATGAAAACACATATTTTACAGAGCATTTCCTGCTGAATAAAACAAGGTCACTCCTATCGCTGTCAGATGTTTTATTGAAAATGTATAGCAGTTTAAATAATCAGGAAGTGAATTTACTGTGATTACTTCCTGATAGTTCTAACTGACAGGAAGTGAATTTATTGTGTTTACTTCCTGATCGTTCTGACAGGAAGTGAATTTACTGTGATTACTTCCTGATCGTTCTGACAGGAAGTGAACTTACTGTGTTTACTTCCTGATAGTTATAACTGACAGGAAGTGAATTTACTGTGTTTACTTCCTGATAGTTCTAACTGACAGGAAGTGACAGGCAGTTTCTATCACATTCTATGGAGAAAGTATGTCACTGACTTTCCTCTTCATTAGAATCTAACAGGAAATCTAATTAGAATTTGACCACTAGAGGGCACTGCTAATGTAAAAAAAACATGGGTTTAAACTGTCATAACTCTGGAAATATAAATCTCTCAGCAGTGGGAGTACCCTTATTTTACTCAATAGGAAAATCCCTACAATATATATTTTTTCATAAAAAAAGTTTACTGCTCCTTTAAGGGTGATTCTGTTGCTTGAGTAGTATTTCGATCGCTGTTGTCAGTGACGAGAATTCAAAGTGACCAGTCGCAGCAGTCCCCCCTTGAAAGTACCACACCTCCCAATTCTTTCAAGTTTGAGCTGTAACAACGTTTAATTGAAGCAACACTCCGCAGTGTAAGTACCACTATCTTACTCGGTAGGACAAGCCTTATGACATATACGTTCCCAATAATTTTGGGTTAGACGGGTACTTCCTTGTTCATTATATAAGTTCAAGTACAGACGTAAAACAAGACAAAAAAATACTATCCGGCACAAACAATACTTTCTTTCAACGTTTTCATATGGAATCCATTTTCCGCATGCTATTTTATTTAGTTATCCCAAGACACAATGCAGTCCTACATCTTCCACAGACAACTTACATCTCATTTCTTGGCTTCGGCCCCAGAATCCCTCATCTTTCTATCAATTCTCCCTTCAGCCCCAGATCCCCGTCATAAATTTCCATCAAGGTGTATCAATCTACATCAAATTCCTATTACTCTTCCCCCTTCTGCTTCCTCTTGTCTGCTTCGAGAAATATGAATTTATCTCCTTTAAGGGATGTTATTCCTCCAACCCTCCGCTTTTTAATCCCTTAAGTACAGCGGGGACATGAACGACTCATGCTGTTGAATTTTAACTGTTTCTAGAGACACGAGTCTGCAATGCGGTGGCTAGGTGGACGACTTAAAGTGATAGTAATGTTTCACAATAAAAGCAGCTCCAATTAATCTTCATAGTATTTGGGCCATGAAGAGTGTTATTTCAGTACTGTCAGAGTTGTAGTACAAGAGTAATTGAATGATAAAGTATCCCCCTCCTGCTCCTTTTACCTAGTGTAAGCCACCTCCCCTCAGATGTGGAATCTGGTCTATTGACCGGACAGGTCACAGCAAGGGACAATCTTCTTACTCTGATCATAAGGAAAAACTGCCCCCCTTGACAGGTTTTTCCTTATGATCACTGAAGATTGTTCCTCTCTGTGATCCATCCGGACAGTTTTGCTGCTCTGAGGTGAGCAGTGTTACATCAATAAAAGGGGTGGGAGGGGGATACTTTATCATTCAATTACTCTTGTACTACATCTCTGACAGTACTGAAATAACACTCTCTATGGCCCAAATACCATGAAGATTAATTGAAGCTGAAGTTTTTGTGAAACATTACTATCCCTTTAAAGAGTTAAGTAGGCTCGTGCCCTAAGGACTGATTGAATATGTTATCTCTTGAGTAAAAGAACAAGGGTGATATCCGTACTGATTGATCTTTATGGTGCAGAGAAAAGCTTTTCTACATTGTATCACTATTTCTATTGTTGTCTGCACCGTTGCAGAATTGATTCATTGCGGTCACGAGGATTTTATGCCCAGATTATGGCACATTGGGTTTTATGATAAGGGGGTGTTAGTGTTCTTATAAACTGGGCTTTTAATGAATTTTGGAGACCTGTATAGAATTCACGTGCTTAAAATTCATGTTTAAAACTATGGCAATATGTACTGACCCGTAACATGCTGTTAGTTCACCAAAAATTTTCTCCAGTTCGACTTAGTACATTAGCCTCAGAAAAAGGTTCATTGCCCAGCAGGTTTATGGAAATCCATCTTGCGAGTACTGCTGATAAGGTGCAATTTCTCGTGTCTGATGCATCTTCCCTTCCCAGCGCGTGTTATCTCACTGATAGAAAGCGTTCAATACGAGAGATGGTGAAGTGAAGTCCAGGAACAAGGTTGTTATCACATTAAGAAAGGAAAGTGATCCTTTATGTCTTGCGGTATATTTCACCTCTCTCCCTGTGTGATAAAGACATGTTCTCACACCTCTGGGCTGCGCTAAAAAAAATAATTGGCTTCTTGTTCAGTTATGTCAAGCTGTTTGTCAAAACAATATTTGACTGAGGAATATGGGATCCATTTTCTGACTACACACACACACACACACACACATTTTTTTTTTTGATGTATGCAACAGGTGTGTGTGGCGCAAAACCCCCTCTGGCACTCAAAGGGTTAAACACATCTCAGCATTTATTTTTTTTCTTGCAGTCACGGTACAGAGTGAGAGACTAAAATTAATGGAAACATTGTAATTGACTGTATAATCCCAACTTGTGTTTTCCTATTTTATTGGAATGTTAAAAACACACATATATATACACACACACCTATATACACATACACAAACATAATATATATCTATATATATAAAAGAAGACTTTGTGCCTGCCAAAACACACCCAGGGGAGGCATAAAGCAGGAGTTACTACTCCTATTGGGTGATTCAATCATGCAGGGAGTTGGCCCGCCCCCACTATGCAGCCCGCCCACCACTATCAAAGTCAGAAAAAAACAATATGGCCGCCACTTGCTCCTACACCACAGACAAACACACATGCCCCACTCACACATGCCCCACTCACACACACACAGACCACCACACACACATGCCCCACTCACATACACAGACCACCACACACACATGCCCCACTCACACAGCACCACACACACACACATGCCCCACTTACACAGCACCAAACAGACATGCCCCCACTCACACACACAGCACCACATACACACACAAAGCCAGAAATACATATGGCTGACACACACACACACAGTCACTCACCCTGACTCCCAGAGGCCTCAGCAGGACCTGTACTGCAGCACCAGAGGAACAAAATTGCACTCAAAGGGTTAAGGTAGGTCCTCATTGCTCAATTATTTCTTCACTGTCATCATTTGCCATGCAAGACACAGGACAGACAGCCATCAGATTCACACTTAACCCACTGACTGCCACAGGGTTGTGTATCAAGTTTTACCCCTCAGGGAGTGTGTTCAAACCCCTCACACTGTAAACTTGCATTTCTCTCCCACTTCTCCTCCTTCCCCAGCCTATTACTAACACTTTTCCATATTTATGTTAAGCCCCGCCCCCACTCGCGATTAAGCCCCGCCCCCTTTTAACCCAGATTGCTCTCTCCACATCAGCACCACATGAGGGACTCCACAAGTAAAAGTTCACAGGTATAACACACACATGCCCCACTCACACAGCACCACACACCCATACACACACACACACACACAAAGCCAGAAAGAAAGATGGCTGACACACAGTCATTCACCTTGACTCCCAGTGGCCTCAGCAGGACCTGTAGTAAAGCCACTGAACGGTGCTGCATCACCAGGGGAACAAAATGGCACTCAAAGGGTTAAGGTAGGCCCTCATTGCTGAATTACTTCTTCACTGTCACCATTTGCCATGCAAGACTCAGGACAGACAGCCATCAGATTCACACTTAACCCACTGACTGCCACAGGGATCTGTATCAAGTTTTACCCCTCATGGAGTGTGTTAAAACCCCTCACACTGTAAACTTGCATTCCCCTCCCACTTCTCCTCCTTCCCCAGCCTATTACTAACACTTTTTCACATTTATGTTAAGCCCCGCCCCCTACTCGCGATTAAGCCCCACCCACTTTTAACCCAGATTGCCCCATTTGTCTCTCCACATCAGCACCACATCAGTCCCCTCTAGGGACTTCACAAGTCAGTGTTCCCAGGTATGAACACACTTCCCACTGCTATTTAACTCTGACATGCCTCTCTATACATTAACCCTTTGCGTGCCACAGGGGTACACAACTCATGAGCACATGTGTTTCTGCTCATATATGTTGCGTGTCTGTGTGTGTACATCTCTGTTACATATGTGTGTCCATGTGTGCATCTCCAGTGTGTCTGTGTGTACATGTGTTTTGCATGTCTCTGCCGCTCACTGTGTATGTGCATACCTCCCAACATTTCACAGGGCCAAAGAGGGACACGTTAGTTTTAGGTGATATTATTGGGGGTGTGGCTGGTGGGCGGGGCATTAGTAAGAATTTTTAGGTTATTTCATGACCTATTACTGGCTATTTATGTAACTGAATAAATGATTTAGTTCAAGACCAAAGTATTTTATTTGCACAGACTAATGTATAAACACATATACTGAAGTTTATTGCTTTATTGCTGTAGAGCAAAGTAATACACACCACACAGTCAGGGCTGGTGCAAGGATTTTTGCCACCCTAGGCAAAACCTAATTGTGCCGCCCATTTCGCTCCACCCCTTGTGTCCCACCCCTTTATACCCTGCCTACTTATACCCAACCTCTTTTCATGATTGTCCTCTCTCTGCCCCCTGAGCCACTCTGCCCCTGTTCTGGAGATGCCTGTAAGAGATGCCCCCCACCAGCTCCAACTTGCCCCTTATCAGCTTCACTTTGGCCCACCAGTTCCACTTTGCCCCTATCAACTCCAACTTGCCCCCATCAGCTCCAACGTGCCACCACCAGCTCCATTTTGCCCCCTCAGCTCCACTTTGCCCCCTCAGCTCCAACTTACCCCCATCAGCTCCACTTTGCCCCCCATCCGCTCCAACTTGCCCCCACCAGCTCCACTATGCCCTCTCAGCTCCAACTTTCCACTATCAGCTCCACTATGCCCCCAGCAGCCCCACCAGCTCCACTTGCCCCCCCTCAGCTCCACTTGCCCCCCCTCAGCTCCACTTTGACCCTCATCAGCTCCACTTTGACCCTCATCAGCTCCACTTTGACCCTCATCAGCTCCACTTCGACCCTCATCAGCTCCAACTTGCCCCTATCATCTCCAACTTGCCCCCACCAGCTCCACTATGCCCCCTCAGCTCCAGCTTTCCCCTAACAGCTCCAACTTGCCCCCATCATCTCCACTTTGCCCCACATCTGCTCCAACTTGCCCCCTCAGCTCCACTATGCCCCCTCAGCTCCAACTTGCCCCCCATCACATACCTGTATCTCCCGCGCAGTCTTCTCTTCAGTAATGGAGAGCGCGGCGGGAGATCATGACTCCCAGCGCGCTCTGCATTACTAAAGATCCGACCAGATGAGGGAGCGCAGTAGCGACACAGACCTGACTGTGTTGTGGTTCCCTGGCGTGGTGTGTGCGGGCGCACCTCTTCTCCGCTGCATGCCCGCGCCCCCAGTACGTGTGCGCCCTAGGCCGGCGCCTACCTCGCCTATAGGTGGAACCGGCCCTGCACACAGTCTGACCTCCTAAAAAGAGGGACAACAGGGTGGGAAAGAGGGACAGAGGGATTTGGCCCTCAAAGAGGGACACTTGGGATGTATGGTATGTGTCTGCCTGTATGCTGCATATGTCTGTGTTTATCAGTGTGTCTGCATTTCAAACACGTGCGCCCAATGGTCATAACATGACGGGCAACGCCGTCCCATGTTGCTAGTATATATATATATATATATATATGCACCCACACACACATACCTATATATACACATACACACACACACATATATATAATATACACACATACACATGGGGACACACACACATACATATTTATTCACACAAACGCATACATATATATACACACACACACACACACATATATATATATCCACACACATACAAACATGCACACATATACAAACACATACATATATATATATATATATATATACTAGCAACATGGGACGGCGTTGCCCGTCATGTTATGACCATTGGGCGCACGTGTTTGAAATGCAGACACACTGATAAACACAGACATATGCAGCATACAGGCAGACACATACCATACATCCCAAGTGTCCCTCTTTGAGGGCCAAATCCCTCTGTCCCTCTTTCCCACCCTGTTGTCCCTCTTTTTAGGAGGTCAGACTGTGTGCAGGGCCGGTTCCACCTATAGGCGAGGTAGGCGCCGGCCTAGGGCGCACACGTACTGGGGGCGCGGGCATGCAGCGGAGAAGAGGTGCGCCCGCACACACCACGCCAGGGAACCACAACACAGTCAGGTCTGTGTCGCTACTGCGCTCCCTCATCTGGTCGGATCTTTAGTAATGCAGAGCGCGCTGGGAGTCATGATCTCCCGCCGCGCTCTCCATTACTGAAGAGAAGACTGCGCGGGAGATACAGGTATGTGATGGGGGGCAAGTTGGAGCTGAGGGGGCATAGTGGAGATGAGGGGGCAAGTTGGAGCAGATGTGGGGCAAAGTGGAGATGATGGGGGCAAGTTGGAGCTGTTAGGGGAAAGCTGGAGCTGAGGGGGCATAGTGGAGCTGGTGGGGGCAAGTTGGAGATGATAGGGGCAAGTTGGAGCTGATGAGGGTCGAAGTGGAGCTGATGAGGGTCAAAGTGGAGCTGATGAGGGTCAAAGTGGAGCTGATGAGGGTCAAAGTGGAGCTGAGGGGGGGCAAGTGGAGCTGAGGGGGGGCAAGTGGAGCTGGTGGGGCTGCTGGGGGCATAGTGGAGCTGATAGTGGAAAGTTGGAGCTGAGAGGGCATAGTGGAGCTGGTGGGGGCAAGTTGGAGCGGATGGGGGGCAAAGTGGAGCTGATGGGGGTAAGTTGGAGCTGAGGGGGCAAAGTGGAGCTGAGGGGGCAAAATGGAGCTGGTGGTGGCACGTTGGAGCTGATGGGGGCAAGTTGGAGTTGATAGGGGCAAAGTGGAACTGGTGGGCCAAAGTGAAGCTGATAAGGGGCAAGTTGGAGCTGGTGGGGGGCATCTCTTACAGGCATCTCCAGAACAGGGGCAGAGTGGCTCAGGGGGCAGAGAGAGGACAATCATGAAAAGAGGTTGGGTATAAGTAGGCAGGGTATAAAGGGGTGGGACACAAGGGGTGGAGCGAAATGGGCGGCACAATTAGGTTTTGCCTAGGGTGGCAAAAATCCTTGCACCAGCCCTGACTGTGTGGTGTGTATTACTTTGCTCTACAGCAATAAAGCAATAAACTTCAGTATATGTGTTTATACATTAGTCTGTGCAAATAAAATACTTTGGTCTTGAACTAAATCATTTATTCAGTTACATAAATAGCCAGTAATAGGTCATGAAATAACCTAAAAATTCTTACTAATGCCCCGCCCACCAGCCACACCCCCAATAATATCACCTAAAACTAACGTGTCCCTCTTTGGCCCTGTGAAATGTTGGGAGGTATGCACATACACAGTGAGCGGCAGAGACATGCAAAACACATGTACACACAGACACACTGGAGATGCACACATGGACACACATATGTAACAGAGATGTACACACACAGACACGCAACATATATGAGCAGAAACACATGTGCTCATGAGTTGTGTACCCCTGTGGCACGCAAAGGGTTAATGTATAGAGAGGCATGTCAGAGTTAAATAGCAGTGGGAAGTGTGTTCATACCTGGGAACACTGACTTGTGAAGTCCCTAGAGGGGACTGATGTGGTGCTGATGTGGAGAGACAAATGGGGCAATCTGGGTTAAAAGTGGGTGGGGCTTAATTGCGAGTAGGGGGCGGGGCTTAACATAAATGTGAAAAAGTGTTAGTAATAGGCTGGGGAAGGAGGAGAAGTGGGAGGGGAATGCAAGTTTACAGTGTGAGGGGTTTTAACACACTCCATGAGGGGTAAAACTTGATACAGATCCCTGTGGCAGTCAGTGGGTTAAGTGTGAATCTGATGGCTGTCTGTCCTGAGTCTTGCATGGCAAATGGTGACAGTGAAGAAGTAATTCAGCAATGAGGGCCTACCTTAACCCTTTGAGTGCCATTTTGTTCCCCTGGTGATGCAGCACCGTTCAGTGGCTTTACTACAGGTCCTGCTGAGGCCACTGGGAGTCAAGGTGAATGACTGTGTGTCAGCCATCTTTCTTTCTGGCTTTGTGTGTGTGTGTGTGTGTGTATGGGTGTGTGGTGCTGTGTGAGTGGGGCATGTGTGTGTTATACCTGTGAACTTTTACTTGTGGAGTCCCTCATGTGGTGCTGATGTGGAGAGAGCAATCTGGGTTAAAAGGGGGCGGGGCTTAATCGCGAGTGGGGGCGGGGCTTAACATAAATATGGAAAAGTGTTAGTAATAGGCTGGGGAAGGAGGAGAAGTGGGAGAGAAATGCAAGTTTACAGTGTGAGGGGTTTGAACACACTCCCTGAGGGGTAAAACTTGATACACAACCCTGTGGCAGTCAGTGGGTTAAGTGTGAATCTGATGGCTGTCTGTCCTGTGTCTTGCATGGCAAATGATGACAGTGAAGAAATAATTGAGCAATGAGGACCTACCTTAACCCTTTGAGTGCAATTTTGTTCCTCTGGTGCTGCAGTACAGGTCCTGCTGAGGCCTCTGGGAGTCAGGGTGAGTGACTGTGTGTGTGTGTGTCAGCCATATGTATTTCTGGCTTTGTGTGTGTATGTGGTGCTGTGTGTGTGAGTGGGGGCATGTCTGTTTGGTGCTGTGTAAGTGGGGCATGTGTGTGTGTGTGGTGCTGTGTGAGTGGGGCATGTGTGTGTGTTTGTGTGGTGCTGTGTGAGTGGGGCATGTGTGTGTGGTGGTCTGTGTGTGTGAGTGGGGCATATGTGTGTGGTGGTCTGTGTATGTGAGTGGGGCATGTGTGTGTGGTGGTCTGTGTGTGTGTGAGTGGGGCATGTGTGAGTGGGGCATGTGTGTTTGTCTGTGGTGTAGGAGCAAGTGGCGGCCATATTGTTTTTTTCTGACTTTGATAGTGGTGGGCGGGCTGCATAGTGGGGGCGGGCCAACTCCCTGCATGATTGAATCACCCAATAGGAGTAGTAACTCCTGCTTTATGCCTCCCCTGGGTGTGTTTTGGCAGGCACAAAGTCTTCTTTTATATATATAGATATATATATATTTACACACACACACATATACACACAAACACACATATATACACACATACACATGGACACACATACATATTTATACACACAAACGCATATATATATATATATATATATATATATACACACACACACATACATATGTATATATCCACACACATACAAACATGCACACATATACAAACACATATATATATATATATATATTTATATATACACACACATACACGCTAACACACATATAAACACATATATACACACACATACACACATATACACACACACACATATACACACACACACACGTGTTTTCAATTGATTCCTTGTATGTTAACCCCTTAAGGACCCTGGACATGCCAGGACCGTCACTCCGGTTTCCGGCACTTAAGGACTGGCATCCTCGCCCGTCCTTGCTGCATGCTGCTCAGGGACCCCTGAATCCCATTGCGAAAAAATGACCACTGCGGCAGCTGGCCGTTAAGGGGTTAAAGACATTTTGCAAGTGCAGAGAGATTTTTCATTGAAAAGCGGTCACATTAAACCTATATTAATTTATTATTATTATTAGCAGCAGCGCCAACTCATGTCTAAAAGGTATTTATTTCTGTAATGCACTGTATGGAAGAGTTTGAGTCATAGACTAGGGATCTCCATAGCAAGTAATTGTGACAGCACCACCTGGTGACCATAACATAAAACTGCAGTTTACTGGGGGGAAAATGTCTGAGCTGGAATAAGTTTTGAATGATTAGTCTCCCAGCAGTAATAGTATGATTGTTTTATACAGCAGGAAAAGGTTGAATATTGCTCCTGTTTCCTTTTATGGCCCCTATAAGGAAATAACACATTGTTGTCCAGGACTCCCTCTTAATGTAGAATTCCGTGTACATCTTTGTGTTCCAAATGTAATTAACCTGAGTTTATTTACCAAAGCGTTATCTTCACACACTTGTGAGCAATAGAAAAGTCTGCGTCAAGCACTTGTAGTCCATTTAATTTACATATAATTAAGACCTTCTCCCAGTAATATCCAACCTGCACCAATCCAGGCAAACGACTGATAAGAAGAGTATTTGATGGGGTCAACAACTTGTTCTGTTTGAGAAAAGGTGCACAATATGCAATGTTCATTTTATATATCGTTCCTTGGGCTGCAGCTGCATAGTTAAACCCCTTAAAGGGATAGTATTGTTTCATAATAAAAGCAGCTCTAATTAATCATCATAGTATATGGACTTTGGAGAGTGTTATTTCAATTGTGTCAGAGTTGTAGTTCAAGAGTAATTCAATGACAAAGTATCCCCCTCCCGCCCCTTTTACTGATGTAACACTGCTCAGCCAGAGCAAAAGGGAGGTGCCCAGGTAGACTGCAGAGAGGGACAATCTTCAATTAAGATAAGGGAAAACCTGAAAAACTTGTCAAGGGGGGCAGGGCTTTCATTGTTCTCATAGGAAGAAGATTGTCCCCTGCTGTTATCTGTCTGGTCTATGGACTGCATTCCACATCTGAGAAGAGATGACTTACACTAGGTAAAAGGGGCGGGAGGGGAAACTATGCTTGTGAATATCTCTCAAACCATAAAGGTTTGAGAGATAAGACTTATATCATTCTTCATGTTTTTTTAATGCCTACAAAATAATATAAAGATAAAACGAAGTATTACTATCCCTTTAAGGATTGGCCACACTTGCACGCGACAGGCACATAAGGACCACAGAGAATTTTTTTTATATTTTTAGGATCAGATTCACGGCTCCCCGAATGGCGTGCATGTATGTCATAGGTCCTTTAGGCATGTTGCCCCCATGACATACATACATGTACTTCCTTGGATCTTAAGGGGTTAAGAACAGAGGTGTGTTCAATACACTGTGTGAAGATAGCAATACCAGCAGAAGATTCCTCATAAACTGGAATGGTCCCCAGAAATGTTACACTCCAACATGTTTGTTCTGCAATAACATTGAAATGAAGTATTTTCAAGTAGTGAGAGTACAGACTCATTACTCAACAGATTATATATATACACACACACACACACACACTCACACATGCGCACTCACACACATATATATATATATATATATATATATAAAAACACACATGCACATGCACACACATATTTTATATACCTTCATACACATGCACACACACACACACAGATATATATATATACACACACACACACACATGCATATATATATATATATATATATATATATATACACACACACATACACACGCATATATGCACACATACACGCATGCACACACACACAAAGTATATACAATACACACATACTCACACATCCACACAGTTTATACACACAGTATATACACAAACACACATACACCTGCTCTCACACACACACACACATACACATGCAAACACACAGTATATACACATAAACAGTATACACACACACACAGTATACATACACACACACACACAGTATACATACACACACAGTATATGTACACACAACATATAATTTCAGAAAAGAGAATGACTTAATAAGAACCAGAACGATCCTGGTACAACTGAACAGTCCTGGTACAACAGAACAGTCCTGGTACAACAGAACGATCCTGGTACAACAGAACGATCCTGGTACAACAGAACAATCCTGGTACAACAGAACGATCCTGGTACAACTGAACAGTCCTGGTACAACAGAACAGTCCTGGTACAACAGAACAATCCTGGTACAACAGAACATTCCTGGTACAACACAACATTCCTGGTACAACAAAACAATCCTGGTACAACAGAACATTCCTGGTACAACAGAATGATCCTGGTACAACAGAACATTCCTGGTACAACAGAACAATCCTTGTACAACAGAACATTCCTGGTACAACAGAACAATCCTTGTACAACAGAACGATCCTGGTACAACAGAACGATCCTGGTACAACAGAACAGTCCTAGTACAACAGAACAATCCTTGTACAACAGAACGATCCTGGTACAACAGAACGATCCTGGTACAACAGAACGATCCTGGTACAACAGAGCAATCCTGGTACAACAGAACGATCCTGGTACAACCGAGCAATCCTTGTACAACAGAGCAATCCTGGTACAACAGAACGATCCTGGTACAACCGAACAATCTTTGTACAACAGAACAATCCTGGTACAACAGAACGATCCTGGTACAACACAACATTCCTGGTACAACAGAACAATCATGGTACAACAGAACAGTCCTGGTACAACCGAACAATCCTGGTACAACAGAACGATCCTGGTACAACCGAACAATCCTTGTACAACAGAACAATCCTGGTACAACAGAACGATCCTGGTACAACAGAACGATCCTGGTACAACACAACATTCCTGGTACAACAAAACAATCCTGGTACAACAGAACATTCCTGGTACAACAGACAAACATATAATTTCAGAAAAGAGAATGACTTAATAAGAACCAGAACGATCCTGGTACAACTGAACAGTCCTGGTACAACAGAACAGTCCTGGTACAACAGAACAATCCTGGTACAACAGAACATTCCTGGTACAACAGAACAATCCTGGTACAACAGAACAGTCCTGGTACAACAGAACAATCCAGGTACAACAGAACAATCCTTGTACAACAGAACGATCCTGGTACAACAGAACGATCCTGGTACAACAGAACGATCCTGGTACAACCGAACAATCTTTGTACAACAGAACAATCCTGGTACAACAGAACGATCCTGGTACAACAGAACGATCCTGGTACAACCGAACAATCTTTGTACAACAGAACAATCCTGGTACAACAGAACGATCCTGGTACAACAGAACGATCCTGGTACAACACAACATTCCTGGTACAACAGAACAATCATGGTACAACAGAACAGTCCTGGTACAACCGAACAATCCTGGTACAACAGAACGATCCTGGTACAACCGAACAATCCTTGTACAACAGAACAATCCTGGTACAACAGAACGATCCTGGTACAACAGAACGATCCTGGTACAACCGAACAATCCTTGTACAACAGAACAATCCTGGTACAACAGAACGATCCTGGTACAACACAACATTCCTGGTACAACAGAACGATCCTGGTACAACAGAACGATCCTGGTACAACAGAAGAATCCTGGTACAACAGAACAGTCCTGGTACAACAGAACGATCCTGGTACAACAGAACGATCCTGGTACAACAGAACAGTCTGGTACAACAGAACGATCCTGGTACAACAGAACGATCCTGGTACAACAGAACAGCCCCAGTCAACACATAAGCAAAATAATAATTCTCACTGATCAAACTGTGTGTCTGAACCTCTTGAACATTAGAGGCATGCCCAGCGCATTGCAAAGCATTGTATTAGCGGTGCCTGTAACATCAGGGGTATAGAATACATTGAATATTTCTGTCAGTCCCTATGGTATAGTCGGTTCATTCCATGATTGCTGCGGTTCCGTCTCTCTATTCGATGTGGTTCCCAAAACAAAGCTGTACATTTCTGTCTCCCAGTCAAAGGAAGGGGTTAATTCTCATCAGGGACTATCAAGATTCGCAATATCTTACTCGAGTCGCTTAGATTCCAGTTGAGCATTAATTCTCTGGACCATGTCAGATAATTGTTTATGAAAAGATTTATGTCTGTAATAATATTCTTCGAAAAGCTTTTGATGTATGTGGTGTTAATGGATTGGAATGATGACTTGGTTAATAACAACCATGAGTATTTGTCAAGCGGGACACGCGGGGGCATTAGTATTCAGCTGCATAAAGCGTTATCATTGCGCCTTTCTAGGCAGGTCTGGGTGACAGGCCCTCCTTGTGATGATAGCCTATGAATAAACTCTGACTGGTACCCACACATAATGAACTGCCAGCGTGGATGTAACAGTATGAACTTGATATCTTAATGGTCTTAGATAGGGGGAGAGTAATGAAGGGACCAAATGAATACACCCATCAGAGAATGTCACCACAGTCCTATACCAGTAGCAATTCTATAGACATAAATAACTAAAAAACACAAGGGACTGAAATGCTGCCTTTAACCCTTTGAGTGCACAAAGGGTACGCAAAGGGTTAACGGACAACAAACATTTTCTAACAATAATCCCCCCACCGTTTATCTTACTATGCACAGAAAATGCTAATTGCCCCTCAGGATATCGCCCTTGTTCTTTTATTCAAAAGATAACATATTCAATCAGTCCTTAGGGCACGAGCCTACTTACCTCTTTAAAGGACAGTAATGTTTCAGAAAAACAGCAGCTCCAATTAATCTTCATAGTATTTGGGCCATGGAGAGTGTTATTTCAATACTGTCAGAGTTGTAGTACAAGAGTAATTGAATGATAAAGTATCCCCTCCCGCCCCTTTTAACTAGTGTAACACTGCTCACCTCAGATGTGGAATCTGGTCTCTTGACCAGACAGGTCACAGCAAGGGACAATCTTCTTACTGTGATCATAAGGAAAACCCTGCCCCCTTGACAGGTTTGTCCTTATGATCTCTGAAGATTGTCCCTCTCTGTGATCCATCCGGACAGTCTTGCTGCTCTGAGGTGAGCAGTGTTACATCAGTAAAAGGGGCGGGAGGAGCCATCTCTTCTCAGATGTGGAATGCAGTCCATAGACCAGACAGATAACAGAAGGGGACAATCTTCTTCCTATGAGAACAATGAAATCCCTGCCCCCCTTGACAAGTTTTTCAGGTTTTTCCCTTATCTTAATTGAAGATTGTCCTCTCTGCAGTCTACCTGGGCACCTCCCTTCTGATCTGGCTGAGCAGTGTTACATCAGTAAAAGGGGCGGGAGGGGGATACTTTAACAAAGGCTAATACTGTAGTTATTAAAAATAGAAGTACCTCCCGTCTCTTAAACCTTTATAGTTTGAGAGATGGAAGCATCTAAAGTTCCCCCCTCCCGCCCCTTTCAGAATGCCAGCGCTCTATTGACTGGCCGGAGGTTCTTCAGCAGAGCCGAGATAGCGCTATGTAGATGAAATACTTCACTAGAATGGTCTACAAAGTGTGCCTGGACTGTCCTTCTGTGATGGCGCTAGAGAGCTAAATTGTGATGTTCCTGAGCGGTAACCGGTAGTAGAATGAGATATATCTGATTCTGTTCATTCACATACTTTGTCTTCAACAAATAAAAATTCCCTAAATTCACACTGACTTAAATGGAGATTTTTAACTCCAAAGCATAGGATTGTTTTAGTTGTCCCCATGACGCAGCTGGTTCGCCCCAAACGACTCCAGTTCATCTGAATATATCCATCATTTTGTCATTGCTGATCAAACAAACTGTCTGGTCTCTGTGCCTCCGTCTAAGGGGAATATTGGTTACATTAAAGGGATAGTAATGTTTCATAATAAAAGCAGATCTAATGAATCATCATAGTATTTGGACTTTGGAGAGTGTTATTTCAATTCTGTCAGAGTTGTAGTACAAGAGTAATTCAATGATAAGTATCCCCCTCCCGCCCCTTTTACTGATGTAACACTGCTCAGCCAGATCAGAAGGGAGGTGCCCAGGTAGACTGCAGAGAGGGACAATCTTCAATTAAGATAAGGGAAAAACCTGAAAAACTTGTCAAGGGGGGCAGGGCTTTCATTGTTCTCATAGGAAGAAGATTGTCCCCTGCTGTTATCTGTCTGGTCTATGGACTGGATTCCACATCTGAGAAGAGATGGCTTACACTAGTAAAAGGGGCGGGAGGGGAAACTTTGCTTGTGAATATCTCTCAAACCATAAAGGTTTGAGAGATAAGACGTATATCATTCTTCAGTCTTTTAATGCCTACAAAATAAAATAAAGTTAAAACGAAGTATTACTATCCCTTTAAAGCAGAACAATCATCTTCATAATATTGCCCCCCAATACATCAGTAATATAGAGATAGGCAAAGGCATACTTGTATTATGTTGAATAAGACCGCGTTACTGAAGTCATCCAGCTTCTTCTGCAGGCGTCTAGGGCACAGAGCTTACAAGAGAAGCTCTGTGCGCCTGCATAGACAGCAACTTCCATTACTTTAACCCTTTGACTGCCAGAGTGGTACGGAATGCATTGCAAAACAATGCATTCTGTACCATTCTGGCACTCAAAGGGTTAAGGTAACCAACGGACATCACCACCAATCCGGGCAGTGCTCGGGACAGACAGCGCAGACATCTTAGAGGGAAGTTAACTCTGTCTGCAACAACGCTGACTTATCCTATATGATAAAACGCTAGCTGTGTCTGTCAGAAGCCGTCATGCTCAGTAGAGACTGTGCGCGTTTGGCCAAGACTGAATCGTGTGGAGCAGTGAGGTATCGGCCTTTAACCCTTTGAGGGCCAGAGGGGTACGCAACGCATTGCTTTGGCACTCAAAGAGTTAACATTACCCGGACCTTGGCCCGCGTACACGGGATTTTAAACTGGTTCAGCATAATAGAAGTATGGTTTTACCTATCCCTATATTAGTAATTTATTGGGGGGCAATATTATGAAGATGATAGTTCGGCTTTAACCCCTTAAGGACCAGGGTCTGTACGACATATTGTGAGGCAACGCGTTGCACGCACCCTGGTTTTTAAGGGGTTAAACACACCGTCTGATACAGTTAGATTAAATAACTGCTCCGATCCCTCGAGATTAAATGGCGGTTTAGCCAAAGTCCAAGGATTAGAAATATTATACTAATTAACTTACACGTATAATCCTCTGCGTTTCAAGAAATAAGACTGATTTTAAAGCAAACTAACTGCACTGTAGGTAAAATATAATCATTCCAAAATTTCGATTTGATTAAAATGTGGCTCTTAGCCCCCATGAATGCTAGAGAGGTCTCCAATGCACTCTCCAGCATTCAATGGAGTTAAACACCATTTATATCAGACTTTATCTCCCATCATGCAGTTGGCTTGTTGGAGAATTTCACCTCTTTCTTTTCCTGAATATGGCTCATTGTGAACCCACTGTGATGTGATACAATGTTACAATATCCCTACACACTGAATGATCTGTGTAATGTGATACAATGTTACACTATCCCTACACACTGAATGATCTGTGTGATGTGATACAATGTTACAATATCCCTACACACTGAGTGATCTGTGTGATGTGATACAATGTTACACTGTCCCTACACACTGAATGATCTGTGTGATGTGATACAATGTTACACTGTCCCTACACACTGAATGATCTGTGTGATGTAATACAATGTTACACTGTCCCTACACACTGAATGCTCTATGTGATGTAATACAATGTTACAGTCTCCCTGCAGCACTGAGTGATCTGTGTGATGTGATACAATGTTACACTTCTCTGCAGCACTGAATGATCTGTGTGATGTGATAGAATGTTACACTCTCCTGCAGCATTGAATGATCTGTGTGATGTAATACAATGTTACACTATCCCTACACACTGAATGATCTGTGTGATGTGATACAATGTTACACTGTCCCTACACACTGAATGATCTGTGTGATGTGATACAATGTTACACTGTCCCTACACACTGAATGCTCTGTGTGATGTGATAGAATGTTACACTCTCCCTGCAGCATTGAATGATCTGTGTGATGTAATACAATGTTACACTGTCCCTACACACTGAATGATCTGTGTGATGTGATACAATGTTACACTGTCCCTACACACTGAATGGTCTGTGTGATGTAATACAATATTACAGTATATCTGCAGCACTGAATGCTCTGTGTGATGTAATACAATGTTACACTATCCCTGCAGCACTGAATACTCTGTGTGATGTAATACAATGTTACACTCTCCTTGCAGTACTGAATGATCTGTATGATGTAATACAATGTTACACTCTCCTTGCAGTACTGAATGCTCTGTGTGATGTAATACAATGTTACAGGCTCCATGCAGCACTGAGTGCTCTGTGTGATGTAATACAATGTTACAGTCTCTCTGCAGCACTGAATGATCTGTGTGATGTAATACAATGTTACACTATCCCTGCAGCACCGAATGCTCTGTGTGACGTAATACAATGTTACAGGCTCCATGCAGCACTGAATGTTCTGTGTGATGTAATACAATGTTACACTATCCCTGCAGCACTGAATGCTCTGTGTGATGTAATACAATGTTACAGTATGTCTGCAGCACTGAATGCTTTGCATGATATAATACAATGTTATACAAGACCTATAGCACTGAATGCTCTGTGTGATGTAATACAATGTTACACTCTCCTTGCAGCACTGAATGCTCTGTGTGATGTGATACAATGTTACACTATCCTGCAGCACTGAATGCTCTGTGTGATGTAATACAATGTTACACTATCCCTGCAGCACTAAATGTTCTGTGTGATATAATACAATGTTACACTGTCCCTGCAGCACTGAATGCTCTGTGTGATGTAATACAATGTTACACTCTCCCTGCAGCACTGAATGTTCTGTGTGATATAATACAATGTTACACTGTCCCTGCAGTACTGAATGCTCTGTGTGATGTAATACAATGTTACACTCTCCTGCAGCACTGAATGCTCTGTGTGATGTAATATAATGTTACACTCTTCCTGCAGCACTGAATGCTCTGTGTGATGTAATACAATGTTACACTATCCCTATAGTACTGAATGCTCTGTGTGATGTAATACAATGTTAGACTCTCTGAAGCACCGATTGGTCTGTGTTCTTTCTTTATTACATAGTATCTCTAGTCCTGCTTTCATGCTCCTGACAGAAAGCTCTGGGCAAACAGAAGGACATAAAAGTGTAAAAACAAAACAGGTGACAAAGAAAAGATAAGTAGTATAGGCAATGTGACTGTACATATGTGAACTTGCAGAATACGTGAAGTCCAAATAAATGGTTACTAATCATTTAATCACCAAAACGTGAGGGTTTACTGATGTGCCGTATTATTTACAATCAACATCATCTACGATTTATCAGGGAACGTATAAAAGACAAATAACAGGAAACAGCTTTAACTCAACCTGGGGATTTCATTTCCAGCGAATGGTGCGGCCGTGCGGTTTACCATTACTAACAGGATGAAGATCACTTACTAAAGGAAAGTGGTTTAATTCTGCGTCAATCCAACCGCAACATAGCAGGCAAATTAATATCTCCCCTGACTTTAACCCTTTCAGTGCCAGAGGGGTACAAAACTCATTGGTTTTGCAATGCATTGCATACCCTTCTGGCACTCAAAAGGTTAAAGGATTAGGGACAGTGAGGGAGACTTATATACGTAGAGTTAACAGAAACTAAGCGTTAAAATGGTTTTAAGTTTGTCATCAGTATTTATAAAAGTCTTAACGATATTGTAGGAGCGCTAACGCCGTGTAGTCATTTTATTTTCTGAAATGGTGTAAGGACGTTTATAAAAAGTGTTGCAGTGAATTCACAAAGAAATGTCGCTATTTGAAACAATTTAGCAATAGAAATTTGCCAAATATTAAGGCCGTGTCTGATTTTGAGATCACCACATTTATAGACGTAACTAAAATACTTTATAAATACCAAAACCAAATAATAAGGACAATTTAAGGAACCGTTCATGAAAATGAACAAGAGCATTTTCTATAAATCTCTCCTGTGAATCCTAATTCTAATTTATATAGATAGATAGATAGATAGATAGATAGATAGATAGATAGATAGTTACATATCGATAGATAGATATTGATAGATAGCTATTAGATAGATATAGAATTTAAATAGATAGATAGATAGATAGATAGATAGATATGAGATAGACAGATAGATAGATGGATAGATAGATAGATAGATAGATAGATAGATAGATAGACAGACATGATATAGATTTGAGATAGATAGATAGATAGATAGATAGATAGATAGATAGATAGATATGAGATAGATAGATAGATAGATAGATAGATAGATAGATAGATATACAGAATTGAGACAGAGATAGACAGATAGATAGACAGATACAGAATTGAGATAGAGATCGATAGATAGATAGATAGATAGATAGATAGATAGATAGATAGATAGATAGATATGAGATAGATAGATAGATAGATAGATAGATAGATAGATAGATAATTGAAATAGATAGATAGATAGATAGATAGATAGATAGATAGATAGATAGACAGATAATTGAAAGAGCGATATATAGACAGATAGATACAGAAATGAAACAGACAGATTAGATATAAGATAGATAGCTAGAGTAAATATGAAATAGATAGATAGATAGATAGATAGATAGATTAAATATGAAATAGATAGATAGATAGACAGACAGACAGACAGACCAAGGGTGCATTAAAAAAATAATTACACCTATTTTTTTTTAATCCTATAAGGAGCAGAGGGGTTGTACAACACATTGTGAGGGTAAATCAACTGTTAGCAACAGTTGTTTTGCTCAAGAATCGCTCCAGTTCCTCTTAGTAAATCGAAGGGTTAAGTGTGTGATTATGGTGCTCTCTGATCTCAGGTGCCAATAGCTCGCTGCCCCATTAATCTGTTCTCTCTCTGCTTGATGTTTAATAGCAGGTCCTTGACACCAGCACAATGCGATTAGTAAGAACAAAGGTGCATAATGACAGGTTACCGGAGCCCACGGCCGTGTCGTACAAAGGAATCCCACCAGGGGACTCCTGTGTTTGTACAGCAGCGACTCTGGGAGGCTCAGACCTGTGCGGCCCTTCTCTTTTACTTTTCTGCCAAAGATACAGATTATGGTGTCACCCCGTTCCACAGGTGTCAGATAAAATATGAATTCAATCAATCAATGTGAAGGGAAAGAAGGTACCCACAAGGTCCGGAACACCTGGGAGCGAGGACAGGATCTGTACAGTGTTTATGTTATACTAGTTGAACAGCCCATTACACGGGCCACAGTGCGTCTGGCAGCCGGTCGCGGGGTCTCCCGCGCCTCGGCTGATACAGAGCCTCTGGCAGCCGGTCGCGGGGCAGTCACACGCAGTGGAGACTGGCCACGCCTCGCCTGATACAGAGCTGGACGCTCCTTCGGAGCGCCCAGCTCTGTATCAGCCGCGGCGCGGGCAGTCTCTACTGCGCATGACTGCCGCACGTGCAGCAGTGTCTACTGCGCATGTCGTGGCGTTACACACAACTTGGCGAATTATTATATAGGATGGGTACGGCAGGTATATATGAATTAACACACTGAGTGCCAGGGGGGCATGCAATGCATAACTAACACTTTCTAATAATAACCCAGCACTATTATTAAAGCGGAACTTTCGTCACATTAACATAGCACCGCAAATGATAATTACATTAGAGATATGAACTGACGTAGTTTTATTTTCAACAGTAATTGGTGCATTAAAGAAAAATATAACCTTTTAGGCAGGCAGCGGCTGA
>CM074727.1:8204046-8385245 GCA_037306005.1 Rhinophrynus dorsalis | reverse complement strand
TTTTCTATCACATTCTATGGAGAACTGTATGTCTCTGACTTTCCTCTCCATTAGAATCTAACAGGAAAACAAATTAGAATTTGACCACTAGAGGGCACTGCTAATGTAAAAAAACATGGGTTTAAACTGTTTGGAAATATAAATCTCTGGCAGTGGGAGTACCCTTATTTTACTCAATAGGAAAATCCCTATAATATATATTTTTTCATAAAAAAGTTTACTGTTTCTCCCATTTCCCACCCACTTCTCCTCCTTCCCACCCTGTTCCTCCCACTTCCCACTCACTTCTCCTCCTTCCCACGCTGTTCCTCCCACTTCCCGCCCACTTCTCCTCCTTCCCACCCTGTTCCTCCCACTTCCCACCCACTTTTCCTTCTTCCCACCCTGTTCCTCCCACTTCTCCAATGCATTGGATACCCCTCTGGTGCTCAAAGGGTTAACCGGCTTGCATGATGGAGAGGTCTGACACTCATTGCAAAGCTAAGGGGTTATTTTTTTTTTTTTTTAATATCTTCATTTTTTTCCATTGGTGAAAAGTCCCTTGCAATTAATGTCTGAGAGATTTACGAGGTTATAATCCAAGTTGATATGATATTTCCTGTACAGAGGGTAAACAGACCATTGTTTGTTGTAGGGACGATGGGGGACGTTGTATTTAATATAATGAAGTGTCTACTGTCCCTAAATATTACTCAGTCTTGGTGGAATTAGCTTGTATTATACGAGATTTCGTTAGAAGTTGACATAATTATCAAAATGAATGATGCACGTCTTTTTATCAAGATCCACTCTCCCAATCTCTGGGGGATTAAACTGGAAAATACAGTTTTTTATGGAAATTTCTGTTGTACTGTGAGTCACCACAGATTACACAGATATGACTCTATTCCAGTGGAAGACAGCGTCGTCTATATACCAAGTAGCAACATCAGCCTTAAAGGGATAGTCAACCCCCCGAAAAACTTTAAGCCAAATTATAGGAATAATAAAAATATACTTACTGCCCTTATTTCCATCTCTCAAACCGTTATGGCTTGAGAGATGTAAGAAAATAAAGACCTCCGCTCCCTCCCCCTTCTCATGCGTCCACCGTATAGCGGACGTCATGAGATCCTGCTTCCGGGACCAGACGGTGGCTCTTCAGGAGCGCTGTCATCAAGATATCTAAGTATAATTACTTCATCGGAATGGTCTACGTGTGCTTGCAAGCCAGGCACACATAGACCATACCAATGAAGTAATTATAGTTAGATATCTAGATGTCAGCACTCCTGAAGTGCCGCTTACAGTCGGTTGACCGGATTCTGCCTCTGACAGCTTTACAGCTCGTCAGGCAGAAAGGGGAGGGAACAGAGACCTTTATTTTCTTACATCTATCAAACCATAACAGTTGAGTTGAGCTAAATGCAAAAAAAACGTATGTCTCAAACCGCTATAGTTTGAGAGATACAGGCATTTAAAGTTCGATGTGTCCTGCTGACATCTGTAAAGCTGTCAACAGGAGATCCGTGTCGGCCGACAAGGAGGCTCTGCAGCAGAGCCGCAATCGCGTTATTGACAACGAATCCCTTCATTGGAATGGTCTAAAACATGTGCCTGGTTTGCAAGCACACGTTTTAGACCGTTCCAACGAAGGGATTAGTTGTCAATAACGCGATTGCGGTTCTGCTGCAGAGCCTCCTTGTCGGCCGACACGGATCTCCTGCTGACAGCTTTACATCTGTCAGCAGGAGATATCGAACTTTAAATGCCTGTGTCCAGATGGAGAGCGGTGAGGGGAAAATCGTCAGTAAGCAGAAAGAAAACCTGCCCACCTTCGTCAAGGGGGCGGGGTTTTCCTTATACTTACTGCATGAAGATTGTCCCTCGCTGCATCCGTCCAGTCCCACGACTGGATTCTAGATCTAAGGGGGAGGGGATCCTTTCAGATTGAATAGCTTTTGAACTACAGAACTGTAAGCAATTAAACACAGCGCCACATGTTATAAAAAGTTGGTAGCATTATATATATATTTTTTAGGACACCTGCGCACGCAGCAGTGACCAAATCTGAACTCCCCATAAAACTCTCACATTTCTTCCTCCGCTCCCTGTGCTGCGGGTGAAGCGGAAGCTTCTGGGGACGGGCTGGGAAAGGGATGCAGACACACAGCCGGCCGCAGCTGTTGCAAAGAATGCAACGGATGGTGGTGACCTAACAGCGGTTCCCTGACCTTTCCCTGGTGGATTTGTCGCACTTGTGATTTTCAGTGACTGGCCAAAGAACATGGACAATAAGATAAACTGTTTGAGTGCCAGTTGGGCTATCCAGCACACCTTTCCGGCACTCAAAGGGTTAACCACTTGAGTGCCAGGGTGGTACGCCCCATGAGGACCACAGGGGTGTGAAACACATGGGGCGGGGAGATACACAAAAGTGTGATAAAGTGGAGATATCGCTTCTCCAATTCCCATGTTATTCTATGGAGCCAAAGCACTGAGATCTCCAAAGCTGGAGAAATGTTAGAACCGGAGAAGTGATATCACTGGAGAAGTTATCTCCTCTTTATCTCCCCGTGGTGCATAATCCCCATTGTTTCACAATGCAGTTGTGTAATCTCTTTTGTCTTCAAGGGGTTAAATGGGACTTTTAACACTTTTTCAGCATTCAAGAGGTTAAAAGCTGCTTTTAAATGAACGGACACTTCTAAGAGTTCCCTACGGAACCGTTGGTTTGTTTCTGAATTTTACCATTTCTCCTTAGTGCACCGGCCCGTCCCAGCCTGTGTGTGCGCAGTAATAGATCATCCGGCTATCTCGCTTACATAAATAAGATTAAGTTCCAATGTTTGTGTGGCGTCTAGGCGCTGTTTAGACAATCTCCCCGGACGTCTGATCGCGGCAGCTTATAGGAGGACAGAATAGTCCAACCAGCTGCAGCGGAAGGCACCAAATAAACACGGCTTAAGGGCCCTACGTTCTAATGAAATGAGGAGGAAGTCTGGAGCAAACCAACTACACACGATAGGGGACAAATACAAATTCACAGTGATTTAAATGGGGCTTGGCAATGCATAGGATAGTTTTTAGCATTCAAGGGGTTAAAAGACTCCAGGAAATTTGTAATCCTACTGCCCAGAACCTGGGGTTTTCTGTCCAGACCTAATGAGCTTTTGTTAAACTTTGAAGTGTTTAACCTTTTGAATGCCAAGAGACGTATCCAGCTCACTGTATCGCATGCCAGGCTGTACCAGGAAGTACTACCTGGTACTGCCCAATCCCCTACCTGGTACTGCCCAGTCCCCTACCTGGTACTGCCCTCTCCCCACCTGGTACTGCCCACTCCCTACCTGGTACTGCCCACTCCCCTCCTTGTTCTGCCCTCTCCCTACCTGGTACTGCCCACTCCCTACCTGGTGCTGCCCACTCCCCACTTGTTACTGCCTATTTCCCCCACCTGGTACTGCCCACTCCGCTGCTTGTTCTGCCCACTTCCCTCCTTGTTCTGCCCACTGCCCCATCTGGTACTGCCAACTCCCCTCCTTGTTATGCCCGCTCCCCCATCTGGTACTGCCCACTCCCCTCCTTGTTCTGCCCACTCCCCCACCTGGTACTGCCCACTCCCCTCCTTGTTCTGCCCACTGCCCCACCTGGTACTGCCCACTCCCCTCCTTGTTCTGCCCACTGCCCCACCTGGTACTGCCTACTCTCCTCCTTGTTCTGCCCACTTCCCCACCTGGTACTGCCTACTCCCCTCCTTGTTCTGCCCACTTCCCCACCTGGTACTGCCCACTCCCCCCCTTGTTCTGCCCACTGCCCCACCTGGTACTGCCCACTCCCCTCTTTGTTATGCCCGCTCCCCCACCTAGTACTGCCCACTCCCCTCCTTGTTATGCCCACTGCCCCACCTGGTACTGCCCACTCCCCTCCTTGTTATGCCGGCTCCCCCACCTGGTACTGCCCACTCTCCTCCTTGTTCTGCCCAATCCTGCTTTGTTCTGCCTACTTCCCACCTGGTTCACTCCTGTCCTGTTCCACCACACAATCCTGCCCACCCCAGTTAAGTGCTGCCCACCCCGGATAAGTCCTGCACGGTTAAGTACTGCCCACCCCAGTTAAGTCCTGCCCGGTTAAGTACTGCCCACCCCAGTTAAGTCCTGCCCACCACAGTTAAGTCCAGCCCAAATTATGACACTAATTGCATCACGTGATCAGTTCCAGCCCGATCCCCATCCTCCCATAATCCTCCTGGAGGCTTTGACTTGTGTTCCCAGGTATTTCCTATAACCTACAGGTTTTCATAAAAAATTATTACAGTCCCTTTAAAGGAGCTTTCACTAGGCAGATCTCCTTTAGGAGCAGACCTGCAGATCAACCCATGGCTGCAATACGAGTGCCGGTGGATCATCGGAGGGGCAGAATGGGGTCTCTGTAGAGATCCCTGGACTTCCTCGTGGGTCCGGTAAGAAAACACCACAACTGGGAACTCTCTGCATCTGACCAGGTCTCCGGGAACAGCACGATTCCCAGGGCTCAGTGGGTGCCCTTCTAACTCCTCCTACTTCACTGCCATTCTCCTCCCAGTCTCCGTCCCATTTTAATCCCCACCTCCCCTCTTCCCAATCCCGCCCACCACAATCAAGTTCCACCCACTTTATGACTCCTCCCCGGCCACTCCTATCAAAATCATTGCCCCGTGATGATTCGCTGGATGTAGGCACCTTCTGCCACCCCTGCTGCCCAGGGGAGGGACGGACAGCAAACCAGACACAGATATATATATACAGGCAAAAGGCGGGCATTCACAGGACTTAACAAATGAAAATATATTTATTTGATGTCCGTTTTGGTCCGAAATATTTGCCATGCACCCGGGCATTCGTTATGGGATGATGTGAGTGCCAACCCTGGAAGATTTCTATATACACATATATATATATATATATATATATATATATATATATATATATATATATATAGATATAGATATAGATATATAGATACACACACACACACACACACACACACATATATATATATATATATATATATATATATACATACATACACAGTATTTATACCCTATTTGTTACAAAGTGACAATTCCACTTTAAGGCTGATGTACTAAAAAAAACAATCTTTAATTCCGGAGTAACCTAACAACGCCATAAGGAGCTAATACAATTCATGTAGCTTTAAATTTTTTTTGTTTTGTTTTTTAACCCTTACATTGCTAGACAAGTCTCTAGTGCATTGCACTGAAGATCTGTCTGGCATTCGACGAGTTAAACGCTCCATTTAAATCAGTGGGAATATGTGTTCCCTAGGGTGCAATCGGTTTGCTCCAGAATTGTTTTTATTAGTACATCAGCCTCTGCGTGTAGGAAAGGCCAGCCCGATGCTCCTAAAAACCTACGCCTGGTTCCAAGTTTTTGTTATCCCATAAGCCTTATATATATGTGGTCCCAAGTCTGCAACCGCCAAAGACAACATCCATTTTGGTCTAATAAATACATCCGCTGACAGCTGAAGTGTGCAGAAATATAAGGCATTGCACATTTACAGAAATGTGTAGTAGGTTCATTGAATTGCTTCCCTGCAGAGGTGGTAAAGAGAAACAAATGCATATAAAACACAGAGGGAATAAAGAGTAATCCAACTGCACTCTAGAACACAAATAAATATTCCCCAAACTCCAACTGATTTAATCATGACTTTTCTAGGATTCAAAAGGTTAAAATACCCATTTAAAGTAAAGGAAATTTTGGGATATTATATTTGTCCCTTATAACGGATTTAATCATGACTTCTCTAGCATTCAAAAGGTTAAAATGCCCATTTAAAGTAAAGGAAATTTTGGGATATTATATTTGTCCCTTATAGTGCAGTTAGTGTAACCCAAAATCACTCTAGTTATTCTCGGTAAATAAGCCTCTGTATTTAAGAAAAAAAAAAAGAGATTAATTGCGTCCGCTATCCAAGAGGACTCTTAATACTAAATGTTGACTTAAACAGCTTCTTTTTTCCCCAAATCCGCTGTTTTCGACTTTGCCTGCGGTAGTATTTTACAAGCGTACCCAGAGGATATCACCAGATTAAACGTACGAAGCTCTGGTTCATTAAAGAATTTCCCCCTAGAGATCCAAACCTCACACAAAACAATTTTCACCAACTCCGCTTCAAAAAATAAACCCTGAAATTTAAAACAGACTCAGTTTCCTACTGTAAAAATATTTCGACAAAGCACATTTCATAAATCACAAAACGTAAAGTTTCCTATTTCTACCTTCAAACAGTTTTATTACCTTGTCATAATGGGGGAAAACGGTTGCATTGGAGGTGTCTGTCAAATACATCACCTTAATGCTCAATCGCACTGAATATAATTAGTTTTCTTTAACGTTTTTAAATAGCTGCGGTTTAATAAAACTCACGTACACAAAAATCCAACCGAATTATAATGGAATTGCTTATTTTGAGTTAATCAGGCAGAAAAGAAAGAAAATATAATTCAGAGTTCATAAAAACAGAACAGAAAAACCTTTTAAGAAATGTCATTTTAAATTGAAAAGTTAGTGTAATAGTTTAGAAAATATTGTTCCCCCTATAATTGTAGACTGCATTTTTGTAACAGATTGTAAGTGCTTTCTGAACTGCTAAATAAGTTTTTATACACGTATTTTTTTAAAGAGACAATTACAGCAATTTTTATTTTATAGCTGTCAAAAACACCCTAGATAGATTAAGCTCCCTTCTGATTGATTTTTTGACAACAGTTTAAGACTATCAGACACATGAACTGGTTTGAATTAGGGTGCAGGTTTGAAATATTTCATTACTAGAATATTCTATCTATTATTGTTTCAATTATTTGATACAGTGGACAGAATTATAAGGCTCGTGAGAATTAGAAATTAGAAACGTGCACGAGCATAACCACAAATGCACATTACTGCAGATTCGCATGCTCATAGTAGCAAATGCACAAGTGCATCATCTCACTGTGCTGGGGAGGATTTTAAAATATAATAAAATATTAATCAACCTACTGTTTTTAATCGAATATCTGAATAATTCAAATAATCATTGCAGCCCTAGATTGAATAATACAGGGACTGATTTTTAGCGCTGATAAAAAAGCCATTGTGACTTTATAAATCCTGTATTAATAGTATCTATTTACACAAAAGCCGTTCATTCATCCAAAATAATTTCCAGCATAAGGCATGCTGTACAGACTTTGGATTTGAAAGACTGGTGAACGTACAAGAGGAGATATATGATTTCACAACGGTCGTTTACTTACTACAATTATTCATCAGCTTAACCCTTTAAGGATGCCAGTGGTGCACAATGCATTGCAAATCCTTTTAGTCCTCAAGGGGTTTAAATTCTTGCGTTTATCGTTCTGGTTGTGTGTATGTGATCACAAGCAGTCTGCCGTTGCTAATACGAGCAAGACCCAAAATCTACTCCTACTGCAGAGAGAGGAGAATTTACTAATTTTACGTATATTTCTTGTTAATCTGTAGAAAGAAACTTGAAGCAGAGGAACGGAACTCTCCGAAACACCCATATACTTCCTTACCGACCCCGACCCCCGCCTAGGGTGACCACATGTCCTGGAATGCCCGGGACTGTCCCTTATTGGGGGTCTGTGTCCCGCGTCCCGGGTCACCCCCCACCAGGACAACAAAGAGTCCCGGAATTGAGCAATACGTGCCAGTCCAGCCAGCCAATGAAATGTATTTGCTATATGGTCCTCATTGGCTGGCTGAGCCAGCCAATGAGGACCATATAGCAAATACATTTCATTGGCTGGTTGGACTGGTACGTGTGAGACAGCTGTGGTAGAGCAGGTATGCTGACATTGCGAGTGAGACCCGCGGATGAGGCTCCCGCCGGCGCTGACCATCTTTCTGAGGCTGACACAGACAGAGCCGGATCATCCATTAGGGCAACCAAGGCAGCTGACTAGGGCCCTGGGCAATATGAGGGGCACTGGTTGCAAGAGATGGATCACAGACAGAGGCCGTGCTGTTGCTGCCACAAACATTTTGTGTTAGATGCCTTTTTAGCTGAAAGAGACCAGCACCATCCAGTTGCTCCCAATTCCGTTACAACCATAAAACCAGCACCAGATCAAGAGATGTGGGGCCCCAAGATAATAGCATGCCTAGGGCCCTAAGTATCTGTAATCTGTCTCTGGACACAGAGTAAGAGTTCCCACTGGGAAGCCTCAGAAAGATGGTCAGCACCGGCAGGAACCTCAGCCGCGGGACTAGGGTGACCACATGTCCCGGAATGGCAGAACGGAAATGTGGTCCCCCTACCCCCGACCCGTCTAAGAGACATAAAGCGGGTTATGCACTAAGGCATGATAACATGGAGATGACTTCTCCAGTGATATCACTTCTCCAAGTTCCAGGTTATTATATGAAGCCTATGCAATAAGATCTTTCCCACTACAGAAATCTTGGTCTGCGTGCACCATGAAATAACATAGGAACTGGAGAAGTGATATCACTGGAGAAATCATCTCCGCTTTATCACCTCTATCACACCTTAGTACGTCTTCCCACAAGCAACCGTTTTAGTGCAGTGGTTCTCAACCTGTGGGTCGGGACCCCTTTGGGGGTCGAATGAAGATTTGCCAGGGGTCGTCTAAAACCATCAGATATTTATATTTCGATTCATAACACTAGCAAAATTACAGCGATGAAGGAGCAACGAAAATAATTTTACTGTTAGGGGTCACCACAACCTGGGAAATTTTATCAAAGGGTCGCGGCACTAGAAAGGTTGAGAACCGCTGTTTTAGTGTGAGCAAGGCATTGAGAGTTATGCACTAAAGCGGTGATAAAGCAGGATCGCCTACTGTCAGCTAGATTGCAGACATCACGAGAAGGGGAGGGGAGAGGGGGAACTTTCAATGCGAATATCTCTCAAACCATAGCGGTTTTAGAGATGGAATTTGCTGCAATTATTTTTTTTTTCCATCTACAATACAAAATAATATTATTGTTTGACAATACTATCACTTTAAAATCATCTTTTAACCAACAAACACGTCTTCGGACTGACAATTTACCGTTTGCCCTAGAATGGACAAATAAAATAGGGTTGTTAACCTTTTAAATGCTAAAGGTCTCCAATACATTGCAAAGTGTTATAAGGGTTAAGAGCTCCATTTAATTGGATAGTAATACTTAAAATGTAAAAAAAAAAATATGTTGTAGGGTTTTTCCCCCTGAGTAAAACAAGAGTACTCCCACTGCTGAAAGGTGTTTCATTCAAAAGTTATTAATTTTCAAAGTTGAAATTTTTAGGTGCAATATCACAGTGGCCTGAAATTGTACAGTGGCGCTGTTGCTACACCATCCTATGGAGATTTATGGTCCCGGGACCAGAGCTGTCCATAGGATCGTGTAGCAACAGCGCCACTGTACAATTTCAGGCCACTGTGATATTGCACCTAAAAATTTCAACTTTGAAAATTAATAACTTTTGAATGAAACACCTTTCAGCAACATATTGTTTTTACATTTTAAGTATTACTATCCCTTTAAATCAGTGCAAATCTGGTCAATATTTATGTCCCCTCTGCGGCACACGGTTCATTTTTAATCTCATAATCCACTGCGCAGAAGCAATAAACTTAAATGACACAACTTTGAGGCTCATGTACTAAACAGAACCGGAGCAATTCTGTAACGCACCAATGGCCCCGCAGGGGAAGAATAAAAAAAAGACCACTGATTTAAACCTTTGAGTGATAGACCGGAGTCCGTGAATTGCTTTGCAATACGCTAGGCTCCCCTCTGTCACTCAGAGGGCTAAATAATTTTTTTAACAGCTTAACTGTTACAGTGGACGCCAAATCTCTGCGAAGAGCTGTATCGAACACTTTTCTAGCATTCAATGCGATAAAAAAGCCTAATTTAAAAGGAACAGTAACACTGAAAAATTAAAGGGATAGTAATATTTAAAATGTAAAAAAAAAATTGTTGTAGGGTTTATCCCCCTGAGTAAAACAAGAGTACTCCCACTGCTGAAAGGTGTTTCATTCAAAAGTTATTAATTTTCAAAGTTGAATTTTTTAGGTGCAATATCACAGTGGCCTGAAATTGTACAGTGGCGCTGTTGCTACACCATCCTATGGACAGCTCTGGTCCCGGGACCATAAATCTCCATAGGATGGTGTAGCAACAGCGCCACTGTACAATTTCAGGCCACTGTGATATTGCACCAAAAAAATTCAACTTTGAAAATTAATAACTTTTGAATGAAACAACTTTCAGCAGTGGGAGTACTCTTGTTTTACTCAGGGGGATAAACCCTAAAACAACTTTTGTTTTTACATTTTAAGTATTACTATCCCTTTAAATAGGTTGATATAACTTTAAATATCACATACATACGTGTTAATTGACTATTCATGTTATATCCCTAATATATAAAATCCTAAACGTACTTTCCACCCCTTGTGTAAAGTATTTACAGCATTAATTTAATGTTGTTTGCACTGTGCTCTATTGATAGATAACAGATTCAGGGCTCGATTCCATTACCCGCGCTAAACCCGGCGGTACAAGAAAAACAAGTAGCGCGAATTTTGCAAACATATGTTACGTCGGTATTCTATTGCAGAGCGGCAGTAAAACAAAACTGGCGTACACAGCACTTCTCGGAGTAGTAACAAAGCTGTCTGCTTTTTATCGACTACCACCTAAAAAAACGCACAAAATGTCAAAGTCCAAGGAAATAGGCGCAAATTTGATGGCAGAAAAATCAAGTTCAGTGTTAGGTGTGTTCTCCACATAACAAAATCCGACAGAGTGCCCCCCTCAACATATTAACCCCCCCTTTTAAAAGTCGACTTGCAGTGCTTTCTTCCACCACAATAATCCGACAAATATTGTTCATAGTCGACAATTAACCCTTACCCTTCCAGATCCGACTTACAGAGAGCTTTCTTTCATCATATTAATTTGACGAATATTGTAAAGCTGACATTTTAACCCCCCCTCCCCCTTGAAAAGTCAAGTACAGTGCTCCCATGATTTTCTTTCACCATTTTCATCCGACGTTTTTCTTCTCCTAATATACGCGACATGCCCTCGTATTTTGTATTGCAAGATTAACCCTATGAGTACCAGATAGGTATTGTAATGTATTTACTACCCCTCTGGTACTCATAGGGTTAATAGGCAACCTATATAGGTATAAAAAAAGGTGTTTGTATTATAGATGTAATTTGTGTGAAAATGTAATTAAATATTTAATTTATGTGTCACAATGATTTTCTTTTACTAAATTATATATGTAATTTTTATTACAAAGGTACTTCAGACCTCAAGAGGGGTATCATGACCACTCATGACACCCCCCTAGAAATGGGGGCAAGAATTGCCCCCTTTATTAATTAAACACCATATAACCTATGTTCTGTTCAGTAATTCTGTTATCTTATCCCAGACCACTTACAGGCAATTCTAGATGGGAGCACTGTAAAAGGCAGGAATGTGTGCTCCCTCGGTGCATAGCTAAAACTAGATTTTAGGCCTCAGAAAACAAATAATACATTTTTACAAACGCTGCACGAAGAACATGGGATTTACATGTATATAAGCCCAGTTTATTTTTAGGTGTTAATGTTCCTTTAAATCAGTGAAAATGTTTGGAATTGTTACTTTCCCCTCCGATGCTCGCAGCTGGTTTACCCAAGCACTGAACCAGTTCTGCTTAGTACATCAGAGTCAGTGTATTTATATTTAATATCATAATCCACTGTGCAGCGTCAATAAAATAAACAAGTCTTCACGCTGACAAGTTGTACTTTGCAAGACTTTTGAGTTTTCTTTGCGGCTGTTAAAAAGGATCTATCGCCTTGAATTTTCTTTACGTATTTGGAAACCTCATTCAAAACTACCTATGTGTCATGTTAACCAAAATTACAGCAGATGACTAGTTTAGGAAATATTCACAATTTTTATTTCTGGGAATAGTGAAAGTGAAAATTTCCTGGTACTGCACAAAACATCATTAGCATATGAAATGTTACTGCAACCTCCATTAGCATATGACAAGCCACTGAAACCTTCATTAGTATATATGTCACTGAAAAGGCTTCATTAGCATATAAAACATCACTGCAAATCTTAGTAAGCATTTGAAACGACATTGATACCGCACGGGTACCACAATTCAGTGGCGTAACAATAGGGGTCGCACCTGTGACAAGGCCCACCACTCCAGGGGCCCAGCTGCCCCCTGCGACCTCCCCGCCCGGTGCCCGCATCTGAGGTCTGTGCTTTTTTTTGGCACAGACCTCTAGCAACTGAGCGCTCCCTCATCGGCACTCTAGTATTAATGCAGAGCTCTGGGAGATGACATAATCTCCCAGCGTGCTGCATTACTGAAGAAAGGACCGAGCGGGAGCTCCAGCTTTTGAGGTCTGTGCAGAAGGACGCACAGACCTCTCCTGACACGCTGCTTGACCACCAGGGAGGCATGAGATGGACACCGGGAGAATGTAAATAGGGCAATGTGAAGGCAATTGTGGCAATTAGGGTCAATGTGGAGGCAATTATGGAGGCTGGGGGCAATGTGGAGGCAATTGTGGAGATTGGGGGCACTGTGGAGGCAATTATGGCAATGGGGGGGCCATGTGGTCAGGGGGGGGCCATGCACCAGGACCCGGTGGCTTCTAGTTAAGCCTCTGCCACAATTAGCATACATTAGCATATGGTGACAAGTATGAATATCTCTCCTTAACTGTACTTCTGCTGGTCGTTTGGTTAACATGACACATATGCAGTTTTAATGAAGTTTTCAAATATACAAACTTGAATTACGGTTAAAATTCCACTTTAAAGAGTAAGGACATCATACATAGATGTATTATACCTACAACTTCTATAAATAAAATAAATAATACCATTCAAAGCTTGAAATGTCTTTACAATACTCTAGAGACCACCGCAGCACCCAGGGGAATGTTTATATTCACACACACATACACAGTTAATTATTAGAGGGATTTATACATTATTTATGATTTTATTATCAAACATTAGCTCTGCTAGACTGACCTGAGGCCAAATTATTTACATCAGTCAGAAAGGGAATCAACACTGCAGAAGAAAAAACATAATTTTGTATATTGGTGTCAGAAGTGTGATATGAAGATTCGGGGATTCCTGCCAATCAGCCTCATATGTTTTATCACACAAATATATACTGAACTAGAGTATTATAGAGTCTGCTGTGGCAATCTGCTTATCCATTGCATTCATATATATATAAACTATCATATAGTGACCTGTTTGCCAGAGGTATTAAGTAATATTATTTTATCTACATTATTGACTCTTAACCACATATACATGTATCATGGAGAAAAGAGTATCATTCCCTGGGCAACAGTATTACAGATACGTTTGTAACATTTATACAATAAATACATGTATAGATAGATAGATAGATAGATTGATATGATATGATATGATATGATATAGATAGACAGATATATATGGGATAGATAGATAGATAGACAGATAGATAGATAGATAGATAGATAGATAGATAGATAGATAGATAGATAGATAGATATGAGAGATAGATATGAGAGATAGATAGATAGATAGATAGATAGATAGATAGATAGATAGATATGGAATAGATAGATAGACAGATAGATAGATAGATAGATAGATAGATAGATAGATAGATAGACAGACATAGATATGATATAGATAGATAGATAGATAGATAGATAGATAGATAGATAGATAGATAGATAGATAAAACTCGACTTTGGCTACCAACTTGAACGTTAACCAAGATACTATAGTTAGTAGCTGAAACACTAACCTGATCTTAAAAACAAAAAGAAAAATGATACGTCACTACCTCATTTGTTTTGTTTATCCAAATTTCACCCCGGACACGTAAGCCGTGGACCGTCTGTGCTTTTCCAGGCCTGTTGTTTGTCTGTCTGTCGGCCTATCCATCTAATCGCACAGTTGAAATATAAACCTTATAAACATTATCTACACTTTTTAACACTTTATTTTGTTTTTTCTTAGCTATTCAAAATGTTATCAACATTCTCATAAGTTTCAAGGGGGTGATGAGGGAAAGATATATTGGATCTATTATGATTGTTCATACAACTACACATGATTTGTTTGCTCTTTCCAACTTTATTGATCAGCACATACACACACAGAGAAGTCCACACATTCACACTTTTCAATAATATCAAGACAAACAGATATAGGCAAACACAGACACAAATACATCCCAAGTGTCCCTTTTTAGGAGATATTAGGGGTCTCAGTAACTAAGTAAAATGGTTAATGTTCTATATAACACACTGTAAGCAAATAAAGAGTTAATTCCTTATGAGATAAAGAGTTCATTTTATATATAACACACAGTAATTAAATGGTTAATGCCCTATATAATACACTGTAAGTAAAGTTAAATTCTATAGAGCATGCAGTAAGTAGAGTTAATTTCCTAATTAACACACAGTAACTAATAGTTAATGTCCTTTATAATACACTGTAAGTAAAGTTAAATTCTATATAGCATGCAGTAAGTAGAGTTACTTTCCTAATTAACACACAGTAACTAATAGTTAATGTCCTTTATAATACACTGTAAGTAAAGTTAAATTCTATATAGCATGCAGTAAGTAGAGTTACTTTCCTAATTAACACACAGTAACTAATAGTTAATGTCCTATATAATACACTGTAAGTAGAGTTAAATTCCATATAGCATGCAGTTAATTTCCTAATTAACACACAGTAACTAATAAATAGTTAATGTCCTATCAAGCACAGAATAAGCACAGAGTCCATTTTCTATACAGCACACAGTACATGAAGAGTTAAATTCTTCTATAAGGCAAGTGGGTTAAAGTACAGCGATGATTCCTATATAACTGATGTTCCAGTAGAATTGAAGTAATCCTGCAGAAAACTATCTACACCACATTGGACAAATTAAAATATCCACTGATTCAAACCCTTTCAATATGCAACTGTATATAAAATTTTTAGTATGTGTGTGTGTGTATATATAGATATATATATATATATATATATATATATATATATATGTATAGAGACTGCCAGCATCACGGCTGATACTGAGCTGGACGCTCCGAAGAAGCATCCAGCTCTGTATCAGCTGTGGCGCTGCCAATCTCTACTGCGCATGACTGCAGAACGCGCAGCAGTCTCTAATGCGCATGACTTCGTTGTTACACACATTTTAGTGAATTATTATAAAAGATATTATGTTTATATATAACATTTTTAGTATGTGAATATATATGTATATATATATATATATATATATATATATATATATATATAATGTATCTGTATTTGTGCAAATACGCCACTCTTTGCTGTAAACAGATTTGAAAACGAGGGAAATCTCAATGTATTCTTCCTAATAAAACATTTTCGAAATAAATAAATAAATTAGAGCGGTCTCGCAACACGCTGGAGAACTCTCTGATATTCAAGAGAGTTAAAAAGCCCAATTTACACCCAAAGTAATTTACTAAATTTCCATGTCAACCCTATGTTTCAGTGGGTTTGAACTGCATCTCATTATTTTGGAGGATAAATCCCATTATGTTAAATGCAGAATCAATTCCCTGTATCACACAGAGTCAGGCGAGATGTACAGATCTGCCAGGAAAAGGTTGTTGTCAGTGCCTATACGTTAGCCTAAAAATCTTCGTCTGCACTTAGTATATCTGCGATCGTTTTAGTACACACCGGCGTACGCATTCCACTAGAGTTAACACTTCCATGTGATCAGGAGCCCAAAGCATCACCTATAGCACGGACAGGGAAAAATAAGACGTTCACTATGATTTCCTCTGCGTCTTGTTAGTACATGGCGAGAAACAAGAGGCATCGCGCAACTCGTTACGCGCAGACAGCCCTCACTTTGGCGCTGAGCGGTGTAAAGAGGACCATTTTCAGAGTAGATAGTTTGGTACGGTCACAAGCGTTAAAGGAACAGTAACGCTTTATTTTCACTTTATATGCTGAGCAGGTGCTTAGTGTGTAATGTCAAAATAAAAGGTTACTGTATTTTAACCCACTGAGTGCCAGAGTTGCCCACCCCTCTGGAACTCAAAGGGTTAAGCACACACACAGCACACAAAGAACTGTTACTGCACCTATTTTAGTGTGAAGTTTCATTGGTACTTATATCTGAATGCGGCAAGTACAGGGTTAATTGCCAATATATAAATAAATATATATATATATATATATATATATATATATATACTATTTTTAAAGCCCATATACACGGGCCAACAGTGGCGGCGCTGCAGTCATGCGCAGTACAGACTGCCTGAACGCACTGTTGTTGATACGGAGAGGGGCGCTCCAAATTCAGACTGTAGCCCCTCTGCGCACCTTCCTGGGACCAATCGGTCCCAGGAAAGTGCACAGAGAGGACCCCGTTCTGAATTCGGAGCCCCTCCACTATGTATCAGCTGTGGAGCGGGCAGTCTGTACTATGCATGTCTGCAGAGCGCGCAGCCGCTTCTACTGTGCATGACGGCTTCTGACAAACATCCCTAGTGAATTATAATATAGGATATATATATATATATATATATATATACACACATCACTCGCTGAGGCTCACATAATAAGCAGGACTGGGCAGGGACGTGCACAGACATTTTGGGGGGCAGGGGCTCAAATGAAAAAAAGGGCACGTCTCATAATTATTTTTTTTTTGTTAAAAGGGCGTAAGGGCACTTTGGACAAAAAGGGCAGGTGCTCAAGCCCCCCTTGGTGTCTATGTGTGCACGTGCCTGGGACTGGGACAATTCTGGAGCCAACCAATTGCACCAGAGGGGAGGAATAACAATTACCACTGATTTAAACTAAAAGTTTAACCTCTTGAATGCTGGAGAAGTCTGCAAAGCATTGTGACGCAAGGGACTGGAGAAATCTTGTGCAATTAACCAGTTAACAGCCCCATTTAAATCGATGGCAGTTTGGGGGGATTTATATTTGTCTCCTATGGTTGGTTTGCACTAAAATTATCCCAGTCCTACTCAGTGCATCAGGCTCAGTGAGGTAAGTAGAGGGTTAACCCTCTATACCCCACACTACGAGAAGAGTAGTCAGCTCTCTATGTAATATACCACACAGTGAGGTAAGTAGAGGGTTAACCCTCTATATCCCACACGGCGAGAAGAGTAGTCAGCTCTCTATGTAATATACCACACAGTGAGGTAAGTAGAGGGTTAACCCTCTATATCCCACACGGCGAGAAGAGTAGTCAGCTCTCTATGTAATATACCACACAGTGAGGTAAGTACAGTTAATTCCTAATACCGTACACACACAGCCAGGTGAATAGCACACACTGAAGTAAGTAAATAGTTAATATATAGATATATCAGTGAGGTATGCACAGTTAGTATCTTATAGCACACAGTGAGGTAAGTACAGAGTTAATTCTCTATGCTGCTGGCAGGTAAGTAGAGTTGATACCCTATACTGCACACAGTGAGGTAAGTACAGAGTTAATTCCCTATGCTGCTGGCAGGTAAGTACACTTGATACCCTATACTGCACACAGTGACGTAAGTACAGAGTTAATTCCTTATACTGCTGGCAGGTAAGCAGAGTTGATACCCTATACTGCACACAGTGAGGTAAGTACAGAGTTAACCCCTACACTGCCCTCTGGTAAGTAAATAATTAACCCCTATACTGCACACGGAGAGGTAAATGCATTGTCAACTGCCGATACTGCACACAGGTAAGAACAGAGTTAACCCCATACCACAAACAGAGAGGTAAGTACATAGTTAATTATCTATATAGCACACCGTGTTTAGCCAGTGTAGTGTGTGGTCAGTGCAGTGTATTGTGTGTGTGGTCACTACAGTGTTTGGTCTGTGTAATGTATGGTCAGAGCAGTGTCTGGTCAGTGTAGTGTGCAATGTTTTGCTACTGTAGTGTCTGGCCAGTGTACTGAGTGGTCAGTGCAGTGTTTTTCTAGTGCAGTGAATGGTCGGTGCAGAATTTTGCTAGTGCAGTGAGTGGTCAGTGAAGTGTTTGGTTAATGCAGTGTTTAGTGCAGTGTGGTTATTTCAATGTTTGGTCAGTGCAGTGTGTGTGTGGCCAGTACAGTCTCGTCAGTGCAGTGTGTGGTCAGTGCAGTGTTTGGTCAGTGAATTGTGTGGTCAGTGCAGTTTGTTTAGTGCAGTGTTTTAGTGCAGTGTGTGGTCAGTGCAATGTTTGGTCAGTTAATTGTGTGGTCAGTGCAGTGTGTTGTCAGTGCAGTGTTTGGTCAGTGAATTGTGTGGTCAGTGCAGTGTATGGTCAGTGCAGTGTTTGGTCAGTGAATTGTGTGGTCAGTGCAGTGTTTGGTCAGTGAAGTGTGTGGGACAGTGCAGTGTTTGGTCAGTGCAGTGTTTGGTCAGTGCAGTGTGTGTGTGTGTGTGTGTGTGTGTGTGACCAGTACAGTCTGGTCAGTGCAGTGTGTGGTCAGTGAAGTGTGTGGGAAAGTGCAGTGTTTGGTCAGTGCAGTTTGGTTAGTGCAGTGTTTGGTCAGTGCAGTGTGTTTGTGACCAGTACAGTCTGGTCAGTGCAGTGTGTGGTCAGTGAATCGTGTGGGACAGCGCAGTGTTTGGTCAGTGCAGTGTTTGGCCAGTGTGGGGCGCTGCAGACTCATCACATCACACCCTGTGCCAGCTCGCATCCCACACTCACCTGTACCAGTCCAGCCCTTTGTCATAGTTCCGATCAAAGAAGTGGGGTTCCGCTCCCACCGCCCTGATGTCGGGGTGCACCCTCAGGAACTCCAGCAGCGCCCGGGTCCCCCCTTTCTTCACCCCGACGATGATGGCCTGTGGAAGCTTCTTGCTGCCTTCCCCCAGGGGGGTGAGGGTGCTGTCCGCCTCCGATGCCCCACTGTCCAACACCCCACCTTGCAGAGGGTCTGCCACCCCACCGCTCCATGGTGGCACCTGCCCCTGGTCCCTCAACTTGTGCAGCAGCTTCTTCCTCTTCACAGACTGCCAGTGTGCCAGACCTGGATCCAGGTACCCCCCTTCCTCGGTGCCCCCAATGATGGGTCCTGGCATGCTCTGGCGCCGGTCTGCCAGGCAGTAGAAGACATAAAGGGACATGAGCAGGGAGCACAACATCAGCACGAACTTCCTGAAGATGCTTCTGGGCAGGGGCTCAGGCAGGGTGGCAGGGTGTGCCATGCTAGCCCAGGGCAGGTGAGATCGCCATGCTAGGCTGCCTAGGGTGCCAGAGCCATGGCATCAGACCAGCTCACCAGCATTCAGTCCGGTATCTAGTAAATAGCTTCATCCATTGCACATCATGGAGGGGACCCGTTACACCATTTCTCTATGTGAAACTAGACTGCAAGCTCTGTGGGTCAGATAAAAAATCTGTCCAGTTCCGAGTCCACTTTATATAAAAATAAATGCATATTAGTATTATTACTATGTATACCCACTGGAGCCTGCATGGGAACGGCTTTAATTTAGGATTGTCTCGCCCAGTGCAGGAATGAGGTCAGTCGTTGCTTTAGAGGTCTGGGCAGTGCCACAGCTGCCAGGTGAGCCCGGATTAAATAAAGGGAGGACACGGGGCGCTGCCAGTCCTGATCCTCCTGGGCACCTGTCATGTGTCAGATCCTGTTAGTGCAATTAGTATTGATAAATCCAGTTAGCGCTGCTGTTCTTCAGTTCCACTTGTGTCTGCGGATCTCAGCTCAGAATTAGGCAGGGAGGAGGACCAGTCAGGATCCCTTGTGCAGCTGCCTCAATAGCCAGGTCCAATCCCAGTGCCCCATGTAGCACCCCTATACCCCAAAGCCGGCTCCTCTCCCTGCCATCCTCTGTCTGTCACTGAGCCCCACACGTGGGACTCACACACACAACTTCCCTCCAGCATCACAGCCCAGAGAAGGCACAGGCTCCGCCAATCACAGCCGCAGCCCAGATCAATGGGGCGTGGGTTAACCAATCAGAAGACGGGGGCGTGGTGACAGCTGTACATATGTTTGTAAAGAGATGGTTTTATCTTAATTATAAGAACGTTAACCCCTACAGGTACATAGGGCTAATGATTTAATCGCCTAGTGGTCCTCAAGAGGTTAATAGGTAGTCACCATAATACCAGCAGCTCCAAATCCTTCCCCCTCTCTTGATATATTTCTGTTTATCAGATCAACACTGAAGAATAGGAACACATAAAAATCCGCAGACTCAGACTGATTTAAGTGTGGGGGGGTTAACTTCTTTAGCAAACAAGTGGCTAAAAACCCTATTTAACAAAATGGGAATTTGTACCTGCCTCCTGTGGCCAGTTGGTTTGTCCCAGAATTGTACTACTTTATCTTAGTATATTAGCTACATAGTCTATCCCCCCTCAGTCTCTCACTCACCTTCCCCCAACTCTCCCTCCCTCACCTCTCTCCCCTCTCTCTCTCTCTCTCTCTCTCTCTCCTGCCCTTCTCTCTCATTTTCTCCCACCATTATTTTCTCTCTCTCTTTCTCCCTCTCTGCAGGGCTGGTGCAAGTATTTTTTCCACCCTAGTCAAAACCTAATTTTGCCGCCCCTTGGCTCCGCCCTTTGTGTTCTACCCCTTTATGCCCCGCCCTGTATGTGTTGAAGTGTCAGTGTGGTTTTGTGTTCCCTATATGTGTATAAGTGTCAGTTTTTGTGTGTGTTCTCTCTATGTGTATGTGTGTGTCAGTATGTGTTCCCTGTATGTATATGTGTGTCAGTGTGTGTTCCCTATATGTATATAAGTGTGTCAGTGTGTGTGAGTCTCTGTAAGGATATCAGTGTGTAAGTATGTGTGTGTGTGCTTCTCTATATGTGAATCAGTGTGTCAGTATGCCACTGACTTGGGCAGTAAGTGGTGAGTGTGGGGGGGTGCGGTGGGCCCGGATGCGCCCCCAAGAGAATGTGCGCCCTAGGCTGGAATCTACCTCGCCTATATGTGGCGCCGGCCCTGCCTCTCTGTCTGTCTGTCTCTTGTCCAGCTTGTCTCGCTCTCTTTTCCCCCCTCTCTTTTCCCAGCCTCTCTGTCTTTCCAAGCCTCTCTCTTTCGCTATTTCTCCCTCTCTGTCTCTCTCCCAACCTCTTTCTACCTCTCTCTTTCCAAGCCTCTCTCTCTTTCTCCCTCTCTGTCTGTGTCTCTCTCTTTCCCAGCCTCTCTCTCTTTCTCTCTCTTTCTTTCTCCCTCTCTGTCTTTCTACCTCCCCCAGCCATTCTCTCTCTCTCTCTCTCTTATTTCCCAGCCACTCTCTCTCTCTCTATTTCCCAGGCTCTCTCTCTGTATGTCTCACTTTCTCTCTCTCTGTCTCTTTCTCTCCTGGATTAAACTAACAGCACAACAGTAAACAAGTATTTCCCCAAATCTCCTTTACTTTAAGTGAGGCTTTTAACTCCTTTCAGTGCCAGAGGGCTCTGGCACCCAAAGGGTTAACCAATTGAACGCTGGTCTTTCATTTGGATACCTTTCTTGCATTTAATGAGTTAAAATTCCAGTTTCAATCATTACCTTTGTTTTTTTTCCCATCCAAACACAACTCATATAATCTATTCATGTCCTACACCCCCTGTCTCTCACCTGTCTATTGCTCACTTCACCCCCCCACACACACACACACACACTTCATCCCCTTCTCTCTGTACCCATATTCCCCTCTTTGCCTCCCCATTTGTCTCTCCATGCACCCCCTCCCTTGATTACATCTCCGTCTGTGCGCTGCCTTCTAAACAGATCTCTCCTTTGTATAATAGATGGGGTGTGAGACACACAAATAGACTGATAGGGAGACACAGATAGACAGGGTGAGATAGATAGATAGATAGATAGATAGATAGATAGATAGATAGATAGATAGAAAGCTCTAGATCTGGTGTAGCCAACCGTGGTCACCAAATTCTACCAACAGGACAGGTTTTCAGGATATCTCTGCATGAGTTCAGGCAGATCAATCACTGGCTCAGACATTTTAAAGGGATAGTAGAGCCTCATTATGAAAAAATGTGTTGCAGGGCTTTTAGTATTGAGTAAAACAAGGAACTCCCAGTGCATGGAGAGGTTTGTTTCAAAAGTTATTACAGACATAACCTGAGATTTTGCTGATGGCTTGAGCTCAAGATGTTTTGCAGCTAGGTGGCACAGTTGCTAATTTCATCTATGGGAAGTTTATGTCTGTGACACGCAGATAAAATTTTAATTTTTTTCATAAATGATATAGATAGATAGATAGATAGATAGATATGAGATAGATAGATAGATAGATAGATAGATAGATAGATAGATGGATGGACAGACATATATGATATAGATAGATAGATAGATAGATAGATAGATAGATAGATAGACAGACAAATAGACAGACATATATGATATCGATAGATATATAGATAGGTAGACATATATGATACTGATAGACTGACAGACAGATAGATACATACATAGACATATATGATATAGATAGATAGATAGATAGATAGATAGATAGATAGATAGACATATATGATATAGATAGATAGATAGACAGATAGATAGTTATGAGATAGATAGATAGATAGATAGATATAGATATGATATGATATTAGATAGGTAGACAGTTATGAGATAGATAGATAGATAGATAGATAGTTATGAGATAGATAGATAGATAGATAGATAGATAGATAGATAGATAGATATTAGATAGCTAGATAGATAGATATTCCTTTTTCTCCAGTTCTCAATTTTAAAGGTAGGCAGGCAATGTAATAAAGTGGTGGGGAATACAAGCAGGGTGCTGAGTTGTATAGCTAGGGGCATTAGTAGCAGAAAAAGGGAAGTGGTCACTCTACCGATCTCTAGTTAGTCCTCACCTAGAGTATTGTGTACAGTACTGGAGACCTAGAGTATTGTGTACAGTACTGGAGACCTAGAGTATTGAGTACAGTACTGGAGACCCCATCTCCAGAAGGATATTCAGAGAAAATTCAGAGAAGGGCTACTAAAATGGTGAATGATTTATAGAATAAGAAATATCAGGATAGACTAAAGGATCTGATCATGTATAGCTTGGAGGAGAGAAGAGAGAGAGGGGATATGATAGACACAGTCACATACATGAAGGGATTCAACAAAGTGCGGGAGGGAAGTACATTTCACAGGAGTAAAAATGTTACAACAAGACGCCATAGTCTAAAACTAGAGGGACACAGGTTTAGATGTAATGTATAAGTTTTACTTCACTGAGAGGGTAGTAGATAAGTGGAATAGCCTACCAGCAGAAGTGGTAGAAGTTAATACAGTGACAGAATTTAAGCATGCATGGGATAGGCATAAGGCTGTCCTGAATATAAGACAAGACCAAGGACCAAAAAAGGTTTGAGGTTTTTACAGTAGGAAAATGGGCGACTAGATGGACCGAATGGTTCTTATCGGCTGTCAAATTCTATGTTTAGTGTCAGACAAAGTGTGCCTCTCCAGCTGTCCGTTGGACTAATCTCCTATGTCTGCCCAGCTGAGGATGATGATCAACAGCTGGATAGCCACAGGTTTCCCCATGCCTCTCTATGTGTCCCTCTTTCCCAGGACCGGATCTCTCCTGGGTACAGAAGGGAGGAGCAGACTGATCAGTGGGAAGACACTCTCACGCCCCTGATCAATAGCGCTATTCATTACAGAGCAGACAGCGCTCTACTGCCTGGGAATGGGGTCCTTCCAGAACCCTACGTAGCCCTGCAGGGCCGTATACACAAGTGCAGAAGCTGAGACATTTTAGGGCATCACAGGGAACAAGTAAAACATAAAAAAACTCCAATGCAATGAATGTAAGTGGGACTTTTAACTCCTTGAATGTTAGCGAGACCTCTCCAGCATTCAATGGGTTAAGATCCCCCTTTAAATCAACGGAGATTTATTTATTAATTTATTTTAGTTTGAGTGCCAGAGGGGTAGTCAAAGCAATGTGTTGTGTACCCCTCTGGCACTCAAAGGGTTAAAAGCGGTTTTTGCCAGGTGCGGTTGGTCTGCCCCAGAATTGCTCCGCGCCTGACTCTGTGATTAACCCTGTGAGTCACAGAGGGGTGTCCAACGTCTTGTGAAGCCATGCACTGGACACTCCCGCTGGCACTCAAAAGGTTAAAACTCGTATGGCCTTACTCAGGCAGCTATACAAGAGAAACAAAGGAGCAAGCCTGCTGCGCCATAAGTTGGCAAATGACAATTCCCAAGTATTTAAAGGGACAGTAACACTTATTATGTAAAAAAAAATCCATATTGTAGGGTTTATCCTCCCGAGTAAAACAAGGGAACTCCCACTGCTGAGAGGTGTTTTATTCAAAAGTAAATACAGCTCAAACTTGAATTATTTAGGTGCAATATTTAAATGGCCTGAAATGTTACAGTGGCACTGTTACTACACCATTCTATGGACAACTCTCGTCAGTTGACTATAAACCTCCATAGGATGGTGTAGTAATAGCACCATTGTAATATTTCAGGGCATTTAAATATTGCACCTAAATAATTCAAGTTTGAGCTGTAATAACTTTTGACTAAAGCACAGAGAAACATAGAATTTGACGGCAGATAAGAACCATTCAGCCCATCTAGTCGCCCATTTTCCTACTGTAAAAACCTCAGACCTTATTTAGTCCTTGGTCTTGTCTAATCTTAAGGACAGATTTATGCCTATCCCATGCATGCTTACATCCCCTCGCTGTATTAACCTCTACCACTTCTGCTGGTAGGCTATTCCACTTATCTACCACTTCTGCTGGTAGGTTATTCCACTTATCTACCACTTCTGCTGGTATGCTATTCCACTTATCTACCACTTCTGCTGGTATGCTATTCCACTTATCTACCACTTCTGCTGATAGGCTATTCCACTTATCTACCACTTCTGCTGGTTGGCTATTCCACTTATCTACCACTTCTGCTGTTAGGATATTCCATTTATCTACCACTTCTGCTGGTAGGATATTCCACTTATCTACCACTTCTGCTGGTCGGATATTCCACTTATCTACCACTTCTGCTGGTAGGATATTCCACTTCTCTACCACTTCTGCTGGTAGGATATTCCATTTATCTACCATTTCTACTGGTAGGCTATTCCACTTATCTACCACTTCTGCTGGTAAGCTATTCCACTTATCTACCACTTCTGCTGGTAGACTATTCCACTTATCTACCACTTCTGCTGCTGGATTATTCCACTTATCTACTACCCTCTCAGTGAAATAAACCTTTCTTACATTACGTCTAAACCTGTGTACCTCTAGTTTTAGACTATGACCTCTTGTCCTGATATTTTTACTTGTACTTCCCTCCTGCAGTGGGAGTGCCCTTGTTTTACTTAGGAGGATAAACCCTACAATATATATTTTTTTATATATTAATGACACAGTAATAATTAATATGTAAAAATATATATATTGTAGTGTTTATCCTCCTGAGTAAAATAATACTTCCACTGCTGAGAGGTGTTTTGTTCAAAGGTTATTGCAGATCAAACTTGAACTTTTTAGGTGCAATACCTGAAACTGTACAGTGGCACATCCTATTGATATTTATTATCAACCGACCAGAACTGTCCATAGGATAGTGTAGCAACAGCGCCACTGTATAATTTCAGGCTACTGAGATACTGCACCAAAAAAATTCAAGTTTGAGCTGTAATAACTTTTGAATAAGACAGCATTCAGCTGCAAAAGTACCCTTGTTTTACTCAGTAGGATAAACCCTAAAATACGCATATTATTTTATGTATTAAGTGTTACTATCCCTTGAAGCCAGGTCTGTATTGTGGGCCCCCGGCGCACCAACAGGGGAATAGAATGGAAATATAAAAGAAGACTTCCCCATTCTCCTGGGGGCGTCCATATTGCACCTTGCAGGATCACTTCCTGTCTTGTGTGATGCAATTCTCCATAGACTCGCGCTATTGGTGAGGAGTGTCTATGAGCCGGCTGCAGGGAGGCTGCACAAGCAGATCTGGAGATTAAGGCTCAGAGCCCAGAGGCATAACCAGAAGCCACCGGACCCTGGTGCAGAAATTGCCATGGGCCCCCCAACCACATTACCCCCAATCTCCACATTTCCCCCCATTTCTCCCAATCTCCACATTGCCCCCCATCTCCAAATTTCCCCCCATTGCCACCACATCTCCACATTGCCACCACATTTCCCCCCAATCTCCACATTGCCACCACATCTCCACATTGCTCCCCAATCTCCAACTTGCCCCTACTGACCCTCCCCCCGTGTCCATCCCCTACCTCCCTGGTGGTCTAGAGGCGTGGCATGAGAGGTCTATGCCTCCTTCAGCACAGGCCTCTATAGAACTGAAGCTCCCGCGCGGTTGTCAGTAATGCAGAGCGCTGGGAGATGATGTCATTACTAGAGCGCCGGAGAGGGAGATCAGATGTTAGAGGTCTGTGCCAAAGAAGGCACAGACCTGCTTGCTGCAGGCTCTGGACAAGGGGGTTGCAGGGGGTGGCCGGGCCCCTGGAGTGACGGGTCTGGTCGCAGGTGCAACCCCCTATTGTTACGCCAGTGTCAGAGCCATAGACTTACTGTCATAGCTGGGAACTCTGGACCTGCCCCGGAGATACCGTGTTTACAATTAATTACCGGGTCTACGGGAAAAGAGGCTGATTCTCTGGTGGTGGTAGGATTGCCACCTTTTCTTCAAAAAAATACCAACCATTAGGGTGACCACGGGTCCCGGAATGTCCGGGACTGTCCCTTATTTGAAGCCTATGTCCCGCGTCCCAGGTCATCTCCCACCGGGACAATGAAGTGTCCCGGAATGAAGCCAAGCCACCCACACAGCAGCACAAACAGTCACTCTCTCAGTGGCGTCGCCAGGGGGGGGGGCCAGTGCCCCCCCAATTTTCTTCACCTCCCAGTGTTTGTTGTGTTTTGTTTTTTTTATATATGCCGCCCTGGATGTCAGCCTGCAAGCGTAGTATAAATCAGCTCTCCCTCGCGGCGTCCATGATGTGACACACCGTTTGCAGGCTGACATCCAGGGCGGCAATCCAGCTGATCTCCTGGAGGCAAGCGCTCGAGTAATACAGAGCGCTGGGAGATGACATCATCTCCCAGCGCTCTGCATTACTGAGCACAGCGCGCGGGAGCTTCAGCTCTGTGCCGGAGGAGGCACAGAGCACTTTCCACACCGCTAGACTATCAGGGACTCAAGGTAGGGCATCAAGGGGCAATGTGGAGATGAAGAGGCTTCATAATAGGGTGACCACGTCCCGGAATGGCAGAACGGAAATGTGGTCACCCTACCAACCATGGCATTCCCTCCATAGACTTAACATTGGACAGAAGCCAATTTTTTACCGGCCCGCCGGTAAAATACCGGCTGGGTGGCAACCCTAGGTGGTGGGGAGTTTCTTATGAAATGTCCTCCTTCTTCCCACCTTGCTCCTCCCACTTCCTGCCCTGTTCCCACCCACTTCATGACAAAGTTTGTTAAGCCTCACTTGTTGGTGATGTGATTCATATCATTACTATCCCCCCAGCCGCACCACATGACCCCCACTGGGGACTCTAGGACATATAATTCCCAGGTATACTTACGGTTTGTGTTCATACCAGGGAACTGTCCGAATCTACCGTGGAGACTCCGGTTCTCAGATTGAATTACCAGGTCTCCGGTCACAGAGGCTCATTCTACGGCTTGGTGAGTTCAGCTATAACCACGCCCACTTTTAAATGCCCCGCCCACTTTCACACCCATTTCATGACAATCTCCTCCTTTTAATCACCAACCAACACCCACATGATTAAGCCCCACCTACCATATGACACAAAACGCATCATTTGGACACGCCCATCCTCCGCTCTGTAGTGTTTTTCCGGGGACTTGGGACAAGAACATTCCCTGGTACGGTTGTGTCACAGCCGAGGGGGGTCATCTCTAGACCCTCCAAATGGCTGAAAGGTGCTGTTTTGGGTCTTTACAAAGCAGCCCACTGGTAACCTTGTATTGTCTAAACCCTTAACCCCTTAATGACCCTTGACGGTCATAGTACGTCAAGGGTCGATCCGACTGAACGACCCACGACGTACTATGACCGTCATGGAATTCCGGGCTCCCCCCGCGGCTGCACGCCGTTCGGGGAGTCCGGAAGCGGATGGAGCAAAAAAAAAAAATGCTCCGTGCTCCTTAACTTACCGCGCCGATCGGCCGGTCGTTAAGGGGTTAAATTGTATAGCTCTGCGTACACTTGTGGTACTATAGAAATAAGCATATTCATTCATTCATTCATTCAAGCGTGACAGACTTATTAAATCATAATAATTGTGGCTTTTTAACCCCTTGAATCCAAGAGGGGTCTCCAATGAAATTAATTGGAGATCTCTATAGCATTTCGGGTGTTAAAAGTCCAATTAAAAGTTTTTGGATTCATTTTAATTGTCCCCGGTGGTGCAAAGCAATTCACTCGAGTCTTCTCTAGCACTGAAAGGGTTAAAAAAAAACCACACAATGGAAATCTTCATGCGTCCAGTGTGATGCAAAGGAATGTACTGGAGACCTATCAAGCACTGAAAGGGTTAACCCTATGAGTGCCAGAGAGGTATCTACCCCTCTTGCACTAAAACGGTGAAAAAGCCCTGTTTTAATCACAAGAAATCTTTTTTTTGTTGTTCTCTGTGTTTACTTGCGTCTGCCCTATAACTGATCCACTTTTGCCGTTGTGCACATGACACTCAGTGTATTGACCTGCGCTCTGGTGACAGCGGGACCTTGCGTTTGTCTAGGGAAATAATGCGGCTTTAGTTTGCATGGGAAGCCAGCTCCACATTTGAATAAGTCCTATATTTAAAGACTCCATTTCCTATCCTTTGCATCAACCTCTTATCACCCGTCCCTTTATGCAAACGGTATAGTTTTAACCACTTAGATGCTAGACATGTCTCTAGTGCATTGCAGAACTCTCTAGCATCCAAGGGGTTATATCATCTTTAATATGCACATACATGTAATAGTTTAATATAATGTAAGGTATAGGGTTTTGCGTCTTCTGTTTTGTAACAAGAGGGAAGCTGTTTTCCTTTGCGTGCCTCACTTCCTGGTCTGGAGGCTGTAGATAAAGTATCCCCCTCCCGCCCCTTTTACCTAGTGTAAGCCGCCTCCCCTCAGATGTGGAATCTGGTCTCTTGACCGGACAGATCACAGCAAGGGACAATCTTCTTACTGTGAGAATAAGAAAAACCCTGCCCCCTTGACAGGTTTTTCCTTATGATCACTGAAGATTGTCCCTCTCTGTGATCCATCCGGAAGGGTTGACACCTTTTCTTCAAAAAAATACCGGCCATGGCATTCCCTCCATAGACTTTTTACTGCCGGTAAAGGGTGGCAACCCTATGGACAGTCTTGTTGCTCTGAGGTGAGCAGTGTTACATCAGTAAAAGGGGCGGGAGGGGGATACTTTATCATTCAATTACTCTTGTACTACAACTCTGACAGAATTGAAATAACACTCTCCATGGCCCAAATACTATGAAGATTAATTGGTGCTGCTTTTATTGTGAAACATTACTATCTCTTTAAGCCTTTAAGCACCAGAAAGGTAACCAAAATCAATGCGTTTTATACCTCTCTGGCACTCAACAGGTTAAGATCACGCCAGTTTCGTCTGTGCATTGCTGGTACGTTACTTGCAACAAGACAGAAAAAGGAACTTTAGGGTGTAGATCGGTTAGCATATTAGCATTAGGCAGGAGCGGGGCAAGACAATCGATCTCAGCGACTGGTGTAGAGTTGAATTGTATCGGTACATCTTCCCCATGTTTCTATAAGTGTAAACGTTACAGCTTGGTTTGAATTGTAGTGTTGGTTCTAAAACATCCCCTAAATAATTTATTGTAACAAGTTAGTGTCCACCAGCAATACACCCCAAGGCGTGCATGACTAATGATTATATCTAGTGTGTAGTAGCAGGTAATAATATGAAACTGCCGTGTACACTTTTACCTGCTCTACATCAAAAAAACTGTTAGCGAAATGATAGGAATAATAAAAAAAATGTAATGCCCTCATTCCCATCTCTCAAACCATTATGGTTTGAGAGATATAATAAAATAAAGGTCTTCGCTCCCTACCCTTTCTGCCTGACGATGTAAAGCTGTCAGACGCAGAATACGGTCAACCGGCTATAGGCGGCTCTTCAGGAGCGCTGATATCAGGATATCTAACTATAATTACTTCATCGGTACGGTCTATGTGTGCCTGGCTTGCAGGCACACGTTGTAGACCATTCCGATGAAGTAATTATACTTAGATATCTAGATGACAGCGCTCCTGAAGAGCCGCCGTCTGGTCCTGGAAGCAGGATCTCATGACGTCTGCTATACAGTGGACATCTGAGAAGAGGGGGGAGCAGAGGTCTTTATTTTCTTACATCTCTCAAACCATAACGGTTTGAGAGATAGGAATAAGGGCATTACATGTTTTTTTTATTAGTCCTATCAATTCGCCAACAGATTTTTTGGGGGTTTACTATCCCTTTAAGATCAATCCCTACTTACATCCCTGATCTGTAATGCGTGCACCACCTTTTAGCAGTCAGATAGTTAATTTTCGATGTTAATAAGCACTTAAGGCCAGAATGTCATCATCAACGAGTTAAAGAACAGCGTATTTGCGAGGTGCGTTATTGAAACAGTCAAATGGAGAAGCCTGGCTGTACATAAGAACTGTGAGACAGTATTTACATAAAAGTCAGATAAATAATATCTAATACTACACAGGTACTAGCAGGATTAGATACAAGCTCCTTATTTTGGCAAAGAGTTGTTGTCAACCAGGATACTAAGGTGCTTTGTTCTATCATTTGCGCCAGCTCTCAGTGCCCTGCTTTTTCAGAGACCACTAACAAAGACATACCTCCCAAGTGTCCCCCTTTAGGAGATATTAGGGGTCCGTACCTCCCAAGTGTCCCTCTTTAGGAGATATTAGGGCTCCATACCTCCCAAGTGTCCCTCTTTAGGAGATATTAAGGGTCCATACCTCCCAAGTGTCCCTCTTTAGGAGATATTAGGGGTCTGTACCTCCCAAGTGTCCCTCTTTAGGAGATATTAGGGGTCCGTACCTCCCAAGTTTCCCTCTTTAGGAGATATTAGGGGCCCATACCTCCCAAGTGTCCCTCTTTAGGAGATATTAAGGATCTGTACCTCCGAAGTATCCCTCTTTAGGAGATATTAGGGGTCCATACCTCCCAAGTGTCCCTCTTTAGGAGATATTAGGGGTCCATATCTCCCAAGTGTCCCTCTTTAGGAGATATTAGGGATCCGTACCTCCCAAGTGTCCCTCTTTAGGAGATATTAGGGGTCTGTACCTCCCAAGTATCCCTCTTTAGGAGATATTAGGGATCCGTACCTCCCAAGTATCCCTCTTTAGGAGATATTAGGGGTCTGTATCTCCCAAGTGTCCCTCTTTAGGAGATATTAGGGGTCTGTACCTCCCAAGTGTCCCTCTTTAGGAGATATTAGAGGTCCATACCTCCCAAGTGTCCCTCTTTAGGAGATATTAGGGGTCTGTACCTCCCAAGTATCCCTCTTTAGGAGATATTAGGGATCTGTACCTCCCAAGTATCCCTCTTTAGGAGATATTAGGGGTCCGTACCTCTCAAGTGTCCCTCTTTAGGAGATATTAGGGGTCTGTACCTTCCAAGTGTCCCTCTTTAGGAGATATTAGGGGTCTGTACCTCCCAAATGTCCCTCTTTAGGATATATTGGGGGTCCATACCTCCCAAGTGTCCATCTTTAGGAGATATTAGGGGTCAGTACCTCCCAAGTGTATCTATGTAGGAGATATTAGGGGTCAATACCTCCCAAGTGTCCCTCTTTAGCAGATATTAGGGGTCTGTACCTCCCGAGTGTCCCTCTTTAGGAGATATTAGGGGTCCGTACCTCCCAAATGTCCCTCTTTAGGAAATATTAGGGGTCCATACCTCCCAAGTGTCCCTCTTTAGGAGATATTAGGGATTTGTACCTAACAATTGTCCCTCTTTAGTTGATATTAGGGGTCCGTACCTCCCAAGTGTCCCTTCTTTAGGAGGGACAGTCCAACTCTGAGACCCAAATCCCTCTGTCCAACTTTCCCACCCTGGTGTCCCTGTGTTTAGGAGATCAGACTGTGTGGTGTGTATATATGTATCACCCTGGTGTCCCTGTGTTTAGGAGATCAGACTATGTGGTGTGTATATAAACTAGTGTCCCTGTGTTTAGGAGATCAGATTGTGTGGTGTGTATAGAAGTGTATCACCCTGGTGTCCCTGTGTTTAGGAGATCACACTGTGTGGTGTGTGTATATAAGTGTATCACCCTGGTGTCCCTGTGTTTAGGAGATCAGACTGTGTGGTGTGTATAGAAGTGTATCACCCTGGTGTCCCTGTGTTTAGGAGACCAGACTGTGTGGTGTGTATATAAGTGTATCACCCTGGTGTCCCTGTGTTTAGGAGATCAGACTGTGTGGTGTGTATATAAGTGTATCACCCTGGTGTCCCTGTGTTTAGGAGATCGGACTGTGAGGTGTGTATATAAGTATACCACATTGTTTCACAACAATAAAACTCATATTAATGTTTGTTTAAACTCCAGTATATGTTTTATAAATTAGTCTGTATAAATAAATATGCTCGGTATAAGGTTGCCACCCAGCCAGTATTTTACCGGCAGGCAGGTCAAAAATTGGCTTCTGTCCACTGTTAAGTCTATGGAGGGAATGCCGTGGCCGGTATTTTTTTGAAGAAAAGGTGGCAACCCTAGCTGCGTATGGGCATGTCTAAATGATGTGAATGGAGTCTTAAAGTAGGCAGAGCTTAATTGGGTAGGTGGGGTTTATACAGATATAACAGAGAGAAGGTGGGTTTTAATATTAGTGGGCGGGAAGTAGGCATAACAGGACTGGAAGTAGGTGGAGTTACCCAGGAGACCCAGTAATTAACTCTAAAAAAGAGAGTCTCTGGGGCAGATGTGGAAGTTCCCAGCTATGGAGAAAATTTACTCCTAACATATTGCACCTGCTATTATCAACCCAAAAAAAAGCAGGACACCCTCAGTCTTTTGTCTCAGAGTATATCTCCCTTTACATCTTAACCCCTTGGTTTCTAGAGTGGCGTTTGCAATGGGTTGAAAACCCCTTATTTAGAATTGTAGCCATATTTTTAATCCCCTGGTGTATGTGAGGACCGCAGAACACAACCCTAGGTGAGAATTTGGTTTCCAAGGGGAAACAATACACTGACCTGTGCAGCTTGGTATAGCAGCAAAAAAAGAGGAGAAGTCTTTACTTACTGTTTTCTGATTGGTTATGTAACTGATCTTTGCTGCTATGGGTTTCAATAAAGGAAGTTAAAGGGATAATAATACTAATCCCTATATTAAAGTCATATTAAAAAGAAATGTATTGCCCCCAGTGTCATCTCTCAAACCTTTATGATTTGAGAAATAATCGCTCCTAAAGTTGCCCTCTCCCTCCCCCTTTCCCGAAGTCAGCGTTGTAGCTGACGGCAGGGATAACGGTATTACTTGCATCCGGCGGCTCTGCAGCAGAGCCAAGATTGTGTTAATAAAAAAAAAATATTTCTCTTAAATGGTCTTCTACAAGTGCTTGCAAACCAATCACAAGTAGAAGACCATTTCAGTGCAAGATTTTTTTTTTTTATTAACGCGATCTCGGCTGTGCTGCAGAGCCGCCTGATGGTCGTACGACAGGTTTCCCTGCAGTCAGCTACAACACTGACTTTGGGGAAGGGGGAGGGAGGGGGAACTTTAGGAGCGATTATCTCTCAAACCATAAAGGTTTGAGAGATGACACTGGGGGCAATACATTTATTTTTAATGTGACTTTAATATAGGGATTAGTAATTATTAAGCATTACTATTCCTTTAAAGCAAAATATGAAGCTTCCTGTCATGTAGTAAAATTTGGTTTCCTATCGTGGCCGTTGTTTCTTAACAATGCATTGGATAGCTCTCAAGCATTCAAAAGGCTGATTTTGAAAAACTCTGGACTTTAATTCAGCATTTCAGGAGTTAACTCTTTCTTTCCAACCTCTTTAAAATGCTGCTCACCGTTTGTCCGCTCGTTCCCCGTCACCCTCCACCAACTTTACATTTTTACAGACAGAAAGTGCGGAAAATGGAAGAATATTCTTCTAATGGGTCACTGATGAATTTTCATCTCATTAACCTCCTCCGCGCAGATAACATTACAGCCAGGAAACGCGTCTTGTAATGGCATTTTACACAGACAGAGAGGCCCGGGTCAATACATGCCATGTTCTTTATTCTATTATACAGATGCAATTAATATGTATGATTGGGCTCCCGGCCGCAAATAGAGATATTTAAATATACAGATGACGGGATGCAATTAAAATTGTGCATGCCAAGAAGTCTTGGTTGTATATTGCTAGAATTAGTTCATGTACACTTATGGTAATATTAAAAATGTATGAACCCTTTAACCTCTTAGGAACCCATGACAGTGCTGGCACGTTATGGGTTGGATGTACGATAAGGATCTGTGACGTGCCAGGACCGTCATGGATTTCAGGGCTATTCGCGTGGCTGCACGCCGTTCGGGGAGCACTGATTTGGATAGGAAAAAAAAAAAAGCTCCATGGTCCTTAAGTGCTGGCCGCGAGCACGCGCGGATGGTTCTTAAAGAGATAGTAATGTTTCACAAAAACAGCAGCTCCAATTAATGTACATAGTACTTAGACCATGGAGAGTGTAATTTCAATACTGTCAGAGTTGTAGTACAAGAGTAATTGAATGATAAAGTATCCCCCTCCCACCCCTTTTACCTAGTGTAAGACACCTCCCCTCAGATGTGGAATCTGGTTGTAAGACTAGGGTTGCCACCCAGCCGGTATTTTACCGGCAGACCGGTAAAAAATTGGCTTCTGTCCAATGTTAAGTCTATGGAGAGAATGCCATGGCCGGTATTTTTTTTAAGAAAAGGTGGCAACCCTATGTAAGACCAAACAGGTCACAGCAAGGGACAATCTTCTTACTGTGATCATAAGGAAAACCCTGCCCCTTGACAGGTTTTTCCTTATGATCACTGAAGATTGTCCCTCTCTGTGATCCATCCGGACAGTCTTGCTGCTCTGAGGTGAGTAGTGTTACATCAGTAAAAGGGGCGGGAGGGGGATATTTTGTCATTGAATTACTCTTGTACTACAACTCTGATAGAATTGAAATAACACTCTCCAAGGTCAAAATACTATGATGATTAATTAGAGCTGCTTTTGTTGTGACTAGTGTTGAGCGAGCACCGCGATGCTCGGGTGCTCGGGTGCTCTGACCGAGCACCCCCTGCTGCTCGAGTGCTCGGCCGAGCACCCGAGCCCCATTCAAATGAATGGGAGCACTCGAGCATCAAACCAGGCACCCCCTGCTCTGATGAGCGGAGGGTGCCTGGTCAATGTCCCCCTTCATCTCCGCTATGCCCCTCTTCCACAATGTCCCCCTTCATCTCCTCTATGCCATAGAGGAGATGAAGGGGGACATTGTGGAAGAGGGGCATAGCGGAGATGAAGGGGGACATTGTGGAAGAGGGGCATAGAGTCTATGCCCCTCTTCCACAATGTCCCCCTTCATCTCCGCTATGCCCCTCTTCCACAATGTCCCCCTTCATCTCCTCTATGGCATAGAGGAGATGAAGGGGGACATTGTGGAAGAGGGGCATAGCGGAGATGAAGGGGCACATTGTGACAGACGGGCATAGCGGAGATGAAGGGGGACATTGTGGAAGAGGGGCATAGAGTCTATGCCCCTCTTCCACAATGTCCCCCTTCATCTCCGCTATGCCCCCTTCATCTCCGCAATGCCCCTGTACCTCCATTCCCTGGTGGTCCAGCGGAGCGTCTTCGGATCTGTGCCTCTTCCGGCACAGATCCCCGCAACCCGAACATGTCGGGCGAGCACATGGCGGTACTCGTACGAGTACCGCCATGTGCCGAGCAGAGCGATGCTCGAGCCGATCCGAGCATCGGCCGAGCACGCTCGCTCAACATTAGTTGTGACACATTACTATCCCTTTAAAGGGTTACAGGACCCAATGGGTGGGGGGACGCCTCTCTCTTGTCTTTAAATGGTTACAGGACAAACTAGGGGGATGTAATAATACGACTTCATAGTAACTAAGGGTGGAACCAATTCCTTAGTCCTGTACTTGCCTTGCACCAATATACGAATCTACATACACCGAATATTGTACCCTGAATGTCGCTTGGCAGTGGGTAAATATATGAGCATTTTGGAGTTATTCCTTCCTCTATGGACTAACACGATACAGAGAAACATTATTCAGAATTTTCTTTATTAAATGAGAACTTTATCCTTGGAACAAATGGCACCAAATGTGTTTAATTAGAGTATGTATCTAGACAGTATCCTTCATCCCTCAGTTAATTGTATCTATTTACTGTTTTTTTGCCTTTGTATTCCGCTGTAGTCTAGAGCTGAACAGAGACATTTTACTACCTTGAAAACTGCACAAGGCCCTTTAGAGTCATGTGCAGGGCTCTTTCTATGACACTTCTCAGCTTCACCTTGGGTATATACGGGCAGGTCTCCCTGAGATGTATTCTCACACTGTCTCTCTCTCGCTCTCTCTCACTCCTCTCTCTGTGTCTGTCTGATCTCCGACTCTCTCTATTTTTCTTTTCCGATCTTTTTGTCCCTCTTTTGCTCACTCTCTCTCTGATTTATTGTCTTTCTTTATCTCTTTATGATCCTCACTCTCACTCTCTCTCTCTCTCGATTTCTTTTTCTGGCCCTCTCTCTCTGTCTCTCTCTGATCCTCTCTCTGTCTCTGATCCTCGCTTTCTCTCTCTAATCCTCTCTCTGTCTCTCTCTAATCCTCTCTCTGTCTCTCTCTGATCATTTTTCTCTCTCTGATCCTCTCTCTCTGATCATCTCTCTCTCTCTCTGATCCTCTCTCTCTCTCTGATCCTCTCTCTCTCTGATCCTCTCTCTCTCTCTCTCTCTGATCCTCTCTCTCTCTGATCCTCTCTCTCTCTGATCCTCTCTCTCTCTCTCTCTCTCTCTCTCTGATCCTCTCTCTCTCTCTCTCTGATCCCCTCTCTCTCTCTCTCTCTCTCTCTCTGATCATCTCTCTCTGATCCTCTCTCTCTGATCATCTCTCTCTCTCTCTCTGATCCTCTCTCTCTCTCTCTGATCCTCTCTCTCTCTGATCCTCTCTCTCTCTCTCTCTCTCTGATCCTCTCTCTCTCTGATCCTCTCTCTCTCTGATCCTCTCTCTCTCTCTCCCTCTCTCTGATCCTCTCTCTCTCTCTCTCTGATCCCCTCTCTCTCTCTCTCTCTCTCTCTGATCCTCTCTCTCTGATCCTCTCTCTCTCTCTGATCCTCTCTCTCTCTCTCTCTCTGATCCTCTCTCTCTCTCTCTCTGATCCTCTCTCTCTCTCTCTGATCCTCTCACTCTCTTTTTTCACTCTGATTCTCTCTCTGATCCTCTCTCTCTCTCTCTCTTTGTCTCTCTGATCCTTTTTCTCTCTCTGTCTCTCTCTTATCCTCTCTCTGTCTCTGATCCTCTCTCTCTTTCTCTCTCTGGTTCTTTCTCTCTCTCTGATCCTCTCTGTCTCTGATCCCCTCTCTCTCTGATCCTCTCTGTCTCTCCCTCTCTGATCCTCTCTCTCTGAACCTCTCTATCCCTCTCTCTGATCATCTCTCTTTGATCTTCTCTCTCTCTGATCCTCTCTGTGATTCTCTCTCTCTGATCATCTCTCTTTCTCTGATCGTCTCTGTCTCTGATCCTCTCTCTCTCCCTCTGTACCTTTCTCTCTGATCCTCTCTCTCTCTCTCTCTCTCCCTCTCTGATCCTCTCTCTCTGATCCCCCCTCTCACTGATCCTCTCTGTCTCTCCCTCTCTGATCCTCTCTCTCTGATCCTCTCTCTCCCTCTCTCTGATCATCTCTCTCACTCTCTCTCTCTGATCCTCTCTCTCACTTTCTCTCTCCAAAGCATGTGACAGAGACATTCCAGCATCCAGTGAGTTAACATTTCAGTTTGGAAATATCTCCAGTGTCCAGTCCATTGTATGTGATTGCCCCTGTACAGGTCACAGTGCATCTCTTATCAGTAAACTCATAACATTTTGTCGTTAAATCCGTTCTTAAGACAGGACACCCTGATATCAGGATAATTTAGTGAGCGCGGCCCCTCTCCTTTTAGAATTATACTTACAGTGAAACTCTGACCGCAGATTTAATTAAAACGCTTTAATTGCAAAGGCTGCTTAAATTACAATCTTCCTGCTGCCGCCAATTCAGAAGAGTTTGGTGGCAGCGGTAATTTTTCTTGTTACAAACATTAGCAATAAAAAAAAAGAGGAAAACTGGGACCGTTTGTGAGAATTCAGTTATGAGCTGATCCATGTCATTTATGTCATCTGGCCATATGTCCACAAAATTCAGAATAATTAACCTTTGAACTCCCTAGTAATAGCACTGGTCATGAATAGGATCGATCAATGGGCAATGAATTGGTTTGGCTCATTTATCAGTTCAAAAATCTGCAGTTTTTGCAAATCGATTAGTAGATTTTCTTTAACGGCGTTTAAATTCGCTTAACCCCTTGCATGCAAGACAGTCTCTCAACTCATTGCAAAGTGTTGCAGACCTTTCTATTAGCCAAGAACTTACGTCTCATGCAAAAACAGTAGAGATTATACAAATAGTAATAAGTGTATTTTTGGCCCATACTCAAGAACCTAAAAAGGTTAAATTCAGGAGCAAACCAAATGCTTCATGGGGGGGGGGGCGCAAATAAAATTGCTCTAAATTCCTAGGGTTATTAACCCTTTAATTGCCAGAGATGTATCCAACGCATTTCGTTGCAATGCATTGGATACCTCTCTGTCGGTCAAAGGGTTAATGCCTTTGCAATGCATTGGAGACCTTTTGAGCATTCACAGGGTTAAAAAGCCATATTTAAAGTGACAGTGAATATTTTAGACTACACATACCCTGCAATTGCATAATAAATAAATTCATATTGTCTACAATTTTAATTTTTTTTCATTTTCATCTATTTTTTAATTCTATCTCTTTGATGTTGAGATCTAAGTCAACATGGGCATCTGCAAAAAAAATTTCTGAAGAGGACAGGGCACAGCTATAATATAATATGCCCCCCCCAGGCCCTATGTTTATCTGGGGTGTGGGGGAAAGTGCCCCCTCTTGCCTGCTTCCCCATAGACGCCAATGCACGTCAATCTAAAGAGGTGAAGTTTTGGAAAAAAACATCTGCACCGTAGGATTGGAATGAATATTTGGAAAATTCTAGTGTTGAGCGAGCACCCCGATGCTCGGGTGCTCTGACCGAGCACACCCTGAGGCTCGAGTGCTCGGCCGAGCACCCGAGCCCCATTCAAATGAATGGGGCGACACGAGCATTACACCAGGCACCTCCTGCTCTGATGAGGGGAGGGTGCCTGGTCAATGCCCCCCTTCATCTCCGCTATGCCCCCTTCATCTCTGAATGCCCCCTTCATCTCCGCAATGTCCCCCTTCATCTCCGCTATGCCCCTCTTCCACAATGTCCCCCTTCATCTCCGCTATGCCCCTCTTCCACAATGTCCCCCTTCATCTCCTCTATGCCATAGAGGAGATGAAGGGGGACATTGTGGAAGAGGGGCATAGCGGAGATGAAGGGGGACATTGTGGAAGAGGGGCATAGAGGAGATGAAGGGGGACATTGTGGAAGAGGGGCATAGCGGAGATGAAGGGGGACATTGTGGAAGAGGGGCATAGCGGAGATGAAGGGGGACATTGTGGAAGAGGGGCATAGAGTCTATGCCCCTCTTCCACAATGTCCCCCTTCATCTCCGCAATGCCCCCTTCATCTCCGCAATGCCCCCGTACCTCCAGTCCCTGGTGGTCCAGCGGAGCGTCTTCAGATCTGTGCCTCTTCCGGCACAGATCCCCGCCACCCGAACATGGCGGGCGAGCACATGGCGGTACTCAACGAGTACCGCCATGTGCCGAGCAGAGCGATGCTCGAGCCGATCCGAGCATCGGCCGAGCACGCTCGCTCAACACTAGAAAATTCCTATTGATTACTAACGGTATATTAACCTGTTGGATGCTGGAGAAGTCATACTCTGAAACAAGAGAAATGTCAGTGTATTCTCCCTGTTAAAACCCATTATAAATAAATAAATAATAAATCTCTCCCGACCTTATTTACATCAATGACAATTTTGATTTCCCTCGTATGATTTAGTTACTCTGGGGGAGATATATAAAAGAAGAGTTAATGGAAAAGAAGCGTTAAAATGGCTGTAAGATTGTCTCTGGTAATTAAAAAAGTTCTCAGGACAGTTTAGGACAGTGGTTCTCAACCTGTGGGTCGGGACCCCTTTGGGGGTCGAATGAAGATTTGCCAGGGGTCGCCTAATACCATCAGAAATTTATATTTCGATTCATAACAGAAGCAAAATAACAGCAATGAAGGAGCAACAAAAATAATTTTACTGTTAGGGGTCACCACAACCTGGGAAATTTTATCAAAGGGTCGCGGCACTTGAAAGGTTGAGAACCACTGGTTTAGGAGGACATCATGTCATGTAATACGTTCTTTTTTTATAAAATGGAGTAAGAACATTTGTAAGAAGGGGCTCAGTGAACTTATTTAGAAATGTCACTATTTGCAACAATTTAGCAACAAAATGTTCACCAATTATTTAAAGTGATAGTAATGTTTCACAATAAAAGCAGCTCCAATTAATCTTCATAGTATTTGTGCCATGGAGAGTGTTATTTCAGTACTGTCAGAGTTGTAGTACATGAGTAATTGAATGATAAAGTATCCCCCTCCCGTCCCTTTTACCTAGTGTAAGCCTCCTCCCCTGGAATTTGGTCCTGGGACCGGACGGATCACAGCAAGGGACAATCTTCTTACTGTGATCATAATGAAAACCCTGCCCCCCTTGGCAGGTTTTTCCTTATGATCACTGAAGATTGTCCCTCTCTGGGATCCATCCGGACAGTCTTGCTGCTCTGAGGTGAGCAGTGTTACATCAGTAAAAGGGGCGGGAGGGGGATACTTTATCATTCAATTACTCTTGTACTACAACTCTGACAGTATTGATATAACACTCTCCATGGCTCAAATACTATGAAGATTAATTGGAGCTGCTTTTATTGTGAAACATTACTATCCCTTTAAGGTCATGTCTGACTTGTTCTTATTCTTTATGGTCACCACATTTATATATGTATCTAGAATACTTTATGAATACCGGTATCCTTGTAAAACGTTGAATTTAAAACATCGTGCGGCTACACCCCGCATCAGGTATGTCACATTGATGAAAAGAGTGACATGAGAATCTTGCCCTGCATAAAAGCGCTAGATTCTCATGTCGCTTCCTTAAACAGCGCTTCAACTTATCCCACAGCATTGCCTTCATACCTAAGGAAGAACAAGCAGCACTGGACGTTACAACTGTAGCATTGTTAACCCTTTCAGTGCCACAGAGGTCCCCAATCATTGGGAACCTCTCTGGAACTCAAAAGTTTAAGCTGCATATCGAACAAACATATCTAGGATTTTTAGTCCTTTGTTTGATATGTAGCTTAACCTCTTGAGTTCCAGAGAGGTAACCAACGATTGGGGACCTCTCTTGCACTGAAAGGGTTAACCATGCTACATTTGTAACATCCAGTGTTGCTTGTCGTTCCTTAGGTATGCAAGCAATGCTGCGGTTTGAGCTGAACCACCGTTTAAGGACGAAACATGAGAATCTCGGGCTTTTATGTAGGGCTAGATTCTCGTTTCGCCCTTTCATCACGGCGACATGCTTAATGCGGAGTATAGCCGCACAATGTTTTAAATGCAACGTTTTAAAAGTAAAACATAAATACCAACACTCATAATAAAGAATGAGGACATTTTAAGGATCCGTTCACAAAAACGAACAAGAACGCTTTTTATAAATCTCCCCCTTTTGTTACAGAATTGTACCTGTATCTCAATGAATAAGGGACACTCCTGTATGAAGGATTCCCACTTACCTGCCAAGGTATTACTTCCTGAGAATAGGGATAGTTACACTTCTAACCCTTTCAGTGCCAGACGGGTACGCAACTCATTGCTTTGGTTAATTTATCAATTCCAATAGCAGATCGTTATGAAAATGCGTGATTCACCTTAGTATTTACCCAGTGTTGTTTCCATACTGGCATATGCAGATTAAGCCACTTCTTTTGACAGATGAAATTCAATTGATTTTGAATGAAAAGCATCATAATCAGGCAGGGACGTGCACAGACATTTTGGGGGGCAGGAGCTCAAATAAAAAAAGGGCACTTCTCATAATTATTTATTTAAAATATATATTTAAAAAAAATAAAAGACTTTACATCTCAGGAGCCTGTAGGAACAGAAATTTGAAGCAACCCCCCCATTGGCCATCTCCACTGGACACCTCCACAATGCTCCTAATATCCACATTGCCCCCCATCATCTCCATATATATATTGTCCCCTGTCAGCTCCATATTGCCCCCAACAGCTCCACATTTCCCCCATCATCTCCATATTGTCCCCCATCAGCTCCAACTTACCCTCACATTGCCCCATCAGCTCCATATTGCCCAATCAGCTCCAACTTACCCTCACATTGCCCCCTTCATCTCCATATTGCCCCCCATCAGCTCCATATTGCCATCAGCTCCAGCTTACCCTCACATACATTGCCCTATCATGTCTACATTGCCATCATCTCCATATTGCCCCCCATCAGATCCATATTGCGCCATCACTTGCCCCCCAGTGTTCATTTCCTACCTCTTCCCTGGTGGTCCAGCGGTAGGAGAGGTCTGTATGTGCCTCCTTTGGCACAGACCTGTAGCTGGAGCTCCCGCGTGGTCTTCTCTTCATGCAGAGCGCTGGGAGATGATGTAATCTCCCAGCGCTCTGTAATACTAAAGAGCCGACGAGGGAGCGCAGCATCTACAGGTCTGTCCTGAAGGAGGCACAGAGCTGTCCATAGGATCGTGTAGCAACAGCGCCACTGTACAATTTCAGGCCACTGTGATATTGCACCTAAAAAAATTCAACTTTAAAAATTAATAACTTTTGAATGAAACACCTTTCAGCAGTGGGAGTACTCTTGTTTTACTCAGGGGGATAAACCCTACAACATATTTTTTTTTTTACATTTTAAGTATTACTATCCCTTTAAAGGGATAGTAATACTTAATTTTTACTAATCCCTATATTAAAGTAATATTAAAAATAAATGTATTGCCCCCATTGTAATCTCTCAGACCATTATTGCTTGAAAGATTATCGCTCCTAAAGTTGCCCTCTCCCTCCCCCTTTCCCCGTAGTCGGCGTTCTAGCTGACTGCAGGGAAGCCAGTCGTACGACTTTCAGGCGGCTCTGCAGCAGAGCCGCGATCGCGTTAATAAAAAAGAAAACTTTCACTGAAATGGTCTACTACGTGTGCTTGGTTTGTGCTTGGTTTGCAAGCACATGTAGAAGACCGTTTTAGTGAAATATTTTTTTTTATTAACGCAATCGCTGCTCTGCTGCAGAGCCACCTGATGATCGTAAGACCGGATTTCCCTTTAGTCAGCTACAACGCTGACTTCGGGGAAGGGGGAGGGAGAGGGCAATTTTAGGAGCGATCATCTCTCAAACCATAAAGGTTTGAGAGATGACACTGGGGGCAATACATTTATTTTTAATATTACTTTAATATAGGGATTAGTAATAATTAAGTATTACTATCCCTTCAAGAGGGGTGTAAAAGTGCAACCAGTACAGGTCATTCACTAGAGCAATTCTAGAGCAAACCAACTGCAGTTCAGGGGGGGCAAGTAGGAATGTTCTATAAGTGAGATTTTAACCCCTTGAATGCTAAAGAGGTCTCCAGAGTATTGGCAAGCAATACATTGGATACCGCTAGCATTCCAAGGGTTAAAAATCCAATTTAAATCAACAAAAACTTGCATTTGTTGAATATGGTGGAACTGGTTTGTCCTGGAATTACTGGTCTTATCTATTGTGTCACTGTAAGTATTAACCCTTTGATGCCAGGAGCGTACAGATCGCATTGCTTTTCAATGCATTCCATACCGCTCTGGCACTCAAAGGGTTTATATTATTATTATTATTTATTTATTTATTTTACTTTAACTCCTTGGATACTAGTGAGGTCTCAAACACAGTAAACACAGGGGGTGAGCAACACGGCATTCAAAAGAGTTAACCCTTTGAGTGCCTGGTGGGATGAGAGACACATTGCTCTGCAATGCATTGCTCGATTCCCTCTGGCAACCGGAAAAAAAAATAATAGTCTTAACCATTTGCATCTCTCATGGTGAAGGTCGCCGTTGAGCGCTGGAAGGTCTAGAACAAGTGCGGTCACCCCCTGTAAGTTGAGCGCGCCAGGCTTGCCAAGCTGAAAGGAGCCGTCCGCGTCCCTCCAGTTTCCAATCCGTACGGCTTCTCAAGCCTATGATTAAGTGGTGCTTTTGTCATCACGAAACGCGTTAGGCGTAGTCCAGCGCATCTTTTTTTAAAATCCTGTATTCATTCATAGTTGGTTTTAATAATGTTCAATAAAGGATTTTTTTGAGATATTCTCAATTTTGGATTTGGCTGAGATATCACGGTGGGTCAGGGTGCGCTTTCCTCCTGTTGTCCTCTTGTTTGTGGAATCGTGGCTGCGATTGTGGAGCGCTGCACTGGACCCGCCGGTCCTAATGAGGCTTGGTGAGTGTTGTGGCTATCGGCTAGTGTATTAACTGAATGCAACTGCTATATGATCTTTTTTCGGCTTCTCGACTCTCCCATTGTGCCCCTTCTAATGCATTGCTTCAAAATGCAATGGGTACCTCTCTGGCTCTCAAAGGGTTAAACAGCAACTCGTATTCCTGTGCAATATTTTTGCCCTAGATTTCTTGCCAACCATGTGTAAGCGGCCCCCCGCTTTGATACATTAAACCAGCGGTGTTGAATTGTATCCAGCGTCACACTCTAATAATTCTGGAAGGGGCACAATGGGAGAGTTAAGAAGCCGTACAGAATGGAAACTGGAGGGACGCGGACGGCTCCTTTCAGCTTGGCAAGCCTGGCGCGCTCAGCTTACAGGGGGTGGCCGCACCTGTTCTATACCTTTCCAATGCTCAACGGACACCTTCACTATGCAAGAAGGGCAGCCTGGCATTCTAGGGACTTGGCACAGGCTAGGGGACATCTGGGAGATAGCGGGCACTTGTACAGGAGAGGGCATGAATTAATAAAGAGGTAAGAGGAGATGCCAGGCAGGGTGATTTTCCAGTTAAAAGGAAGAGTTACTTGTTTGTGTACTTTGTTTTGAAAGTAGAACTGAAAAAAAAGGTGATTCTGGACAGAGCCGGACCCTGGTGCAAGAATTGCCATGGGCCCACCTCGACCACATTGGCCCCCTCAACCACATTGGCCACCTCCACATTGCCCCCCAATCTCCAAATTGCCCCTTCCACATTGCCCCTCAGTCTCCACATTGCCCCTTCATCTCCACAATGCCCCTTCATCTCCACATTGCCCCTTCCACAATGCCCCTTCATCTCCACGTTGCCCCTTCCGCAATGCCCCCATCTCCACATTGCCCCTTCCACAATGCCCCCAATCTCCATATTGCCCCCATCTCCACAATGTCCCCTTCATCTCCACACTGCCCCTTCCACAATCCCTCATCTCCACAGTAATGAGCAGCATGTTAGGCTGATACTAACATTCCACCCTGCTCTTCCTCCCAACTACCATTCCCTGGCTGCTAGATACAAACATTCCACACTGCACTCCCTCCCAACTGTCACTCCATGCCCACCAGATACTAACATTGCACACTGCTCTAACTCCCAATTGCCACTCAGTGTTGGCTAGGTGCTATCATTCCACATTGATCACCCTCCTAACTGCCACTCCCTGCAAGTCAATATTAACATTCCACATTGCTCTCCCACCTGCCACTCCCTCCCAGCAAGATACTAACATTCCACAAGGTCACCCTCCTAACTGCCGCTCCCTGCCAGCCAATATTATCATTCCACACTGCTCACCCTCCTAACTGCCATTCCCTGCCAGCCAAATACTAACATTCCACACTACTCTTCATCCCACCTTCCATTCCTTACCAGTCAGAAACTAACATTCCATTCTACTCTTCATCCCACCTTCCATTCCTTACCAGTCAGAAACTAACATTCCATTCTACTCTTCATCCCACCTACCATTCCCTACCAGTCAGAAAGTAACATTCAACACTACTCTCCATCCCACCTTCCATTCCCTGGAACGTTACCACACTACCTGAGCAGTATAATCACTCCAGATCTCCATACTAACTATAACCTCCACTACTAACAACTCACTGACTATTCCACACTACCTGAGCAGTATGATCACTCTAGATCTCCATACTAACTATAACCTCCACTACTAACAACTCACTGACTATTCCACACTACCTGAGCAGTATGATCACTCCAGATCTCCATACTAACTATAACCTCCACTACTAACAACTCACTGACTATTCCACACTACCTGAGCAGTATGATCACTCCAGATCTCCATACTAACTATAACCTCCACTACTAACAACTCACTGACTATTCCACACTACCTGATCAGTATAATTACTCCAGATCTCCATACTAACTATAACCTCCACTACTAACAACTCACTGAATATTCCACACTACCTGAGCAGTATGATCACTCCAGATCTCCATACTAACTATAACCTCCACTACTAACAACTCACTGACTATTCCACACTACCTGATCAGTATAATTACTCCAGATCTCCATACTAACTATAACCTCCACTACTAACAACTCACTGACTATTCCACACTACCTGAGCAGTATGATCACTCCAGATCTCCATACTAACTATAACCTCCACTACTAACAACTCACTGACTATTCCACATTACCTGAGCAGTATGATCACTCCAGATCTCCATACTAACTATAACCTCCACTACTAACAACTCACTGACTATTCCACACTACCTGAGCAGTATGATCACTCCAGATCTCCATACTAACTATAACCTCCACTACTAACAACTCACTGACTATTCCACACTACCTGAGCAGTATGATCACTCCAGATCTCCATACTAACTATAACCTCCACTACTAACAACTCACTGACTATTCCACACTACCTGAGCAGTATGATCACTCCAGATCTCCATACTAACTATAACCTCCACTCCACTACTAACAACTCACTGACTATTCCACACTACCTGAGCAGTATGATCACTCTAGATCTCCATACTAACTATAACCTCCACTGCTAACAACTCACTGACTATTCCACACTACCTGAGTAGTATGATCACTCCAGATCTCCATACTAACTATAACCTCCACTGCTAACAACTCACTGACTATTCCACACTACCTGAGCAGTATGATCACTCCAGATCTCCATACTAACTATAACCTCCACTGCTAACAACTCACTGACTATTCCACACTACCTGAGCAGTATGATCACTCCAGATCTCCATACTAACTATAACCTCCACTACTAACAACTCACTGACTATTACACATTACCTGAGCAGTATGATCACTCCAGATCTCCATACTAACTATAACCTCCACTACTAACAACTCACTGACTATTCCACACTACCTGAGCAGTATGATCACTCCAGATCTCCATACTAACTATAACCTCCACTACTAACAACTCACTGACTATTCCACACTACCTGAGCAGTATGATCACTCCAGATCTCCGTACTAACTATAACCTCCTCTACTAACAACTCACTTGACTGTTCCACACTACCTGAGCATTATGATCTCTCCAGGTCTCCATACTAACTATAACCTCCACTGCTAACAACTCCCTGACTATTCCACACTACCTGAGCAGTATGATCACTCCAGATCTCCATACTAACTATAACCTCCACTACTAACAACTCACTGTGACTATTCCACACTACCTGAGCAGTATGATCACTCCAGATCTCCATACTAACTATAACCTCCACTCCACTACTAACAACTCACTGACTATTCCACACTACCTGAGCAGTATGATCACTCCAGATCTCCATACTAACTATAACCTCCACTGCTAACAACTCACTGACTATTCCACACTACCTGAGTAGTATGATCACTCCAGATCTCCATACTAACTATAACCTCCACTGCTAACAACTCACTGACTATTCCACACTACCTGAGCAGTATGATCACTCCAGATCTCCATACTAACTATAACCTCCACTACTAACAACTCACTGAATATTCCACACTACCTGAGTAGTATGATCACTCCAGATCTCCATACTAACTATAACCTCCACTGCTAACAACTCCCTAACTATTCCACACTACCTGAGCAGTATGATCACTCCAGATCTCCATACTAACTATAACCTCCACTACTAACAACTCACTGACTATTCCACACTACCTGAGCAGTATGATCACTCCAGATCTCCATACTAACTATAACCTCCACTGCTAACAATTCACTGGCTATTCCACACTACCTGAGCAGTATGATCACTCCAGATCTCCATACTAATTATAACCTCCACTACACTACTAACAACTCACTGACTATTCCACAATACCTGAGCAGTATGATCACTCCAGATCTCTATACTAACTATAACCTCCACTGCTAACAACTCACTGACTATTCCACACTACCTGAGCAGTATGTTCACTCCAGATCTCCATACTAACTATAACCTCCACTAACAACTCACTGATTATTCCACACTACCTGAGCATTATGATCACTCCAGATCTCCATACTAACTATAACCTCCTCTACTAACAACTCACTTGACTATTCCACACTACCTGAGCATTATGATCTCTCCAGGTCTCCATACTAACTATAACCTCTACTGCTAACAACTTACTGACTATTCCATACTACCTGAGCAGTATGATCACTCCAGATCTCCATACTAATTATAACCTCCACTACTAACAACTCACTGACTATTCCACACTACCTGAACAGTATGATCACTCCAGATCTCCATACTAACTATAACTTCCACTGCTAACAACTCACTGACTATTCCACACTACCTGAGCAGTATGATCACTCCAGATCTCCATACTAACTATAACCTCCATTCCACTACTAAGAACTCACTGACTATTCCACACTACCTGAGCAGTATGATCACTCCAGCTCTCCATACTAACTATAACCTTCACTACTAACAACTCACTCACTATTACACACTACCTGAGCAGTATAATCACTCCATATCTCCATACTAACTATAACCTCCGCTGCTAATAATTCACTGACTATTCCACACTACCTGAGCAGGATGATTACTCCAGATCTCCATACTAACTATAACCTCCATTCCACTACTAACAACTAGTGTTGAGCGAGCACCCCGATGCTCGGGTGCTCTGACCGAGCACCCCCTGAGGCTCGAGTGCTCAGCCGAGCACCCGAGCCCCATTGAATCCAATGGGGCGACACGAGCATTACACCAGGCACCCCCTGCTCTGATGAGGGGAGGGTGCCTGGTCAATGCCCCCCTTCATCTCCGCTATGCCCCCTTCATCTCCGAATGCCCCCTTCAGCTCCGCAATGTCCCCCTTCATCTCCGCTATGCCCCCTTCATCTCCGCTATGCCCTTCTTCCACAATGTCCCCCTTCATCTCCGCTATGCCCCTCTTCCACAATGTCCCCCTTCATCTCCGCTATGCCCCTCTTCCACAATGTCCCCCTTCATCTCCTCTATGGCATAGAGGAGATGAAGGGGGACATTGTGGAAGAGGGGCATAGCGGAGATGAAGGGGGACATTGTGGAATAGGGGCATAGAGGAGATGAAGGGGGACATTGTGGAAGAGGGGCATAGCGGAGATGAAGGGGGACATTGTGGAAGAGGGTCATAGACTCTATGCCCCTCTTCCACAATGTCCCCCTTCATCTCCGCTATGCCCCTCTTCCACAATGTCCCCCTTCATCTCCGCAATGCCCCCTTCATCTCCGCAATGCCCCCGTACCTCCAGTCCCTGGTGGTCCAGCGGAGCATCTTCAGATCTGTGCCTCTTCCGGCACAGATCCCCGCCACCCGAACATGGCGGGCGAGCACATGGCGGTACTCGACGAGTACCGCCATGTGCCAAGCAGAGCGATGCTCGAGCCGATCCGAGCATCGGCCGAGCACGCTCGCTCAACACTACTAACAACTCACTGACTATTCCACACTACCTGAGCAGTATGATCACTCCAGATCTCTATACTAACTGTAACCTCCGCTGCTAACAACTCACTGACTAATCCACACTACCTGAGCAGTATGATTACTCCAGATCTCCATACTAACTATAACCTCCATTCCACTACTAACAACTCACTGACTATTCCACACTACCTGAGCAGTATGATCACTCCAGCTCTCCATACTAACTATAACCTTCACTGCTAACAACTCACTGACTATTCCACACTATCTGAGCAGTATGATCACTCCAGATCTCCATACTAACTATAACCTCCCCTATTAACAACTCACTGACTATTCCACACTACCTGAGCAGTATAATCACTCCATATCTCCATACTAATTATAACCTCCACTACTAACAACTCACTGACTATTCCACACTACCTGAGCAGTATGATCACTCCAGATCTCCATACTAACTATAACCTCCACTGCTAACAACTCACTGACTATTCCACACTACCTGAGCAGTATGATCACTCCAGATCTCCATACTAACTATAACCTCCACTGCTAACAACTCACTGACTATCCCACACTACCTGAGCAGTATGATCACTCCAGATCTCCATACTAACTATAACCTCCACTACTAACAACTCACTGACTATTCCACACTACCTGAGCAGTATGATCACTCCAGATCTCCATACTAACTATAACCTCCAATGCTAACAACTTACTGACTATTCCACACTACCTGTGCAGTATGATCACTCCAGATCTCCATACTAACTATAACCTCCACCACTAACAACTCACTGACTATACCAGACTACCTGAGCAGTATAATCACTCTAGATCTCCATACTAACTATAACCTCCACTTCACTACTAACAACTCACTGACTATTCCACACTACCTGAGCAGTATAATCACTCTAGATCTCCATACTAACTATAACCTCCACTTCACTGCTAACAACTCACTGACTATTCCACACTACCTGATCAGTACGATCACTCCAGATCTCCATACTAACTATAACCTCCACTACTAACAACTCACTGACTATTCCACACTATCTGAGTAGTATGATCACTCCAGATCTCCATACTAACTATAACCTCCACTACTAACAACTCACTGACTATTCCACACTACCTGAGCAGTATGATCACTCCAGATCTCCATACTAACTATGACCTCCACTACTAACAACTCACTGACTATTCCACACTACCTGAGCAGTATAATCACTCCAGATCTCCATACTAACTATAACCTCCCCTCCACTGCTAACAACTCACTAACTATTCCACAATACCTGAGCAGTATAATCACTCTAGATCTCCATACTAACTAGAACCTCCACTACTAACAACTCACTGACTATTCCACACTACAAGCGAGAGACATAGAGTTTCTCTAATTGTGTAAATATGTAACATTGCACTGTTAATGCCCTACAGAACATACTTGAAAATTAGAGAAATCTCAATATATTCTTCCCGGAAAACACCTAACAGTCAAAGAATCAATCAATCTATTAGTAAAATATACAATCCCTCAATGTACATTGTTCTATTGTCATGTTAAACTATTGTACAGACCTGCAGAATCTGTTGGCTTTATAAAGATAAATTATGATGATGATATTATTATTTTTGTACTATAATTCCAATTTTGTTTTATTATCTATTATATTCTGATTTATATTTTAAATCTAATATTTGATGTAAATATACATAAACACACATAAACAAATACACACACATATACAAAAGCACATTCGCATAATTATACATATACACACATACCCACGCACATATCCATAAAACGCAGTTACACCCACAGTAAAACACATACACGGTAATGCATACACAATAAAACACATGCACAGATACACCTACACGCATATACATCCTGTTACGGTTATCGAGCAAGACAAGGAGTCAGACGGTATAGTTAAAATCACCTTTATTAGAATAATAGGTAGTAACGCAAATAGCTAGAATAACGAGAAAAAGCACAGGGTGACAGAAAAGGCCAGATACTCTATCAGAAATAGGAGACTGTCAATGGGTCAACCACAACTGCTGGAGACTAGGCTGAAGCCAACTGGTAGTCCAATGGTAGTGAGTGGAGTACCGGATATGATCAGAAATCGCCCTCTAGGTATCTACAACTGAGAACACTGACTCACGCCTGCAGTCAGTTAGGAAGAGCTCGTCTCCAATAAGGATAGCAACAATGGAGAACACTGACTCACGCCTGCAGTCAGTAAGGCCAGGGTATCTGCCAGAGCCCCAGGTCTGCACCAGGATGAATGTCTGTGAGAAATGGGCAGCACAGCAGAGCAAACAGCACCAGTTAGGATAGTCAGACAAGCCAGGGTGATACACAGAGCAGATAGTCAGCCAGAGCCACAGGTCTGCACCAGGCAGGATGTCCAATAGTAGTAGGCAACACTGGGAGGATAGTTGGGCAGAGTCCCAGGTCAGCACCAGGTTGGATAGTCAGACAAGCCAGAGCCACAGGTCTGCACCAGATTAGATGTCTATAGCCAAAGAGCGCACAGAGAGAATGGTCAGACAGAGCCGCAGGTCAGCACCAGAATGGATAGTCAGACAAGCTGGGTCATACACAGGATACAGGAACAACGGGAGCTAGAACTGCACTGAACACCAATGTAAGGGTAACTGAATAGAGATCCAGTTCCCTTTTAAAAGGCAACCCAGGAAGTAGATAGGTGGAGCTATCAGCCCCAAACAGTACAAAACAGAGGCCTGTGACATATTGCAACCTCGCACCCGAAAGTGACGCATGGCCATGAGATGTGTCAGAAATCAGACCCCACTCCGCGTCCTTCTACGGAGCAGGTCAGATTAGCACGAGGACATGGCCGGACGCTGGGAATGCCAAACTCTCCTAGGCCCAGTCCTCGGAATGACGCATGGGATGACGCCGCGGCGACATTTCAGGCCATCTATTACCTGCGTCAACCCACCAGGCATCGCTGGATCTAAGGTAACTGTGACACATCCACATATTAACCCTTTGAGTGCCAGAGGGGTATACAATGCATTACTCTGCAATGTGTTGCTTACCCATCTGGCACTCAAAGGGTTAACATCCACACACCCATACACACACACACAAATATGCATGCACACACACAGTAACATACACACATCCATCCATACACACACACACACACACACACACTTACACATAAACACCCACACAGTAACATACACAAATACGTATACAAACCTTCACACACCCACCCAAACACACACATTAACATACATCCATACATACACGCAGTAACACACAAATACTTATATATGTTAATTATTCTTTCAGTTCTCACACTTCAGTGTAGATCACCATCACGATTCTAAGTGATTGCTCTCAGACTCACAGACCATTTATAGAATTAATTTAATGTATTCAGATATTCGTCTTATCCTCTAAATAATGGATGTTCAAAGTCGGAATTCACATGCAATTTATCAGTTTGCCTTGAAAGCCATCAATGTAAAATATATGTATAATTTACCGTATACACACAAACGAACGCAGGAGACATGAGGCGCAGAAGTAGTGACACAAATGAATTAGCGTGATTTATATGCAAATGCGTCACGCATCACCCAGGCTGAGGGGTTAGAGGAAGGGATCCAAATCCTGCGTTATACCATTAGCCCATAATTACATTTCTTCTGTAATCTGCAAACCACGTCAAATGACAGATAAAATCATATGATTTATTCTCCGTTTGCAAAAGATCATCAGCAGAAAATACTGCGATGAGCTGTCGGAGAGCTTGTGATTGTTCGGGGGGGTCCCTTCCACACATTCAACCCTTTAGGTGCCACAGAGATGACCGACATATTGGGTCTTATGCATAAAAGGAAATGGGGTAGATTCACTAAGTGGTGATAAAGTGAATTACTTCTCCACTTTATCACCTCTTTATCCCCTCTTAATGAATCTTCCCCATATTTGGGAGAAACTGCGCCACGCGTGACAAATTTAAATCCCATTGATTTAAAGGGACGGTATCTCATTCCTATGTTATTCTATGGCGCCTATCCACTAAGATATCTTCAACTTTGGAGCTCTTAGTGCATTGACTCCATAGAAAAACATAGGAACTGGAGAAGTGATATCACTGGAGAAGTTATCTCCACCTTATCACCTCTTTATCACCGTTTAGTGAAGCTCCTGTCACGGACGCCCAGGAATGCTCAGAACTCAGTACGGTAATGTAATGCAAAATATTTATTAGAAGAAATCACAGCAATAAATATGTAGTACAACAAGCAAAGGGTTACTAGCTGGTGACACTACTACCAGAAATAGTAGGCCTCTCTCTAGACCACAATGCGAGAGACTGGGCCAAAGCCCCTGTGAGTCTCAGCAGGAAACAGGAACTCCAGCTCTTGATCCGTCGACTGGAACAGGCGACCACTGTGAACACTGGCTCAGTAATCTTGATCCAATGAACAGGAACACAAGGACTGCTGGACTGGAGAACTGACCCACGCCTGCAATCACCGCTAAGAGACCCTGTGACTCTGCCTGCAGTCATTATATCGAGACCCTGTGACTCACGCCTGCAGTCACTATATCGAGACCCTGTGACTCACGCCTGCAGTCACTATATCCAGACCCTGTGACTCACGCCTGCAGTCACTATATCGAGACCCTGTGACTCACGCCTGCAGTCACCAATCAGACTCTCTGTCCACAACAGTGGTCTGTGTAGGCCAATAGCACAAATTGATTACAGTAAGGGATACGCGTGATCACTGGGTCATACACAGAGAGGGTTCTTGTACTTAGCTGAGTCATACACAGAGAGGGTTCTTGTACGTATCTGGGTCATACACAGAGAGGGTTCTCGTACTTAGCTGAGTCATACACAGAGAGGGTTCTCGTACTTAGCTGAGTCATACACAGAGAGGGTTCTCGGACTTAGCTGGGTCATACACAGAGAGGGTTCTCGTTCTTATCTGGGTCATACACAGAGAGGGTTCTCGTACATATCTGGGTCATACACAGAGAGGGTTCTTGTACGTATCTGGGTTATACACAGAGAGGGTTCTCGTACTTAGCTGAGTCATACACAGAGAGGGTTCTCGTACTTAGCTGGGTCATACACAGAGAGGGTTCTCGTTCTTATCTGGGTCATACACAGAGAGGGTTCTCGTTCTTATCTGGGTCATACACAGAGAGGGTTCTTGTACGTATCTGGGTTATACACAGAGAGGGTTCTCGTACTTAGCTGAGTCATACACAGAGAGGGTTCTCGTACTTAGCTGGGTCATACACAGAGAGGGTTCTCGTACTTATCTGGGTCATACACAGAGAGTGTTCTCGTACTTAGCTGGGTCATACACAGAGAGGGTTCTCGTTCTTATCTGGGTCATACACAGAGAGGGTTCTCGTACTTAGCTGGGTCATACACAGAGAGGGTTCTTGTACGTATCTGGGTTATACACAGAGAGGGTTCTCGTACTTAGCTGAGTCATACACAGAGAGGGTTCTCGTACTTAGCTGGGTCATACACAGAGAGGGTTCTCGTTCTTATCTGGGTCATACACAGAGAGGGTTCTCGTACTTATCTGGGTCATACACAGAGAGGGTTCTCATAAATAGCCAGGTCACACACAGAGCCCACATACTTCACCTAAGAACAACAACACAAGGGCATCTGAGTCAGGCCTCAGTCTGCCTTATAAACCCCTCCACAGGAAGTAGGAGGAGCAGCTCAGAGGGAGGAAGTAGGAAGTAGGTAGGAGGAGACTACAGTAAGCAAACAGATAAAACAGAGGCCTGCACTATGCTTGAAGCCTCGCGCCTGTAATCATGCTGAAGTCAAGGTAAGCAGTGACATCTCCCCATATTTGGGGGAACCATCCGCACCATGAGTGACAAATGAAAATTGATTTAAAGGGACGTTATCACGAAAAAATGAAAAGGGCTCAAATCCATTAAAACTGGATGTGCTCCTAGAAAGCTTTAACCCTTTGAGTGCCAGAGGGGTACGCAACGCATTGCTCCGTTGCCAAAGTATAAGGAAGATCAAACCTTAAAGGGATAGTAATACTTCGTTTTAACTTTATTTTATTTTGTAGGCATTAAAAAAACATGAAGAACGATATAAGTCTTATCTCTCAGACCTTTATGGTTTGAGAGATATTCACAAGCAAAGTATCCCCCCCCCTTATCCCCCCCTGTTCAACCAGATCAGAAGGGAGGTGCCCAGGTAGACTGCAGAGAGGGACAATCTTCAATTAAGATAAGGGAAAAACCTGAAAAGCTTGTCAAGGGGGGCAGGGCTTTCATTGTTCTCATAGGAAGAAGATTGTCCCCTGCTGTTATCTGTCTGGTCTATGGACTGCATTCCACACCTGAGAAGAGATGGCTTACACTAGGTAAAAGGGGCGTGAGGGGAAACTTTGCTTGTGAATATCTCTCACACCATAAAGGTTTGAGAGATAAGACTTATATCATTCTTCATGTTTTTTTAATGCCTACAAAATAAAATAAAGTTAAAACGAAGTGTTACTATCCCTTTAATTTATCATGAGACATTACTCTCTTTTAAGCCCCTTTTGCAGCTCTCCCATTGACCTGCTGGAGCTATCAGTTCATTTCTGGCTTTGTCTGTGCATATCTACTACTTAGATAGTTGCCCTTCACCCTTTGCTTGCTAGTGGGATTCCTAACGCAGTGCTCAGCAATGCATTAGACATCACTCTGGCATTGAAAAGATTAAAGGGATAGCAATACTTAAGTATTAGTAATCCCTATAGCAAAGTACTACTTAAAAAAAACATATTGCCCTCAGTGTCATCTCTCAAACCTTTATGGTTTGAGAGATGATCGCTTCTAAAGTTGCCCTCTCCCTCCCCCTCCCCCATAGTCAGTGTTCTAGCTGACTGATAGGAAGAGAGTTGTACGACTTTCAGGTGGCTCTCCAGCACAGCCGGATCGTGTTACTAAAAAAGAAAACTTTCACTGAAATGGTCTTCTACATGTGATTGGCTTGCAAGCACATGTAGAAGACTGTTTTAGTAAAAGTTTTTTTTTAGTTAACGCAATCGCGGCTCTGCTGCAGAGCAGCCTGATGATCTCTGACCGGATTTCCCTGTAGTGTTGCCCACCCAGCCTGTATTTTACCAGCAGGCCGGTAAAAAATTGTCTTCTCTCCAATGTTAACTCTATGGAGGGAATGCCATGGCCGGTATTTTTTTTTAGAAAAGGTGGCAACCCTATTTTCCTGAGTCAGCTAGAATGCTGACTATGGGGAAGGGGGAGGGAGAGGGCAACTTTAGAAGCGTTCATCTCTCAAACCATAAAGGTTTGAGAGATGACACTGGGGGCAATACGTTTTTTTTAAGTAGTACTTTGCTATAGGGATTAGTAATACTTAAGTATTACTATCCCTTTAACATCTCTAGTCCGTCTACCATGCATAAGTTACAGAAGTCTGAATGTCTAACAGGGGTGCAAGGGCTACCCCCACTCCCGACTCCCAATGGTCAGGAGCAAGTTTGAATCAGACGCCAACAGAGACTTTAGGATCTCAGAAGGTCTTTGTGTGACAGGGAAAGACAGAGAGTAAAAAGCAATTTGTTTAACCCTTTGAGTGGCAGAGATGTGCTGAATTTGCTTAACCCTTCGAGTGCCAGAGGGGTACGCAACGCATTGAGAAGCAATGCGTTGCATACCCCTCTGGCACTCGAAGGGTTAAATAGCCAGAGACCTGCTGCATCATGATTCATGATCCACATGCTGACATTTGACTCTTTAAATGCCAGTCAGATGTCCTGCACATTGTGTGTAATAAGCACCTCGCAGGTGCTCAAATGGTTAATGAAGAAAAGGGAAGCCGCCATTATTATCTCACCGGCTGGCAGTGGCCATGTGTGATACTTACGCATCCTCCAGCCAATACAGGGACCTGGTGTGATTGTAAGGATAATGCAGTGCCAATGACCCACCTTGGATGCCAGGCCCCATCGTAACTGCACACGGTATCCTTTTGAAAGGTCGCACACACAACAGCGAGCGACCTTAAGGCACAATGACCATGTTGCCTTGATTAAAAGGGCAACATGAGACTTTTGCCCTGGATGAAAAGCACAAGATTCTCATGTCATGCCCTTAAATGTTGTTTTCACCCGCATCAAGTTTAGTGCCCGTTTAGAACTCTGCCAGTTCGATCGTTAAGAAATTCATCAGGAGTCACAGGGAACAATGTTGCTTATTTTTTATATTTGCACTTTCACTCGGCTAAAGATATCAGCAGTAGTAATATAGTTTAAATCCTTACTCATGCTTGGCATTGGTCTGGGACATAGACGCCCACCCAGGACTTAGATTGCTTGTATTTGTAGTCCAAAACTGACAAAGTGCAAATACCAAAAACAAGGAACTTTGCCCCCTGTGGACTCCTGATGAATTGATTAACAATCGATCCGGCAGAGCTTTAAATGGGCACTAAATTGATGCGGGTTAAAACAACGTTTAAGGGCACAACATGAGAATCTCGTGCTTTTCATGCAAGGTGAGATTCTCATGTCACCCTTTTAATCAAGTAGACATGGTCGTTGTGCCTTTAGGTCACACTCTGTTTTGTGTGCGACCTTTCAAAAGGGAACCACGGCTCACTCTGCAAACCCACTGATTGTGCCCCTGCTTCTGAAAAGTTATTATGTATATATGAAGGCTAATTAAACATCATTCTACCCCTCTGGGTTCATGTATCTTGTGGATTTGTTTAGTCCCCCCCTACAAAAAAAAAAGTCTGGAAATTAATATGATGTCAACTCTTGGATCTCCTTTGTTCCGCTCTTCCTCGGGGAATGTCTCGTGCGCCTTCTCATCCATATAAAAACCTAAGTGGATGCATATCTTATCTGAGCGAGCTTTTAATAAGTGCAGTAAGACCCGAGTTCATTGCTTAATTTTAATCAGAGGGCAGCTTGGGGGCAGAGTCGGGGAGGTAGAGAAGTGGTTTGGTGAAGAGCGGAGGGGGGGATATTTTATGTGCATATTTTGGGGAATATGCAAGTCTTGGATCCCAGCTGGCCTTTTTATGAAATATTTTTTTTTTTTTTATTTCTCTCAGTTTAAGGTGAACGTTATTCTAGATTGAAATCAAATGGACCTAATCCTTCCTTAGCTTAGCGTGTAGACTCCAGGGCAATGGAAAAAGTGTTCAGAGGCCATTGCGGTCTCTCCTGGAGTGTAATACAGTGAGCCTTTTAAAGAGGTAGTGGAGGCCAGATGTTGGAGCTACATGTGGCCGTGACGTGTGGTGGTTAAGCAGCGGAATTCCAGCTGTGGTTGGCGCTGGCAGCAGCAGTTACAAACCTGAAACTGGCTGGAGAATAAGAGACATCCAGGTTTACTTAGCTGTGCTACCTGCTTTAAGTGAAAGTATCGATTGGAAACTTGTACTTAAATCCCCCTTAAAGGGATAGTAATACTTAAAATGTAAAAAAAAATTATGTTGTAGGATTTATCCCCCTGAGTAAAACAAGAGTACTCCCACTGCTGAAAGGTGTTTCGTTCAAAAGTTATTAATTTTCAAAGTTGAATTTTTTAGGTGCAATATCACAGTGGCCTGAAATTGTACAGTGGCGCTGTTGCTACACCATCCTATGGAGATTTATGGTCCCGGGACCAGAGTTGTCCATAGGATCGTGTAGCAACAGCGCCACTGTACAATTTCAGGCCACTGTGATATTGCACCTAAAAAATTCAACTTTGAAAATTAATAACTTTTGAACGAAACACCTTTCAGCAGTGGGAGTACTCTTGTTTTACTCAGGGGGATAAATCCTACAACATAATTTTTTTTTTACATTTTATGTATTACTATCCCTTTAAAGGGATAGTATTGTCAGAATTTAATAAAACCAAATCTTGTAGCTATTAAAAAAGTAATCTAAATGTTCCCAGTCATATCTCCCAAAACTTTATGGTTTGAGAGATAATCGCAGCAAAAGATTCCCCCTCACTCTCTTTCCCCTGACATCAGCGTCTAGCTGACTGCAGGGGAATCCGGTCCCTGTACAAGCGGAGGCTCTTCAGCAGAGCCGAGATCGAGAGACATAAAAAGAGTTGCTTCACTGGAACAGTCTACAAGGCTCTGCTGAAGAGCCTCTGACGGTCCCAGGACCGGATTCCCCTGCTGTCAGCTAGACGCTGACATCAGGGAAGGGGGGGAAGGGTGAATCTTTCTCTGCGATTATCTCTCAAACCATAAAGGTTTGAGAGATAGGACTGGGGGCATTTAGATTAGTTTTTGTAATAGCTACAAGATTTGGTTTTATTAAACTCTGACAATACTATCCCTTTAAGAACTAGAAACGTCATCAATACATTGCTCTGCAATGTGCTGTACTTCAGTCATCAGAGGTTAAAGAAATAGAGATGTGTATCTTACTAGCAGATGTTTGGCATGGCTTTGCCCATGCAGCGAACCTTATTTTGTTTTCTTTTAACCCACTGAGTGCCAGAGAGGTAGCCATCGCATTGCAACCTCCATGGCACTGAAAGGGTTAATTGTATTAAAAGCGATGGTGTGGCATCAGGACCTCTCCGGATGCCCCCAGCTACTGATCCTTCCGGGTAGGATTGGGCGTGATCAGCAAACCCGCTCATGTCAGGGAAGTCTCCCTCAATGATGTGAGAGAGTTTCCTGATCTCGCCCACTCCTGCCCGGTGGGCCTGTGTGGAATGGTAGGAGGGTAGCTCTCTTGCTCTCCTGCGTCGCCTCTATTGATCTCCCAGCTGAACTGACTAGGAGATCAGTAGCTGGGGGGCATCAGGAGGGGTCCTGATGCCCCACCTTGTGGTTGGCTGAGGAGGCATTTTTTTTTTTACAAGACAATGGCAGCAGTGGTTGGTTGAGGAGGCAGGGGGCTACTCTCTCTGCACCTCCTAAACCAATCAGTGCTTTCCAGGCACGCCCCCTGACAGCGAACCAGATTCACTTAGATTGTTATATCCTGCTGTGATATGCTTGATTTGAGAGTTATCACAATTCAAACCTTTTTTTTTTTATCAAACTGTTCCTTAAAGGGTTATGAAGACTCACAAACTCTTCCTGATTCCATTTGAAAAAACTTTCATGTCCTTCTTCATAGATACCACATCCAGGGCTGATTGAAGAAGACATCTCTTGAACAAGGGCACAATGGCAAATTTACGAAAGGACATTAGGATTTTACACCCATAGTAAAGTAAGTTGGGATGATTTGTTATCTGGAAGTCTTACACAGGATTAAGGGGAAGAATTTTGATGTATGCAGCTTAGTAAATTGTCATTAGGCAGGAGTAGATTAGCACAGAATCGTTAACATCAACACGGGCGTCTGGGGGTGGGGCAAAAGGGGGTACATACTCCTCACACTCTTGCCCTTCCCCAAATAAACATTGGACTGTCCAAACAAAGAACTGGCCAATTAATTATTTATGCAAAGAGCTGAACAAGAGGTCATCCATTTAGACTAGAGGAACAATGTTTTTTGACTAAAACAAAAGTGAGTTTTTTTTTACAGTAAGGGCGGTAAAGCTATGGAATTTTTTGCCTTGAAATGTTGCACTTGCAGATACTGTAACTGCTTTCAAAAAAGCAATGGATCCGATCTAGCACAGAACAATATTGAGAATTATGACAGTTGGCTTTAATGCAGATAGGATGTTGATCCAGGGAAATATCTGACTGCCATCTGCAGTCAGGAAGGAATTTTTTACCCACTTGGGGCTAAATTGGAAATGGCTTCAGGGTTTCTGTTTTTTTTTGCCTTCCTCTGGATCAACAGGGGTATTTTGTCATGGGCTGGACTCGATGGACGCATATCTTTTTTCATCCATGTCAACAACATTATTATTTTACTGCACATCTTTCAAAGATGAATGTTGGTACTGTGTTAGCCGTAGAAATACAGAAGGCAATTATAGTCAAGCTGATGCCTTTACTGGCTAACTAAGCAGATTCAGGATGCAACAGGTGTGTTTTTGGCATGGGCCGGACTTGATGGACGCATGTCTTTTTTCAGCCTCGTCAACTATGTTACTATGTTAGGGGCTAGGTAAACTAGCCTGGGGGGACATATTACTGCTTTGTATCCTCTCCTTGGAAAAATATCTGCAGACACCCACGATCATCAAACATTTACCACAACCTCTTTAAACCAATAAAATGTGAACTGACAAAAACCGTTGAATGGACGGATATGTAGCATTTGCACGGTTTCTGTACAGTTGTAAGATGTGGTCTGACTGTAACCAAACCTTATTTCTGGTGGTCTCTGAACAGCTGGTCATAATCACTTGGAACAGCCTACGTACCTAGGATTCAGGTCGGAAGCGAGCCCACCAAAGAAGAAGGCTTCCTGGCCGACATTGTCCAGCTCATTCAGTCCTTACAAAAATGCTTTATTCCCTTACAAGAAGACAAGGAGGAAACCAAATGTTTCACATCTGCTCAGACACCCCTACTATTTGCATACGAATGAGCGACTAGTTCCTCAATGATGCACAGATCGGTGAGTGAGAAAAGGATTCTGGGAGGTAGGGACCACTGGCTGGCAGATGTCTTGATTCCAGGCACAACAGCAGAAACTCCCATCGCTTTACTGTGTTATCTTTTTTATGAGATGGGCGAGTCGTTAGATTTGACCTTTTTCTGAGTAAAACAAGCCACACGGAAACTTGTTATTTAGAGGTACAATGTCGTTTATCTGCCTTATGTTCAAAAGAAAAGTAGAGTGATTCTTGAGCAAACCCTAGTTGAACAAACCCTAAATCTCCACATTCCTATTAATTTAAATCGCCTTTTAACCCAGTGAATGCCAGAGAAGTCTCTAATGAGTTGCTCCAGGCTACTGTACTATGAAAACTGGATTAATTCCGGGAAGGAAACCAGAGGAGACGAACACAAATCCAACTTCTCATTGATTTAAATGATTTAACCATTTGAATGCCAAAGAGGTATCCAACGCATTGCAACGCAATGCGTTGGATACCTCTTTGGCATTCAAATGGTTAAAACTCTTGCATGCTAGAAGGATTGTCAATACATGATGACGCAATACAGGGATTAAATGCAACATTTAACTCTTTGAGTGCTAGAGATCTATCCAACACATTGGCTTAAATCAAGAGGAATTTGGGGATTCCTCCAAAGGGAATTTGTGTATTTTCTATGTTCGTTACGGTGAGGTTGCTACGTCCCAGAACACATCTATTTTCCTCTTGGTATATGTGGCCCTTACACCCACCAGACGTAACCATCAGCACTTGACCACATTCTATTCTGGTGCTGGACCTCAGTCCAAGCCACGCTGGAAATGGGATTCTCACCCACATGGAAAGGGCAGGACTGGGCTGAATCAGCACATTGAGGGGGCACAGCCAACTGCAGAGCCGCAGGTTTGATTCCCCAACCTAACCCCTTGCATATTCTCCTGATTATTAAGTCAGTTAATGACAGGGTACGTAGGAGACCCAAATTATCAAAAAATCATCCTCCTCACCCCAAAACCACAGAACTGCCCACGTGGTCCACCTGAGAAAACAAACTCCAGCACTTTTACATAAATAGGATGGAAATTAACCATTCAAGTGCCAGAGGCTGCTGTATTATGGACTCCTACCTAAGTAAGTGCTTCTGTTACTCACGGTAATTATATAGATACACCTGACTGCTGTATCATGTACTCCTACCTAGGTAAGTGCTTCTGTTACACACAGTAATTATATACATACATCTGACTGCTGTATGATGGACTCCTACCTAGGTAAGTGCTTCTGTTACACACAGTAATTATATAGATATACATCTGACTGCTGTATGATGGACTCCTACCTAGGTAAGTGCTTCTGTTACACACAGTAATTATATAGATATACACCTGACTGCTGTGTGATGGACTCCTACCTAGGTAAGTGCTTCTGTTACACACAGTAATCATATAGATACACCTGACTGCTGTATGATGGACTCCTACCTAGGTAAGTGCTTCTGTTACACACAGTAATTATATAGATACACCTGACTGCTGTGTGATGGACTCCTACCTAGGTAAGTGCTTCTGTTACACTCAGTAATCATACAGATACACCTGACCGCTGTGTGATGGACTCCTACCTAGGTAAGTGCTTCTGTTACACACAGTAATTATATAGTACACCTGACTGCTGTGTGATGTACTCCTACCTAGGTAAGTGCTTCTGTTACACGCAGTAATTATACAGATACACCTGACCACTGTCTGATGGACTCCTACCTAGGTAAGTGCTTCTGTTACACGCAGAAATTATACAGATACACCTGAACGCTGTCTGATGGACTCCTACCTAGGTAAGTGCTTCTGTTACACGCAGTAATTATACAGATACACCTGACCGCTGTCTGACGGACTCCTACCTAGGTAAGTGCTTCTGTTACACGCAGTAATTATACAGATACACCTGACTGCTGTCTGACGGACTCCTACCTAGGTAAGTGCTTCTGTTACACAGTAATTATATAGATACACCTGACTGCTGTCTGATGGACTCCTACCTAGGTAAGTGCTTCTGTTACACACGGTAATGATATAGATACACCTGACTGCTGTATGATGACTCCTACCTAGGTAAGTGCTTCTGTTACACACAGTAATTATATAGATACACCTGACTGCTGTATGATGACTCCTACCTAGGTAAGTGATTCTGTTACATGCAGTAATTATACAGATACACCTGACCGCTGTCTGATGGACTCCTACCTAGGTAAGTGCTTATGTTACACGCAGTAATTATACAGATACACCTGACCTCTGTCTGATAGACTCCTACCTAGGTAAGTGCTTCTGTTACACACAGTAATTATATAGATACACCTGACTGCTGTATGAAGGACTCCTACCTAGGTAAGCGCTTCTGTTACACACAGTAATTATATAAATACACCTGACTGCTGTATGAAGGACTCCTACCTAGGTAAGTGCTTCTGTAACACACAGTAATTATATAGATACACCTGACTGCTGTCTGATGGACTCCTACCTAGGTAAGTGATTCTGTTACATGCAGTAATTATACAGATACACCTGACCGCTGTCTGATGGACTCCTACCTAGTTAAGTGCTTCTGTTACACACAGTAATTATACAGATACACCTGACCGCTGTCTGATAGACTCCTACCTAGGTAAGTGCTTCTGTTACACACAGTAATTATACAGATACACCTGACTGCTGTATGAAGGACTCCTACCTAGGTAAGCGCTTCTGTTACACACAGTAATTATATAAATACACCTGACTGCTGTATGAAGGACTCCTACCTAGCTAAGTGCTTCTGTTACACACAGTAATGCAATGTATTGGAAAGATCTTTAAGGGGTTAAAATGTCAGTGCCAGTTCTGCATAGTTTACTTGCCTCTGACAGCGACTGGAAGATACTGAGGACACTTACATACGGGATGTTTTCGCTGCGTCTCCTATATAAGTGCTGGGGGGTAATTATACAGTTAGGGGCCGAACACAATAGATCTTTATAGGCCGACACAGGAAAGTTTAGGAAGCTGTAGGGGGAACTTCCTGTCCTGCAATTAAAGACTTGACCCCTACACTCTAATTCCCAAAATGGGATCACAAACATTGGGCCTTTATTGACAGTGCTAAGAATGACAGACTATAGTAACTGTTGGCCATATGCACAAAACAAATAGAGAAACTCTAACAACTACTAATACCTCCCATTTACCTTACTATGAACAGAAATTCATAACATAGTAACACAGTATCACAGTAACCGTAACATAGTATCACAGTATCACAGTAACCGTAACATAGTATCACAGTAGCATAGTAACATAGTAAGTAGTATAACAGTAACATAGTTTCACGGTAACATAGTAACACAGTAGCATAAGCATAGTAAAATAGTATCACAGTAACAGTAACACAGTAACATAGTAACATAAAAACACAGTAACATAGTAATACAGTAACACAGTAACACAGTACTATAGTAACACAGTAACACAGTAACATGGTAACACAGTAACATAGTAACACAGTAACATAGTAACACAGTAATATAGTAACACAGTACTATAGTAACACAGTAACATAGTAACATGGTAACACAGTAACATAGTAACACAGTAATATAGTAACACAGTACTATAGTAACACAGTAACATAGTAACATGGTAACACAGTAACATAGTAACACAGTAATACAGTAACATGGTAACACAGTAACATGGTAACACAGTAACATGGTAACACAGTAACATAGTAACACAGTAACATAGTAACACAGTAATATAGTAACACAGTACTATAGTAACACAGTAATACAGTAACATGGTAACACAGTAACATAGTAACACAGTAATATAGTAACACAGTACTATAGTATACACAGTAATACAGTAACATGGTAACACAGGAACATAGTAACACAGTAACATAGTAACACAGTAACACAGTAACATAGTAACACAGTAATACAGTAACATGGTAACACAGTAACATAGCAACACAGTAATACAGTAACATGGTAACACAGTAACATAGTAACACAGTAATACAGTAACATGGTAACACAGTAACAGTAACAAAGAAATACAGTAACAGTGACATAGTAACACAGTAATATAGTATACACAGTAATATAGTAACACAGTAATACAGTAACATGGTAACACAGTAACAGTAACAAAGAAATACAGTAACAATGACATAGTAACACAGCAGCAATAACACAGTAACAGTAACATAGTAACACAGTAAAAGTAACACAGTAACGGTAACACAGTAACATAGAGCTATAGTAAGATAGTATCACAGTAACAGTTACATAGTATCACAGTTACATAGTATCACAGTAACATAGTATCACAGTAACATAGTAACACAGTAATATAGTATACACAGTAATATAGTAACACAGTAATACAGTAACATGGTAACACAGTAACAGTAACATAGAATGCAGTAACAGTGACATAGTAATACAGTAATATAGTAACACAGTAACATAGTATCACAGTAACATAGTATCACAGTAACATAGTAACACAGTAATATAGTATACACAGTAATATAGTAACACAGTAATACAGTAACATGGTAACACAGTAACAGTAACATAGAAATGCAGTAACAGTGACATAGTAACACAGCAGCAATAACATAGTAACAGTAACATAATAACACAGTAATATAGTATACACAGTAACGCAGTATCATGGTAACACAGTATCATAGTAACACAGTAATATTGCTGCTGTGTTACTATGTCACTGTTACTGTATTTCTTTGTTACTGTTACTGTGTTACCATGTTACTGTATTACTGTGTTACTATAGCACAGTAACAGTAACATAATAACACAGTAAAAGTAACACAGTAACGGTAACTCAGTAACATAGTAACACAGTAACATAGTTGACGAGACTGAAAAAAGACATGCATCCATCAAGTCCAGTCCATGCCAAACACCCCTGTTGATCCAGAGGAAGGCAAGAAAAAAACATAAAACATTGAAGCTATTTTCAATTTAGCCCCAAGTGGGTTAAAAAAATCCTTCCTGACTGCAAATGTCAGTCATATATTTCCCCATCCTATCTAATTTGAAGACAACTGTCATAATTTTCAATATTGTTCTGTGCTAGATACGTATCCATTACTTTTTTTTAAGTAGCTACAGTATCTGCAAGTACAACATCCAGAGACAAAGAATTCCATAATCTTACGACACTTACTGTAAAAAACCCCTGCCTTTGTTTTAGTTGAAAGCTCCTTTCCTCTAGTCTTAATGGATGACCTCTTGTTCTTAGCTCAGCTCTTTGCGTAAATAGATCATTGAATAGTTATTTGTATTGATCTTGAATATAAGTGTAAATGGTAATCATATCACCCCTTAGACGTCTCTTTTCTAATGTAAACAAACCCAGTTTGACTAGTCTCTCTTTATAACTCAGATCCTCCAATCCCTTTATCAGTTTTGTTGCACGTCTCTGCACTTTTTCCAGTTCAGTAATGTCTTTTTTTAGAACAGGCGCCCAAAATTGTACTCCATATTCTAGATGAGGCCTAACCAAGGATTTGTACAGAGGAAGGATAATATTAACATCCCGTGCATCTACACCTCTTTTTATGCAGGATAGTATCCTATTTGCTCTTGCAGCAGCTGACTGACTCTGCACACTGCAGTATGTATCGTCTATCAATACCCCCAGTGGCCACTTTGAAGGTTGCTCTTGTTCAGTAGATGATGTCTTCAGTCAGTCCTGGATGTCAGGTGGTCCATGAGTATTGCTAGCAGGACCTCAGGACACAATCTCCGCCTATTGAGCTTAGCTTCCCATACTGGCGGACAAAAATAGCAACCATTAAAACCCCACTGATAATTTTGACTGGTTAATGATAGGAACACGAGTATCGCTAAAATACAGTTTTTTCTCAAGTGATTAACCCTATGAGTGCCAGAGAGGTATCCAACTCATTGCACCTCTCTGACACTCAGAGCATTACAGGGTAAAGATTAACATGTGCAGAATGTGGGGCTTGTGTCCTGCACTCTGCCAGCAACTGTCATGTCCTCCTCCATGGACCTGACATCCTGCCAGTAACTGTCATGTCCTCCTCCATGGACCTGACATCCTGCCAGTAACTGTCATGTCCTCCTCCATGGACCTGATATCCTGCCAGTAACTGTCATGTCCGCCTCCATGGACCTGACATCCTGCCAGTAACTGTCATGTCCTCCTCCATGGACCTGACACCCTGCCAGTAACTGTCATGTCCTCCTCCATGGACCTGACATTCTGCCAGCAACTGTCATGTCCTCCTCCATGGACCTGACATCCTGCCAGTAACTGTCATGTCCGCCTCCATGGACCTGACATCCTGCCAGTAACTGTCATGTCCTCCTCCATGGACCTGACACCCTGCCAGTAACTGTCATGTCCTCCTCAATGGACCTGACATCCTGCCAGTAACTGTCATGTCCTCCTCAATGGACCTGACATCCTGCCAGCAACTGTCATGTTCTCCTCCATGGACCTGACATCCTGCCAGCAACTGTCATGTCCTCCTCCATGGACCTGACACCCTGCCAGTCACTGTCATGTCTCCTCCATGGACCTGTCATCCTGCCAGTAACTGTCCTGTCTCCTCCATGGACCTGACATCCTGCCAGTAACTGTCATGTCTGCCCCAATGCACCTGACATCATGCCAGTAACTGTCATGTCTGCCTCCATGGACCTCACATCCAAGACTGACTGAGGATGTTATCTCTTGAACAAAGGCACAGGGACAAAATTCAAAGGGGCCATTAGCATTTTCTGGCTATCATTGAGTAAGTTTGTGGTTAGTATTAAGAATTGCTTCTTTTCCATTAAAAGTCATATTTATATCCATGGGGATTTTTGATTGATATGGGGCTAATGATTTATCTCATAATTGATCCACTTTTCCTGGTGCCTATGAATCCGGACGTCCTCTTCCCAACATACCTGTCTTCATATTCCCATTAACTGCTTGGGTGCCAGCGAGCAACTCCTTGGGTGCCAGCGGTTGTCAATGTATTGAATAGCACTGACCACTGATCACAGTGTGAGTGATGACTCATTTAATCACACCACCCCTGCTCCTCTCTTCCTGGTTCTGTTTTATCATCCAGTTAACATTATCAGAAGCAGAGCCCTGCTGAGAGGAGGAGGAGGTTTGAGATAGAATGCAGGAGCATGCTCAGTCCCCACTCACACTGCATCAGCGATGCAAGGGGAGGAGAGACATGGATCCTTCCTGCTACCATGCTCCTAGTGCTGCGTACTCAGTGCTCACTAACACTGCGTCTGTGATACAAAGATGGTAGTGCTTTGGCCCCTTCCCGCTGCCTTGTTCATAGTGCGGAGTGCTCAGTTTGTGCCCTGGGGAAGGCATTTACTGTGGCACACTGCACCAGTGTTTCATGACACCTTGAGACATAGCATGTATCATACCTCCCAACATTTCAAATTGCCAAAGAGGGACACTCGTGTTTTAGAGGGTGTTGCTGGGGGCGTGTCTGGTGGAAGGGGCATTACCATGAATTTTTAGGCTATTTCACGACCTATTGACACCTCCTTGTTTAACCTAATAAATGATTTATAATAAGACCAAAGTGTTTTATTTACACAGACTAATTTATAAACACATATACTGACGTTTACACAAACATTAATGTGAGATTTATTGCTGTAGAGTAATATGATACACTTATATACACACCATGCAATCTGATCTCCTTAAAAGAGGGACATCAGGGTAGAAAAAAGGGACAGAGGGATTTAGGTCTAAAAGAGGGACTGTCCCTCCTAAAAAGGGACACTTGGGAGGTATGCATGTATTTTTAAAAATGCTTATCGCAAGGTAAATCTTTACTTCAACTATTTGAATGCTATGCATTGGAGACCTCTTTAGCACTGAAGGAGTTAATCTATATCCTGTAGCCTGTATACTTTGACTCCCTATTTTACAGTGCTACCGAATGCGCTGGAAGTTTATAAATAAAACATCTTTAAATAGTTCTGTAAAGTGCAAATTTTCTTTAAGTCAGCACAGAAAAAGGTCATTTGACGCACTTCTGCAAATGACGCCCGGAATGAATATACGTTGTTGAAATGCCAGACAAATGATGCGTCACATGCGTCCTACTTTTCTTTTTTATTATTTGGGTCAATAGCAGCCTCTGCGTTCGTAACAAACTAACATAATTCAACAGAGTCTGACATCAACAGGGGAAAATAAACTTTATTTAAAAAGTGTAAAATGTTAAAACAATTCTAGCCAATGTAAATGGACAAATTAATACCTGCTTAATTAAATGTTGCTTTATTTAATTAATAGAACTATTAACCTTGCAAGTTAAGGGCTTGGTTCCATTGCAGGTGGTAAATGTACGTTTGGACTGGAGCATAACTAATTACCATCCTGTGCCAACGAATTAGCTTAAAGGAGCAGTAAACTTTTTTATGAAAAAAATATGTATTGTAGGGATTTTCCTATTGAGTAAAATAAGGGTACTCCCACTGCCGAGAGATTTATATTTCCAGAGTTATTACAGTTTAAACCCATTTTTTTTACATTAGCAGTGCCCTCTAGTGGTCAAATTCTAATTAGATTTCCTGTTAGATTCTAATGGAGAGGAAAGTCAGGAAAGTCAGAGACATACAGTTCTCCATAGAATGTGATAGAAACTGCTGAGTCACTTCCTGCCAGTTAGAAATATCAGGAAGTAATCACAGTAAATTCACTTCCTGTCAGTAAATTCACAGTAAACACAGGAAATTCACTTCCTGTGAAATAGAACTATTAGGAAGTAAACACAGTAAATTCACTTCCTGTCAGTTAGAACTATCAGGAAGTAAACACAGTAAATTCACTTCCTGTGAAATAGAACTATCAGGAAGTAAACACAGTAAATTCACTTCCTGGTTATTTAAACTGCTATAATTTTTGAATAAAACATCTGAAAGCGATGGGAGTGACCTTGTTTTATTCAGCAGGAAATGCTCTATAAAATATGTGTTTTCATAAAAAAAGTTTACTTCTCCTTTAACCCTTTGAGTGCCAGAGTGGTATGGAATGCATTGCTTTGCAATGCATTCCGTACCACTCTGGCACTCAAAGGGTTAAAGCAGTGATTCTCAAGCAGGGTGCCGTGGTACTTTGGTGTGCCACGGACATCAACTAAGGGTTGATGGACTTTTAAATAAAAATTTATAGAAATTGTTAAGCACAACATGTTTAGTTTTGTTATTATGATTGTAAGATCTAATAATAACGGTATATTTATGTAGCGTACCCATCATTATGCCCTTGATAAAGTACATTAAATATGTTAGGGGTGCCCCGAATGTTCTAGATTATGTGTTAGGGGTGCCCTGAACAAAAAAAGATTGAGAACAACTGGATTAAAGGGATAGTAATAATTAATTTTTGCAAGATATAATATTGTATGTATTAAAGAAATTAACAAAACCATCTATGTTTTTTTCCCATAACTTGTATACTTTAGGAGAAATTGCATTCTAAAGTTTACCCCTCCCAGCCCTTTTATGTACGTCACCACCATACCTGGGAACTCTCCAGTTTTGCCCCGGAGACTCCGGATTTCAAACTGAATTACCAGGTCTCTGGGGCAATGTGTGAATCACCAGGTGGGCAGAGTTTAAATAGAAACTCTGCCCACTTGTGCTCCATCCGCCCGGTTCCTCCCACCGCCCTCCCTCTTACCTCCATTTTGCAGTTTTTTTTGTCCCGCCCCCTGCAACTAAGCCCCGCCCCTTTTATGACACGGATCGCGTCATTTTCCTCCCCAGCTGGCACTGACAGGGTTACCCTCCGGGTAGCCCTGCTTCAGAAGTTCCCAGGTATGGTCACCACTCAAGCTGACAGACTTGGATTTAGGGTGACCACATTTCCCTTCTGCCATTCCGGGACGTGGTCACCCTATTGCCTTACCTTGAGTCCCTGGTGGTCTAGCGGCGTGCAAAGTGCTCTGTGCCTCCTCCGGCACAGAGCTGAAGCTCCCGCGCGCTGTGCTCAGTAATGCAGAGCGCTGGGAGATGATGTCATCTCCCAGCGCTCTGTATTACTAGAGCGCTTGCCTCCAGATCAGGTAAGTTGCATTGCCGCCCTGGATGTCAGCCTGCAAGCGGCGTCCATGATGTGACACACCGCTTGCAGGCTGACATTCAGGGCGGCTTGGCTTCATTCCGGGACACTTCATTGTCCCGGTTGAAGGGGACCCGGGACGCGGGACATGTCCCTGAAATAAGGGACAGTCCCGGACGTTCCGGGACCCGTGGTCACCCTACTTGGATTCTGATCTGCCGACCAGATGGATCGTACGGCGAGCCGAAATGGAAGTGGATACCAACGAAATCTTCATGACGATGGTCTACAAATCGGGCATGGTTTGCAGCAGTAGACCATTGTCATGAATATTTCCTTTGTATTCACACCTATTTCGGCCTTCCAGACGACCCGTTTTTTTTAATACATACAATATTATATCTTGCAAAAATGAAGTATTGCAATCCCTTTAAATATGTATATAAAATAATCGATCTTATTAAAGAAACCTAAACATTACTATTCCTTTACCTTGACTGTAAGTCAAGTTTAGTTTGTTTTACAGAGAATACAAATCTGGCTATTTTTTGTACTAGCTATTGTTTTGTAAAACAAATTGTTTTTGAGAAATAAACCTTTAAGTTTTGGCTGCACAGCCTAGCACTTTAAAGCGGAACTACCACCCCACACAATCTTTACCTTCACTAAGTCCCCATCTGGCGATTACCTGCTTAGTAGCGCTAGTCACCAGAATAATTACCTTATTTAATAGATTTCTCCTCTCTTCCATGGGTGACAGGCAGGACGGAGCGCCGACATCTTGCCATTGTGACATCCGCGCGTCTGCGCTGTCAGTCCCAGCCGGAGCCACATAGCTCCTAGCAACGCCTCCTAGACCTGACTGGGACTGACAGCGCAGGCGCGCGGACATCACAATGACAAGATGTCCGCGCTCCGTCCTGCCTGTCACCCATGGAACAAAAGGAGAAATCTATTAACCCCTTAAGGACTACGTGACGTGGTATGACCGTCACGGTCCTTATACCCATAAGGACCAGTGACGGTCATAGCACGTCACGTACTTTTTACTTACAGTGCTCTACCGGGAGTGCTGTAAGTAAAAACGGGGCCTAAAATTGATCGCTCCAAAACCAGAGCGATCTCTCTTAGGCCTCCAAGCAGCGCGCCGGTACGCGTAACAGGTCACGTGTACCGGCGCGTCGGCAAAGATCAAAGCGGTCCTTAAGGGAAGGTAACTTCCCTGGACTGCTGGTACTTAAGGGGTTGAATAAGGTAATTATTCTGGCGACTAGCGCTACTAAGCAGGTAGTCGCCAGATGGGGACTTAGTGAAGGTAAAGAATATGTGGGGTGGTAGTTCCGCTTTAAAGTGCTAGGCTGTACAGCCAAAACTTAAAGGTTTATTTCTCAAAACAATGTGTTTTACAAAACAATAGCTAGTACAAAAAATAGCCAGATTTTTATTCTCTGTAAAACAAACTAAACTTGACTTACGGTCAGAGGCCCACTTTAAAGGGATAGTAATGTTTAGGTTTCTTTAATAAGATCGAATATTTTATATAGATTTTTATAAAGATATGCGGCATTATAACCATCCAAAAGTTTGCAGTTTTATTGTATAATACATACATCACTAACCTTCAGGAAGCCATCCTGGACAGATCGCGATGACGGACAGTCTTCTTTCAGCATAAGGAAAAACCTGCCCTCGTCCGTCAAGGGGACATTGTTTTCATTATACTGACAGAAGATTGCCCCTCACTGTGATCCGTCCGGACCAGCTTGCTGAAGATCCGTGATGTCTGTAAATGGGGTGTGAGGGTGACACTTTATTATAGAATAAAACTACAAACTTAAGGGCCGGCACTTGAGGATCATGGGTCTTTTTTTTTTTTTTTTTTTTAAGTTCCAGTTCAGGGCTTCCAGAGCGGCGCGCAGCCTCACCGGGAGCACTGAATTCCGTGCCGTGCCAGGAGCGTCACTGGTCCTTAAGTGCCGGACCGCCTTTGACGGTCCTGGCACATCAGTGGTCCTTTAGGGGTTAAGCTACAGATCTTTATAGAAATGTATTTAGAAGAATTGATCTTATTGTTAAACTTGAACATTACTATCCCTTTAAGAGTTTAATATGAGAAAATCTCCCACACACCACCGCCATGGTACATGAACTCTTTCTTCTGTATTTATACATGGAGAGAAAAATAGGTAAATTCATTTTTAACCCTTTGAGTGCCAGAGGGTTACGCAACGCATTGCTTTGCATATCCATCTGGCACTCAAAGGGTTAATGCATTGGCATGAAATACATTAGAGGTCTGTCTATCATCCAAGTAGTGAATAAAATAGATCTACTTTTTCATAAGTAAGGTCATTAATCATAAGAATATACAGCTGAAAAACAGAAGCCCCAATTTATTTAACTCTTGCTTTGTACACCTCCTGGGCAACCAGAGAGTTTAAAATTGTTTCCATTTACAGAAAAAAAATGCACCAGTGCTTGGACATGAATGAAATATAAAAAAAATCTCCAAATTATTTAACTCTGAAGTATAAAAATAAATCGCTAGCACGATGGAAAAAGAGTCAAGAAGGAAAGGTCGCTATCTACTTTCGATAAAGTGAAGGATTTCTGACCTAAACGTACACGTGACTTTCATTCCCGAATTCATGCCACAGTTTTTCTGTGTGCTGATTTCCCAACTGAGAGCCCACGTTATACTCCATGGGAGAGATTTACTAAGTGGTGATAAGGAGGTGATAGTGAAGATGACTTCTCCAGTTCCTATGTTATTCTATAGAGCAGTAGTTCTCAACCCGTGCCCTCAGTGGCTACTAACAGGCCAGGATTTTAGAATTTCCTTTTAAAGGGAGAGTAATACTTCTTTTATCTTTATTTTATTTTGTAGGCATTAAAAAAACGTGAAGAACGATATGAGTCTTATTTCTCAAACCTTTATGGTTTGAGAGATATTCACAAGCAAAGTTTCCCCTCCCGCCCCTTTTACCTAGTGTAAGCCATCTCCATACCTCCCAACATTTCAAATTGCCAAAGAGGGACACTTGTGTTTTAGGAGGTATTGCTGGGGCGCGGCTGGTAGGTGGGGCATTACTGAGAATTTATAGGCTATTTTATGACTTATTGACACCTCCTTGTGTAACCTAGAAATTGGCTTATAACAAGACCAGACTAATTTATAAACACCTATACTGACGTTTAAACAAACAATAATGTGAGTTTTACTGCTGTAGAACAATTTAATATACTTATATACACATCACACAATCTGATCTCCTAAAAAGAGGGACATCAGGGTGGGAAAGAGGGACCGTGGGATTTGGGTCTAAAAGAGGGACTGTCCCTCCTAAAGAGGGACACTTGGTAGGTATGCATCTCTTCTCAGATGTGGAATCCAGTCCATAGACCAGACAGATAACAGCAGGGGACAATCTTCTTCCTATGAGAACAATGTAAGCCCTGCCCCTTTTACCTAGTGTAAGCCATCTCTTCTCAGATGTGGAATGCAGTCCATAGACCAGACAGATAACAGAAGGGGACAATCTTCTTCCTATGAGAACAATGAAAGCCCTGCCCCCCTTGACAAGTTTTTCAGGTTTTTCCCTTATCTTAATTGAAGATTGTCCCTCTCTGCAGTCTACCTGGGCATCTCCCTTCTGATCTGGCTGAGCAGTGTTACATCAGTAAAAGGGGTGGGAGGGGGATACTTTGTCATTCAATTACTCTTGAACTACAACTCTGACAGAATTGAAATAACACTCTCCAAAGTCCAAATACTATGAAGATTAATTAGAGCTGCTTTTATTATGAAACATTACTATCCCTTTAAGAGCACAGGTGAGTTAATCAATACGACTGAGCCTCTGATCAACACACTTGTGTTCTAGCAGAGAAAGTCCTGGCCTGTTAGTGGCCACTGAGGGCATGGGTTGAGAACCTTTGCTATAGAGCCTATGTACTAAGATTTCTTCAGCTTTGGAGATCTTAGTGTACAGGATCTATAGAATATCATAGGAACTGGAGAAGTGATATCACTGGAGAAGTAATCTCTATTTTATTACCTCTTTATCACCATTTAGTGAATCTCCCCCAATATGTTGTCTGCAATGCACTGGTCAGTGCATGTAATTATGTGATATATGGAAAGGGCAGTGGCGTAACTAGAAGCCACCGGGCCCTAGTGCAGAAATTGCTGCCGGGCCTGCCCCCCCCCCCATCTTCACGTAGCCCCATGTACATCTCCTACCTCCATCTCCCTCGCGGTTCTCAGTTATGCAGAGCACTGGGAGATGATGTCATCTCCCAGCGCTCTGCATTACTAGAGCGTTGGAAGATCAGCTAAGCTGCTGCAGGCAGGGTTGTGGGCGAGTGGCGATGGGTTCGCAGGGGGCGGCCGGGCCCCTTGGAGTGACGGGCCCGGTCGCAGGTGCGACCCCTATTGTTACGCCACTGGGAAAGGGTGATAGTTACATTAATTAGTTGCACTGTGCCTGCTTTTACAGTCATAGATAGAAAGCTTTCTAGAACTGAGGTTCTCAGCCCGTGCCCTCAGTGGCCACTAACAGGCCAGGACTTAGGAATTTCCCTGCTAGAACACAAGTGTGTTGATCAGAAGCTCAGTCGTATTGATTAACTCACCTGTGCCCTTAAAAGGAAATTCTAAAATCCTGGCCTGTTAATAGCCACTGAGGGAACAGGCTGAGAACCACTGATCTAGAATACATAAATGGGAACTATCACCCCTATACAAGTTTACCTTATTATAATCCTCATCTAGCGATAAGCTTAAAGAGTTAGTAATGCTCGCATTTAAGGCTATTCAATATGGTACTGGTAAAAAATAAAGTATCTGAAGAAAGTCCTCTCTCTCAACCCTTTATGGTTTGAGAGATATTCCCCGCAAAATTTCCCCCCTCCTTCATGTTAGCTGTAAAGCTGACACGAAGGACATCTGTGTCGGCCGACTCGAGGCAGCTCTTCAGCAGAGCTGAAATAGCGATCTTTAAAAAGAACAACTTCATTGGAGCGGTCAACAAAGTGTGCTTGCAAACCTGGCACACTTTGTAGACCGTTCCAATGAAGAATTCTTTTTAAAGATCTCTGTTTCGGCTCTGGTGAAGAACCCCCAGCTGGTCTCAGGACCGAAATCTCCTTCTGTCAGTAGAGAGCTGACATTAGGAGAAGGAAAGGGAGGGGGGAACTTAAGCGGCGACTATCTCTCAAACCATAAAGGTTTGAGAGATAGGACTTTCTCCAGATACTTTTTTTTTTTTAATCTACCATATTGAATGACCTTACTAATCCTTTAAATCGTTGGTTATTTTTTTGTATTATTTTTTTAGTCTGTCAATTTCTTTTGTTCCTCCCCAAGTATTGTTGCGTTCCAACTAGATTACATAGAAAAATCTTCCATTGTTGGCGGAGGTTGGAACGTGACAATACTTGGGGAGGAACACAAGAAGATTGACAGGCTGCGGTGCAGAGCCGTACCCACAGTCTGTCCGGAAGCAAGGCCACAGACAGGGCTGGATTTGCCATAAGGCAGAGTAGGCATATGCCTACAGGCGCACCCCACAGAGGGGCGCTTGTCATTGGAATCAATTTTTTTTTTTTTTTTTAATATTTTCATTTACCCTACCCGCTGCCTGCCGCCCGGTGAGATCCTGCTGTTGCTCCCTCGGTAGCTCTTTAGTAATGCAGAGCACTGGGAGATGACATCATCATGACATCATCTCCCAGCGCTCTACATTCCTAAAGAGAAGATCGCGCGGGAGCAACGGGAGCTACAATTCTATGCAGAAGGCGGCACAGACTTCTCCTGCCGCTGGACCACCAGTGAGGTAGGAAACGGGGCAATGTGGAGCTGATGGTGCAAGTTGGAAATGATGGGGGTAATGTGGAAATGATGGGGGTAATGTGAGGGCAAGTTGGAGCTGATGGGGCAAGTTGGAGCTGATAGGGGGAATGTGAGTGCAAGTTGGAGCTGATGGGGGCAAGTTGGAGCTGATGGGGGTAATGTGAGGGCAAGTTGGAGCTGATGGGGGTAATGTGAGTGCAAGTTGGAGCTGATGGGGGTAATGTGAGTGCAAGTTGGAGCTGATGGGGGCAATGTGGAAATGATGGGGGTTATGTGAGGGCAAGTTGGAGCTGATGGGGGCAATGTGGAGCTGATGGGGTAGTGTGAGGGCAAGTTGGAACTGATGGGGGCAATGTGGAGATGATGGGAGTAATGTAAGGGCAAGTTGGAGCTGATGGGGGCAAGTTGGAGCTGATAAGTGGCAATTTGAGGGCAATATGGATATGAGGGATAATGTGGAGATTAGGAGCATTGTGGAGGTGTCCAGTGGAGATGGCCAATGTCGGGGGGGCACTTCAGATTTCTGTGCCTACAGGCTTCTGAGATGTAAATCCGGCCCTGGCCCTGGCTAATTTCTAATGATGTAAATTTCACCGCAGCATGCTTTTTTTTAACAAAAATAACCAACGATTTAAGCTTATTGCTAGATAAGGATTACAATAAGGTAAACTTGTGTAGTGATAATAGTTTCCCATAAATTATGGGGAGGTCAAACTCCGGGACAAAAAAGTGTAAATTATAGGTGAAAACAAAAAAAAAAAAAATGACAATAAAAATATAGTCAATTTGATTTTACATATGAAGTACTTTCAGAATATGTAAAGTCAAAAGGAATTTGACTGTCACTTTAACTGGGCAGGAAAGGAGACTGTATGGGTGGCCCAAAAGACTCCAATCTGCCATCAAATTCTACTTTGTAAAAATCATTCAGAAAGGCCACTTAGCGAGTTGTAGGGGATGCTGTCTTGGATGTGTTTGTTTGTGTCGTTTGAAAATAAGGCACCTTATAGTCGCACCCCATTAATCAGGAGATGGCGACTGCAGGAAGAGTCCACTGCAGAGTGGTGATTGCTCTGCTGGGACCCAGCCAGGCACTGATCACAGCGGAGCATTGATTATTTTCCTAACAGATCCACTTTCACATAAAATAAACCGCTTCCAGGCCATGGAGAGCGGCTCCTGGAAAGGGCCCTTCATCAGTTTGCAGTCCCAACAGGTCAGCTCTCCTGACCCTCATCAGATGGCAGGAAGCGATGGTTTCTATCCTGTGTATGGAAAGTGTTGGGTTATTGGAGGAGTCTGACGGCCAAGACGGGAGAAGTTCTTAGCGCAAAGATGGGACACTTGAAGCCCTCCAGCTATTGTTGGACTACAAATCTCATCATCCTCTGCCCTATAGCATGCATACACTCATATACTATATAATAATTCGCTAAATTGTGTGTAACGCCGTGACATGCGCAGTGCACACTGCTGCACGTGCTGCAGTCATGCGCAGTGGAGACTGCCCGCACCGCGGCTGATACAGAGCTGGGTGCTCCTTCGGAGCACCCAGCTCTGTATCAGCCGCGGCGCGGGCAGTCTCCACTGAGCGTGACTGCCCCGCAACCGGGTGGCAGTGGCACTGTGGCCCGTGTAATGGGCTGTTCAACTAGTCTTATATATATAAAAGAAGACTTTGTGCCTGCCAAAACACACCCAGGGGAGGCATAAAGCAGGAGTTACTATTCCTATTGGGTGATTCAATCATGCAGGGAGTTGGCCCGCCCCCACTATGCAGCCCGCCCACCACTATCAAAGTCAGAAAAAAACAATATGGCCGCCACTTGCTCCTACACCACAGACAAACACACATGCCCCACTCACACACACAGACCACCACACACACATGCCCCACTCACACAGCACAACACAAACACACACACATGCCCCACTCACACAGCACCACACACACATGCCCCACTCACACACACAGACCACCACACACACATGCCCCACTCACACAGCACCACACAAACACACACACATGCCCCACTCACACAGCACCACACACACACACATGCCCCACTTACACAGCACCAAACAGACATGCCCCACTCACACACACAGCACCACATACACACACAAAGCCAGAAATACATATGGCTGACACACACACACAGTCACTCACCCTGACTCCCAGAGGCCTCAGCAGGACCTGTACTGCAGCACCAGAGGAACAAAATTGCACTCAAAGGGTTAAGGTAGGTCCTCATTGCTCAATTATTTCTTCACTGTCATCATTTGCCATGCAAGACACAGGACAGACAGCCATCAGATTCACACTTAACCCACTGACTGCCACAGGGTTGTGTATCAAGTTTTACCCCTCAGGGAGTGTGTTCAAACCCCTCACACTGTAAACTTGCATTTCTCTCCCACTTCTCCTCCTTCCCCAGCCTATTACTAACACTTTTCCATATTTATGGTAAGCCCCGCCCCCTACTCGCGATTAAGCCCCGCCCCCTTTTAACCCAGATTGCCCCATTGCTCTCTCCACATCAGCACCACATGAGGGACTCCACAAGTAAAAGTTCACAGGTATAACACACACATGCCCCACTCACACAACACCAAACACCCATACACACACACACAAAGCCAGAAAGAAAGATGGCTGACACACAGTCACTCACCTTGACTCCCAGTGGCCTCAGCAGGACCTGTAGTAAAGCCACTGAACGGTGCTGCATCACCAGGGGAACAAAATGGCACTCAAAGGGTTAAGGTAGGCCCTCATTGCTGAATTACTTCTTCACTGTCACCATTTGCCATGCAAGACACAGGACAGACAGCCATCAGATTCACACTTAACCCACTGACTGCCACAGGGATCTGTATCAAGTTTTACCCCTCAGGGAGTGTGTTCAAACCCCTCACATTGTAAACTTGCATTTCCCTCCCACTTCTCCTCCTTCCCCAGCCTATTACTAACACTTTTTCACATTTATGTTAAGCCCCGCCCCCTACTCGCGATTAAGCCCCACCCACTTTTAACCCAGATTGCCCCATTTGTCTCTCCACATCAGCACCACATCAGTCCCCTCTAGGGACTTCACAAGTCAGTATTCCCAGGTATGAACACACTTCCCACTGCTATTTAACTCTGACATGCCTCTCTATACATTAACCCTTTGCGTGCCAGAGGGGTACACAACTCATGAGCACATGTGTTTCTGCTCATATATGTTGCGTGTCTGTGTGTGTACATCTCTGTTACATATGTGTGTCCATGTGTGCATCTCCAGTGTGTCTGTGTGTACATGTGTTTTGCATGTCTCTGCCGCTCACTGTGTATGTGCATACCTCCCAACATTTCACAGGGCCAAAGAGGGACACGTTAGTTTTAGGTGATATTATTGGGGGTGTGGCTGGTGGGCGGGGCATTAGTAAGAATTTTTAGGTTATTTCATGACTTATTACTGGCTATTTATGTAACTGAATAAATGATTTAGTTCAAGACCAAAGTATTTTATTTGCACAGACTAATGTATAAACACATATACTGAATTTTATTGCTTTATTGCTGTAGAGCAAAGTAATACACACCACAGAGTCAGGGCTGGTGCAAGGATTTTTGCCACCCTAGGCAAAACCTAATTGTGCCGCCCATTTCGCTCCGCCCCTTGTGTCCCACCCCTTTATACCCTGCCTACTTGTACCCAACCTCTTTTCATGATTGTCCTCTCTCTGCCCCCTGAGCCACTCTGCCCCTGTTCTGGAGATGCCTGTAAGAGATGCCCCCCACCAGCTCCAACTTGCCCCTTATCAGCTTCACTTTGGCCCACCAGTTCCACTTTGCCCCTATCAACTCCAACTTGCCCCCATCAGCTCCAACGTGCCACCACCAGCTCCATTTTGCCCCCTCAGCTCCACTTTGCCCCCTCAGCTCCAACTTACCCCCATCAGCTCCACTTTGCCCCCCATCCTCTCCAACTTACCCCCATCAGCTCCACTTTGCCCCCCATCTGCTCCAACTTGCCCCCACCAGCTCCACTATGCCCTCTCAGCTCCAACTTTCCACTATCAGCTCCACTATGCCCCCAGCAGCTCCAACTTGCCCCCATCCACTCCAACTTGCCCCCCCATCCGCTCCAACTTGCCCCACCAGCTCCACTTGCCCCCCCTCAGCTCCACTTTGACCCTCATCAGCTCCACTTTGACCCTCATCAGCTCCACTTTGACCCTCATCAGCTCCACTTCGACCCTCATCAGCTCCAACTTGCCCCTATCATCTCCAACTTGCCCCCACCAGCTCCACTATGCCCCCTCAGCTCCAGCTTTCCCCTAACAGCTCCAACTTGCCCCCATCATCTCCACTTTGCCCCACATCTGCTCCAACTTGCCCCCTCAGCTCCACTATGCCCCCTCAGCTCCAACTTGCCCCCCATCACATACCTGTATCTCCCGCGCAGTCTTCTCTTCAGTAATGGAGAGCGCGGCGGGAGATCATGACTCCCAGCGCGCTCTGCATTACTAAAGATCTGACCAGATGAGGGAGCGCAGTAGCGACACAGACCTGACTGTGTTGTGGTTCCCGGCGTGGCGTGTGCGGGCGCACCTCTTCTCCGCTGCATGCCCGCGCCCCCAGTACGTGTGCGCCCTAGGCCGGCGCCTACCTCGCCTATAGGTGGAACCGGCCCTGCACACAGTCTGACCTCCTAAAAAGAGGGACAACAGGGTGGGAAAGAGGGACAGAGGGATTTGGCCCTCAAAGAGGGACACTTGGGATGTATGGTATGTGTCTGTCTGTGTGTTGCATATGTCTGTGTTTATCAGTGTGTCTGCATTTCAAACACGTGCGCCCAATGGTCATAACATGACGGGCAACGCCGTCCCATGTTGCTAGTATAATATAAAGTGTGAGTTATTGAGCAATTCAGTAACATAGGGAAGAGTACACAAGACTTGTGAGTTTTGAAGAAGGCCTGATTGGGGCCGAACTGAATAAAACGTTAATCTCTTTTGATAAATCCAGTTGTGTGCTCTTCTCTATGTTATTGAATTGCTCAATAACTCACACTTTATTTAAACTTTTTAAAGGGATAGTAATACTTCGTTTTAACTTTATTTTATTTTGTAGGCATTAAAAAAACATGAAGAACGATATAAGTCTTATCTCTCAAACCTTTATGGTTTGAGAGATATTCACAAGCAAAGTTTCCCCTCCCGCCCCTTTTACCTAGTGTAAGCCATCTCTTCTCAGATGTGGAATGCAGTCCATAGACCAGACAGATAACAGCAGGGTACAATATTCTTCCTATGAGAACAATGAAAGCCCTGCCCCCCTTGACAAGTTTTTCAGGTTTTTCCCTTATCTTAATTGAAGATTGTCCCTCTCTGCAGTCTACCTGGGCACCTCCCTTCTGATCTGGCTGAGCAGTGTTACATCAGTAAAAGGGGCGGGAGGGGGATACTTTATCATTCAATTACTCTTGTACTACAAATCTGACAGAATTGAAATAAAACTCTCCAAAGTCCAAATACTATGATGATTAATTAGAGCTGCTTTTATTATGAAACATTACTATCCCTTTAAGTAGCACCCAGGTATTATACATTATATTTTTTACAAAGGAGAAGGAGTGTCCTGTAATATCGATATATATATATATATATATATATATATATATATATATATACACACACACACACACACACACACACATATATATGCTTTTGACTTGAAAAAGGCAACATCTCTCGAAAACTTGTCTATATAATTGAATTTTATTCCAATAAAAAGGGTATTATTACATACTGCGATAGTCATTCATTCAGCCAATATTCATATATAATTATTTTTCATGGAAAAAGTGTACTGCTCCTTTAAAACAATGGGAATTTTAAGCATATGCCATCGTTCCCTGTGGTTCATTTGCTGGCCAAAAAAATTGCACCACTGTTTCTTGGAGTCTTTGGTTTCACATTTTGGAGGAATACCCCAACATTTCAAATGGCAAAAGAGAGACACTTGATTTTTAGATAGGGGCGTGGCTGGTAGACGGGGAATTACTGAGAATTTTTAGGTTATTTCATGGCCTTTTGACACCGCTTTGCGTATCTGAATAAATGATTTAGAGCAAAACCAAAGTATTTTATTTACACAGACTAATTTATATACACATATACTGAAATTTTAACAAACATTAATATGAGTTTTATTGCTGTGGAGCAATGTGATACACTTATATACACACCACACAGTCTGATCTCCTAAACACAGGGACACCAGGGTGATACACTTATATACACACCACACAGTCTGATCTCCTAAACACAGGGACAACTGGGTGATACACTTATATACACACCACACAGTCTGATCTCCTAAACACAGGGACACCAGGGTGATACACTTCTATACACACCACACAGTCTGATCTCCTAAACACAGGGACATCAGGGTGATACACTTATATACACACCACACAGTCTGATCTCCTAAACACAGGGACACCAGGGTGATACACTTCTATACACAACACACAGTCTGATCTCCTAAAAACAGGGACACCAGGGTGATACACTTATATACACACACCACACAATCTGATCTCCTAAACACAGGGACACCAGGGTGATACATTTATATACACACCACACAGTCTGATCTCCTACACACAGGGACACCAGGGTGATACACTTCTATACACACCACACAGTCTGATCTCCTAAACACAGGGACACCAGGGTGATACACTTATATACACACCACACAGTCTGATCTCCTAAACACAGGGACACCAGGGTGATACACTTATATACACACCACACAGTCTGATCTCCTAAATACAGGGACACCAGGGTGATACACTTATATACACACCACACAGTCTGATCTCCTAAACACAGGGACACCAGGGTGATACACTTATATACACACCACACAGTCTGATCGCCTAAACACAGGGACACCAGGGTGTGAAAGAGGGTAGAGGGATTTGGGTCTCAAAGAGTGACTGTCCCTCCTAAAGATAGATACTTGGGAAGTACGGACCCCTAATATCTCCTAAAGAGGGACACTTGAGAGGTATGGACCCTATTATTTCCTAAAGAGGAATACTTGGGAGGTATGGACCCCTAATATCTCCTAAAGAGGGACACTTGGGAGGTACAGACCCCTAATATCTCCTAAAGAGGGACACTTGAGAGGTATGGACCCTATTATCTCCTAAAGAGGGACACTTGGGAGGTATGGACCCCTAATATCTCCTAAAGAGGGACACTTGGGAGGTATGGACCCCTAATATCTCCTAAAGAGGGACACTTGGGAGGTATGGACCCCTAATATCTCCTAAAGAGGGACACTTGGGAGGTATGGACCCCTAACATCTCCTAAAGAGGGACACTTGGGAGGTATGGACCCTATTATCTCCTAAAGAGGGACATTTGAGAGGTATGGACCTTATTATCTCCTAAAGAGGGACACTTGGGAGGTATGGACCCCTAATATCTCCTAAAGAGGGACACTTGGGAGGTATGGACACTTAATATCTCCTAAATAGGGATACTTGGGAGGTATGGACCCCTAATATCTCATAAAGAGGGACACTGTAGAATCAGTCAGCACAGAAGGGGTGAGAGAGCCCGGCAGTGCTCAATAACATTTGAAGTGACGTTTAATGGGGCAACATGAGAATCTCACGCTTTTGATGCAGGGTGAGATTCACATGCCGCTCTTTTCAACAAGGTGCTGTGGTTATTGCGCCTTTATGTCGCACGCTGTTTTCTGTGCGACATGTTGTAAGTGAACCCTATTTACCGTTCCTCAGTAGAATGTCTGCTTTCTGTTCTTTACAAGACTTCAGCTCCACCTTGTTACAAAGTTTACTGCATTAAAAAGAAGAAAATAAAAATCAGGTTTAGGTTACACACCTACATAAATAAATACATGGAACTAACATAGATCTCAAATGGGTCTATTCATCAAACTTGTAAACATGTGTCTAAATAGCTGCATTTGTCCTGTATCAGGTCTCGGCATTGCTTATTATAATATCCGCCGTATCCATCACTACGGCTCTTGGTTCCATTGACAGGCGAGTACAATCATAGATATGGAACTTCCCTTAAAGGATCAGTTGGGTTTTATAACAAAAGAATGCACGTTGTAGGGTGTTTTTCCACTGAATAAAACAGGGGTGATGCATTATTCAAAAATAGTTATAGTTCAATCTGATATGAAGCAATACTGCTGTTACTACCATATTGTATGGAGATCTCCCCTGTAGTCTATAACTAAATCTCTCCCATAGAGTAACATAGGAACTGGAGAGTTTATCTCACTGGAGAAGTTATCTCCTCTTTATCACACCTTAGTACATCTCCCCTGTAGTCCATAACTAAATCTCTCCCATAGAATAACATAGGAACTGGAGAGTTTATCTCACTGGAGAAGTTATCTCCTCTTTATCACACCTTAGTACATCTCCCCTGTAGTCTATAACTAAATCTCTCCCATAGAATAACATAGGAACTGGAGAGTTTATCACACTGGAGAAGTGATCTCCTCTTTATCACACCTTAGTAAATCTCCCCCTGTAGTCTATAACTAAATCTCTTCCATAGAATAACATAGGGACTGGAGAGTTTATCACACTGGAGAAGTTATCTCCTCTTTATCACACCTTAGTACATCTCCCCTGTAGTCTATAACTAAATCTCTCCCATAGAATAACATAGGAACTGGAGAGTTTATCACACTGGAGAAGTTATCTCCTCTTTATCACACCTTAGTACATCTCTCCTGTAGTCTATAGCTAAACCTTTCCCATGGAATAATATAGGAACTGGAGAGTTTATCTCACTGGAGAAGTGATCTCCTCTTTATCACACCTTAGTAAATCTCCCCCTGTAGTCTATAACTAAATCTCTTCCATAGAATAACATAGGGACTGGAGAGTTTATCACACTGGAGAAGTTATCTCCTCTTTATCACACCTTAGTACATCTCCCCTGTAGTCTATAACTAAATCTCTCCCATAGAATAACATAGGAACTGGAGAGTTTATCACACTGGAGAAGTTATCTCCTCTTTATCACACCTTAGTACATCTCTCCTGTAGTCTATAGCTAAACCTTTCCCATGGAATAATATAGGAACTGGAGAGTTTATCTCACTGGAGAAGTGATCTCCTCTTTATCACACCTTAGTACATCTCCCCTGTAGTCTATAACTAAATCTCTCCCATAGAATAACATAGGAATTGGAGAGTTTATCTCACTGGAGAAGTTATCTCCTCTTTATCACACCTTAGTACATCTCCCCTGTAGTCTATAACTAAATCTCTCCCATAGAATAACATAGGGACTGGAGAGTTTATCTCACTGGATACGTTATCTCCTCTTTATCACACCTTAGTACATCTCCCCCTGTAGTCTATAACTAAATCTCTCCCATAGAATAACATAGGAACTGGAGAGTTTATCTCACTGGAGAAGTTATCTCCTCTTTATCACACCTTAGTACATCTCCCCTGTAGTCTATAACTAAATCTCTCCCATAGAATAACATAGGAACTGGAGAGTTTATCTCACTGGAGAAGTGATCTCCTCTTTATCACACCTTAGCACATCTCCCCTGTAGTCTATAACTAAATCTCTCCCATAGAATAACATAGGAACTGTAGAGTTTATCTCACTGGAGAAGTTATCTCCTCTTTATCACACCTTAGTACATCTCCCCTGTAGCCTATAACTAAATATCTCCCATAGAATAACATAGGAACTGGAGAGTTTATCTCACTGGAGAAGTTATCTCCTCTTTATCACACCTTAGTACATCTCCCCTGTAGTCTATAACTAAATCTCTCCCATAGAATAACATAGGAACTGGAGAGTTTATCTCACCGGAGAAGTTATCTCCTCTTTATCACACCTTAGTATATCTCCCCTGTAGTCTATAACTAAATCTCTCCCATAGAATAACATAGGAACTGGAGAGTTTATCACACTGGAGAAGTTATCTCCTCTTTATCACACCTTAGTACATCTCTCCTGTAGTCTATAACTAAATCTCTCCCATAGAATAACATAGGAACTGGAGAGGTTATCACACTGGAGAAGTTATCTCCTCTTTATCACACCTTAGTAAATCTCCCCCTGTAGTCTATAACTAAATCTCTCTCATAGAATAACATAGGAACTGGGGAGTTTATCTCACTCGGAGAAGTTATCTCCTCTTTATCACACCTTAGTACATCTCTCCTGTAGTCTATAACTAAATCTCTCCCATAGAATAACATAGGAACTGGAGAGTTTATCTCACTGGAGAAGTTATCTCCTCTTTATCACACCTTAGTAAATCTCCCCTGTAGTCTATAACTAAATCTCTCCCATAGAATAACATAGGAACTGGAGAGTTTATCACACTGGAAAAGTTATCTCCTCTTTATCACACCTTAGTAAATCTCCCCCTGTAGTCTATAACTAAATCTCTCCCATAGAGTAACATAGGAACTGGGGAGTTTATCTCACTCGGAGAAGTTATCTCCTCTTTATCACACCTTAGTACATCTCTCCTGTAGTCTATAACTAAATCTCTCCCATAGAATAACATAGGAACTGGAGAGTTTATCTCACTGGAGAAGTTATCTCCTCTTTATCACACCTTAGTACATCTCTCCTGTAGTCTATAACTAAATCTCTCCCATAGAATAACATAGGAACTGGAGAGTTTATCTCACTGGAGGAGTTATCTCCTCTTTATCACACCTTAGTACATCTCCCCTGTAGTCTATAACTAAATCTCTCCCATAGAATAACATAGGAACTGGAGAGTTTATCACTGGAGAAGTTATCTCCTCTTTATCACACCTTAGTACATCTCCCCTGTAGTCTATAACTAAATCTCTCCCATAGAGTAACATAGGAACTGGAGAGTTTATCACACTGGAGAAGTTATCTCCTCTTTATCACACCTTAGTACATCTCTCCTGTAGTCTATAACTAAAGATCTCCCATAGAATAACATAGGAACTGGAGAGTTTATCTCACTGGAGAAGTTATCTCCTCTTTATCACACCTTAATATATCTCCCCTGTAGTCTATAACTAAATCTCTCCCATAGACTAACATAGGAACTGGAGAGTTTATCTCACTGGAGAAGTTATCTCCTCTTTATCACACCTTAGTACATCTCTCCTGTAGTCTATAACTAAATCTCTCCCATAGAATAACATAGGAACTGGAGAGTTTATCTCACTGGAGAAGTTATCTCCTCTTTATCACACCTTAGTACATCTCCCCTGTAGTCTATAACTAAATATCTCCAATAGAATAACATAGGAACTGGAGAGTTTATTTCACTGGAGAAGTTATCTCCTCTTTATCACACCTTAGTACATCTCACCCTGTAGTCTATAACTAAATCTCTCCCATAGAATAACATAGGGACTGGAGAGTTTATCACACTGGAGAAGTTATCTCCTCTTTATCACACCTTAGTACATCTCACCCTATAGTCTCTAACTAAATATCTCCCATATAATAACATAGGAACTGGAGAGTTTATCTCACTGGAGAAGTTATCTCCTCTTTATCACGCCTTAGTACATCTCTCCCTGTAGTCTCTAACTAAATCTCTCCCATAGAATAAAATAGGGACTGGAGAGTTTATCACACTGGAGAAGTTATCTCCTCTTTATCACACCTTAATATATCTCCCCTGTAGTCTATAACTAAATCTCTCCCATAGAATAAAATAGGGACTGGAGAGTTTATCACACTGGAGAAGTTATCTCCTCTTTATCACACCTTAGTACATCTGCCCCCAGGTTGTACTGTCACTAACAGTTTAATATAAAACACAAGGGAGGAGATCACTAAGAGGAGATAAAGTGGAGATAACGTCTCCAGTGATATCACTTCTCTACTTCATATGTTATTATGTGGAGCCTATTCACTAAGATTTCCCCAACTTTGGAGATTTTAGTGCATTGACTCTATAGAATAACATCGGAATTGGAGAAGTGGTATCATTGGAGAAGTTATCTCCACTTTATCACCTCTTTATCACTGCTTAGTGAATCTCCCTCCCTTGTTTGAACTATAATACCTTCTGAAAGAAGCATCCACAAGTAGTGCAGTAGCTTTGTTTTACTCAGCAGGAAATGCCATAATATATAAGTGAATAAATGCACTATACTCCCCTCAAAGGGTTAAATTGGATCGGGGTTTGTTGAAAACTTCTAAATACATAACTGTTACAACTTTCCGTTTCATATTATAAACGTAGCACTTTAACATTAGTTTTCCTTAAACCTTTGAATGCAAGAGAATTATCCAATACATTGCAATGCATTGGGTACCTCCTCAGCACTCAAAGGGTTAATGGACTATTTATATTTCACTTTGTCTGTATGTTACAGTTGCATAGTCTTCTGCAAAGAAAATAAATTCAGCACAATATAGGACTGTGATGAATGAGCCAATCGTTTGCTTCACATTGATTGAGATCACAGGGAGAAAAAAATGGTTTTTAAAAGTGTCCAATAATATCTTTGATTAATTAGCTGCTGAAAAAAAAGAAAGATCCAGTATTTGCAGTAAATAAACAGTATTTTACGAAAGGCTTTTATGAATAGAGCTCAAAAAATGTAACTATTTATGAAGCAGGCGGGTGTGCTGTGCGTTGTATACCCCGTCTGGTACTTAAATCTTACTTCCCAAGTGTCCCTCTTTAGGAGAAATTAGGGGTCCATACCTCCCGCGTGTCCTTCTTTATGAGATATTAAGGGTCTGTACCTCCCAAGTGTCCCTCTTTAGGAGTTATTAGGGATCCATTCCTCCCAAGTGTCCCTCTTTAGGAGATATTAGGGATCCATACCTCCCAAGTGTCCCTCTTTAGGATATATTAGGGGTCCGTACCTCCCAAGTGTCCCTGTTTAGGAGATATTAGGGGCTCATACCTCCCAAGTGTCCCTCTTTAGGAGATATTAGGGGTACATACCTCCCAAGTGTCCATCTTTAGGAGATATTAGTGGTCAGTACCCCCCAAGTGTCCCTCTTTAAGAGATATTAGGGGTCTGTACCTCCCAAGTGTCCCTCTTTAGGAGATATTAGGGGTCCATACCTCCCAAGTGTCCCTCTTTAGGATATATTAGATGTTAGTACCTCCCAAGTGTTTCTCTTTAGGAGATATTAGGGGTCGATACCTCCCAAGTGTCCTTCTTTAGGAGATATTAGGGATACATACCTCCCAAGTATCCCTCTATAGAAGATATTAGGGGTCCATACCTCCCAAGTTTTCCTCTTTAGGAGATATTAGGGGTTCATACCTCCTAAGTGTTCCTGTTTAAGAGGGACAGTTCCTCTTTGAGACCCAAATCCCTCTGTCCCTCTTTCCCACCCTGATGTCCCTCTTTTTAGGAGATCAGACTGTGTGGTGTGTGTATATGTATCACATTGCTCCACACAATAAAACTCACAATAATGTTTGTATAAACATCAGTATATGAGTATATAAATTAGTCTGTGTAAATAAAATACTTTGGTCTTGCTCTAAATCATTTACTCAGTTATACAAAGAGTTGCCAGTAGGTCATATAATAACCTAAAAATTATGAAATGTTGGAAGGTATGCTTAAAGGGTTAAAATTAACATGTGCTGTGAGAAGATTTTGTCATCTGCAATTGTCACCTGCAATTGTCATGTCCACTTTATGGATATAACATCGGAGACTGACTGTAGATTTTACCTCTTGAACTAAATGCGTGAGAGTAAATTCTATTTTAACAACATTGTTCCAAAGTGACCTGTGTGAACAAGGCCTTCAGACCATAGCAGTTTGAGAGATAGGGTTTGTTGCCTATAGATTAATTGTTTAAGCACTACTAAACTATAAAGATTTTTTTCTGGGACATTACTGTCCATTTAACCCATTGAGTGTCAGAGGGTTGAACGTACCCCTCTGGCATTCAAAGGTTTAACCACAGGGAAATTTGGGAAGTTTAATTTGTCCCATAAGTTACATTGCCATAGAATAACTAATTTTTAACACATTTTTACAGTATTGTGCATGTTGTTTCGTTGCAACGTTAGTCTATATAGTCAGTCAATATAAGCAGTTGTGTGTTGAGTAGTGTTGAGCGAGCATGCTTGGCCGATGCTCGGATCGGCTCGAGCATCTCTCTGCTCGGCACATGGCGGTACTCGTACGAGTACCGCATGTGCTCGCCCGCCATGTTCGGGTCTCCTCCCCGCACGTTTTGCGGCTGCTGCGCAGCCAATAAACGTGCAGGGAGGCTCTGACATCGGTGTAATGCCAGCAGCCATGTTGGCTGCTGGCATTACACTGATTGGCTGGCCAGAACCCGTGGTCGGGTGCTGTATAGCACCTGACCATCGAGTTCGGCTCAGTCTGAGCCAGGGAGAGCTGAGGATAGGAAGGGAAAGGCAGTGTAGGGAGGAAAAAAACAAAAATTGTGAAAAAAAAGAACCAAAAGTCCTTTTTAGGACTACTGTGTGTGGGGGCAGCAGGTTATTTTGTGTGGGGGGGAAAAAAAAAAAAAAAAAAAATATTCTGTTTAGTGTGAAAAGTTGCAGATTAGAGCACATTCTGTTTAGTGTGCACAGTTGCAGATTAGAGCACATTCTGTTTAGTGTGCAAAGTTGCAGATTAGAGCACATTCTGTTTAGTGTGCAAAGTTGCAGATTAGAGCACATTCTGTTTAGTGTGCAAAGTTGCAGATTAGAGCACATTCTGTTAAGTCTTCAAACTAAAATATCAAAGTCACATATTCCATTCAGTGTGCGTCGCCGCAGTTTAGCAGCACATTCTGTGTACTGTGCAGAGTTGCAGAATAGGAAGAAATACTGTTAAGTCTTCAAACTAAAATATCAAAGTCACATATTCCATTCAGTGTGCTTCGCCCCAGTTTAGCAGCACATTCTGTGTACTGTGCAGAGTTGCAGAATAGGAAGAAATACTGTTAAGTCTTCAAACTAAAATATCAAAGTCACATATTCCATTCAGTGTGCTTCGCCGCAGTTTAGCAGCACATTCTGTGTACTGTGCAGAGTTGCAGAATAGGAAGAAATACTGTTAAGTCTTCAAACTAAAATATCAAAGTCACATATTCCATTCAGTGTGCTTCGCCGCAGTTTAGCAGCACATTCTGTGTAGTGTGCAGAGTTGCAGAATAGTAAGAAATACTGTTAAGTTTTCAAACTCAAATATTAAAGTCACATATTCCATTCAGTGTGTGTCACCGCCGTTTAGCAGCCTATTCTGTGTACTCTGCACAGTTGCAGAATAGTAAGAAATACTGTTAAGTTTTCAAACTCAAATATTAAAGTCACATATTCCATTCAGTGTGTGTCACCGCCGTTTAGCAGCCTATTCTGTGTACTCTGCACAGTTGCAGAATAGGAAGAAATACTGTTAAGTTTTCAAACTCAAATATTAAAGTCACATATTCCATTCAGTGTGTGTCACCGCCGTTTAGCAGCCTATTCTGTGTACTCTGCACAGTTGCAGAATAGGAAGAAATACTGTTAAGTTTTCAAACTCAAATATTAAAGTCACATATTCCATTCAGTGTGTGTCACCGCCGTTTAGCAGCCTATTCTGTGTACTCTGCACAGTTGCAGAATAGGAAGAAATACTGTTAAGTTTTCAAACTCAAATATTAAAGTCACATATTCCATTCAGTGTGTGTCACCGCCGTTTAGCAGCCTATTCTGTGTACTCTGCACAGTTGCAGAATAGTAAGAAATACTGTTAAGTTTTCAAACTCAAATATTAAAGTCACATATTCCATTCAGTGTGTGTCACCGCCGTTTAGCAGCCTATTCTGTGTACTCTGCACAGTTGCAGAATAGGAAGAAATACTGTTAAGTTTTCAAACTCAAATATTAAACTCACATATTCCATTCAGTGTGTGTCACCGCAGTTTAGCAGCCTATTCTGTGTACTCTGCACAGTTGCAGAATAGGAAGAAATACGGTTAAGTTTTCAAACTCAAATATTAAAGTTACATATTCCATTCAGTGTGTGTCACCGCCGTTTAGCAGCCTATTCTGTGTACTCTGCACAGTTGCAGAATAGGAAGAAATACTGTTAAGTTTTCAAACTCAAATATTAAACTCACATATTCCATTCAGTGTGTGTCACCGCAGTTTAGCAGCCTATTCTGTGTACTCTGCACAGTTGCAGAATAGGAAGAAATACTGTTAAGTTTTCAAACTCAAATATTAAAGTCACATATTCCATTCAGTGTGTGTCACCGCCGTTTAGCAGCCTATTCTGTGTACTCTGCAGAGTTGCAGAATAGTAAGAAATACTGTTAAGTTTTCAAACTCAAATATTAAAGTCACATATTCCATTCAGTGTGTGTCACCGCCGTGTAGCAGCCTATTCTGTGTACTCTGCAGAGTTGCAGAATAGTAAGAAATACTGTTAAGTTTTCAAACTCAAATATTAAAGTCACATATTCCATTCAGTGTGTGTCACCGCCGTTTAGCAGCCTATTCTGTGTACTCTGCACAGTTGCAGAATAGGAAGAAATACTGTTAAGTTTTCAAACTCAAATATTAAAGTCACATATTCCATTCAGTGTGTGTCACCGCCGTTTAGCAGCCTATTCTGTGTACTCTGCACAGTTGCAGAATAGTAAGAAATACTGTTAAGTTTTCAAACTCAAATATTAAAGTCACATATTCCATTCAGTGTGTGTCACCGCCGTTTAGCAGCCTATTCTGTGTACTCTGCACAGTTGCAGAATAGGAAGAAATACTGTTAAGTTTTCAAACTCAAATATTAAAGTCACATATTCCATTCAGTGTGTGTCACCGCCGTTTAGCAGCCTATTCTGTGTACTCTGCACAGTTGCAGAATAGTAAGAAATACTGTTAAGTTTTCAAACTCAAATATTAAAGTCACATATTCCATTCAGTGTGTGTCACCGCCGTTTAGCAGCCTATTCTGTGTACTCTGCACAGTTGCAGAATAGGAAGAAATACTGTTAAGTTTTCAAACTCAAATATTAAAGTCACATATTCCGTGTAAGATGAAGAAGGCGGGTAAAAAGGGACGGGGAAGTGGACGTGATCCTGATAGTTCAGGGCGCGGGTCAGGACGCGGAGAAACTGTGCCTGGTGCCAGAGCACAAGAAAGAAAGACATCCACCATACCTAGCTTCATGTCTAATTTTACAGGGCGTCGCAGGACATCACTCTCGAGGTCCGACCACTGCGAACAGGTGGTCGGTTGGATGACAGCTGATACTGCTTCCAGTCGGTTAAGCACCACCCTGTCTTCCACCAAGTCCACTCTCAGTAGCCAAGAGTCTGGTCAACATAATCCTCACTCTGATCATCCTTCCTCCCACCATACACGGTCTGGTCAAAGAAGTGATCCCACACTGGGATATAGTGAGGAGCTCGTCTCATCACCAAACCTTCATTTGACCCTCTCTCCAAGCACGCTTGCAGAGGAACATGACATCTTGTGCCCTGATTCACAACCTCTAGAGGCTACCCAATCACAAGAAGATGACAGATGTGAACGGCATTTAAGGTCAAAGGAAGTAGTGGATGATGATGATGATGATGAGACACAGTTGCCATTAAATCAACCACTATTTCCGTCTCAAGACCTTGTTGAGGAGAATGTTATACAGTTGTCAATGACTGAGTATGTGGTGGGATCAAGACTTGAGGAGGATGATCAGAGTGAGGAAGTGGAGGAGGACTTGGTGGACGATGAGGTGACTGACCCCACCTGGGAAGGTGTAGAGCCGAGCGATGACAGCAGTCCTGAGGGTGAGCCATCTGCAGCACCGCAACAGGCTGGAAGAGGCAGTGGTATGGCTACAGAAAGAAGGCGGACCGCACCAAACCGGCCCGCAAATGTTCCACGGAGCACCCCCTTGCGTAAATCTACCTTGCCAAAGGGTAGGTGTTCCGCGGTATGGCGTTTTTTTAAGGAAAGTGCGGACGACAAAAGAATTGTAGTTTGCAACCTGTGCCACACCAGAATGAGCCGAGGCATGAACACTAGAAACCTCACCACCACCAGCATGATCCGACACATGGCATCCAAGCACCGTAGTAAGTGGGAGGAACGCCTGGATCGCCCATCTGTGTCTGCAGGCCACACCACTGCCTCCTCTTCCCCTGTTTTCGGTGCCGGCCAATCGCCTGTCGAAGGCGCAGGCCCGCATACCTCCCGCCCTGCACCTGTAGCATCTGAAGCACCATCAGCGACCACATCCACTTCCCTGTCCCAGCACAGCGTCCAAATGTCGTTACCCCAGGCATTTGAGCGCAAGAGAAAGTACCCAGCCACCCACCCACAGGCCATAGCACTAACCTCACACCTTTCCAAATTACTGGCCATCGAAATGCTGCCATTTAGGCTTGTGGACACTGAGTCCTTCCGCAGCCTGATGGCAGCAGCTGTCCCTCGGTACGCGGTCCCCAGCCGCCACTACTTTTCCCGGTGTGCCATCCCCGCATTACACCACCATGTGTCCCGTAACATCACCCGTGCCCTGACCAACGCAGTTACTGGGAAGGTCCACTTAACGACTGACACATGGACAAGTGCTTGTGGCCAGGGACGCTACATTTCCCTGACGGCACACTGGGTGAATGTCGTGGAGGCTGGGAGCGACTCGGACCCTGGGATGGCACGGGTGCTACCAACGCCGAGGATTGCGGGCCCTACCTCCATCAGGGTTTCCGCCAGCACCTACGTTATTGGCTCCTCCTCCTCCGTTTCCACCTCCGAATTCTCTACACGCAGCGCCACTCCCCCATCAGCCAGTAGCTGGAAGCAGTGTAGCACTGCAGTGGGGAAGCGTCAACAGGCCGTGCTGAAGCTGATCTGCCTTGGGGACAAACAGCACACGGCCTCAGAGCTGTTGCAGGGGATTAGTCACCAGACCGAGCAGTGGCTCTCGCCACTCAACCTGCAACCAGGCATGGTTGTGTGTGATAATGGGCGTAACTTGGTGGCGGCTTTGGAGCTCGGCAAGCTCACACACGTACCATGCCTAGCGCATGTATTTAATTTAGTGGTGCAGCGATTTCTAAAAACCTACCCCAATGTGCATGATCTCTTGACCAAGGTGCGCCGCGTGTGTGCACATTTCCGTAAGTCATCTACAGCTTTGGCCGGCCTGTTGAAGCTGCAGCAGCGCTTACAATTGCCAGCTCACCGGCTGCTGTGTGACGTGAGCACGCGCTGGAACTCCACCTTCCACATGTTGGCCCGGCTTTGTGAGCAGCAGAGGGCAGTAGTGGAGTACCAGCTGTTACACGGTCGTCGCCTCTCCGTTCAACTTCCTGTAATCAGAAGTGAGGAGTGGGAATGGATGTCAGACCTCTGCGAGGTTTTACGCAATTTTGAAGAATCGACACAGATGGTGAGCGGCGATAACACTATTATCAGTGTAACCATCCCACTTCTGTGTCTACTGAAACGCTCGCTGCTCACAATTAAAACCGACGCTTTGCATGTGGAAGAGGTGGAAATGGGGGAGGAAGAGCTTACACAAGGTGATAGCCAGAGCACCCTCACTTCGTCTTCTCAGCGACAATTGGAGGAGGCGGAGGAGGAGGAGGAAGACACGGTTGCCTCCGCTACAGAGGGTAGCCATGGAACTTTAGTTCCATCTCTTCAGCGTGGGTGGGCAGAAGAGGAGGAAGAGGATGAGGATATTGAGAGTCATCCTCCTGGTGAGGACAGCGAAATCTTGACTGTTGGTACTCTGGCACACATGGCTAACTTTATGTTAGGCTGCCTTTCCCGTGACCCACGCGTTATACGCATTTTAAACAACACGGATTACTGGGTGTTCACCCTTCTGGACCCCCGCTACAAAGAGAATTTCTCATCTCTCATTCCTCCGGTGGAGAGGACAAGCAAAATGGTGCAATACCAGAAGGTTCTTGTTGAAAAATTGCTCCAAAATTTTCCATCTGACAACGCTGGCGGCAGAGTACGTGCTACCTTGGCCAACCGAGAAGGGGAGAAAAGGGGAGCACACAGCAGTTCCGAGAAAGGCAGGGCAACACTCTCCAAGGCGTGGGACACCTTCATGACACCCCGCCAGCACCCTCACCCTGATGCGCAGCCTAGTGTCACAAGGAGGGAAAAGTTTTGGAAGATGGTGAAGGAGTACGTAGCAGACCGTGTCAGCGTCCTCAATGATCCCTCTGTGCCTTACAACTACTGGGTGTCCAAGCTGGACACGTGGTATGAACTGGCACTCTACGCCTTGGAGGTGCTGGCCTGCCCTGCCGCCAGCGTTCTGTCTGAGCGGGTATTTAGTGCTGCTGGTGGCATCATAACAGATAAGCGTATCCGCCTTTCCACCGACAATGCTGATAGGTTGACACTTATAAAAATGAACAAGGCCTGGATTTCCCCTGACTTCTCCACTCCACTGGAGGAAAGCCCCGGGGGAACATAAACTCACTTTATATATATTATTTACAATGATGGGAATACTCTGTATTCCCATTCACCCCTTCCACCCAAAAAACGGGTATATGGTTGACTCTTAATCTTCTCATCCTCCTCCTCCTCTTCCATATGCCCTGGGATATAATTTTTATATAGGGCCAGCTCACCAGCGGGCCCTGTGCTATAATTTTTATATAGGGCCAGCTCACCAGCGGGCCCTGTGATATAATTTTTATATAGGGCCAGCTCACCAGCGGGCCCTGTTTGACAATTTTTATATAGGTCAGCTCACCAGCGGGCCTTCTCATATAATGTTTTATTGGGTCAGCTCTCTAGCGGGCCCTCTCATATAATGTTTTATAGCGTCAGCTCACTAGCGGGCCTTCGCATATAATGTTTAGGATGGTCAGCTCTGCAGCAGACCCTTACCCATAATGTTTTAGATGGTCAGCTCAGCGCACGTTTCCCTCTTAATCATGGCCTCAGTTCAATAAAATCAAGGAAATTTTTGGGAGAATTTGCCTCTGCGCACGTTTCCCTCTTAATCATGGCCTCAGTTCTGAAAATCAAGGAAATTTTTGGGAGAATTTGCCTCTGCGCACGTTTCCCTCTTAATCATGGCCTCAGTTCTGAAAATCAAGGAAATTTTTGGGAGAATTTGCCTCTGCGCACGTTTCCCTCTTAATCATGGCCTCAGTTCAGAAAAATCGAGGAAATTTTTGGGAGAATTTGCAGATGATATACAAGTAAATATACAGCAAATACTGTTTGGTAACAATTTTTCGCCTAAAGTCGTTTTTATTTTCCTTTTTGTGTGTTTTACGGTCAGTCTGTAAAAATGGCGTACTACGGGCGAAAGATCGTTCCCAGCAGCGATGTTGGAGTCCAAGATGCATCCAGACATCCTCCCTATGCTGTCCCTGAACCATTTCTGTGGTGTTTCCATCCTTTTCTGCCCTTTTCCTATGGACCAGGCACCCTCCCCTCATCAGAGCAGGGGGTGCCTGGTGTAATGCTCGAGTCCTCCCATTGACTTCAATGGGGCTCGGGTGCTCGGCCGAGCACTCGAGCCTCAGGGGGTGCTCGGTCAGAGCACCCGAACACCCGAGCATTGGGGTGCTCGCTCATCACTAGTGTTGAGCAATATGTCTGAATATGATGGCGAGGGACTGCTTACTAGTGCTGTAACGTAGTGGATCATGTCACTAAAGCTTGGGCACTCCTGGGTTAAAGGATTTCATTGTTTGGGAATTCATAAGAAACAAAACCAGCAAATGTTTGAGAACTGCTGCTCTGAAATACATAGCAGGAGCTTCCATACATCAGCAATCTAAATTAGCAGAGTATCCTTTACCTAGTTGCTGGCCGGTCTGATACGGAGCAGGGCACTCCGAATTCAGACCGAAGGTGCGCATATTGGACCACAGGCTGAATTCGGAGTTCCCCGCTCCGTATCAGCCGCATCACGTGCAGTCTTTACTGCACATGACTGCATCATTATGAATTATTATATAGGATTCCTAGCACCAGCAGAAGTTATTATGTAATGACCATCGCGTTTCGCGGTCCTTATTCAATTTCACTTGCTGTTTCTTTTTCCCTTTTACTCTTTCCACAATACTGTTTCACAGGCCGTTGTTAAATATTTACGAACCCCCGTGCATGACATCTGTTAGCTATTTTGCTTTCGATGTTCCTCGTGGGCACATTGTCACGCAGCCAGGGAACTTGGCAGCGTCACGTTGCCAGCGACACAATAAGCTGAGCGATACTATTATAAGCTCGGCCTGCTCACATTACTTTAATCATTGTGATCGCTCGCAGGTTCTGAAAGCTAATGAGCACCACTCTTTACGGATAATGTTGAAATATTAGCTTCCAATTACAATGCAGCAAAGAGAATAGGAATATAGCATAGGGGAATTTTATTCAAATTCTCTTCTTAAAGGGATAGTAATATTTCACTATAAAAGCAGCTCCAATTAATCTTCATAGTATTTGGGCCATGGAGAGTGTTATTTCAGTACTGTCAGAGTTGTAGTACAAGAGTAATTGAATGATAAAGTATCCTCCTCCCGCCCCTTTTACTGATGTAACACTGCTCACCTCAGAGCAGCAAGACTGTCCGGATGGATCGCAGAGAGGGACAATCTTTACTGATCATAAGGAAAAACCTGAAACAGAGTTTTCATTCTTCTCACAGTAAGAAGATTGTCCCTTGCTGTGAGCTGTCCAGTCAAGTGACCAGATTCCCCATCTGAGGGGAGGCGGCTTATACTAGGTAAAAGGGACAGGAGGGGGATACTTTATCATTCAATTACTCTTGTACTACAACTCTGACAGTATTGAAATAACACTCTCCATGACCCAAATGCTATGAAGATTAATTGGATCAGTTTTTATCTTAAATAATAATTCGCTAAATTGTGTGTAACGCCGCAACATGCGCAGTACACACTGCTGCGCGTGCTGCAGTCATGCACAGTAGAGACTGCCCGCGCCGCGGCTGATACGGAGCTGGGTGCTCCGAAGGAGTGTCCAGCTCAGTATCAGCCGTGGCGCGGGCAGTCTCTACTGCGCGTGACTGCCCCGCGACCGGGTGGCAGTGGCACTGTGGCCTGTGTAACGGGCTGTTCAACTAGTTGTAAAATATTACTATCCCTTTAAAGGGGCAGTGATGCCTGCGGTGAAATTTAAATAATTTCAGTACCATGTTTAAAACAGAAACAAAAAATAATTTGTATTTTCATTTTTTAATCTTATGAAGTATTGAAGAATTCATTTTCCTGTTGCCATAGCGATGCTAGACGCTTCGACGATCTCTAATGTTGTGCCCATCATTTTCTGGTGATGTAAGCTACTTAAATTCTGCTCAGACCTTTCCGGTTCATGCTGTTCATTCAAAGGCGCTTTGAAAAACATGTAAATGTTTACTGAGTATTTGCCACTGCTGGGAATACATAATTCCAGTGTTATTACAGTTTAAACTGTTGGGTTCTTTACAGTAACAGTGCCCCCACTAGCGTCCAGACAGTTCAGATTATGTTCTGACATTTATCCTAAGGGTACTCCCACTGCCGAGAGATTTATATTTCCAGAGTTATTACAGTTTAAACCCATGTTTTTTTACATTAGCAGTGCCCTCTAGTGGTCAAATTCTAATTAGATTTCCTGTTAGATTCTAATGGACAGGAAAGTCAGAAAAGTCAGAGACATACAATTCTCCATAGAATGTGAGAGAAACTGCTGAGTCACTTCCTGTCAGTTAGAACTATCAGGAACTAAACACAGTAAACTCACTTTTTGTCAGAACTATCAGGAAGTAAACACAGTAAACTCACTTCCTGTCAGAACTATCAGGAAGTAAACACAGTAAAGTCACTTCCTGTCAGTTAGAACTATCAGGAAGTAAACACAGTAAATTCACTTCCTGATTATTTAAACTGCTATAATTTTTGAATAAAACATCTGACAGCGATAGGAGTGAACTTGTTTTATTCAGCAGGAAAAGAACCTAAAAAAAACACACAAAGTATGTGTTTTCATAAAAAAAGTTTACTGCTCCTTTAAAGGAACTGACAGCGCAGTTGAGCGGACGTCACTATGGCAAGATGTCCGCGCTCCGTCCTGCTGTCAGTCTATGAAGAATAGAGATTTCTCTTTAACCCCTTAAGGACCGGAGGTTATGGGACATTTCCGTCCCACAACGACCGCATAGGGGCACTTTGACGAGCCGGTACACGTGACCTGTCACATGTATTGGCGCGTCACTACGGGGCTTGAAACAGATCGCTCCGATCTTGGAGCGGTCTATTTCATGCCCTATTTTTACTTACAGCGCTCCCGGTAGAGCGCTGTAAGTAAAAAGTACGTGACGTACCAGGACCGTCAAGGGTCGTTCGAGCAAATTTACCCTTGACGGTCCTGGTACGTCAAGGGTCCCTAAGGGGTTAATCTGGTAAGAATTCTGGTGACTAGCGCTACTGAGCAGCTACTGGCCAAATGTGCAATTATGTGTGCCAATACACTTTTTGGGTGGTAGTTCCGCTTTAAAGGGTTATACAAATGTGTATTTGAGCTATAAAAGTAATTATTTTAAACAAAAATATTTTTGCAGATATTTTTTGCGGTCGGTATAAGATAAAGTCTAGTAACTGCATCAGTAGATAATGTGTATTATCAGATTTAATCTGTATATAAATTCCCTAATCCCCATTTGTCTCTCTAACAAGTTAGAACAATCATTACTGTAATCAATTAAATAATGTTTATTGCTGGGAAAACTCCTGCAGTATTGGGCTATGTCAAATATAGGAAATTTAGTTAATTGTTTTCTTACGTTTTGCACAGACGTGTTCATCAATGTAGACATTTCATAAAACGATGAATATTTAACGTATTCAGCAGGTGTGCCCAATTTCAGTCCTCAAACATCACCAAAGGGCTTAATTTTCAAGTCAATGCATACCTTAAAAATTTTGCACAGTGGCAGGTTAATTGGTTAATTAAGTCTAACTAGAGAAACACTGACAATCTTGCCTCTTATTTGACCTTGAGAACTGACCTTGAGGAGCCGTTGGCTTCAGTGCAATATTGTGAGTGAAACAAAAGTAGCCCTTATGATACTCAATGGTTCCATTGTCCAATGGGAAGTTGTATTGTGACCAATCAGTCCAGATGTTTGTAGAGCTTCCCTAACATCTGTTGCCTTAGGGGTTGAAATTGAAGAGTGCCACTGGTCTTCCTGTCCCCTAGGGGTGCTAGACTAGCTACCGTCACTCCAAATTACACTTTCAACCCGGTCAAGGGTGAAAATAAATTCAGCTGAATTTTTCCAAACCACAGGCGGCCTCTAAACTACAGAAATATAAAGGGGACAACACAATATTATGTTTTGTTTTCAGTATTAAATCCGTTTCACTAAAATATCATTCATAAAATACGTACAAGATATATCTAAAATGACTATAATGTCATGAAGACTTAAGCTGTGGCGGTTACACAACAGGGATGATCAAAATTAAATATTAATGAACGTTCATGAGGTATTAACCCTTTGAGTACCAAGGGGATATCAACACATTTTCTGATTGAGTTGAAGATATTTCGCAGCCCGTTGGTGCTGATTCTATGAAAACGTGAGTGTCGCAGACACAGGAATAGTGTGCGCTCTATGGAGATTTCCCATGAGTACAATCCAATCCGTGACATCAGTACCTCAGGGTTCAGTACTTGGTCCACTGATTTTTAACATGTGTATAAATGACCTGGAAATAGATATAGAAAACAAAATATCAGTATTTGCAGATAACACCAAATTATGCAGGGTAATAAATTCAGATCAGGATATTTGTTCTGTACAGAGGGATTTACTTAAAATGTCACTGTGGGCAGACAAATAGAATGTGTATGTTAAAAATCAGAGATGCTCAACTAGGAATGAACCTGTAATACAAATTTGCAGGCTCTATAGGAATGGTGTCCTACCCAGGGTAGAGTCTCTTTTAGTCCATTAGTGCCTTTTAGTGATGAGCGAGCATGCTCGGCCGAAGCTCGGTTCGGCTCGAGCATCGCTCTGCTCGGCACATGGCGGTACTCGTACGAGTACCGCATGTGCTCACCCGCCATGTTCGGGTCTCCTCCCCGCACATTTCGCGGCTGCTGCGCAGCCAATAAACGTGCAGGGAGGCTCTGACATCAGTGTAATGCCAGCAGCCATGTTGGCTGCTGGCATTACACTGATTGGCTGGCCAGAACCCGTGATCGGGTGCTGTATAGCACCTGACCAGCGAGTTCGGCTCAGTCTTAGCCAGGGAGAGATGAGGATAGGAAGGGAAAGTCAGTGTAGGGAGAAGAAAAGCGAATTTGTAAAAAAAAAGACCCAAAAGTCCTTTTTAGGACTACTGTGTGTGGGGGCAGCAGTTTATTTCGTTTGGGGGGGCAGAGATATAAAAAAAAAAACTTCACATATTCTGTTCACTGTGCCTAGCCGCAGATTAGCAGCACATTCTGTTTACTGTGCAAAGTTGCAGATTAGAGCACATTCTGTTCAGTGTGCAAACTTGCATATTAGGAGAACATTCTGTTAACTGTGCAAACTGTAAAATATCAAAGTCACATATTCCATTCACTGTGCCGAGCCGCAGTTAAGAAGCACATTCTGTTTAGTGTGCAAAGTTGCATATTAGGAGAACATTCTGTTAAGTGTGCAAACTGTAAAATATCAAAGTCACATACTCCATTCACTGTGCGTAGCCGCAGTTAAGAAGCACATTCTGTTTAGTGTGCAAAGTTGCATATTAGGAGAACATTCTGTTAAGTGTTCAAACTGTAAAATATCAAAGTCACATATTCCATTCACTGTGCGTAGCCGCAGTTAAGAAGCACATTCTGTTTAGTGTGCAAAGTTGCATATTAGGAGAACATTCTGTTAACTGTGCAAACTGTAAAATATCAAAGTCACATATTCCATTCACTGTGCCGAGCCGCAGTTAAGAAGCACATTCTGTTAAGTGTGCAAAGTTGCATATTAGGAGAACATTCTGTTAACTGTGCAAACTGTAAAATATCAAAGTCACATATTCCATTCACTGTGCGTAGCCGCAGTTAAGAAGCACATTCTGTTTAGTGTGCAAAGTTGCGTATTAGGAGAACATTCTGTTAACTGTGCAAACTGTAAAATATCAAAGTCACATATTCCATTCACTGTGCATAGCCGCAGTTAAGAAGCACATTCTGTTTAGTGTGCAAAGTTGCGTATTAGGAGAACATTCTGTTAACTGTGCAAACTGTAAAATATCAAAGTCACATATTCCATTCACTGTGCCGAGCCGCAGTTAAGAAGCACATTCTGTTTAGTGTGCAAAGTTGCATATTAGGAGAACATTCTGTTAAGTGTTCAAACTGTAAAATATCAAAGTCACATATTCCATTCACTGTGCGTAGCCGCAGTTAAGAAGCACATTCTGTTTAGTGTGCAAAGTTGCATATTAGGAGAACATTCTGTTAACTGTGCAAACTGTAAAATATCAAAGTCACATATTCCATTCACTGTGCGTAGCCGCAGTTAAGAAGCACATTCTGTTTAGTGTGCAAAGTTGCGTATTAGGAGAACATTCTGTTAACTGTGCAAACTGTAAAATATCAAAGTCACATATTCCATTCACTGTGCCGAGCCGCAGTTAAGAAGCAAATTCTGTTTAGTGTGCAAAGTTGCATATTAGGAGAACATTCTGTTAAGTGTTCAAACTGTAAAATATCAAAGTCACATATTCCATTCACTGTGCGTAGCCGCAGTTAAGAAGCACATTCTGATTAGTGTGCAAAGTTGCATATTAGGAGAACATTCTGTTAAGTGTTCAAACTGTAAAATATCAAAGTCACATATTCCATTCACTGTGCGTAGCCGCAGTTAAGAAGCACATTCTGTTTAGTGTGCAAAGTTGCATATTAGGAGAACATTCTGTTAACTGTGCAAACTGTAAAATATCAAAGTCACATATTCCATTCACTGTGCCGAGCCGCAGTTAAGAAGAACATTCTGTTTACTGTGCAAAGTTGCAGATTTGCAGCACATATTCCGTGTAATATGAAGAAGGCGGGTAAAAAGGGACGGAGAAGTGGACGTGATCCTGATAGTTCAGGGCGCGGGTCAGGACGCGTAGAAACTGTGCCTGGTGCCAGAGCACAAGACAGAAAGACATCCACCATACCTAGCTTCATGTCTCAGTTTACAGGGCGTCGCAGGACATCACTCTCGAGGTCCGACCACTGCGAACAGGTGGTCGGTTGGATGTCAGCTGATACTGCTTCCAGTCGGTTAAGCACCACCCTGTCTTCCACCAAGTCCACTCTCAGTAGCCAAGAGTCTGGTCAACATAATCCTCACCCTGATCATTCTTCCTCCCACCATAGAGGATCTGGTCAAAGAAGTGATCCCACACTGGGATATAGTGAGGAGCCCGTCTCATCACCAATCCTTAATTTGAACCTCTCTCCAAGCACGCTTGCAGAGGAACATGACATCTTGTGCCCTGATTCACAACCTCTAGAGGGTACCCAATCACAAGAAGATGACAGAGGTGAACGGCATTTAAGGTCAAAGGAAGTGGATGATGATGATGATGAGACACAGTTGCCATTAAATCAACCACTATTACTGTCTCAAGACCTTGATGAGGAGGATGATATAAAGTTGTCAATGACTGAGTATGTGGTGGGATCAAGACATGAGGAGGATGATCAGAGTGAGGAAGTGGAGGAGGACTTGGTGGACGATGAGGTGACTGACCCCACCTGGGAAGGTGTAGAGCCGAGCGATGACAGCAGTCCTGAGGGTGAGCCATCTGCAGCACCGCAACAGGCTGGAAGAGGCAGTGGTGTGGCTACAGAAAGAAGGCGGACCGCACCAAACCGGCCCGCAAATGTTCCACGGAGCACCCCCTTGCGTAAATCTCCCTTGCCAAGGGGTAGGTGTTCCGCGGTATGGCGTTTTTTTAAGGAAAGTGCGGACGACAAAAGAATTGTAGTTTGCAACCTGTGCAACACCAGAATGAGCCGAGGCATGAACACTAGAAACCTCACCACCACCAGCATGATCCGACACATGGCATCCAAGCACCGTAATAAGTGGGAGGAACGCCCGGATCGCCAATCTGTGTCTGCAGGCCACACCACTGCCTCCTCTTCCCCTGTTTTCGGTGCCGGCCAATCGCCTGTCGAAGGCGCAGGCCCGCATACCTCCCGCCCTGCACCTGTACCATCTGAAGCACCATCAGCGACCACATCCACTTCCCTGTCCCAGCACAGCGTCCAAATGTCGTTACCCCAGGCATTTGAGCGCAAGCGAAAATACCCAGCCACCCACCCACAGGCCATAGCACTAACCTCACACCTTTCCAAATTACTGGCCATCGAAATGCTGCCATTTAGGCTTGTGGAGACTGAGTCCTTCCGCAGCCTGATGGCAGCAGCTGTCCCTCGGTACGCAGTCCCCAGCCGCCACTACTTTTCCCGGTGTGCCGTCCCCGCCTTACACCACCATGTGTCCCGTAACATCACCCGTGCCCTGACCAAAGCAGTTACTGGGAAGGTCCACTTAACGACTGACACATGGACAAGTGCTTTTGGCCAGGGACTCTACATTTCCCTGACGGCACACTGGGTGAATGTCGTGGAGGCTGGGAGCGACTCGGACCCTGGGATGGCACAGGTGCTACCCACGCCGAGGATTGCGGGCCCTACCTCCATCAGGGTTTCCGCCAGCACCTACGTTATTGGCTCCTCCTCCTCCGTTTCCACCTCCGAATTCTCTGCGCGCAGCGCCACTCACCCATCAGCCGGTAGCTGGAAGCAGTGTAGCACTGCAGTGGGGAAGCGTCAACAGGCCGTGCTGAAGCTGATCTGCCTTGGGGACAAACAGCACACGGCCTCAGAGCTGTTGCAGGGGATTAGTCACCAGACCGAGCAATGGCTCTCGCCACTCAACCTGCAACCAGGCATGGTTGTGTGTGATAATGGGCGTAACTTGGTGGCGGCTTTGGAGCTCGGCAAGCTCACACACGTACCATGCCTAGCGCATGTATTTAATTTAGTGGTTCAGCGATTTCTAAAAACCTACCCCAATTTGCATGATCTCTTGACCAAGGTGCGCCGCGTGTGTGCACATTTCCGTAAGTCATCTACAGCTTCAGCCGGCCTGTTGAAGCTGCAGCAGCGCTTACAATTGCCAGCTCACCGGCTGCTGTGTGACGTGAGCATGCGCTGGAACTCCACCTTCCACATGTTGGCCCGGCTTTGTGAGCAGCAGAGGGCAGTAGTGGAGTACCAGCTGTTACACGGTCGTCGCCTCTCCGTTCAACTTCCTGTAATCAGAAGTGAGGAGTGGGAATGGATGTCAGACCTCTGCGAGGTTTTACGCAATTTTGAGGAATCGACACAGATTGTGAGCGGCGATAACGCTATTATCAGTGTAACCATCCCACTTCTGTGTCTACTGAAACGCTCGCTGCTCACAATTAAAACCGACACTTTGCATGTGGAAGAGGTGGAAATGCGGGAGGAAGAGCTTACACAAGGTGATAGCCAGAGCACCCTCACTTCGTCTTCTCAGCGACAATTGGAGGAGGCGGAGGAGGAGGAGGAGGAAGACACGGTTGCCTCCGCTACAGAGGGTAGCCATGGAACTTTAGTTCCATCTCTTCAGCGTGGGTGGGCAGAAGAGGAGGAAGAGGATGAGGAGATTGAGAGTCATCCTCCTGGTGAGGACAGCGAAATCTTGCCTGTTGGTACTCTGGCACACATGGCTGACTTTATGTTAGGCTGCCTTTCCCGTGACCCACGCGTTATACGCATTTTAGACAACACGGATTACTGGGTGTTCACCCTTCTGGACCCCCGCTACAAAGAGAATTTCTCATCTCTCATTCCTCCGGTGGAGAGTACAAGCAAAATGGTGCAATACCAGAAGGTTCTTGTCGAAAAATTGCTCCAAAATTTTCCATCTGACAACACTGGCGGCAGAGTACGTGCTACCTTGGCCAACCGAGAAGGGGAGAAAAGGGGAGCACACAGCAGTTCCGACAAAGGCAGGGCAACACTCTCCAAGGCGTGGGACACCTTCATGACACCCCGCCAGCACCCTCACCCTGATGCGCAGCCTAGTGTCACAAGGAGGGAAAAGTTTTGGAAGATGGTGAAGGAGTACGTAGCAGACCGTGTCAGCGTCCTCAATGATCCCTCTGTGCCTTACAACTACTGGGTGTCCAAGCTGGACACGTGGTATGAACTGGCACTCTACGCCTTGGAGGTGCTGGCCTGCCCTGCCGCCAGCGTTCTGTCTGAGCGGGTATTTAGTGCTGCTGGTGGCATCATAACAGATAAGCGTATCCGCCTTTCCACCGACAATGCTGATAGGTTGACACTTATAAAAATGAACAAGGCCTGGATTTCCCCTGGCTTCTCCACTCCACTGGAGGAAAGCCCCGGGGGAACATAAACTCACTTTATATATATTATTTACAATGATGGGAATACTCTGTATTCCCATTCACCCCTTCCACCCAAAAAACGGGTATATGGTTGACTCTTAATCTTCTCATCCTCCTCCTCCTCTTCCATATGCCCTGTGATATAATTTTTATATAGGGCCAGCTCACCAGTGGGCCCTGTGATATAATTTTTATATAGGGCCAGCTCACCAGCGGGCCCTGTTTGACAATTTTTGTATAGGTCAGCTCACCAGCGGGCCTTCTCATATAATGTTTTATTGGGTCAGCTCTCTAGCGGGCCCTCTCATATAATGTTTTATAGCGTCAGCTCACTAGCGGGCCTTCGCACATAATGTTTAGGATGGTCAGCTCCGCAGCAGACCCTCACCCATAATGTTTTAGATGGTCGGCTCAGCGCACGTTTCCCTCTTAATCATGGCCCCAGTTCAGAAAAATCGAGGAAATTTTTGGGAGAATTTGCCTTTGCGCACGTTTCCCTCTTAATCATGGCCTCAGTTCAGAAAAATCAAGGAAATTTTTGGGAGAATTTGCCTCTGCGCACGTTTCCCTCTTAATCATGGCCTCAGTTCAGAAAAATCAAGGAAATTTTTGGGAGAATTTGCCTCTGCGCACGTTTCCCTCTTAATCATGGCCCCAGTTCCGAAAAATCGATGAAATTTTTTGCAGAATTTGCAGATGATATACAAGTAAATATACAGCAAATACTGTTTGGTAACAATTTTTCGCCTAAAGTCGTTTTTATCTTCCTTTTTGTGTGTTTTACGGTCAGTCTGTAAAAATGGCGTACTACGGGCGAAACATCGTTCCCAGCAGCGACGTTGGAGTCCAAGATGCATCCAGACATCCTCCCTATGCTGTCCCTGAACCATTTCTGTGGTGTTTCCATCATTTTCTGACCTTTTCCTATGGACCAGGCACCCTCCCCTCATCAGAGCAGGGGGTGCCTGGTGTAATGCTCGAGTCCTCCCATTGACTTCAATGGGGCTCGGGTGCTCGGCCGAGCACTCGAGCCTCCGGGGGTGCTCGGTCAGAGCACCCGAACACCCGAGCATTGGGGTGCTCGCTCATCACTAGTGCCTTTCACAGAGAGAAAATATCCTAAATCACATCATATTGGTCCTGTCATTACAGCAGTCCAACCACAAAATGTCAGACAATTCCTGTCTAGACAAGCACCCAACCCCAGACGTAGGTCTCAGCTTTGTTGGGCCTCATCAGTGAGGTGTAGCTGATCTCTCTAAGCACTGTGAGCAGGGGGCCCAATGCTGGATTCCCCCTATTACCCTTGGGGTGACTAATCCCAAGGATAATTTGGGCTAAAGGAGACTGCACCCTGGGTAGGATATCATTCCTATAGAGCCTGCAAATCTGTTTTGCAGGTTCATTCCTAGTGTAACGTCTCTGACTTTTAGTGTACATATGCAAATTATCCTTGGGATTAGTCACCCTAAGGGTAATAGGGGGAATCCAGCATTGGACCCCTTGCTCACAGTGCTTAGTGAGATCAGCTGCACCTCACTGATGAGGCCCAACAAGGCCAAAACACATGTCTGGTGTTGGCTGCTTCTTTTTGTTCAGAGAGGAATTGCCTGGCACTTAGTGGTTGGACTGCTGTAATGACAGGACTACTATGATATGCTTTAGGATATTTTCTCTCTGTGAAAGGCACTAGGGGGCTAAAAGAGACTCTACCCTGTGTAGGACACCATTCCTACAGAGCCTGCAAATTTATATTGCAGGTTTGTTCCTATTTGAATGTCTTTGACTTTTATTGCACAAACAAATGGAATATGATGTTTAAAGCGGAACTATCCCGCCAAATAACGTGCCCCCCAAATAATTATTCATATAGCAATAGGTTAGGCATAGAAATACTGGTATTTTACAGAATAATTCCAGCGTTATTAAGAAATCCTACTTGATCTGAGACTGATGGGCAGGCTTCTTGCTGTAGAGACATCTGTGCTCCTGCACCATCAGTCTCTTCCTGTTACCTTAAGGTACAATACAACTCCCCCTCACCAATCCTGGAGGAGACCGGGACGGACAGTGCAGGCTCCCAGATTTCTCTACAGCAAGATGTCTGCGCTGATGCCTAGCTGTTCATATTGGCTCAAGTAGGATTTCTTAATAACGCTGGTGTTATTCTGGATAATACTAGTATTTCTATGCTTATCGCTATATGAATAACTAGTTGAACAGCCCGTTACACGGGCCACAGTGCCTCTGGCAGCCGGTCGCGGGGCAGTCACGCGCAGTAGAGACTGCCAGCGCCCCTGCTGATACAGAGGTAGACGCTCCTTCGGAGCGCCCAGCTCTGTATCAGCCGCGGCGCAGGCAGTCTGTACTGGGCATGACTGCAGCACGCGCAGCAGTGTCAACTGCGCATGTCGGGCGTTACACACAACTTAGCGAATTATTATATAGGATTGTTTGAGGGGCATTTTATTTTAAGTGATAGTTCCATTTTAATGCGGGAAATTGTGAAGTCATGCATTTGGGAAGAAAAAATCCCAGTGCTACGTAGGAACTTAATGGGACCATTTTAGGGGACTCATGATAGAGAAAGACCTGGGAATCCTTGTAAACTACAAACTTGGAAGCAGTGACCAGTGTCAGATAGCAGTAGCAAAACCAAAATCCTGTCTTGTATAAAAAGAGGTATTGAAGCAAGAGTGGATAACATTATTTTGCCATTGTACGAATCATTGGTAAGACCTCACCTCAAATTTGCAGTGTGGTTTTGGGCCCCAGTTCTGTAAAAGGATATACTAGATCTAGAGAGGGTACAGAGAAAGATTATTCATTCGGCACTCGGTTCATCATCCAATAAAATAAAAGTGGCAAATGGAGTATACTAAAAAACTTATCCTTTATTGTATCAAATAAAACATTGACACACACTGGAGGTAAATACAGCTACACATGTACACTTCCTCTAACGCGTTTCGCACCTGCCGGGTGCTTACTCATAGATAACATCGTTAACTAAGTAACGGGTATTTAAAACCTCCAGGAACATTGTTTAATGAAAATAAATCTTCCTCCAGTGGGTCAACCTCCATCTTATTATGTATCTCAATGCCACAAAATAGGATGAGAAGAGAATACAGAGTCCAGTAGGGACAAAATTCCACTACCCAGCTATTAATATTGTAATCACGCAAGCATATAGATATAACACTGAGGTAGTTTAACGGGGAGCAAATTTACTGGAGTAATGTGCACACACGGATCAACAATAGAAATAGTGGAAAAAGGTGCAACAATTACTCACAGACAGCTCATGAACCCGTTCAGTAGTATTGTCTTGAAAGCTGGGAGGACACCCATTGCTGTATACTGCAGTAGTTCAAACTTCGAAAAAGCCGGTGCTCAGAACGAGGACGATCCAAAATCCCAATTAGACAGAAAAAGATTATTCATTCGGCACTCGGTTCATCATCCAATAAAATAAAAGTGGCAAATGGAGTATACTAAAAAACTTATCCTTTATTGTATTTATTGTTGATTCCACCACGGGGGGGTAATATACTGGATTTGATAACACGAAGGGAAGCGTATTGGATTTTTAAGTTAAATACAAGAATTCCTTTTGGTCTCAATTCTGAGTGGGATATCAGCAATATTGTTTAAGGATATAACTTAGGGCTCTTGATCAGTTTTGATTTATGTATTTGTATTCCTCGTATGTATATTCCTATAAGAATGCATGGGAATGATGTGACTTCATTTTGATTTGTACTATGGGAGTTTCCATACTGAGGAATTGGCTTATACATGTTACATGTTTGTTTTTATCCAATCGTTTGGTCTGATTGCCTCACCTGGAGGTTTTAAATACCCGTTACTTAGTTAACGATGTTATCTATGAGTAAGCACCCGGCAGGTGCGAAACGCGTTAGAGGAAGTGTACATGTGTAGCTGTATTTACCTCCAGTGTGTGTCAATGTTTTATTTGATACAATAAAGGATAAGTTTTTTAGTATACTCCATTTGCCACTTTTATTTTATTGGATGATGAACCGAGTGCCGAATGAATAATCTTTTTCTGTCTAATTGGGATTTTGGATCGTCCTCGTTCTGAGCACCGGCTTTTTCGAAGTTTGAACTACTGCAGTATACAGCAATGGGTGTCCTCCCAGCTTTCAAGACAATACTACTGAACGGGTTCATGAGCTGTCTGTGAGTAATTGTTGCACCTTTTTCCACTATTTCTAGGGTACAGAGAAGAGCAACAAAATTAATAAAGGAAATGGAGGACTTGACGTGTGAGGAACGACTAGACAAACTTGGTTTATTTACTCTAGAGAAAAGAAGACGAAGAGGAGACCTTATCACATTGTACAAGTATATGAGAGGTCAATACAAGGATCTCTGCGGTGAGCTATTCATTACAAGGCCTGATCAGGGGACCAGGGGACACCCCTTGAGATTACAGGAAAAGAGGTTTAGACTTCAGCAGAGGAAGGGGTTTTTTACAGTAAGGTCTGTTAAATTGTGGAATTCCTTGCCCAAGGATGTGGTAATGGCAGAGTAATGGCAGATACAACGGATCTATTTAAGAGAAGATTAAATACATTTATTTCAAGAGGGAACATAGGGTTATACTGTGTATTAGTAGGCAAAACAAGAATTTCTGATTAAAGGGATAGTAATGTTTCATAATAAAAGCAGGTCCAATTAAACATCATAGTATTTGGACTTTGGAGAGTGTTATTTCAGTACTGTCAGAGTCGTAGTTCAAGAGTAATTCAATGATAAAGTATCCCCCTCCCGCCCCTTTTACTGATGTAACACTGTTCAGCCAGATCAGAAGGGAGGTGCCCAGGTAGACTGCAGAGAGGGATAATCTTCAATTAAGATAAGGAAAAAACCTGAAAAACTTGTCAAGGGGGGCAGGGCTTTCAATGTTCTCATAGGAAGAAGATTGTCCCCTTCTGTTATCTGTCTGGTCTATGGACTGCATTCCACATCTGAGAAGAGATGGCTTACACTAGGTAAAAGGGGCGGGAGGGGAAACTGCTTGTGAATATCTCTCAAACCATTAAGGTTTGAGAGATAAGACTTCTGTCTTTCTTCATGTTTTTTTAATGCCTACAAAATAAAATAAAGATAAAACAAAGTATTATTATCCCTTTAAGAGTAAATTATTTGGCAGCAGGAAATCTATACAGTTCTCATGTCCCTGGATTATGAGGCATATGTTGAACTTGATGGACTTGTGTCTTTTTTCAACCTAATTTACTATGTAACTTATCACAGTGATTTTGTAAGAGTGAATCTGCTAAAATAACGAAGACACTGTAATGATTAAGTCCTGCCAGTATGAGTTATCCTTTCAACTAAAATTAACTTGTTCCGACCCTGTATTCCGCTGAACTGCCCCACACATGATCTTAGGGACTTTAGAATTAATTCATTTTAAGGGGGATAATTCACCTTTAAACTCCTTATTGCTTCAGGAATAAGTCCATTCCCCAAAGATCAGTTTGTCACAGCTTGGAATGACTAGGCCAGACAGAGCCCTATTTGTCCTTAAGTGACCTCTGCGTGTTCTTACCATTTTGTTTGAAGTTGTTTTTTTCCTGTACGAGATCGTAGCTCAAGCTCTCTGTGTACCCAGGTCTGCTGGTAATCATTATCAGTCTCTCACCACATCTGAGAGCGATTTCATGGGCCGTGCAAGACCCAAACACAGCGAGTACTTGGCTTTAGCTGTACAACCTGCGCACTGAGAAGGGATCTTGGATATAGAAGGCTTTTCATGAGACATTTTTAGATTTTGATTCGGGTAAATTCTTTACAGGTTTGGTTCGTGGAGAAACTATTGGATATATCTGAAAAAGATGTCATTCTAAGCTTTGATCGGGCTCTCTATTAGCAGAGCATTCAAGGCATCTTTATCATTAAAAGGGTTTAAAACCAATGAATGGAAATTATTAGTGTTGAGCGAGCATGCTCGGCCGATGCTCGGATCGGCTCGAGCATCGCTCTGCTCGGCACATGGCGGTACTCGTACGAGTACCGCCATGTGCTCGCCCGCCATGTTTGGGTGGCAGGGATCTGTGCCGAAGGAGGCACAGATCTTACAGACGCTCCGCTGGACCACCAGGGACTGGAGGTAGGGGACATGTGGAGATGGAAGGGGGCATTGTGGAGATGAAGGGGGACATTGTGGAAGGGGGACATTGTGGAAGGGGGACATTGTGGAAGGGGGGCATTGCGGAGATGAAGGGGGCATTGCGGAGATGAAGGGGGACATTGCGGAGATGAAGGGGGACATTGTGGAAGGGGGACATTGTGGAAGGGGGACATTTTGAAAGGGGGGCATTGCGGAGATGAAGGGGGCATTGCGGAGATGAAGGGGGACATTGTGGAAGGGGGACATTGTGGAGATGAAGGGGGGCATTGACCAGGCACCCTCCCCTCATCAGAGCAGGGGGTGCCTGGTGTAATGCTCGAGTCCTCCCATTGAATTCAATGGGGCTCGGGTGCTCGGCCGAGCACTCGAGCCTCCGGGGGTGCTCGGTCAGAGCACCCGAACCCCCGAGCATCGGGGTGCTCGCTCAACACTAGAAATTATCTTAAAGGGATAGTAATACTTAAGTATTACTAATCCCTATAGTAAAGTCCTATTAAAAAGAAATGTATTGCCCCCAGTGTCATCTCTCAGACCTTTATGGTTTGAGAGATAATCGCTCCTAAAGTTGCCCTCTCCCTCCCCCTTCCCCGTAGTCAGCGTTCTAGCTGACTGAAGGGAAATCCGGTCTTAGATCATCAGACGGCTCTGCAGCAGAGCCGCAATCGCGTTAATTAAAAAAAAATCTTTCACTAAAACGGTCTTCTATGTGTGCTTGCAAACCAATCACAAACCAAGCACACGTAGAAGACCATTTCAGTGAAAGTTTTCTTTCTTTATAAACGCGATCGTGGCTGTGCTGGAGAGCCGCCTGAAAGTCGTATGACTTGCTTCCCTGCAGTCAGCTAGAACGCTGACTACGGGGAAGGGGGAGGGAGAGGGCAACTTTAGGAGAGATTATCTCTCAAACCATAAAGGTTTGAGAGATGACAATGGGGGCAATACATTTATTTTTAATAGGACTTTAATATAGGGATTAGTAATACTTAAGTATTACTATCCCTTTAAAGGGATAGTAATGTTTCATAATAAAAGCAGCTCTAATTAATCACCATAGTATTTGTACTTTGGAGAGTGTTATATCAGTACTGTCAGAGTTGTAGTTCAAGAGTAATTCAATGACAAAGTATCCCCCTCCCGCCCCTTTTACTGATGTAACACTGCTCAGCCAGATCAGAAGGGAGGTGCCCAGGTAGACTGCAGAGAGGGACAATCTTCAATTAAGATAAGGGAAAAACCTGAAAAACTTGTCAAGGGGGGGAAGGGTTTTCATTGTTCTCATAGGAAGAAGATTGTCCCCTGCTGTTATCTGTCTGGTCTATGGACTGGATTCCACATCTGAGAAGAGATGGCTTACACTAGGTAAAAGGGGCAGGAGGGGAAACTTTGCTTGTGAATATCTCTTAAACCATAAAGGTTTGAGAGATAAGACTTATATCATTCTTCATGTTTTTTTAATGGCTACAAAATAAAATAAAGTTAAAACAAAGTATTGATATCCCTTTAAAGATGTTAAATACATCATCAAAACTTGTGAACAAAAAGGTAGGCGGCGTGTCACACACTTTCCTGATTACAACTATGTAGTGAGTAAATATGCAGCTCTTACAATCACCATCTTTTGTGTTTAGATTAAGGATTTCTGATTTTATGGAAGCCAGAGATCCTCTCCTCTTGGCTGCATCGCATCAGGAAAAAAAAAATGAAATTATTAAAATTAAATTACCGGAATTCCCTCTATCTTTGATGAAAAGCAGACCTGGTCACTTGGAAAATCCTGTATAATAATTCGCTAGGATGTTTGTCAGAAGCCATCAGTAAAACTGTCCGAACGCAGGGAATGCTGGGAGCATGGAATGCTAGGAGCACGGAATGCTAGGAGTACGGAATGCTGGGAGCACAGAATGCTGGGAGTTCTGTGCTGGTAGCATGGAATTCTGGGAGCATGGAATGCTGGGAGTATTCTGAGTGGAATGCTGGGAGTTCAGTGCTGGGAGCGTTCTGTGTGGAATGCTGGGAGTTCTGTTCTGGGAGGTGTAGGAATGCCGGGAGTTCTGTGCTGGGAGCGTTCTGTGCTTTCTGGCAATCTCTACAATGCCTGACTGCGTCGGTGGCAGGATGCAGAGCAGTACCGGCCTCTTAACCCTTTGAGTGCCAGAGGGGCACGCAACACATTGCAAAGGGTTAACATTACCCGGACCTTGGCCCGTGTACACGGGCTTTTACACTAGAAAGTAATGAACGCTGCTTGTTAATGTCAGTGTTAAGTAATTAATATTTTCACGCCTGGCACGCTGAACATTTTGCCTTTTTTTTCTAAGTTTATTTCCAGTTCTGCTAACTTAATTAAATTTCCACTGCCCAAAAGTCCATTAAGTGAGGCCAGGCACGGACGATTTTCCGGGTGTATACGTTAAGAATGGACAACCTGAGGCCCTCCAGCTGTGGGGGATTACAGGTCCATTGTCCTTAGCCAGCCTTCAGCTGCAGAGCCTTGGGTTGCCCAGACCTTGTATAAGTGATTAGAATGTGAGACTTCAAGGATAATCGATCTGGATGACAGGAAAAAAGGCTGATTTCTAAATTAAATGGATAGTAAAACTTAATATACAAAACAATATATTGTAGAGTTTATTCCCCTGAGTAAAACAAGATCACTCCCACTGCGGAGGGGAGTTTTATTCAAAAGTTATCACAGCTCAAACTTGAATTTTGAGGTGCAGTATCACAGTCACCTGAAATGGTACAGTGGCGCTGTTGCTAAACCATCCTATGGACAGCTCTGGTTAGCTGACCATAAACCTCCATAGGATGGTGTAGCAACAGCGCCACTGTACAATTTCAGGCCGCTGTGATATTGCACCTAAAATAATTCAAGTTTGAGCTGTAATAAAATTTGAATAAAGCTCCTTTCAGCAATGGGGTTTCACTTGCTTTACTCACGAGGAAAATAATAATTTTACTCTTTTGAGTGCCAGACGGCTGTGCGTTGCTTTGCTTCTTCGCAATGCGTTGAGCACCCCTCTGGCATTCAAATGGTTAATGTAAGCAAGATCCCTATTTTAAAGCTCTGTGGAATTAGTTGGCGCTATATAAATAAAAAATAATAATAAAGAAGAAGAAGGATCCCCAATGCAATGTGTGGCGAAACCTCTACAGTATTCAAGAGTTAAAAGTCCCATTTAATCAATGAGAATGTTAATTTCTCCTCTACGTTTGCCCTTGAATTACTCGTGTTCCTCTTCGTACATCAGTCCCAGAGTGTACGGTATAATCGGTCGTGATAAATAACATGCTGCCTTTTGAACAAAGAATGCTTTATTGAACATGATTGCATGCAGACAAGCACTAGCTGCACTCGCCACCCTTTAACCTGAGACACCTTATCTCCTTCCACATCATCTCCTCTGTCAAAGCCAAGTCTCCTCAGTTCCAGATGACTCTCAACGTAAACACTTAGGTGACTTTTCTGAGTTTGTTTGCTAATTGGGAAGCTGTGGTTAGGGGAACGACTTCCACAAAGACGCCTCGAAGCCTGTTCATCTGTTTAAGATCATTGTCAAAAGAGCCACCTCCACAGGGCCCTCATTCAGGAGCCATAATTTAACCCCTTGGTTCCTCCCGAGGACTGTAAATTATTGTGCTGAGATCTCTCATTATCCGAGAGTTTAAAGTGAATCTGTCACCATATGATACATTTTGGTAGTTTTACGGAGAAGCAAATCCTGCCGAAATGTTGTACCATCCTGTTTTCTGTAAAAAGATACAAGCCTGTATGTGTTGATGGCACAGTCTGGCAATTCGTGCTAATTCCTGGCACAGTATGCTAATTAGTTATGTTCCAGGACAGATTTACCCCTCTTTGTGCTATTAGACACCAGTGTGTGGGCTCTGCCTGGATTCATTCATATCACAGCAGGTCTAGACTGGCCATCGGGTATACCGGGCATTTGCCCAGTGGGCCGGTCCGGCGACCCGGCAATGTGGAGATGAAGGGGCTTCATGGGGCATTGATGAAGGGGCAATGTGGAGATGAAGGGGAATTGTGGAAGGGGCAATGTGGAGATGAAGGGGGCAATATGGAAGAGGCATTGTGAAGATGAAGGGAGCATTGTGGAAGGGGCATTATGGAGGTGGACAGTGTGGGCAATGTGGAGGTGGGGAGGATGATGGGGTGGGCAGTGTGGAGGTGGGCAGTGTGTGGAGGTGATTATGTGGGCGGGGGCAGGGGATTGTGGCAAGGTCGGGGGGGGGCAGGGGATTGTGTCCGGGCCAGAGGGGGGTGGGGGCATCAAAATGCACCTTTGCCTGTATATACAAAAATCCTTGCACCGGCCCTGGGTCTGGGGCCGGTCCGTGCATTTAAAAAAAAAATAACGAACGCTGCCGACACCCCCAACCCCATGGACTGCTCAAAAAATAAAAATGGGCTGCTCAGCCTTAAATGCCTGGGCCTATTTTTTGTCCCAGTCTGGGCCTGTATCACAGTGTATGGTAATATTGGCCCCAGCACAGACACTAATTAGCATAACATGTCAGAATGTGCCACCAAGCGGATAAAGGTTAATTTCTCAAAAACTATTTATATTACAAGCAAAGGAATAGTATAGAAAACAGGTCGTTTTACTTCTCATTAAAGAGATAACAATGTAAAAAAACAACAACTCTGTATAGGATTGTTAATTTAAATTTGTTATAATACATAGCATACTTTTAAATCTTGTTACTTTCATATTCTTCTTCAAATTCGATCCCTGGGCGGAAGGATCGCGGCGAGGCACGATATTGTGTGCATCCGTATAAGGAAAACCCTTCCGTATTGATGAAGCAGGGATAAGGGAGAGACAGCGCAAGTATGTCTAAGTGTAGTAGATTAACGTTTAATATAATCACAACACATATATAAATGTCAATGCACATACACGAGTAAGTGCAAAAGACATTAAAATAATGATGAACACAGTATGACATCAGTACAAACAATATATAAAAGTCTATGGACAATATAATAAAACAAAATAAGTTATATAAAATGGATCAAAATTGCTGGAACAAATATGGGGCTCCTGGTTATGGGAGGAAGGCAGCCTAAGTACACCTATGAGCTTGATTGGAGCAAGCTGGTGAAGGCTGTGTTTGTAGTGACTATGAGTAGTTACAGACTGAAATCATCGGGCCCTGGTGCAAAAATTGCCATGGCCCCCCCACACTGCCTCCACTCCACATTGCCCCTAATATCCTACTCTCCACATTGCCCCCAACTCTCCAAATTGCCCCCAGCTCTCCACATTGCCCCCAATGTCCACCTCTCCACATTGACATCAACCTCTCCACATTGCCCCCATTGGGTATCTCTACATTGCCCCAAATGTTCTCCTCTCCACATTGACATCAACCTCTCCACATTGCCCCCATTGGGTATCTCTACATTGCCCCAAATGTCCTCCTCTCCACATTGCCCCAACTCTATACATTGCCTCCAAGGTCCACCTCTCCACATTGCCCCAACTCTCCACATTGCCTCCAATATCCACCTTTTCACATTGCCCCCAACTCTCCACCTTGTCCCCAATGTCCACCTGTTCACATTGCTCCAATCTCCACATTGCCCCCAATATCCAGCTCTTCACATTGCCCCCAACTCTCCACATTGCCCGCAATGTAATCCTCTTCACATTGCCCCCGATTTCCTTCTCTTTACACTGCCCCCAACTCTCCACATTGCCCTTAATGTCCTACTCTCCACATTGCCCCCAACTCTCCACATTGCCCCAATGCCCTCCTCTTCACATTGCCCCCAACTCTCCACATTGCCCCAATGCCCTCCTCTTCACATTGCCCCCAACTCTCCACATTGCCCCAATGTCCTCCTCTGCACATTGCCCCCAACTCTCCACATTGCCCCCAATATCCACCTCTCCACATTGCCCCCAATGTCCAACTCTTCACATTGCCCCCAACTCTCCACATTGCCCCAATGTCCTCCTCTCCACATTGCCCCCAACTCTCCACATTGCCCCCAATATCCACCTCTCCACATTGCCCCCAATGTCCTCCTCTTCACATTGCCCCCAACTCTCCACACTGCCCCCAATATCCACCTCTTCACACTTCCCTCAACTCTACACATTGCCCTCAATGTCCACCTCTCCACATTGCCCTCAACTCTACACATTGCCCTCAATGTCCACCTCTCCACATTGCCCCCAACTCTACACATTGCCCCCAATATCCACCTCTTCACATTGCCCCAATCTCCACCTCTTCACATTGACGTCCACCTCTCCACATTGCCCCCACTGACCATCTCTTACCACCCTGGTGGTCCAGCGGCATGGCAGGAGAGGTCTGTACCTCCTTCTGCACAGACCTCTATTAAGAACTGCAGCTCCCGTGCGATCCTCTCTCCAGTAATGCAGAGCGCTTGGAGATGATGTCATGATGATGATGTCATCTTCCAGCGCTCTGCATTACTAGAGTGCCGACGAGAGAGAGCTCTTCTGCTAGATGTCTGCGGCACTGGGCGGGGGGGGGGGGTTGCAGGGGGCGGCCAGGCCCCTGGAGTGACAGGCCCGGTCGCAGGCATGACCCCTATTGTTACTCTACTGGAAATAGGAGAATGGACTGTAGTCTATGTACCTGGAGGGCAGTTGGAGTTTCAGTCCGTGAGACTGTTAAGTTCAATGAACCAGTAATTTAATAACTCCGGATGGTAAATTGGATCCATTAAACTATCAGACAAATAAATAGAGAAATGGCCCCTTACTGGAGAGCGGACATATGGAGTTTGCTACTATACACCAAAGTAGAGCTTGGTTTCTGTCACATGATCATGTCTGGTTGGCCTGATACTTTATGTCTGTGATGAGTCTAAGTGTGTCAAATCAGAGGCCCACGTACAGTTGTCTCGCTCCTTCCTTCTCCGATTATCCTTCCTCTTCCTGCCGTTCTTCTCTGCGGGTTCGACTCCGGCGTTCAATAGTCACACGTGGCTGGAGACTGTTTCTGACGCGTTTCGCCGCTCTCCCTGCGCCTTTCTCAAAGACGTATCAGGGTTTTCCTTATACTGACACAATATCGTCCCTCGTTGCGATTCGTCCGATGCGCTTGCCATAATGGAAAAGGCCAGAGGGGGAATCTTTTAAATCAGATTTGAAGAAGGATGGTAAGGTAATGAGATTTAAAAATACGCTGTGCATTACAAGAAATTTAAATGAACAATCCTATTCAGAGGTTTTTTTGACATTAGTATCCCTTTAAAATGAACTAAACATCATATTGTGACAGCTCCACTTTAAATAAAAATCATTCTTGAAAGGAGCTTTGTTAAGAACGAAACAATAATTTGACTTTTAATTTCTCTCTGGGCGTCACAAATAATGACATTTCAAAGATGTAATCAGACTTGAAGGATTCTAACCTGGACGGAGAAACGTGATCACTGGTTAGTAAACAGCAGAGACTGAGGGCATTATTCTTGTCTAATTAAAGCTTTAATTACGGTTATGTCTGCAAATTATGAATGCAAGTAAACATGGCTTTTGACGTTGCATATTCTGTAACTGCTTAATATGTATTTCTACCTCGACATATACTTTTTATTTTTATATCTCTGACAATGAACGCTCTGTATCTCTTGTCTCCGGATTGCTGTCTGTCTGGGAAAGAGAAAACAGGGATAGTGATAAAATGTAACACTATCCTGGCAGGATAAAAGACCGAAGGGAGGGAGTTATGAAGATATTATGAGAAATGATAAAAGTTATACAGTAGACAGAGCACTGAGTTCTCTGTATGCTGAAAGTAACAGACTAGCAGGGCCGGATTTGCCATAAGGCAGAGTAAGCATCTGCCTACAGGCGCACCCCACGGAGGGGCGCCTGTCATTGGAATCAATTATTTTTTTATTTATTTTTTTTAAATATTTTCATTCACCCTACCCGCTGCCTGCTGCCCGATCCTGCTGTTGCTCACTCGGTGGCTCTTTAGTAATGCAGAGCGCTGGGAGATTACATCATCATGACATCATCTCCCAGCGCTCTGCATTACTAAAGAGAAGACGGTGCAGGAGCAATGGGAGCTACAGTTCTGTGCAGAAACAGGCACAGACTTTTCCTGCCACTGGACCACCAGGGAGGTAGGAAACGGGGCAATGTGGAGCTGATGGTGCAAGTTGGAGATGATAGGGGTAATGTGAGTGCAAGTTGGAGCTGATGGGGGCAATGTGGAGATGATGGGGGTAATGTGAGGGCAAGTTGGAGCTGATGGGGCAAGTTGGAGCTGATGGGGCAAGTTGAAGCTGATGGGGGCAAGTTGAAGCTGATGGGGTAAGTTGGAGCTGATGGGGTAGGTTGAAGCTGATGGGGCAAGCTGGAGCTGATGGGGGCAATGTGGAGATGATGGAGGTAATGTGAGGGCAAGTTGGAGCTGATAGGGCAAGCTGAAGCTGATGGGGCAGGTTGAAGCTGATGGGGCAGGCTGAAGCTGATGGGGCAAGTTGGAGCTGATGGGGCAGGTTGAAGCTGATGGGGCAAGTTGGAGCTGATGGGGCAGGTTGAAGCTGATGGGGCAAGTTGGAGCTGATGGGGGCAAGTTGGAGCTAATGGAGGTAATGTGAGGGTAAGTTGGAGCTGATGGGGGCAAGTTGGAGCTGATGGGGGCAAGTTGGAGCTAATGGAGGTAATGTGAGGGTAAGTTGGAGCTGATGGGGGCAAGTTGGAGCTGATGAAGGGCAATGTGAGGGCAATATGAATATGTGGGGTAATGTGGAGATTTGGAGCATTGTGGAGGTGTCCAGTGGAGATGGCAAATGGGGGGGGGGGTGCTTCAGATTTCTGTGCTTGCAGGCTCCTGAGATGTAAATCTGGCCCCGCAGACTAGACTAGAGATGGAGAGATTCATACCTCTGTCCACTCTTTCCTGGTACAAAGATAGCGTTACATGGTATCACTATGTCTGATTTCACTGCTCCTGACAAAAAGCAGTCTGGAAGTAAGAGATACAGTGAGTTCATAGTCAGGCATATGAAAGTTGTAAAAATGGGTTAAGATGAAAAAAAGTTTAGGTTTCGTGGCTATACATATTAAGCTGCTTCAGTATACTCAAAGTTAAAAACTACTTTTACTCGCATTTAACCCTTTGAGTGCTGGAGGGGGTGTCCAAGATTTACTCAGTCAGAGCCTTTGATCTTTTCTAGAGAATACACTTTATCCGCTGATCACTGAATGTTTTTGGCCGGTGTTGGAGTCGTCTACAGGGTGTAGTCTCCAGAGTGGCCTAAATATTTCAGTGACCAGTGGATAAAGTGTATTTTCTTCAAAACGTCACTTTGTTCAGTTACTATCTCAAACCGGCCCCAGCTGGGTGTATCTTCTTATTAGAAATATAGGTCCTGCACCCCTGGTGTTTGCTTATTTTTGCATTTGAGAGTCGATTTTAGAAATTATGCACCAAACAGATATTTTTTTCAGAAGTTAGAATAAACTACTGCATATCTCCCAAGTGTCCCTCTTTAGGAGATATTAGGGGTCTGTACCTCCCAAGTGTCCCTCTTTAGGAGATATTAGGGGTCCATACCTCCCAAGTGTCCCTCTTTAGGAGATATTAGGGATCCATACCTCCCAAGTGTCTCTCTTTAGGAGATATTAGGGGTCCCTACCTCCCAAGTGTCCCTCTTTAGGAGATATTAGGGATCCATACCTCCCAAGTGTCCCTCTTTAGGAGATATTAGGGGTCCATTACTCCCACGTGTCCCTCTTTAGGAGATATTAGGGGTCCATACCTCCCAAGTGTCCCTCTTTAAGAGATATTAAGGGTCCGTACCTCCCCAGTGTCCCTGTTTAGGAGGGAGAGTCCCTCTTCGAGACCCAAATCAATCTGTCCCTCTTTCTGGTGTCCCTGTGTTTAGGAGATGAGTCTATGAGGAGGTGTGTATATAAGTGTATCACCCTGGTGTCTCTTTGTTTAGGAGATCAGACTGTGCGGTGTGTATTTAAGTGTATCACCCTGGTGTCCCTGTGTTTAGGAGATCAGACTGTGTGGTGTGTATATAAGTGTATCACCCTGGTGTCCCTGTGTTTAGGAGATCAGTCTGTGAGGTGTATATATAAGTGTATCACCCTGGTGTCCCTGTGTTTAGGAGATCAGACTGTGCGGTGTATATTTAAGTGTATCACCCTGGTGTCCCTGTGTTTAGGAGATCAGACTGTGTGGTGTGTATATAAGTGTATCACCCTGGTGTCCCTGTGTTTAGGAGATCAGACTGTGAGGTGTGTATATAAGTGTATCACATTGCTCCACAGCAATAAAACTCACATTAATGTCTGAATAAACCTCAGTATCTGTATATAAATTAGCCTGTGTAAATTAAATAATTTTGTCTTGCTGTAAATCATTTGTTCAGTTATACAAAGAGGTGTCAGTAGGTCATAAAATAACCTTAAATTTCTGGTTAATGCCCCACTCACTAGCCACGCCCCCAGCAACATCACCAACTTATTTCATAGATCATCTAATCATAGTTTAGCTTGTACCACCTCTGTCTGGAAGCTGTCCACAGTCTGATCTCCTAAACACAGGGACACCAGGGTGATACACTTATATACACACCACACAGTCTTATCTCCTAAACACAGGGACACCAGGGTGGGACAGAGGGATTTGGGTCTCAGACAGGGACTGTCCTTCTAAAGAGGGACACTTGGGCGGTATGGACCCCTAATATCTACTATAGAGGAATACTTGGGAGGTATGGACCCCTAATATCTCCTAAAGCTGGACACCTGGGAGGCACAGACCCCTATTATCTCCTAAAGAGGGAAACTTGGGAGGTATGAACCCCTATTATCATCTAAAAAGGAAGACTTGGGAGGTACAGACCCCTATTATCAACTAAACAAGGACACCTGGGAAGTTTACATAATTTTTTTCTGAATGGGTTCAAGCCATCAGTTGCAGAACCCCTCTGCCACAGGAGTTAAATGCCATTCCCATACACTGGAGAAGTGAAAGACGTTGCCCATTGGATCTTGCTGTCAGCTCCCAGGAGAGGTTGAGGTTTGTCCTTTCTGTCTGTTCCTCTGGTCCGGACAGATCTCCTGCGCTCATTAGGAAGGCCCCCCAGATCTGTAACTGAACTCCAACTTGGTCTGTAATTGCTCCAGCTGAAACCAAGATGGGTGGCCCCAAAATAATGAGCAGGGAAGGCCACCTGCTCCCCAATTTGGCACAAGACCCTCTGCCTTTTCATCGGTGTCCTCTATCATTACAAGCAGCAAATAGGCATCTCTACAGCGTGATTGTGTGGGATTGGGGGGGTCTGCTATTCAAACTGTCCTGTTTAACCCCTAGAGATAGCTCCAGGGCATTGTAGAACTAAGCGCTGAAGTCATCTGTGGTATCCTATGGGTTAATTCCCACTAACCCTGCGAAGACCTGAAGGCTCTGAAACGCTTTATAAAGCAATGTATTCAGACCGCTCTTGTCCTCAAATGGTTATTAAAAATGTTGTTGCCAATTTTTTGTTTCACTGCCCCAAGAAGCTTACAATCTAGTGGCATAATGCGAGAACTGCCCCACGGAGATTGCAATCTAGCCTATCCCATGGAGCTCGCAATCTAGTGATATAATAGGAGACCTGTCCCAAGGAGCTTACAATCCAGAGGTATAATGGTCAGACCTGTCCCAAGGAGCTTACAATCTAGCGATATAATGGGAGACCTGTCCCAAGGAGCATAAATCAGTGGTATAATGTTCAGGCCTGTCCCAAGGAGGTTACAATCTAGTGGTATAATGGGATACCTGTCCCAAGGAGCTTACACACCATTGTTATAATGGGGGATGTGTTCCAAGTCCAGTGGAATAATGGTCAGACCTGTCCCAAGGAGCTTATAGTCTAGTGGTATAATGGGAAATAAAACCACCTCAGAATAATGGAAATTGCAGTTCAAAAACTTGAGAGTCCCAGGTTGTTCACCACCGGACGAGGCAGCTGTCCGCCTGTCGGGCTTTTCCCAGGACCCCTCAATCTGGGACCATAAAGGGATCTCCAGAATTTTCTGTCTGACAGCTGTACTTAATGAGCTGATTTGCATTCCCAGTCTCAGTAAAACTCCGTCCAGCTTTGTTGTGTCTGGTCCGGCAGTGATCTGAACGATGCATTTCTGAGACACATTGTGACAATTTAAACATAGTTGATGTTGACATTCTTCCATCGCATTCAGCCCATGACTGATCACCCTTGTGGATCCAGCGGAAGGCAAAACAGAACCCTACTGAAACCATTTCCAATGAAGCCCCAAGTGGGTAAAGAAATTCTGAGTTGGGGTGTGGGGGGGTGTTTGTAAAAATCCGAATGTGTTTAATTCTTTGGGTGATTCTAACTTGTCTGGGTCCATACACAGTACGCTGGGGAGGAGCAATTCTGGAGAAAGGAATTTAACCCTTTCAGTGCCACTTTTGCAATGCATTGTGACCCCTCCGGCACTGAAAGCGTTAAAGGCAGATGCGTTGGATACCCCTCTGGCATTCAAATAGTTAAAGTTTGTTTACTTTAAACAGATGTACAGTTTAGGCAATATTCCCACTTCAGTTTCTGGGAAAAGTGAAAGTAAAAATGTCCTTGTACAGTACAGAGCTTTATTAGCATATGGAACATCAGTGAAACCTTAATTAGCATATGACACATCACTGAAAAGGCTTCAATAGCATGTGAATCACTACTGATACCGCACGGATACCACAATTAGCACACGTTAGCATAAGGTAACGTGTGAATATCTATCTCCTTAAAGGGATAGTAATGTCTGAGTTCATTAAAACGTAATATTGTAGCTATTACAACAATTAACTAACTGATGTAAGTCCCATCTCTCAAACCTTTATGGTTAGAGAGATATACAAAGATAAAGTTCCCCCTTCCCCTTTCATAGATGTCAGCGTTGTAGCTTACAACAGGACATGCTGATCCCAGGACCGTCCGGTAGCTCTTCAGTAGAGCCGGAACAGCATAATCTAGAAACAAATATTTCATTGGAACAACTGGTCTAAAAAGTGTGCCTGCAAACCAGGCACACTTTGTAGACTGTTCGAATGAAGTACCACTATTTCAGCTCTGCTGAAGAGACGCCGGCCAGTACCGTGACCAGAATCTCCTGCTGTCAGCTTTACAGCTGATATCAGTGAAAAGGGAGGGAGAGCGGGACCTTATCTTCGTATATCTCTCAAACCATAAAGATTTGAGAGAGCTGCAATATTACATTTTAATGACCGCAGACGTTACTATCCCTTTAACTCTACATTTGATGGACTTTTGGTTAACTTGACACATAGGTAGTTTTTAATGTAGTTTTCAAATATGCAAACTTTAATCAAGGTGAAAGGTCCATTTAATTACTTTTCTATTTATTGGAAAAGCAGACACATTTCCATGTTGTGCACCATGAATGACCTCACTTCTTGAACATCTGACCACAGGATTAAATTGGTTTCTTTCTGTAAAACTGGGACTGTTGGAAACTCCATGGGAGGCCCTCTAAGACTGGACTCCTCCAGTACATTCAGGGTACGTCCAGACATTAAAATGCCCCCGTGCAGTACTTTCCCACAGGCACAGCCACCACTACAGCTTGTACAGCCTCTCCGGAGGGACAGCTCAGTTCTTCTACACTAAGGGCATGTCCACACTCTGTGAAGTATCCTCAATCTTGGTCCCAAGCTGTGGAGTAGTTACTCATCATCAAACCTGGTAACATCACCTTCTAGAGCCCACAGAGCAAGTGCTGCTACCATGGAGACGTAAAAGGCGTGATTTGCATCATGAAGGGAACAGGGCTTGTTGTGCTTGTCGCATATAGTGGGCATAAAGTGGGAGTAACAAGGTGAGAAGGAGGAGAAGTGGGCGTAAAGTGTTAGGAACGGGTGGGAAGGAGGAGACGTGGATGGAACAGGGTGGGAAGGAGGAGAAGTGTGAGGGAAGTGGGAGGAACAGGGTGAGAAGAAGGGGAAGTGAGAGGGAAGTGGGAGGAACAAGTTGAGAATGAGGAGAAGTGGGTAGAAAGTGGTAGGAACAGGGTGGGAAGAAGGAGAACTGAGAGAAACAGGGTGAGGAAAGAGGAAAACTGGGTACAAAGTGGGAGGGTCAGGGTGGGAAGGAGGAGAACTAGGTAGAAAGTGGGAGGAACAGAGTGGGAAAAGAGGAGAAGTGGGTACAAAGTGGGAAGCAGGGTGGAGAAGGAGGAGAACTGGTTAGAAAGTGGGAGGAACAGGGTGGCAAGGAGGAGAAGTGGGCAGGAAGTGGGAGGGACAGGGTGGGAAGGAGGATAAGAGGGAGGAATGTGGGAGGAAGAGCATGGGAAGAAGAAGAAGTGGACAGGAAGTGGGCGGAGCAGGGTGGGAAGGAGGATTAGTGGGAGGAATGTGGGAGGAACAGGGAGGAAAGGAGAAGTGGGTGGGAAGTAGGAGGAACAGGGTGGGAAGGAGGAGAAGTGGGCAGGAAGTGGGAGGGACAGGGTGGGAAGGAGGAGACGTGAGCAGGAAGTGGGAGGAACAGGGTGGGAAGGAGGAGAATTGGGCAGGAAGTGGGAGGAACAGGGTGGGAAGGAAGAGAAGTGGGCAGGAAGTGGGAAGAACAGGGTGGGAAGGAGGAGAAGTGGGCAGGAAGTGGAAGGAACAGGGCAGGAAGGAGGAGAAGTGGGCAGGAAGTGGGAGGAACAGGGCAGGAAGGAGGAGAAGTGGGCAGGAAGTGGGAGGAACAGAGTGGGAAAGAGGAGATGTGAGCAGGAAGTGGGAGGGACAGGGTGGGAAGGGGAGAATTTGTAGGATTTTCACAGGAAACTCACCATTGCTGGAGAATCAGCCGCTGTCTCCAGAGACCCAGTAATTAACTCTAAAAATCAGAGTCTCTGGGGCAGATCAGGAGAGTCCCCAGGTATGGTTATTAGGGTCTTGGTGCAAATATTGTTGGGGCCACTAACACAAACATTTTACATTGCGGTGGGGGGGTTGATGCTCATACCACGCGGTTCTTCGGGGACGGGAAGTCAGTGCACCCTGCCTCAGCTCACTTGGCCTGCCTGGCCTTGAAGTGACATGGAGGCGGGGGGCAGGGATGATACACTTACGTTGGCACAATCCCATTGTCTTCATTTTGTTTATAGACTTACTGTATTTGCTCTGATGATAATGGTTTTCTTGTGTGGGGATTCAGTGGCTACAGTAAGACAATGTGGAAAGGAGGCTGTTCTCAATGTACACTTAAAACCCTTTCATTGCCAGAGAGGTTGCTTTGCAATGCATTGGATACCACCCTGACACTCAAAGGGTTAAAACTCAATTGCACTAAAAGCATATCATTCCTCCCAAGTGTCCCTCTTTAGGAGATATTAAGGGTCTGTACCCCCCAAGTGTCCCTCTTTAGGAGATATTAGGGGTCCGTACCTCCCAAGTGTCCCTCTTTAGGAGATATTAGGGGTCTGTACCTCCCAAGTGTCCCTCTTTAGGAGATATTAGGGATCTGTACCTCCCAAGTGTCCCTATTTAGGAGATATTAGGGGTCCGTACCTCCCAAGTGTCCCTCTTTAGGAGATATTAGGGGTCTGTACCTCCCAAGTGTCCCTCTTTAGGAGATATTATGGGTCCATACCTCCCAAGTGTCCCTCTTTAGGAGATATTAGGGGTCTGTACCTCCCAAGTGTCCCTCTTTAGGAGATATTAGGGGTCTGTACCTCCCAAGTGTCCCTCTTTAGGAGATATTATGGGTCCATACCTCCCAAGTGTCCCTCTTTAGGAGATATTAGGGGTCTGTACCTCCCAAGTGTCCCTATTTAGGAGATATTAGGGATCCGTACCTCCCAAGTGTCCCTCTTTAGGAGATATTAGGGGTCCATACCTCCCATGTGTCCCTCTTTAGGAGATATTAGGGGACTGTACCTCCCAAGTGTCCCTCTTTAGGAGATATTATGGGTCCATACCTCCCAAGTGTCCCTCTTTAGGAGATATTAGGGGTCTGTACCTCCCAAGTGTCCCTATTTAGGAGATATTAGGGGTCTGTACCTCCCAAGTGTCCCTATTTAGGAGATATTAGGGATCCGTACCTCCCAAGTGTCCCTCTTTAGGAGATATTAGGGATCCATATCTCCCCAGTCCCTCATTGAGACCCAAATCCCTCTGTCCCTCTTTTCTACCCTTTTGTCCCTCTTTTCAGGATTTCAGAATGAAAATTGTGTATTTCTTTGCTCCACAGAAATAAAGCTCATATAAATGTGTAGTTAATCTTTAATATATGTGTTTATAAATTAATCTGTGTAAATAACATACTTTGGTAATGCTCTAAATAATTTATTCAGTTAAGCAAAGAGGAGCCAATAGGTCATGAAATATCCTAAAACTTCCCGGTAATGCCCCGCCCACCAGCCACACCCCCATAAACACCACCTAAAACAAAAGTGTCCCTCTTTGGCCATTTGAAATGTTGGGAGGTATGGCTTGTGAACAGACATATGAGCAGCAGATGAGTACTTCTACAGTATACCAAATGCACCATAGTGGACAAAAAACCCACCACTGAGTCCCAATTCTTCGTCCAAACAACTACACCAATATCCCATGGGTTCCCAATTCAGAGGCAAATCAACTGCCTAAAATGGACAAATAAAAACTGCTTCAGACTATGTGGAAACCTCAGTGGCTTTTAAGTGACCAGTAAACAGCAATCCAGAATGACCACAAATAATAAGTGTTCCCCAATTAATACGTACCTCCCAAGTATCAAGCTCTGAGACCCAAATCCCTCTTTCCACCCTGGTGTCCCTCATTTTAGGACTGTGGTGTGGTGTGTATATAACTTGATAGCATTGCTCCAGAGCAATAAAACTCAGATTAATGGTTGTTTAAAGGGATAGTAATACTTTGCTTTATCTTTATTTCATTTTGTAGGCATTAAAAAAACATGAAGAACGCTATAAGTCGTATCTCTCAAACCTTTATGGTTTGAGAGATATTCACAAGCAAAGTTTCCCCTCCCGCCCCTTTTACCTAGTGTAAGCCATCTCTTCTCAGATGTGGAATGCAGTCCATAGACCAGACAGATAACAGCAGGGGACAATCTTCTTCCTATGAGAACAATGAAAGCCCTGCCCCCCTTGACAAGTTTTTCAGGTTTTTCCCTTATCTTAATTGAAGATTGTCCCTCTCTGCAGTCTACCTGGGCACCTCCCTTCTGATCTGGCTGAGCAGTGTTACATCAGTAAAAGGGGCGGGAGGGGGATACTTTGTCATTTAATTACTCTTGTACTACAACTCTGACAGAATTGAAATAACACTCTCCATGGGCCAAATACTATGATGATTAATTAGAGCTGCTTTTATTATGAAACATTACTATCCCTTTAAACTTCAGTCTATGTGTTTATAAGTTAGTCTGTCTGTGTAATTGGTCTCGCTCAAAATCATATATTCAGGGACAAGGACAGAGGCGTAACTAGAAGCCACGGGGCCCTGGTGCAAGAATTGCCATGGGCCCCCCTCTGTCCTCACTGGCCCCCCTCAACCACATTGGCCACCTCTACATTGCCCCTCAATCTCCACATTGCCCCTCATTCTCCACAATCCCCTCTCCACATTGCCCCCATCACATTGCCCCTCATTCTCCACAATGCCCCTTCCACACTGCCCCTCAATCTCCACATTGCCCCTTCAAAAATGCCCCCATCACAATAACCCCTCATTCTCCACATTGCCCCTACTGACCCCACCCCCGTCCTCCTACCTCGATTCCCTGGTGATCTAGCGGTGTGCTGAATGAGGCACAGGCCTCCGGAACTAAACTCCCGCGCGGTTGTTAGTAATGCAGAGCGCTGGGAGATTACGTCATCTCCCAGCGCTCTGCATTTTTAAAGTGCCGGCCGCCGGGAGATCAGCTGTTCTGCGGGCGCGTTGCAAGGAGGTCGCAGGGGGCGGCCGGGCCCCTGAGAGTGACAGGCCCGGTCGCGGGTGCGACCCCTATTGTTACGCCACTGGACAAGGAGGTGTCAAGAAAAAGGGTCTCAGTAATGCCCCGCCCATCAGCCACGTCCCACGCAATACCACCTAAAACACGTGTCCCTCTTTGGCCATTTGAAATATTTGGAGGTATGCTAGTCCCTGTACCCCCACTGCAGTTACGCCCCACATCCCAACTACACCGGAGCTTCTAGTGAGACAGGCCGAGAAACGCTGCTGCAGCTTACAGTTGGTTAAAACTCAAACAAGTGTAATTTATTGTAAATAAACTCTCAATCAGTAACAATGGCCGGATTGCCTCTAACGCAATTAGTTTTCACCTCAATTAGTGCTTTCATAGAGGAATGCAGACTATCTAGGGGAGAGAGCTGCATCATGACAAAGATGACCCTGAAGTTTGCTTCGTGCAATCAGAGTTAGACCCGACGACCGGCACAATGGATGATTGTAAGAACAGAGTTCACAATGAATTATCTTCAACTGTACTCCAATAATGAACAAGGGTACAGCGCATACCATCCTCGCTGAGCTATTTTCAGCTATTATTGTTCTGTCATTAACTCTATGAGTGCCAGAGGCATGCGAAGCAAAGGCGTTGCTTATCCCTCTGGCACTCAAAAAGTTAAAGGAGAATCAACACCTACAAATAACCCCCCCCCCCAGACACACACACACACGTAACTTATTATGGCCAAAAAGATCCTAATAGTCCCTTTGAAATTTTCCGCGTGACTTTGTTCAAGGGATAAAATGTTCAATTAGTCCTGGATTCTATGTTCATCATGGAGGCAGACATGACAGTTGCTAACAGGATCACAGTACCTCAAACCCCTCCCACTGAACATGGTGCTCTTAAAGGGATAGTAATACCTCAATTAAAGTTTAGCTCCGAGTATTACTTACAATGTTTTCAACATGTTGAGCTAAATATAATTAGTTACAGATTTGTACTTCAAACGGTATTCAAGACTAAAGGATCCCTGCGTCACGCTACCTGTCCATCTATACGGATGGAGAGAGGCAAGGGACAATCTTCAGTAAGCAAATGGAAAATCCTGCCCTCCTTCGTCAAGGGGTCAGGGTTTTCCTTATAGTTACTGAGTGAAGATTGTCCCTCGCTGCATCCATCCGGTCCCACAACTGGACTGCAGCTCTAAGCGGAGGTGGCCGGGGGGGGGGGCGGAGGGGGATCCTTTCAGATTTAAAGTGTTAGTAATGTCCACAAAAAAGTTTTTTTGCATTTAGAAGAGCTTAAAAAGTTAAGCTAAATGAAAAAAAACGTATCTCTCAAACCGCTATGGTATAAGAGATATGGGCGTTTAAAGTTTGATCTCTCCTCCTGACAGCTGTAAAGCTGTCAGCAGGAGATCCGTGTTGGCGACACGGAGGCGCTTGAGCAGAGCAGCGATCTCGTTATTTACCACAAACCCCTTCATTGGAATGGTCTAAAACGTGTGCCTGGTTTTCAAGCTGTCAGCAAGAGATCCGTGTCGGCCGACACGGAGGCACTTGAGCAGAGCCGCATTCTTGTTATTTACCACGAATCCCTTAATTCGAATGGTCTAAAACGAGTGCTTGAAAACCAGGCAAACATTTTAGACCATTCCAATGAAGGGATTCGTGGTAAATAACGAGATCTCGGCACTTCTCAAGCGCCTCCGTGTCGGCCGACATGGATCTCCTGCTGACAGCTTTACAGATGTCAGTAGGAGAAATCAAACTTTAAACACCTGTATCTCTTAAACCATAGCGGTTTGAGAGATACTTTTTTTGCATTTAGATCAGCTTTTTAATCTCTTCTAAATGCAAAAAACTTTTTTGTAGGCATTACTAACACTTTAATAGCGTTTAACATGTTAAAAAAATGTGTAACTGATACTCGCGGAGCTAATCTTTAATTGAGGTATTACTATTCCTTTAACCCTTTAGGGATTTTCATTCGTTCCCTAAGCCGCAGCTGGTTTACCCCAGAATTCCTCTATCTGTTCTTAGTACATCAGACTTATTGTGTTGAAGCGATACAGAGCCACGTGGCAGCCGACAAGGCTTAGTAATATCTGCACGACGTGAACGGAGCGGTGATTCCCTTTCACTATGCAATCACTCTGAAATTATCCCTTTTTTAATTTCATGCAAGGATAATTCAGACAATAGAACATCCACCTCGATCTACAGACAGCCAGGATACCAGGCAACAAAACGGATGGCTTTGTGCCATGGTAACATACGTTGGCTAGATAAATCTGACAATACAGGCAACATGTACTTAACCCTTTGGATTCTAGAGAGGTGTCCAATGCATTGCAAAGTGCATGGATTTCGCAGAAAGGGAAATATGTTTCTCCTTTACAGACCGTCCTGGATTGTGGTGACACTGTGCGTTCTGCTGTTTTCTTGCAGTGTTCCCAATGTTCAAGTGCACACATCATCTCGCACAGACAGATATGTCATTGTACATGCTTATGGTGGCCACGTTTCCCTTCTGTCATTCAGGGACATTGCGGAGACCGCAGCATCAAAATACTCGTCCACAGCTCTAGGGCAGCTGTGTGTTACTGGACATCGCTGCACAACCTGATATCTCTCTGTCACTTAGGGTTGCCACCCAGCCGGTATTTTACCGGCAGGCCGGTAAAAAATTGGCTTCTCTCCAATGTTAAGTCTATGGAGAGAATACCATGGCCGGTATTTTTTTTACAAAAAGGTGGCAACCCTACTGTCACTTTATAGGGAGAACTGCCCATTGACAGCTGTGCCTGTGGTGGGCTATAATCACACCCAAAGCCTTACACTAGCATTACACTACAACAAAATTACACTGCAGTTCCACATCAAGATCAAGTCTCAGTTCTCTCTAGTGTTTAGACCTTTGCCTGGAAGCCATTTTGTTGTAGCCCAGCACAGGCATCACTTCCTGTCACAGTAGGCAATGGGCAATTCTCCTTCTGTCGTTTCCAGGTAGGGGGATCATTTTCACACATCGCTAGTTAAAATGGATTATGTGCTTTTTTGTTTCTTTATATGTAAAAGGAATGGGAAAGTCTATGGTTGTTTTCAGGTGTACCATGCATGCCACCTATTTGAGCGTTGGTATGTACCACAGTGATCACACACTCTAATACATACCCTGTAGTGCGGTGTACCATGCCTGTTTCTCTGGCGGAGTGTGTGTGTCGGTATGCACCGCAGTGATCACACACTCTAATACATACCCTGTAGTGAGGTGTACCATGTCTGTTTCTCTGGCGGAGTGTGTGTTACGGTATGTACCACAGTGATCACACACACTAATACATACCCTGTAGTGAGGTGTACCATGTCTGTTTCTCTGGAGGATTGTGTGTTACGGTATGTACCACAGTGATCACACACTCTAATACATACCCTGTAGTGCGGTGTACCCTGCCTGTTTCTCTGGTGGAGTGTGTGTGTTGGTATGTACCACAGCGATCACACACTCTAATACATACCCTGTAGTGCGGTGTACCCTGCCTGTTTCTCTGGTGGAGTGTGTGTGTCGGTATGTACCACAGCAATCATACACACTAATACATACCCTGTAGTGAGGTGTACCCTGCCGATTTCTCTGGCGGAGTGTGTGTGCTGGTATGTACCACAGCGATCACACACTCTAATACATACCCTGTAGTGCGGTGTACCATGTCTGTTTCTCTGGCGGAGTGTGTGTGTCGGTATGTACCACAGTGATCACACACTCTAATACATACCCTGTAGTGCGGTGTAGCCTGCCTGTTTCTCTGGAGGAGTGTGTGTGCCGGTATGTACCACAGCGATCATACACTCTGATACATACCCTGTAGTGAGGTGTACCCTGCCGGTTTCTCTGGAGGAGTGTGTGTGTGTCGGTATGCACCACAGCGATCATACACTCTAATACATACCCTGTAGTGAGGTGTACCCTGCCGGTTTCACTAGCGGAGTGTGTGTGTCGGTATGTACCACAGTGATCACACACTCTAATACATACCCTGTAGTGCGGTGTAGAGTGTGTGCGTCGGTATGTACCACAGTGATCACACACTCTGATACATACCCTGTAGTGTAGCTGCTGGTGTTGAAGGTCTCCTCGAGCAGATCTGCTCTTGTGAATTTCCCATTTCCCCAGTGTATGTGCTGTATGGATCTATAGCAATATATTCATTTTTTTTTCTAATTTTTCATCTAGAGGAATTTAAGAGAAATGAATCCAAACCTTACAGTTTTATTCCCAATTACCCCTGCAAAAGTGAATGCTATTAATACTGCCAGGTTTATGTGTTGGCGCTGGACAGAGCTGATCTTGTATTTTTCATTGGTCGGTTTCCGGAGTTGCAGTAAAAGTGCCTGGGGTGCTGGCAGGGGATTGAGGGGGGTGTATCCTGGCACAGAGCTGTGGAGATGGAATGGGGGATTCCTGGCACACACAGGACTGGGCAGAATTCAGCTGTGCAACCCGAAGGGAGGACGTTATAACATTCACATGGTAGGAAGCTCACAATCTGCCACATAATCATTTCACTACTGTCATATGAATTAGCTAGTGGATCTACAGTATATATGTATGTGTGTGTCTGTATGTGCGTGTGCATAGGCATTTAGATGAATAAATGAGATAGATAGATAGATAGATAGATAGATAGATAGATAGATAGATAGAGAGATAGATAGATAGAGAGATAGAGAGATAGATAGATAGATAGATAGATAGAGAGATAGATAGATAGATAGATAGATAGATAGATAGATAGATAGATAGATAGATAGATAGATATGAGATAGATAGATATTTAGGAAATAAGGAAGTGTATCACCCTGATGTCCCTGTGTTTAGGAGATCAGACTGTGTGGTGTGTATAGAAGTTATCACCCTGGTGTCCCTGTGTTTAGGAGATCAGACTGTGTGGTGTGTATATAAGTGTATCACTCTGGTGTCCCTGTGTTTAGGAGATCAGACTGTGTGGTGTGTATATAAGTGTATCACTCTGGTGTCCCTGTGTTTAGGAGATCAGACTGTGTGGTGTGTATAGAAGTGTATCACCCTGGTGTCCCTGTGTTTAGGAGATCAGACTGTGTGGTGTGTATAGAAGTGTATCACCCTGGTGTCCCTGTGTTTAGGAGATCAGACTGTGTGGTGTGTATATAAGTGTATCACCCTGGTGTCCCTGTGTTTAGGAGATCAGACTGTATGGTGTGTATATAAGAGTATCACCCTGGTGTCCCTGTGTTTAGGAGATCAGACTGTGTGGTGTGTATAGAAGTGTATAACCCTGGTGTCCCTGTGTTTAGGAGATCAGACTGTGTGGAGTGTATAGAAGTGTATCACCCTGGTGTCCCTGTGTTTAGGAGATCAGATTGTGGTGTGTGTATATAAGTGTATCACTCTGGTGTCCCTGTGTTTAGGAGATCAGACTGTGTGGTGTGTATATAAGTGTATCACCCTGTTGTCCCTGTGTTTAGGAGATCAGACTGGGTGGCGTGTATATAACTGTATCACCCAAGTGTCCCTGTGTTTAGGAGATCAGACTGGGTGGTGTGTATATAAGTGTATCACCCTGTTGTCCCTGTGTTTAGGAGATCAGACTGTGTGGTGTGTATATAACTGTATCACCCTGGTGTCCCTGTGTTTAGGAGATCAGACTGTGTGGTGTGTATATAAGTGTATCACCCTGGTGTCCCTGTGTTTAGGAGATCACACTGTGTGGTGTGTATATAAGTGTATCACCCTGGTATCCCTGTGTTTAGGAGATCAGATTGTGTGGTGTGTATAGAAGTGTATCACCCAAGTGTCCCTGTGTTTAGGAGATCAGACTGTGTGGTGTGTATGTAAGTGTATCACCCGGTTGTCCCTGTGTTTAGGAGATCAAACTGGGTGGTGTGTATATAATTGTATCACCCTGGTGCCCCTGTGTTTAGGAGATCAGACTGGGTGGTGTGTATATAAGTGTATCACCCTGTTGTCCCTGTGTTTAGGAGATCAGACTGTGTGGTGTGTATAGAAGTGTATCACCCTGGTGTCCCTGTGTTTAGGAGATCAGACTGTGTGGTGTGTATAGAAGTGTATCACCCTGGTGTCCCTGTGTTTAGGAGATCAGACTGTGCGGTGTGTATATAAGTGTATCACCCTGGTGCCCCTGTGTTTAGGAGATCAGACTGTGTGGTGTGTATATAAGTGTATCACCCTGGTGTCCCTGTGTTTAGGAGATCAGACTGTGTGGTGTGTATAGAAGTGTATCACCCTTGTGTCCCTGTGTTTAGGAGATCAGACTGTGTGGTGTGTATATAATGTATCACATTGCTCCACAACAATATAACTCATATTATTGTGTGTATAAACATCAGTATTTGTGTATATAAATTAGTCTGTGTCAATAAAATTCTTTGGTCTTGTTCTAAATCATTTATTCAGTTACACAAAGAGGTGTCAAAAGATCCTGAAATAAGCTAGAAATTCTTAGTAATGCCCCGCCCAACAGACACGTCCCCAGAAATACTACCTAAAACACGTGACCCCCTTCGTCCAATGGAAATGTTGGAATTCTGATATCAGGGTGTCCTGTCTTAAGAACGACTTACAGCAAAATGTTATGACTTAACCTAGTTCAAATAGAATGAAATCTGTTAGTACCAGAAGGGTGCACAACAAATCACTTCCCAATGCATTGCACAGCCCTCGGGCACCCAAAAGGTTAAAAACAAAACAGACCAGTAATCGTATTAAACAAATCGGTAAGTGTAACCAGTTCCACCAGGGAATTGCCCAGAGATGAACAATTTGCACATAGCTGTGTGCTGATGCACGGAATATTCAGCCGTACCCAGGCTCAGAGGCAGCTGAGGGGCACGGTTCATTAGTCTCACCCCCCTCCCCAACACATGGACACTTCCAGCGTGGAGTAAATCGCATGAATCCGATGCTCTGCATGTTCTGCGCTCATGAATATGTATTTGTGCATCATCGTTACCCGTGGAATTGACTCAACACAGAAGTACATGAAGCTCTTCGATTATATCCGCAGAGAACGTCATCGATGCATCCTAACGCCAGCTCTGTACAGAGGAAAGATGGGATGCAGCTTCAACGAGGATTTAACCCTTTGAGTGTCAGAGGTTCAACAAGGAATTAACCCTCTGTCAGAGGTGCACTGAGGACTTAACCCTTTGAGTGTCAGAGGTTCACTGAGGACTTAACCCTTTGAGTGTCGGAGGTTGAATGAGGATTCAAACGGTTAAATCAGTGGTGGGAAGCCTAATGCCTTCCAGCTATTCAGAACTACAGTTCCCATCATCCCTAGGTCATCCGCTCACTGGGGATCATGGGAATTTTACTCCTGAGCAGGTGAAAGGCCTCAAGTTGTCCACTTCGTACTTAAAAGGACACGGACACCTCCAAATAACAACCTCTCCAGGGACACATGACGCGCCAGGACCGTCATGGGAAAACTTTCCTAAAGGACCCTTGACGGTCCTGGCATGTCATGGATTTCAGGGCCCCCCTCGCGGTTGTACGCCGTTCGGGGGGAGATCCCTGGACCGGATTGGCAGAGCCGGTCCTTAAGGGTTTAATCTGAGCAGGAAATCCTAATGGCCTGTGTGCATCAGCTGTACGTGGATTGGTTCCCCAAAATGAATCTTTAATTAGTACTGGGTTCTTGTGATTCTACAACAAAGAATCATGTCTTCCTCCGTGGATGTAACAAACGGAAAAACCGCACTCTTCAAGACATGTAGATCAGGATAAAAACAGCTTTATTTCACCGTTGGATGCAGATAACACGCATAAACATAGATCTAACGCGTTTTGCACATATAGTGTTTAATCATAGACCTAGCAATATACATATAAATACTTGTATTTAGCAGTGTAAGTCTGGCTGGCAGGCACCGGCTGGGACCTTGCTGTATGCGCTCTCTGTGCCTGCGCGGTCAGTCCCTTCCGTAGCCTTAAGGTACAAAGGCATTCAACTCACCAATCGTAAAGGTGAAGGGGACGGACAGAGCAGACTCTGCCTGCCAAACCAGTTTTATTTTTCTCTAATGCTGCAAAATAAAGTATTTATTTGTATATCGCTAAGATATTAAGGATTTGGGCAGGCACGTGCACACACAGACACCAAGGGGGGCTTGAGCACCTGCCCTTTTTGTCCAAAGTGCCCTCGTGCCCTTTTAACAAAAAAAAAAAAGTTGCCTCGCCGCCCGCACTAACCCCCCCACCACCGAGTCAGGTCTGTGCCTCTTTCCGGACAGACCTGTAGATGCTGCGCTCCCTCGTCGGATCTTTAGTATTACAGAGCGCTGGGAGATGACATCATCTCCCAGCGCTCTGCATGAAGAGAAGACCGCGCGGGAGCTCCAGCAGCTACAGGTCTGTGCCAAAGGAGGCACATACAGACCTCTCCTACCGCTGGACCACCAGTGAAGAGGTAGGAAATGGACACTGGGGGGCAATGTGGAAATGATGGGGCAATATGGATCTGATGGGGGGCAAGATGGAGATGATGGCAATGTAGAGATGATGAGGGGCAATATGTAGATGAAGAGGGCAATGTGAGGGTAAGTTGGAGCTGATGGGGCAATATGGAGCTGATGGGGCAATATGAAGATGATGGGGGCAATGTGAGGGTAAGTTGGAGCTGATGGGGCAATATGGAGCTGATGAGGAAATATGGAGCTGATGGGGGCAATGTGAGGGTAAGTTGGAGCTGATGGGGCAATATGGAGCTGATGGGGGAAATATGAGGTTAAGTTGGAGTTGATGGGGCAATATGAAGCTGATGGGGCAATATGGAGCTGATGGGGGCAATGTGAGGGTAAGTTGGAGCTGATAGGGGAAATATGGAGATGATGGGGGCAATGTGGAGCTTATGGGGGCAATGTGGAGCTAACAGGGGACAATGTAAGGGCAATATGGAGATGATGGGGGGCAATGTGAGGGTAAGTTGGAGTTGATGGGGGCAATATGGAGATGATGGGGGCAATGTGGAGCTGATAGGGGACAATGTAGGGGCAATATGGAGATGACAGGGGACAATGTAAGGGCAATATGGAGATGATGGGGGCAATGTGGAGATTAGGAGCATTGTGGAGGTGTCCAGTGGAGATGTCCAATGGGGGGGGGGCGCTTCATATTTCTGTGCTTACAGGCTCCTGAGATGTAAATTATTTTCTTTTTTTTTTAAATCTATATTTTGAATAAATAATTATGAGACATGCCCTTTTTTTCATTTGAGCCCCTGCCCTCCAAAATGTCTGTGCACATCCCTGGATTTGGGGCTAAATGTAACTTTGACGATAGTTCCGCTTTAAGTTTGTAACAGATTATTGGTGAGTAGCCTGTTAAGGCTGAGGATGATAGGACTCGCGGTGTAGAACAGCTGGAGGGCCTCATGTTGCGCACCCCATTCATACGGTAAGGTAAGATCCACGGGTCACAGATCTGGTGGGACTGGAAGTGACTCATCAGCAGTAATACTCAGTTACACAACAGATGTCACTAGTTCAAGGCGATAGGAGATTGCATTGAGTTAATAGTGGCACGAAGCCATTGTAAAGCGATGCACCAATGAGTAACAGAGGCATACCGGATAAATCATCTCTTTTATGTGGTATTGGACATTTCAGAGGATTCGTGATGAAGGGCAGTGAAAAGGTCAAACAAAACATTTATACGGGTTAGGTGAGTTAACCTCTTAAAGACCATAGGGGTCCTCAATGCATTGTAAAGCAATGTTATGCACACCCCCATACCTCCCAACATTTCAAATTGCCAAAGAGGGACACTCGTGTTTTAGGGGGTGTTGCTGGGGGCGTGGCTGGTGGAAGGGGCATTACCATGAATTTTTAGGCTATTTCACGACCTATTGACACCTCCTTGTTTAACCTAATAAATGATTTATAATAAGACCAAAGTGTTTTATTTACACAGACTAATTTATAAACACATATACTGATGTTTACACAGACATTAATGTGAGATTTATTGCTGTAGAGTAATATGATACACCTATATACACACCATGCAATCTGATCTCCTTAAAAGAGGGACATCAGGGTGGGAAAGAGGGACAGAGGGATTTAGGTCTAAAAGAGGGACTGTCCCTCCTAAAGAGGGACACTTGGGAGGTATGCACCCCCTGTGTCACAAGAGATCAACCCTTTGAGTGCCTGAGTGGTACGTAACACATTGCCTACCCCTCTGGAACTCAAAGAGTTAAAGTGCTAAGATACATCTTGATGATATTTGAAAATGAACATTGTACGTTTTCAAAACATAATAGAACTTAAGATACGCGAAGCTGCAAGTGCTGTTTTACATCAGGCTGCGGGAAGCCATTATTCTTTGCACTCCTCACTTCCTGGTCAGGAGGCTGGGTTGTACTGTGTAAGGCACAGCAGGAAGTGACAAGTGCAAAGACAAATGACTTCCCCCAGCATGCTGAAGAACAGCACTTGTGATATTGTAGCTTTACATTATTTTTTTTAAGGTAAGAGAAAATATTCATTTTAGCATATGCTTTTATAAGGAAGATCTTTTTTTGGCAAATTTAGAATTCAATATATTGAAGTCAATGCTTTGGAGACCTCTCTAACATTCAAGGGGTTAAAATTGCAATTTAACCCCTTTAGGTCCGGTCGTGCACGCTCGCAGCTGACAAAGATCAAGGAGCATTTTTTTTACTATCCGAATCAGGGCCCCACGAATGGCATGCAACCAAGAGAAATCCATGGTGATCCTGGCACATCCTGGGTCCTTATCGTACATCCAATCCAGGACCGCCATGGGTCCTTAAGGGGTTAAATCAATGGGAATGCCTATTTGCCCCTTCATATATATCTCTCTCTCTGCCTGTCTGATGAATGAACCAATCAGACGTCTTCTTTTTCCCAAATACCAGAGGAGACCACAGGAAATCTTTATTGTGTTCAAACCTGGAAAACATTCAGAATCCGGCAGAAATAAGAATCAGGGTTTTAATGAATCTGAGCGCATACATTTCCAACTTAAATTGTCTTGGAAAAATGACCCCCCTATAAAGCCGTGATACTGATTTACATGGCTCCATTCTCTAAGAGCAGTCGATGGGATGATAGTAAAAAGAGCCTCTTTTTTAAAAGAAAGTCCTAACACCTAAATTGTCTTAAACCACTTGGTTACCAAAGAATAACGCAAGACATTGTGACTGCACTTGTGAAACAAGGCACTGCAATCTCGATGGCATGGGAGGAAAACCTGCAGCCCCCCAGCTGTTGTGAGACAGCAGCCCCTGTTTTCGGACAGCGGAGGACAATGCAATTCGCAGTCTGACAACTGCTCAAAGGACACAGGTTGCTCACTAGTGCTTTTTCCAATGACAATTTATCTGTACAAAAGAAATAAAGATTGCAGTGGGCACTGGGCAGCTACATGTAGAGGGGCGCTGATGTGGTTGACAGGGCCTAAACAGAGATCCTTTTCAGGCAGTTCATTGACCTGGTATTAGGGTGACCACATTTCCATTCTGCCATTCCGGGACATGTGGTCACCCTACTCCCGCGGCTGAGACTCCCGCCGGCACTGACCATCTTTCTGAGGCTAGTGGGACCTCTTACTCTGTTTCAGCCTCATAAAGATGGTCTGCGCTGGCAGGAGCCTCAGCCGCAGGTCTCACTTGCAGCGCCAGCATACCTGTTCCACCCCAGCTGTCTCACACGCACCAGTCCAGCCAGCCAATGAAATGTATTTGCTGTATGGTCTTCATTGGCTGGCTGGACTGGTGCGTGCGAGACAGCTGGGATAGAGCAGTTATGCTGACGCTGTGAGTGAGAACCGCGGCTGAGGATCCCGCCGGTACTGACCATCTTTCTGAGGCTTCCCAGTGGGAACTCTTACACTGTGTCAGCCTCATAAAGATGGTCAGTGCCGGCGGGAGCTTCCGCCGCAGGTCTCACTTGCAGCACCAGCATACCTGCGCCATCCCAGCTGTCTCTCCAGCCAATGAGGACCATATAGCAAATACATTTCATTGGCTGGCTGGACTGGTGCATGTTGCTCAATTCCGGGACTCTTTGTTGTCCTGGTGGGGGGTGACCCGGGACGCAGGACACAGACCCCCAATAAGGGACAGTCCTGGGCATTCCGGGACATGTGGTCACCCTACCTGGTACGTTAATACAGTACTTTCCTGTTATCTGGAACCATTTTCAAAACATTTTTCAAACATTTTTAAACAAAATCTTTATTATAATATTATATACAAATATAAAATTATAAAACAGGACAGATTCTGACAGGAAATAACAACAACAGGAATGCGTTTTCCAAATGGTTCCGGATAACAGGAAATTACCATTACTACTCAGTAATTCATGAGGTCAAGAGAGGACTACACAATTACATGCAAATAGAAGAGGAGCGCACAATTACATGGCACCAGCAGGGCAATTGACTACTGCTTGTACCAGAACAGCAATGCACCAGTACGCACCATTACGTGCAACCAGAAGACCAATACACCATTACATGTCAACAGCAGTTCAATGCACTACTGCATGCTACCAGCATAGTAATACATCAGTACATGCTGCTAGCAGAGCTTTATACCATTATGTAGAACCACATGCCTCCCAACATTTCAAATGGCCAAAGAGGGACACTTTTGTTTTAGGTGGTGTGTGTGGGGGCGTGTCTGGCGGGCAGGGCATTACCGAGACCTTTTAGGCTATTTCATGACCTATTGACACCTCTTTGTGTAACCTAATAAATGACATAACAAGATCAAAGTATTTTATTTACACAGACTAATGTATGGACCCATATACTGAAGTGTAAACAAACATTTAATATGAGTTTTATTGCTGTAGAGCAACATTTTACACTTATAGACACACCACAAAGTGTGATCACCTAAAAAGAGGGACATCAGGATGGGAAAGAGGGACAGAGGGATTTGGGTCTCAAAGAGGGGCTGTCCCTCCTAAAGAGGGACACTTGGGAGGTATGGAACCAGCAGGGCAATGCTCTTTCACATGCCACCAGCAAGACAATAAACCAGCAACACATCATTGCATGTCACTAGCAGAGCAATACACCATTACATGCTGCCATTGCCAGCATTGCAATACATTAGGGTTGCACCGATACCGATACTGGTATCGGTATCGGTGCCGATACCAGCATTTGCGCGAGTACGTGTACTCGCGCAAATGCAGCCGATGCCAGAACCGATACCCTGTGTCAGGGTCGGTGCTGCAGTGAGGGACCCCGGGGAGCTGCTCACAATGCTCCCCGGTCACCTCTCTTCCTCATGTAGCGTCTGAGCGTTGCCGCGGGTTACCATGGCAACGCTCCAACGCTGACTTCTGCCGGGGCTCGCGAGAGAACAGCGAGCACCCGGCAGAGGAGGGTAAGGGAGGCAAGATGGGACATTGAGCGGGTGGTGAGAGGCCAAGAGGGAGAAAAAGGGACTAAGAAAAAGGGAAAAAAAAAAAGGCAAAAGGAGTAAAGATCAGGACACAAAAGGAGGGGAAGTAAGAAGAGGCAAAAAGGAGGGGGGATCAGGAGAGAGCAAGAGAGGCAAAAGAGTGGGATCAAGAGTCAAGGAGGGGGACAAAGGGGATCAAAAGGGAGAGAAAAAGCCAAGGCAAAAGGAGGGGGCTCAAGAGGGGGAGAAAGAGGCAAAAGGGGACAGTCAAGAGGTGGTGTGTGTGTGTGTATATTATATATATATATAATATTATATTTCAAGTACTCACTAATACTTTTTTTGAGGTCATTTGCCAGTTTTCCAAGTACCTAAAGCATATATATTATATATATAATATATGCGCTTTAAGTACCTGGAAAACTAGCAAATGACCGCAAAAAAAAGTATCGGTAATTGGTATTGGCGAGTACTTGAAAAAAGTATCGGTACTTGTACTCGGTCTTAAAAAAGTGGTATCGGTGCATCTCTACAATACATCATATACATATCACAGCACAGCAATACACCATTAAATATCACCAGCAGAGCAACAGACCATTACATGCTACCAGCACAGCAATACACCATTAAATATCACCAGCAGAGCAACAGACCATTACATGCTACCAGCACAGCAATACACCATTAAATATCACCAGCAGAGCAACAGACCATTACATGCTACCAGCACAGCAATACACCATTAAATATCACCAGCAGAGCAACAGACCATTACATGCTACCAGCACAGCAATACATCATTAAATATCACCAGCAGAGCAACAGACCATTACATGCTACCAGCACAGCAATACACCATTAAATATCACCAGCAGAGCAACAGACCATTACATGCTACCAGCACAGCAATACATCATTAAATATCACCAGCAGAGCAACAGACCATTACATGCTACCAGCACAGCAATACATCATTAAATATCACCAGCAGAGCAATAGACCTTTATGTGCTACAATTACATGTCGCCAGCACAGCAATACACCATTACATGCCACCAGCAGAAGAACACATCATTAAGTGTCACCAGCAGAGTACTACATCTTTACAAGCCAAAAGCAGGGCGATGCACTATTCTATACAATCAACAATGCAATACATTACATGCCATGAGCAGAGTAATTCAACATTATATATATAAGCACGCAGTACACTATTACATGCCACCAGCAAAGCATTACACAATGCAATATGAAATGACCAGAAAATTACCCTGGGCCCAGCTTAGAAAACCAATTGTGTTAATTATTTTCATGCACAGAACTTCACTGCCGTCTTCTCAAATAACCTTGTTAAACCTTTGAGCGCCAGAGCGGAGGGCAACACTTCTCTGCACAATTCATTGCCAACCCCCCTCCCTCTCCAGCATACAGAGTGTTAAAAAACAGCAGCAGCTGTGGGAGGTGTTTAATTGGCCCGATTGGCTTTATGACCCAGCGCCACGATCAGACATTGCACTTTATTCAGTGTTAATATTTCAAAATGAACGCGGCTACAATTAGCCTTGTATTTGGGGTGTTTTATAGCCAGGCAAAGGTAAATCCCCATAAAAACAAATCATGTTCTTACACTTGTTTAGTTTTGATTTGGGGGTTTGGGGGTGTCTGATGCACGGGGATTTGGAGAGAGAGAGCAGATTTAAGAAACCTATAAAAGCGTCCAGACCCTTTTCTGCCAAAATAAACTAATAAATTCGCCCTTGGCTTTACCTAAAAAACTGGCACACTAATTCAGATCCCCAAACCAACATGAACCCCCCAGCCCCAACCCCTGCCAATCGGACAATAAATGAGGCAGATGCACCAAGTAGAAGCAGAGAAATTCTGACAAATAAACTGAAACATAAGAGGACAAAAACCAAAATGCTTTTAAATGCTTTGCTTTGGAGACTTCTCTAGAATTCAGTGGGTTAACTTTTTGAGTGACAGAGGGGTACGCAACGCATTGCGGAGCAATGCGTTGCGTACCCCTCTGGCACTCAAAGGGTTAACATCCCCGTTTAAATCAATGTTGATGTTAAGAATGTTTCTGTCTCTCATATGATTCAGTTGGTTTGTTCCAGAATGACGCCAGTTCTCTTAGCGAACAGACTCAGGGCTGGATTGTATTGCAGGTGATAAATGTTACCTCCCGTTTTATCAAACATTTTCCTATTGAAGTCTATGGGGAAACCTGGAGATAAAAGCAGGGATAAAATTATCACCTGCAATAGAATCCATTAGACTTGTGCACAACAAAAATTTTCGGTAAAATTCGATTTCGGTCGGATTTTTTTTTTTTCCCATTCCGAGGATCCGAATTTCGGCCCGGACCTTTTCGACTCGGACGAAATTAGGCAATAGTCCGAATTATTCGGCCGAATTTAAAAAAAAATGTAAAATATTCAGTAAAAAAATTAAAATTAAACAAAATAAAATAAAAAATACATTTAACTAAATTAATAATACTATTAAATCTCTAATGAGACATGAAGGGGTATTTTATAAACCCTTACAAACTTATATATGTATATGTCACATCAAATTAAAGCCCTTTCTGCGCTTTAAAAAATGGTATATAATATGTGTTTGTGCAATAAATGAGAAAGATAGGAATTATGGTTGAACACACATAGCAAAAATGGCAAAATTGCTTGTGTCCTTATGTGGTTAATATCTGCACTTTGCATGAACTGTAAAGCGCCTGTTTTACCAGACTTATTTTTATTAGCATGTAGCAACATTGTAATGGTTTCAGGTGGGAAAGTGCCGTTCGAATTTCCGAAATTTCGGACTAGGTCCATTTCGGATTCTGGTTTTTTTTTGTGGGCACACCTTGGCTTTCAGAAGGTCTGAATTATGCCGAATACACCTTATTCATCCGAATTCCGAAATTAGCCAAACCGAATCGCACAAGTCTAGAATCCTGCCATCAGTGTATTCTCATCTATAGAAACAGTGGGATAATGTACAAATCCGCCAGCGCAGTTCCACTAGCATTATCCTCCAACCCCATTGGCTGTCCACCAGGTAATGCACTAGAAAGCATAATCGCACACGATGCACACGGTACACTGGCGCACACGGTACACTGTTGTTAAGACTCAGCAATCCCCTTACACCTGCACCAGAAGATATTGTAAAATCACAATAATTACCTCAGCTCCAAAATGATTTCAGTAAAAAAAATTCAGTGAAGGCAATTTGGGAATTTACAAATCTATTAAAGGGATAGTCATGTTTAATTTTAACAATCTTTAATATTGTAGTTATTAAAGGTTTGAGAGATATAATCGGCTAAAGCCCCCCCTCAAGGCCGTTTCAGAGAAGTCTGCACTCTAGCTGACAGCAGGAGATTCCGGTCATTTGACCGGATGTCGGCTCTTCAGCAGAGCCAAAACAGCATGTTCTAGAAATAAATACTTCTTTGGAACGGTCTACAAAGTGTGCTTACAAGCCAGGCACACTTTGTAGACCGTTCCAGTAAAGTATTTATTTCTAAATAGCGCAATTTCGGCTCTGCTGAAGAGTTGCCAGCTGGTCCTGGGACCGGAATGTCCTGCTGTCAGCTAGAGGGCAGACTTCTCTAAAACAGCCTGGAGGGGGGAACTTTAGCTGGTTATATCTCTCAAACCATAAAGGTTTCAGACACAAGGCTTAGACCAATGTAATTATTTTTTAATACCTACGATATTAAAGAACTAGTTTTAAATCCCGTGTACACATGCCAACACTGGTGGCACTGCAGTCATACACAGTACTGATTGCTCGAACGTGCCACGGCTGATACGAATCGGGGCGCTTCGAATTCAGACCGTAGGCCTCTCTGTGCGCCTTCCTGGGACCAAGCTTCCCGCTCCATATCAGCCGAGGCACGGGCAATCAGTACTGCGCATGACTGCAGAGCGCGCAGCCATCTCTACCGTGCATGACGGCTTCTGACAAACATCCTTAGAGAATTATAATATAGGATGTTAAAATTAAACATTACTATCCCTTTAAATTTCTTCTTTCTATTAGTTTTCTTGAGCATGCAATTTAACTCTTTGGTACCCTTGGCATTACAGCTGTCATGGAATGGCTTGTTGGGGATGATGAGACTTGTAGTTTTCTTAACAACTGACGATACAATCAGCGGCTATCCCGACTTAAAGGGATAGTAACGTTTGATCATAAATGCAGCTTTTATTATTCTTCATATTTTCTGGACCATGCAGAGAGTTATTACAATTGTGTACGATGTGTACTTCAAGTATAATTGAATTATAACGTATCGCCCTCCTCCACTTTTACCTAAGTAACGCTGCCTCCCCTCACAGAAGCAAGACCTTCCGAATGGATCGTGACGAGAGAAATCTTCTGTTAGCATAAGAAAACCTTGTCCTCCTTCATCAAGGGGGGCGGAGTTCAGTGGCGTAAGTATAGGGGTCGCAGGGGTCGCACCTGCGATCGGGCCCTTCACTCCAGGGGCCCGGCCGCCCCCTGCGACCCCCTCGCCTGATGCCAGCAATTGAGTAATGCAGAGAGCTGGGTTTCTGCATTACGAGAGTGCCGGTCTGCCAGAGGGAGATCAGTGTTCCCTCCGATAGACCACCACTCTCGTAATGCAGAACACTGGGAGATGACATCATCTCATTACTGCATTACTGAAGAGGACCGCAAGGGAGAAGAGGTCTGTGCAGAAAGAGGCACAGACCTGTCCTCTGCCACTGGACCACCAGGGAGGTAGGAGATGCCTGGTTTGCAAGCACACTTAGTAGACCATTGCAATGCACTTGGGAGGTATGGATCCCTAATATTTCCAATAAAAGGGACACTTTGGAGGTATGGAGCCCTAATATCTCTTAAAGAGGGACATATGGGAGGTACGGACCCCTAATATCTCCTAAAGAGGGACACTTGGGAGGTACAGACCCCTATTAATCTCCTAAAGAGGGACACGAGAGGTATGGACCCCTAATATTTCCTAAAGAGGGACACTTGGGAGGTACAGATCTCTAATATCTCCTAAAGAGAGACACTTGGGAGGTACAGACCCCTAATATCTCCTAAAGAGGGACACTTGGGAGGTATGGACCACTAATATCTCCTAAAGAGGGACACTTGGGAGGTATGGAGCCCTAATATCTCTTAAAGAGGGACATATGGGAGGTACAGACCCCTAATATCTCCTAAAGAGGGACACTTGGGAGGTACAGACCCCTATTAATCTCCTAAAGAGGGACACGAGAGGTATGGACCCCTAATATTTCCTAAAGAGGGACACTTGGGAGGTACAGATCTCTAATATCTCCTAAAGAGGGACACTTGGGAGGTACAGACCGCTAATATCTCCTAAAGAGGGACACTTGGAAGGTACAGACCCCTAATATCTCCTAAAGAGAAACACTTGGAAGGTACAGACCCCTAATATCTCCTAAAGAGGGATACTTGGGAGATACAGACCCCTAATATCTCCTAAAGAGGGACACTTGGGAGGTACGGACCGCTAATATCTCCTAAAGAGGGACACTTGGGAGGTATGGACCCCTAATATCTCCTAAAGAGGGACACTTGGGAGGTACAGACTCCTAATATCTCCTAAAGAGGGACACTTGGGAGGTACAGACCCCTAATATCTCCTAAAGAGAGACACTTGGGAGGAATGGACCCCTAATATCTCCTAAAGAGGGACACTTGGGAGGTACAGACTCCTAATATCTCCTAAAGAGGGACACTTGGGAGGTACAGACCCCTAATATCTCCTAAAGAGAGACACTTGGGAGGTACAGACCCCTAATATCTCCTAAAGAGGGATACTTGGGAGGTACAGACCCCTAATATCTCCTAAAGAGGGGCACTTGGAAGGTACAGACCCCTAATATCTCCTAAAGAGGGACACTTGGAAGGTACAGACCCCTAATATCTCCTAAAGAGGGATACTTGGGAGGTACAGACCCCTAATATCTCCTAAAGAGGGACACTTGGGAGGTACAGACCCCTAATATCTCCTAAAGAGAGATACTTGGGAGGTATGGACCCCTAATATCTCCTAAAGAGGGACACTTGGGAGGTACAGACTCCTAATATCTCCTAAAGAGGGATACTTGGAAGGTACAGACCCCTAATATCTCCTAAAGAGGGATACTTGGGAGGTACAGACCCCTAATATCTCCTAAAGAGGGACACTTGGGAGGTACAGACCCCTAATATCTCCTAAAGAGAGATACTTGGGAGGTATGGACCCCTAATATCTCCTAAAGAGGGACACTTGGGAGGTACAGACTCCTAATATCTCCTAAAGAGGGATACTTGGGAGGTAAGGACCCCTAATATCTCCTAAAGAGGGGCACTTGGGAGGTCCGGACCCCTAATATCTCCTAAAGAGGGACACTTGGGAGGTATGGACCCCTAATATCTCCTAAAGAGGGGCACTTGGGAGGTACAGACCCCTAATATCTCTTAAAGAGGGACACTTGGGAGGTATGGACCCCTAAATCTCCTAAAGAGGGACACTTGGGAGGTATGGACCCCTAATATCTCCTAAAGAGGGACACTTGGGAGGTATGGACCCCTAATATCTCCTAAAGAGGGGCACTTGGGAGGTATGGACCCCTAATATCTCCTAAAGAGGGGCACTTGGGAGGTCCGGACCCCTAATATCTCCTAAAGAGGGGCACTTGGAAGGTATGTACTGGTGGCAATTGCCCTTTTGCAATGCAACTACCTCTTTGTCACTCAAAGGGTTAAACAGGGAGGTGTAGCAGGAGAGTGAGCTAATGGGAACATTGGTAACATGTTCCCTATCTAGTACAAATCTATTTTTATTTGAAGTGTGTTAATTGGCCGATCCTGGAAAACCCTTTAGCGACCGCCAGACTTTCCCCACACCAAGTGAGCCGTACCTAGAGAAGGGGGGCTTTCTTCTTCCTGACACAATGCAAGTTTGTAACAGTCCAATCTGCGCTTAATTCATTCCATGTGCAAATCAGAGAAGCGATTACGTCGGGGGCTTTCATGTCCCTCCTAACAGCCTCATTGAGGCCACTTTGTTTGGTTTAACTCTCCCTGTGAGCGGCGGGTCCCGGCCTTCCCCGTACATAAGGATCTCCTTGTATTCGTGTTCTGTGATGTCATCTAAATACAGTTACAGCTACAAGGCTTCGCTTATTACAGCCAACAATTATTCACTCTTATTAAAGCCCATTACACAATGAGAAATTTTTCTGTTGCCCAAATGGACACATTTTACCTTTTAAACCCTTTTAAACGTCAGAGGGCTGCAAAGTGCACTACTCTCGGGATTACAGGCAGTAAACAAAAATGATGGGAAAAAATAATATACAAAGCATTAAAGCGGAACTATCACCCTATATAAAGCCCCCTTCCAATAATTAGGCAAATAGCGATATCAGGGCCGGGTTTGCCATAAGTCAGAGGGACGGCTGTCATTGAAATAAAAATATATATATATTTTTGTTCACAGCTAACAACCCGCTCACTGCATGGTAAGGTCCATCCCTTCTTCGGCTCAGGCAAAAGGCACAGACCTGTAGCTGTTGTTGCTCCCTTGTCGGCTCTAATGCAGAGTGCTGGGAGATTACATCATCTCCCATCGCACTGCATTCCTAAATAGACCGCGCGGGGGCAACAGCAGCTACAGAAGGAGGCACAGACATATCCCGCTGGACCACCAGGGAGGTAGGAAACGTATGTGGGAGGCAAAATGGGGGCAATGTGAAGATGATGTGGGCAATGTGGAGATGATGGGGGTAATGTGAAGATGATGTGGGCAATGTGGAGATGATGTGGGCAATGTGAAGATGATGTGGGCAATGTGGAGATGATGGGGGTAATGTGAGGGCAAGTTGGAGCTGATGGGGCAATGTGGAGATGATGGGGGCAATGTCGAGCTAACAGGGGACAATGTAAGGGCAATATGGAGATGATGGAGGTAATGTGAGGGCAAGCTGGAGCTGATGGGGCAATGTGGAGATGATGGGGGCAAGTTGTAAATGATAGGGCAATGTGGAGATGATGGGGGCAAGTTGTAAATGATGGGGCAATGTGGAGATGATGAGGGCAAGTTGGAGATTATGGGGGCAAGTTGGAGATGATGGGGCAAGTTTGAGCTGATGGGGGCAATGTGAGGGCAATGTGGAGCTGATGGGGGATAAGTTGGAGCTGATGGCAATATGGAGCTGATGGGGGGCAATGTGAGGGCTATATGGATATGGGGGGTAATGTGGAGATTTGGAGCATTGTGGAGGTGTCCAGTGGAGATGGCAAATGGGGGGGGCACTTCAGATTTCTGTGCCTACGGGCTCCTGAGATGTAAATCCGGCCCTGAGCGATATGCTTAGAAATAGTGCTATTATCAAGCATAAGAACAGCGTCATTAATAAATCCTTCTTCTTCTGAGCCCGGCGGCCAGGCTTGCGTGCAGACATCTTGGCTTAGAGACATCTGCGTGCCTGCGCTGTGCAAAATTCATACAGGCAATTAAAATTTTGTGGACATCATAAAATAAGCTGAGGGTCATTTTAGGAGTCCTTAGCTCCACCCATGGTCACACCCCATTCCTCAAATAGCCATGCCCCCACTTCCATCCTCTATTACCTGACACAGAAAATGCCCTTGGCCTATAGCAAGAACGGACAAAAAATGTAACCCCTTAATTGCTAGTGAGAGCTCCAACGCATTGCAAAGCAATACGCTGGAGATCTCCTATAACCCATAAAGGGGTGTATACAGACTGGTGCAGAGATACTGATATTGTTTTGGCCACACCCACAATTCAGAATGTGGGCGTGACCAGCACCACTGAGGCACTGCCCCTCAAAATATGGAACTCTACACAGCTGTCTTCTCTTCCTAATGGGAAATGCGACTCTGTTTGTGCTATTAACATAGTAACATAGTGGATGAGGCTGAAAAAAGACATGCGTCCATCAAGTCAAGCCCATGCCAAAACACCCCTGTTGATCTAGAGGAAGGCAAAAAAAAATCACTGAAGCCATTTCCTATTTAGCCCCAAGTAGGTATATAAAAATCCTTTCTGACTCCAGAAGGCAATCAGATAGGTCACTGTATCAACAACCTATCTGCATTGAAGCCATTTGTCATAATTCTCAATGTCATTCTGTGCTAGACAGGCATCCATCCCGAGGAAAAGAATTCCATAGCTTTACCTCCCTTATTGTAAAAAATCCCTGCCTTTCCTTTAGTCTTAATGGATGATGTTCTTAGCCCAGTTCTTTGCTTAAATAATTAATTGGATAGTTTTTTGTATTGACCTTGAATGTATTTGTAGATGATAATCATATCACCCCTTAGACTTCTCCTCTCTAATGTAAACAAACACATTTTGTCTTTTTTAACCCCTTAACGACCGGCCGATCGGCACGGAGCGGTCAGTTAAGGACCACGGGGCATTTTTTTTTTTTTTGCTCCATCTGCTTCCGGACTCCCCGAACGGTGTGCAGCCGCAGGGGGGAGCCTGGAATTCTATGACGGTCATAGTACGTCATGGGTTGTTCAGTCAGATTGACCCTTGACGTTCTATGACTGTCAAGAATCGTTAAGGGGTTAAGAACTGGTGCCCAAAACTGTACTCCATTATACAGATGAAGCCTAACCAAGGATTTATACAGAGGTAGGATAATATTCCCATCCTGTGCATCTACACCTCTTTTTATGCAGGCTGGTACTCTATTTGCTCTTGCAGCAGCTGAGTGACTCTGCACACTGCTGTGAAGTCTATTGTCTATCAGTTCTCCTAAATCTTTCTTTAAAGGGATAGTAATACTTCATTTTAACTTTATTTTATTTTGTTGGCATTAAAAAAACATGAAGAATGATATAAGTCTTATCTCTGAAACCTTTATGGTTTAAGAGTTATTCACAAACAAAGTATCCCTCCCCCCTGTTCAACCAGATCAGAAGGGAGGTGCCCAGGTAGACTGCAGAGAGGGACAATCTTCAATTAAGATAAGGGAAAAAGCTGAAAAGCTTGTCAAGGGGGGCAGGGCTTTCATTGTTTTCATACAAAGAAAATTGTCCCCTTCTGTTATCTGTACTGTCATACAACCAGACTCACATCTGAGAAGAGATGGCTTACACTAGGTAAAAGGGGCGGGGAGGGGAACTTTGCTTGTGAATATCTCATAAACCATAAAGGTTTGAGAGATAAGACTTATATCATTCTTCATGTTTTTTTAATGCCTACAAAATTAAATAAAGTTAAAATGAAGTATTACTATCCCTTTAATGAGAATTCCCCAAGTTGTTTCCCATTTAGAGTATATGTAACATGTTTGTTTTACAGCCCATATACATAACCTTACATTTATCTACATTAAACCTCATCTGCCTCTTTTCTGCCCATTCACTCAGTTTATCTAAATAATTCTGCAGAGGAAAAAAACATCCAGCTCTGTATGTATTTCCTTACATAGCTTAGGGCCATATGTTCAAAGGAGTAGCGCAATAGCTTTTGTCGTTTGTAACGTCTTTTCAAAGTACAGTGTCGTTGGGATCATTAATATTTTCAGAGAGTGTCGGTTGTGATTGGAAATATGTCGTTTGTCCTGACTGAAATTGACGTATGGAACGACAAAAAACGTCTTGACTAATGTCAAAAATGTCTTAACCCCTTAACGACCCTTGACGGTCATAGTACATCAAGGGTCGATCTGACTATGACCGTCATGGAGTTCCGGCCTCCCCCCGCGGCTGCACGCCGTTCGGGGAGTCCGGAACCAGTCACGTCCCGGCACAGATTCCCCGGTCGTTAAGGGGTTAAAAAATGACTTAACAAAACACAAAAATGTCTTTAAAATTGTATTAACAACAAAAATGTCTTAAGTAAAGACAAAAATTCTCACATTCAGAACACATTCCCTCCACTTTTTTCTTAACGTACAAATTATATCTTTTGAAAGACATTTTTTTGTCGTTAGTTACGACAAATTTTCTTTTCCTCTATACGACACTGGAGAATAGTTTAGCCCCGCCCTAGCCACGCCCCTTTACCCGTCAATTCTGGAGTCGTGTCGTACACAATGGACATTACTATTTTTTTGTCGTATACTCTACAGAAAGTATGTCGTTCATGCATTCAATTACTTATTTTTGTCTTTCATACAACAATTTTTTTTGAACATACGGCCCTTAGTGTCATCAGCAAAGATTGAGACATTACTTTCAATTCCCACTTCTAGGTCATTAATAAACAAATTAAAAAATATCGGGCCCAGGACTGAACCCTGTGGCACCCCACTTATAACTTTAGACCAAGTTGAACAGGTTCCATTTACAACAACTCTCTGCCATCTATCATTTAGCCAAACACTAAGAAGAAGCCATTGTTATCAGTATTAAAATTCCTGTGGCTCTCATACATATGGATTTCTGATAATGTGATCCATGACGGTAAACACTTAGAGACCCCTGAAATGAACCAAATATTTGTGTTTTTTAAGTATTTTAAGGGAGGTCACATCTGCAAGTTGGGAAAAAATGATTATCTTCTAACTTATATAAGTGTATACCTTGTATGAATTGTATGAATTACCATGCAGATTGGAACAATCTTCTCCCGAACTAATGGTCCTGCACAGTAGCCAATTGAACGTGTTCTGACCCCTCTGTTTTGGAAGGTCTCCTACTTCACGTGAGTGGAGTTGACAGCAGGAGGTAGTTGGAAAAGTGGCTTTTACCTGTTTATTTACCCAGAGATATTTGGACAAACCTGTACCAATGGCACCCTTTGTAAAACGTATCCGGCCTCTGCATGAGCCTGACATCTGTAATGTGCTTTGGGTTGATTCCTTGTCAAAGAAAATGATGCAGCTGGAGGGAGGTGTTACAGTACTTTTTCTGTCTAAGGGGAAGCGGTATTCTGCAACACAGTCCAGAGAACATCAATCAACACATTCTGTGCACATACCTCCCAAGTGTCCCTCTTTATAGGAGATATTAGGGGTCTGTACCTCCCAGGTGTCCCTCTTTAGGAGATATTAGGGGTCTGTATATCCAAAGTGTAGCTCTTTAGGAGATATTAAGTGTATGTACCTCACAAGTGTCCGTCATTAGGAGAAATTAGGGGTCCGTACCTCCCAACTATTCCTCAGTATGAGATTTTAGGGGTCTGTACCTCTCAAGTGTCCCTCTTTAAGATATATTAGGGTCTGCACCTCTCAAGTGTGCCTCTTTAGGAGATATTAGGGGTCCATACCTCCCAAGTGTCCCTCTTTATAGGAGATATTAGGGGTCCGCACCTCCCAAGTGTCCCTCTTTAGGAGATATTAGGGGTCCATACCTCCCAAGTGTCCCTCTTTAGGAGGTATTAGGGGTCCGTACCTCCCAAGTGTCCCACTTTAGGAGATATTAGAGGTCCGTACCTCCCAAGTGTCCCTCTTTAGGAGATATTAGGGGTCCATACCTCACATGTGCCCCTCTTTAGGAGATATTAGGGGTCCGTACCTCCCAAGTGTCTCTCTTTAGGAGATATTAGGGGTCCGTACCTCCCAAGTGTCCCTCTTTAGGAGATATTAGGGGTCCGTACCTCCCAAGTGTCCCTCTTTAGGAGATATTAGGGGTCCGTACCTCCCAAGTGTCCCTCTTTAGGAGATATTAGGGGTCCGTACCTCCCAAGTGTCCCTCTTTAGGAGATATTAGAGGTCCGTACCTCCCAAGTGTCCCTCTTTAGGAGATATTAGGGGTCCGTACCTCCCAAGTGTCCCTCTTTAGGAGATATTAGGGGTCCGTACCTCCCAAGTGTCCCTCTTTAGGAGATATTAGGGGTCCGTACCTCCCAAGTGTTCCTCTTTAGGAGATATTAGGGGTCTGTACCTTCCCCCTTAGATCTGGAATCCAGTCGTGGCCGTAGTTATATAATTATTAACGACAGCTCTGAGGGACGTTTGTTGTACATTTTTAATAAAAAAAAACGTTGTAAGGAAGTTTGTAAAAAGTGGCAAATTTATAAAGAAATGTCTCTATTTGCAACATGTTAGCAGCAGAATTTTTGCCAAATATTTAAGTCCCTGTCTGACCTGTTTTTATTTTTGCAGTCACCTAGAATACAGTATCAATACCAACACTCATAATAAGGACAATTTAACCCTTTCAGTGCTCAAAGGGTAACGGATCCATTTGCAAAAATGAACAAGAACACTTTTTATAAATCTCTCCCCCATAACTCCTTCCCAGTGATTTAAATGGGATTAAAGTAGCCGTCAGCGCTGGATTGTTCTCCAGCATATTGCATAGCATTAAAGGGGTTAAAAGTGTCATTTACATCAATGGACATTTTATTTAGAAATGGCTTGCTTCAGAATTGCTCCTCTATCTTTGTGCATACAACCGTTAACCCTTTGATTGTCGGACACAGAATGGGTTAAAGTCACTGTAAACCCCATGCATAAAATCATATTCCCTGTATGTTTTTACTAACAATTTTATATCCGCGACAGTGATCTGACAAAATTTCTGTATCCCAGGGAGCTTTCTGTCAGGGAACTGTAATGAAATCCCTGATTAAGTCAGTGCTCTGTATGCTGCAGACCAGTGAATCATAACTGCATTTTTCAGGCCATTCTAACAGGACGGGTTTATAGGATATCCTTAATTCATCACAGGTGGATTAATCACAATCACTGAGACATCGATTACCCATCTGTGGTCAAACAGGGATAGCGTGACAGCACGCGTTGCTTCTGATGTGTCCTGGGGATTAAAGGGACAGTAATGTTTCACAATAAAATCAACTCCAATTAATCTTTATAGTATTTGGGCCATGGAGAGTGTTATATCAATACTGTCAGAGTTGTAGTACAAGAGTAATTGAATGATAAAGTATCCCCCTCCCGCCCCTTTTACTGATGTGACACTGCTCACCTCAGAGCAGCAAGACTGTCCGGATGGATCACAGAGAGGGACAATCTTCAGTGAACATAAGGAAAAACCTGAAAACCTGTCAAGGGGGGCATGGTGTCTTTATGATCACAGTAAGAAGATTGTCCCTTGCTGTGATCTGTCCGGTCAAGAGACCAGATTCCACATCTGATGAGAGGTGTCTTACACTAGGTAAAAGGGGCGGGAGGGGGATATTTTATCATTCAATTACTCTTGTACTACAACCAGGGGAGGGCTGGCAACATGTGGCCCGGGGGGGGGGGGATACAATCAAGTGGCCGGCTTCTACTATCGTTCAAGTCCACTGTCCCTGCCCACCCCCTTTAGGTAATTTTAAAATTGGCATTACGTTGTGAAGTGAGGCAAGTGATATCACAGAGCTTACAGTTGAAATGAGGCTGCACTAATGATACATTGTAAGCTCCGTGGTAAGTAAAGCTACAGTAGTGATACCATATATCTTACATGGGAAATGGGTTATGATTGGATTGTAGCTCTGTGGTACTATTTGTGTAACTCCATTTCAGTTGTAAGCTATCGCTAGTGTAGCACCATTTACAGCATCAAGCGAGAGATTGAGTGAGGCAGTGGCCCACCAGCCCAGATATATGTCCGGCCCAGGGGGAAACTGCCCCCCTGCCCCCCAGGCCAGCCCTCCCCTGACTACAACTCTGACAGAATTGATATAATACTCTCTATGGCCCAAATACTATGAAGATTAATTGGAGCTGCTTTTATTATGAAACATTACTGTCCCTTTAACACTAGGAATCACTACTATAGGGGCAGACCTCCACTGAAAAGATAAGTGAGGGATGTACGGATTCAGCAGTGCAGCTCCCGTTCGGCTCTAATGCCAGCAGCTGGACTTCAGGACATGGACCAGTGCAGTGGGGCTCAACAAAGGAACATTCTACTGCTTGCTGACTACATCTCCCATCATGAATGATGGAAGATATGAATGACTGGAGATATGAATGAAGAGAGATATAATGAACGATAGGAGATATCATGAAAGATAGGAGATATAATGAATGATGGGCGATATCATGAATGATGGAAGATATGAATGACGGGAGATATCATGAATGAAGAGAGATATAATGAATGACGGGAGATATCATGAATAATGAGAGATATCATGAAAGATAGGAGATATCATGAATGAAGGAAGATATAATGAATGACGGGAGATATCATGAATAATGAGAGATATCATGAAAGATAGGAGATTTCATGAATGAAGGGAGATATAATGAATGATGGGCGATATCATGAAAGATAGGAGATATAATAAATGATGGGCGATATCATGAATGATGGGAGATGTCGTCTGGAAGCAGCTGGAAGTCCTCACTCTCCCATTGGCTGAATTTACTTCCCAATCAAGGCACTTTCAGTGCCCTTTGCTCTTCCCATGGCCACACCCACACTCCTCACATAACCCCGCCCCCAGTCCCGCTCACTGTTTGCTGGCACAGAAAATACCCTTGGTCTATAACAAGCAGGAACGAAAAAAAAAAAAGCTTTAACCCCTTGTTTCATAGAGAGAGATCATCAACACTTTGCTCTACAGTATGCTGGAGATCTCCCTTGCAATCAATGGGTTAAATAGTGACCTGTAAAGAGGTATAAATCTGCTGCATGGACATTGAGAATGGTCTGGACACGCCCACATTTCAGAATGTGGGTGTGGCCAGCACCGCTGATGCACCGTCCCTCAGAATCAGCTACCTGCTCTGCCTAGTGGGAAATCCATCCCTGCACTTTGCACGTCCCTTCACTAGAGTGTAGGAGCACTGCAGTTAAAGGGCCACATAGCCCTTTAAATTAGAGACACTTATGAAAACTTAATTCTGCGGGATTGCATGGGAGTCAATGTAACCCTGTGCTGTGCATGTTTTTATACGTTTCCCTGATTTAATGGGCTATGTGGCCACCTTAGGTGTATAGTGCATACTGGGGACAAACTCCGCAATGCATTGTGCACCCAGCTTGACCTCAAAGGGTTAATGCCAGCAAGTTCTTTACACCGATCACATAGAATAGCGTACTCTCCCACTATTTCCTCTCCTACCTGTTTCACATATAATGTTACTCAAGACATAGATACAACTAACACCCAGAAATATCCATAGACCCCATTATCCTCCCCTTAATTCAGGCACCATTAAGTGGAGGACTTCTGTCGTATATATCTTAGTAAATTGACGTTAGGCAGGTGTAGGGACTGACAATCAATTCCAGAACTCGATTTATCACAGAATGAATATGATACATTAACCCAAGTCTTACATTGTATCACTATTCCAAAGCTTAATGTATCAAGCAATGAACATGGTACATTCACCTAGGTGTTACATTGAGAGCTTAAAGGGATAGTAATGCTTCATTTTATATTTATTTTATTTTGTAGGCATTAAAAAAACATGAAGAACAATATAAGTCTTATCTCTCAAACCTTTATGGTTTGAGAGATATTCACAAGCAAAGTTTCCTCTCCCGCCCCTTTTACCTAGTGTAAGCCATCTCTTCTCAGATGTGGAATGCAGTCTATAGACCAGACAGATAACAGCAGGGGACAATCTTCTTCCTATGAGAACAATGAAAGCCCTGCCCCCCTTGAAAAGTTTTTCAGGTTTTTCCCTTATCTTAATTGAAGATTGTCCCTCTCTGCAGTCTACCTGGGCACCTCCCTTCTGATCTGGCTGAGCAGTGTTACATCAGTAAAAGGGGCAGGAGGGGGATACTTTATCATTGAATTACTCTTGAACTACAACTCTGACAGAACTGAAATAACACTCTCCAAAGTCCAAATACTATGATGATTAATTAGAGCTGCTTTTATTATGAAACATTACTATCCCTTTAATGTATCAAGGAATGAACATGGTACATTCACCCAAGTGTTACATTGTATCAGTATTAGTGCTTTCTCAGGTCCTGACAGAAAAATCCCAGCATTTTATTTTAGCAAATTTCCTGTTAGGGACATAAAACTATAAACAGAATGTAAAGATGAAAAAAATAAAAAGCAGAGACAATTTGACTTTATTTATAATGAGATTCCAGAATCTGAAAAGTCAAAAAGCAGACTGACACTTTAACCATTTCAGTACAATGCAATGCACATTCTTTTTGAACTCAAATGGTTAATCATGAATTAGAAGTTACCCTCCGGCCATATTGGCCTCTGTTTTGTGCTGGTGTAAAACATATTTAAGAGAATAACAGTCCTGTAATTACTATTAATAATAGGGGTGTCTGTAACCAATTCGGAGGAAGCAGAGAACATATGTTACAGCACTCAGCCGCCAGTCTAGACGTTTTGTTTTAATAAGGAAAAGAATGAAATTGCATTTACATATCAACACCATATGGATGCACTTTAGATATAAATATGCCTATTAAAAATATTCAGTTAATTACACACTTGCAACAGCAATAAAATGTAAATGAAATGAACCTGTGTCCCTTATACATTAATTTTTCATATATATATATATATGAAAAATTAATGTGTGTAACAGAAGCACTTACCTAGGTAGGAGTCCATCATACATCAGTCAGGTGTATCTATATAATTACTGTGTGTAACAGAAGCACTTACCTAGGTAGGAGTCCATCACACAGCAGTCAGGTGTATCTATATAATTACTGTGTGTAACAGAAGTACTTACCTAGGTAGGAGTCCATCATACAGCAGTCAGGTGTATATATAGAATTACTGTGTGTAACAGAAGCACTTACCTAGGTAGGAGTCCATCATACAGCAGTCAGGTGTATCTATATAATTACTGTGTGTAACAGAAGTACTTACCTAGGTAGGAGTCCATCATACAGCAGTCAGGTGTATCTATATAATTACTGTGTGTAACAGAAGTACTTACCTAGGTAGGAGTCCATCATACAGCAGTCAGGTGTATCTATATAATTACTGTGTGTAACAGAAGCACTTACCTAGGTAGGAGTCCATCACACAGCAGTCAGGTGTATCTATATAATTACTGTGTGTAACAGAAGCACTTACCTAGGTAGGAGTCCATCACACAGCAGTCAGATGTATCTATATAATTACTGTGTGTAACAGAAGGACTTACCTAGGTAGGAGTCCGTCACACGGCAGTCAGGTGTATCTATATAATTACTGTGTGTAACAGAAGCACTTACCTAGTTAGGAGTCCATCATACAGCAGTCAGGTGTATCTATAGAATTACTGTGTGTAACAGAAGCACTTACCTAGGTAGGAGTCAATCACACAGCAGTCAGGTGTATCTGTATAATTACTATGTGTAGCAGAAGCACTTACCTAGGTAGGAGTCCATCATACAGCAGTCAGGTGTATCTATATAATTACTGTGTGTAACAGAAGCACTTACCTAGGTAGGAGTCCATCACACAGCAGTCAGGTGTATCTATATAATTACTGTGTGTAACAGAAGGACTTACCTAGGTAGGAGTCCGTCACACGGCAGTCAGGTGTATCTATATAATTACTGTGTGTAACAGAAGCACTTACCTAGTTAGGAGTCCATCATACAGCAGTCAGGTGTATCTATAGAATTACTGTGTGTAACAGAAGCACTTACCTAGGTAGGAGTCAATCACACAGCAGTCAGGTGTATCTGTATAATTACTATGTGTAACAGAAGCACTTACCTAGGTAGGAGTCCATCATACAGCAGTCAGGTGTATCTATATAATTACTGTGTGTAACAGAAGCACTTACCTAGGTAGGAGTCCATCACACAGCAGTCAGGTGTATCTATATAATTACTGTGTGTAACAGAAGCACTTACCTAGGTAGGAGTCCATCACACAGCAGTCAGGTGTATCTATATAATTACTGTGTGTAACAGAAGCACTTACCTAGGTAGGAGTCCATCATACAGCAGTCAGGTGTATCTATATAATTACTGTGTGTAACAGAAGCACTTACCTAGGTAGGAGTCCATCATACAGCAGTCAGGTGTATCTATATAATTACTGTGTGTAACAGAAGGACTTACCTAGGTAGGAGTCCATCACACAGCAGTCATGTGTATCTATATAATTACTGTGTGTGTAACAGAAGTGCTTACCTAGGTAGGAGTCCATCACACAGCAGTCAGGTGTATCTATATAATTACTGTGTGTAACAGAAGTACTTACCTAGGTAGGAGTCCATCACACAGCAGTCAGGTGTATCTATATAATTACTGTGTGTAACAGAAGCACTTACCTAGGTAGGAGTCCATCACACAGCAGTCAGGTGTATCTATATAATTACTGTGTGTAACAGAAGCACTTACCTAGGTAGGAGTCCATCATACAGCAGTCAGGTGTATCTATATGATTACTGTGTGTAACAGAAGCACTTACCTAGGTAGGAGTCCATCACACAGCAGTCAGACGTATCTCTATAATTAATGTGTGTAAAAGAAGCACTTACCTAGGTAGGAGTACATCATACAGCAGTCAGGTGCATCTATATAATTACTGTGTGTAACAGAAGGACTTACCTAGGTAGGAGTCCATCACACAGCAGTCAGGTGTATCTATATAATTACTGCGTGTAACAGAAGCACTTACCTAGGTAGGAGTCCGTCACACAGCAGTCAGGTGTATCTATATAATTACTGTGTGTAACAGAAGCACTTACCTAGGTAGGAGTCCATCACAAAGCAGTCAGGTGTATCTATATAATTACTGTGTGTAACAGAAGCACTTACCTAGGTAGGAGTCCATCACACAGCAGTCAGGTATATCGATATAATTACTGCGTGTAAAAGAAGCACTTACCTAGGTAGGAGTCCATCATACGGCAGTCAGGTGTGTCTATATAATTACTGTGTGTAACAGAAGCACTTACCTAGGTAGGATTCCATCATACGGCAGTCAGGTGTGTCTATATAATTACTGTGTGTAACAGAAGCACTTACCTAGGTAGGAGTCCATCATACGGCAGTCAGGTGTGTCTATATAATTACTGTGTGTAACAGAAGCGCTTACCTAGGTAGGAGTCCATCATACGGCAGTCAGGTGTATCTGTATAATTACTGTGTGTAAAAGAAGCGCTTACCTAGGTAGGAGTCCATCATACAGCAGTCAGGTGTATCTGTATAATTACTGTGTGTAACAGAAGCGCTTACCTAGGTAGGAGTCCATCATACAGCAGTCAGGTGTATCTGTATAATTACTGTGTGTAACAGAAGCGCTTACCTAGGTAGGAGTCCATCATACAGCAGTCAGGTGTATCTATATAAGTACTGTGTGTAACAGAAGTGCTTACCTAGGTAGGAGTCCATCGTACAGCAGTCGGGTGTATCTATATAATTACTGCGTGTAACAGGAGCACTTACCTAGGTAGGAGTCCATCACACAGCAGTCAGGTGTATCTATATAATTACTGTGTGTAACAGAAGAACTTACCTAGGTAGGGGTCCATCATACAGCAGTCAGGTGTATCTATATAATTACTGTGTGTAACAGAAGCACTTACCTAGGTAGGAGTCCATCGTACAGCAGTCGGGTGTATCTATATAATTACTGCGTGTAACAGGAGCACTTACCTAGGTAGGAGTCCATCACACAGCAGTCAGGTGTATCTATATAATTACTGTGTGTAACAGAAGAACTTACCTAGGTAGGAGGTTTTAAACAGATGTCTGCACTACATACTTGCAGTATAGGAGTATCAGGGTGTTTGAGGTGTTATGTTAATCTACACATTGTTTTCCATTTGTACTAACAAATCACAGAGGAAATCAGAGTATTTGTTTCTATTTTCCAGCCTGTGTTCTAGGGGAGGATTTCAGAATTTGCTTGGATTAAAGACTTAATGATGGTGATGTATGTATAATAAAGTGATCTTACATCCCAATCGGTACAGACGCAGAATATTTGAGTTAACATATAAACGCAGGAGGTGATCTCAGCTAGAAGATTTGTACATTTTCCCCATCAAATCTCATGGAATTGAGAAAAATCTTTTAGATCGCATCTTTAATCCTTTGAGTGCCAGAGTGGTGCACAACGCATTGCTCTGCAATGCATTGCTTACCCCTCTGGCACTCAAAGGGTTAACTGACTGAGTGCCAGTGAGCTGACCAGTGCTTTTGGACGCTCCCCTGGCACTGAAAGCGTTAAACTGAGCAATATCAAAGACGGGGTTGAAGGATGATATCTGGATTGCGTGTAACTCCATTGTAGAGGTATTTTTTTTACATATTCCAGACCTCTGAACCCTTTGTTCTCTTATAATGGATGATCAAATTAAATTAGATCCCCTCCCCAGCCAGCAGCTAACCCCCTTATTGTTTTTTTCCCTATATTACTTTTTTTTACATTTATTTTATCAGTTTTAATGACATTTTCAAGGCATATGGCTGGCGTTAAAATTCACCTCTCTGAAGGCCTCGCTGTCCCTAGTGGAATTATTTCTGTGAAAGGATTCCTGTACAACCCCTGGAAATGGCGTCAGACTGCTGCGTATATCAGGTTTGCTGTTATATTTAACCTTTTATGTTCCATAGATGTAGGGGCCTTGGTGTGTACCTTTTTAAGAGGTTAAAGCCACTTGTTTTAAAGGGGATCTATCAACCCTATACAAATTAGTCGTATTAGTTAGATTATTTAGCAAATATGTTTAAAACTTTATTTGTTTTTTTTTAAAAAAATGCTATTTGGGCAAAAATTAGTGTTTAAAGATTGCCCTGCGCCCTACTTCCAGATAGACTGCGGGTACAGCCCTGTACCCGCAGTCTATCACTCTGCCTCTGCTCTCCTCCCTCTATCCAGCCTCCTACAGTGATGAAGGATTCTGTCTGTAAGCTGGTGCGCTCTCATTGGCTAGATATCGATCTCTGCCAATGGGATCTCTCCAACTTACAGGCAGTAAGTCATAGTCTTGTGGCATTTATGGTATTAATGTCAAGATTAAGGATATAGGTCACTGTCAAGCGCCTGATGGCCTCTCCTGATCTGCCCCTGAGACTCCAGTTTTTTGCAGTGAATTACCTGACCACGGGGACAGAGGCTGATTTCTTCTGAAACTCTTCCTACGTCTCATCTTTCCAACCTTGTTCCTCCCACCTGTTATCCCTGTTCCCTTCACCACCTTCCACCCATGTCTAACCCAAATGGAATGTTAGTATCTGGCTGACAGCGCGTCACAGATGAGAGGGAGAGCAGTGTGGAATGTTAGTATCTGGATGGCAGGGAGTCACAGGCGAGAGGTAGAGCAGAGTGGAATGTTAGTATCTGGCTGACAGGGAGTCACAGTTGAGAGGAAGAGCAGTGTGGGATGTTAGTATCTGGCTGACAGGGAGTCACAGGCGAGAGGGAGAGCAGTGTGGAATGTTAGTATTTGGCTGACAGGGAGTCACAGGTGAGAGGGAGAGCAGTGTGGAATATTAGAATCTGGCTGACAGGGAGTCACAGGTGAGAGGGAGAGCAGTGTGGGATGTTAGTATCTGGCTGACAGGGAGTCACAGGTGAGAGGGAGAGCAGTGTGGGATGTGGCTGGCAGGGAGTGGCAGGTGGGATGGAGAGCAGTGTGGAATGTTAGTATCTGGATGGCAGGGAGTGGTAGGTAGGAAGGAGAGCAGTGTGGAATATTAGAATCTGGCTGACAGGGAGTCAAAGGTCAGAGGGAGAGCAGTGTGGAATGTTAGTATCTGGCTGACAGGGAGTCACAGGTGAGAGGGAGAGCAGTGTGGGATGTTAGTATCTGGCTGACAGAGAGTCACAGGTGAGAGGGAGAGCAGTGTGGAATGTTAGTATCTGGCTGACAGGGAGTCACAGGCGAGAGGGAGAGCAGAGTGGAATGTTAGTATCTGGCTGACAGAGAGTCACAGGTGAGAGGGAGAGCAGTGTGGAATGTTAGTATCTGGCTGACAGGGAGTCACAGTTGAGAGGAAGAGCAGTGTGGGATGTTAGTATCTGGCTGACAGGGAGTCACAGGCGAGAGGGAGAGCAGAGTGGAATGTTAGTATCTGGCTGACAGGGAGTCACAGGCGAGAGGGAGAGCAGAGTGGAATTTTAGTATCTGGCTGACAGGGAGTCACAGGCGAGAGGGAGAGCAGTGTGGAATATTAGAATCTGGCTGACAGGGAGTCAAAGGTGAGAGAGAGAGCAGTGTGGGATGTTAGTATCTGGCTGACAGGGAGTCACAGTTGAGAGGAAGAGCAGTGTGGGATGTTAGTATCTGGCTGACAGAGAGTCACAGGTGAGAGGGAGAGCAGTGTGGGATGTTAGTATCTGGCTGACAGGGAGTCACAGGTGAGAGGGAGAGCAGTGTGGGATGTTAGTATCTGGCTGACAGAGAGTCACAGGTGAGAGGGAGAGCAGTGTGGGATGTTAGTATCTGGCTGACAGGGAGTCACAGGTGAGAGGGAGAGCAGTGTGGAATGTTAGTATCTGGCTGACAGGGAGTGGGAGGGAGAGCAGTGTGGGATGTTAGTATCTGGATGGAACACTGCCCAGTACTGTCTAATGTGTATAAACTAACAAATAAAGTGTAACATCTCATAAACTATCATTTTAAATAAAAATGACTTACATAAACATAGATGATTTTGAAAGTCCTTTCAAATTCACCTATTTGTTAAAAAGTGACATGACAGATCCACTTTAAGCTGTGACACACATAGGTGAAAAATCCAAATTTTTGTGAGCATCTAACACAGAGGTTCTCAACCTGTGGGTCATGACCCCTTCGGGGGTCGAATGACGATTTGCCAAGGGTCGCCTAAAATCATCAGAAAATAGTCTTTTTGTCTATTTTAATCTGTAAAACTTATAATTGTCCGGGAGACCGGGACTGACAGCGCAGGCGCGCAGACAAGATGTCTGCGCTCGTGTCTGACTTCCGGCCTCGGAACAGTAAGGATTTCTTTATAACGGAGTAATTCGGTAAATACAGCGATGAAGGAGCAACGAAAATAATTTTACTGTCAGCAGGAGATTCGTGTCGGTCGACACGGAGGCCCGCCTCCGTGTCGACCGACACGAATCTCCTGCTGACAGCTTTACAGCTGTCAGTAGGAAACAGCGAACTTTAAACACCCGTATCTCTTAAACCATAGCGGTTTGAGAGATACATTTTTTTTGCATTTAGATCAGCTTTTTAAGCTCTTCTAAATGCAAAAAACTTTTTTTTAGACATTACTAACACTTTAAAGGGTCGCGGCAGTAGAAAGGTTGAGAACCGCTAATCTAACACAATGTAACAATGAAAATGTTTGTAAAGGTGTGACGCATTAAGCTTGGTGTTGTGACGATACCTGGGAACTCTCCTGATCTGCCCCGGACACTCCGGTTCTCAGGCTCGAGTTACCGGGTCTTCGGGGACAGAAAAACTGATACTCCAGCTTGGTAAATTTGGTGGTGACCCCGTCCACTTTCCCACACCATTCCTCCCACTTCCCTGCCCATTTATGTGTTAACCCTGCCTCTCAGACCTCCCACTCTTTGTCATCTGAGTAAGCCCCTCCCATATTATGATGCAAATAGCATATTTTGCACACTTCCATCTCATCCTGCTTAAGCCCCTCCCACATCGTGACTCAAATAGCATGTTTTGGACACTCCCCAGTGTGATTCTCTTGGGTCCATCAATGAGAAATTTCCCAGCTATGGTTACAACATAAACATAGTGCTGTGCACCAACTGTTATAGAACTACAGAATCAGTTGGAACGATGGACATTCTTGAAAAAGAGAGAAATCTCAATGTATTCTTCCTGGTAAAGCATTTTCTAAATAAATATGGGGGAGATTTATAAAAAGTGTTCTTGTTTGTTTTTGTAAACGGATCCTTATTCTTTTTTATGAGTGTTGATATTTATAAAGTATTTTAGGTGCATTTATAAATGGGGAGACAGTTATGAAAAAGAACAGGTCAGACACGGCCTTACGGTAAATATTTGTAGTAAATTCTGTCTCTAAATTGTCGCAAATAGCAACATTTCTCTATAAACGCGCTGCACCACTTTTTACAAAATTCCTTACTCAGGGCCGGATTTACATCTCAGGAGCCTATAGGCACAGAAATCTGAAGCGACCCCCCCACCATGGGCCATCTCCACTGGACACCTCCATAATGCTCCTAACCTCCACATTGCCCCCCATTATCTCCATATTTCCCCCATCAGCTCCAACTTATCCTCACATTGCCCCCATCAGCTCCAACTTGCCCCCATCAGCTCCAACTTATCCTCACATTGCCCCTATCATCTCCACATTGCCATCATCTCCATGTTGCCCCCATCAGCTCCAACTTACACCATCAGCTCCAACTTACCCAGCTCCATCATGTCCATATTGCCCCCCATCAGCTCCATATTGCCATCAGCTCCAACTTACCCTCACATACATTGCCCCATCATATCTACATTGCTATCATCTCCATCTTGCCCCCCCCATCAGATCCATATTGCCCCATCATTTCCACATTGCCCCCCAGTGTCTGTTTCCTACCTCTTCCCTGGTGATCCAGCGGCAGGAGAGGTCTGTATGTGCCTCCTTTGGCACAGACCTGTAGCTGCTGGAGCTCCCGCGTGGTCTTCTCTTCATGCAGAGCGCTGGGTGATGATGTCATCTCCCAGCGCTCTGTATTACTAAAGATCCAACGAGGGAGCACAGCAGCTACAGGTCTGTCCTGAAGGAGTCACAGACCTCACCGGGCGGTGGGGGGTTAGTGCGGGCGGCGAGGCTACTTTTTTTTTTTATAAAGGGTCCCAATGACTGGTGCCCCCCTGTAGGGTTCGCCTGTAGGCAGATACCTACTCTGCCATATGGTAAATCAAGCCTTGTCCTTACTCCATTTTTTATTTTTTTTATTTTACTACATGGCGTTATGTCTTCCTAAAGTTTATGGCTCCTGAACCCATGATGTGCCGGGACAATCAAGGGTCATTAAGGGGTTAATACTTTTCTACCTAACAAAGACAATCTTACCGCCATTTGAACTCTTTTTTAGCTTAATTCCAGTTTTAGAAATCTCCCCATCTATAAGTAAAATATAATAATTACCCCGCTCCTATGTTATAGCATGAATAATAATTTCTCTTTTTTCATTAATAACATCACACATTTTGCATCTTGTGACACAGAACAAGTTGTGCTGTTTCAGATTTAAACTCTGGACGGAAGACGTTACCATAACGTATAATTCCTTCATTAGTTTGACATCACAACTGGAACACTTACATTTAAATCACCGAGGCGATAATATTTTGGTCAATGTGCGTATTGACAGGTGAATCTTTCACTGGGCGAACCATTGATTGGGCGTAAATCTCTCCCACACGCCAAGTCGGAGATGCAATTTGTCATGAGATCATCAAAGCTGACAAAGAGACATGAAAAAACAATAAACACTTGTGACACAAACCACAAAGTACTTAGAGAGATCGGAAAAGGTAAGAATATATGGAAAAAGCTACTCCAAATGGACTCATCCCAAAATCTATTTACCTTTTTCTGTACCACAGGGGTGTGTTTCATACCCCTGCGGTACCATGCCTCTCAACATTTCAAATGGCCAAAGAGGCACACAATCAAACGCATTTCGCATTGAGAGTGCTTACTCATAGATCATGTTAGATCATTTGAACTTTTCTCCCGATGTCCACATGTGTGCATACCTAGGATAACTTTCAATATATTCATTTTATTTTAATGGAGACTTTGTGCAGGTTCGAGCGTGTGTTCTACTTTTCAAAAGATCACAATGAGAATTGGTGGTTCGGACAACCAGCACCAGAAGGATACTCAATTTCGGCAGTTAGTTTGTTAGTTTGTTTTTTGCACATACTATGTATTGTGAACAAATGGTACCACTATCCACTTTTCCCTTTTGCAAAGTAGAAGTCCATCCAACAACAGTCAGCTGTATCTATACAATTACTGTGTGTAAAAGAAGGACTTACCTAGGTAGGAGTCCATCGTACAGCAGTCAGGTGTATGTATATAATTACTGTGTGTAACAGAAGCACTTACCTAGGTAGGAGTCCATCATACACCAGTCAGGTGCATCTGTATAATTACTGTGTGTAACAGAAGCACTTACCTAGGTAGGAGTCCATCATACAGCAGTCAGGTGCATCTATATAATTACTGTGTGTAACAGAAGCACTTACCTAGGTAGGAGTCCATGATACAGCAGTCAGGTGTATATATATAATTACTGTGTGTAACAGAAGAACTTACCTAGGTAGGAGTCCATCACACAGCAGTCAGGTGTATCTGTATAATTACTGTGTGTGTAACAGAAGCACTTACCTAGGTAGGAGTCCATAATACAGCAGTCAGGTGTATCTATATAATTACTGTGTGTAACAGAAGCACTTACCTAGGTAGGAGTCCATCACACAGCAGTCAGGTGTATATATATAATTACTGTGTGTAACAGAAGAACTTACCTAGGTAGGAGTCCATCACACAGCAGTCAGGTGTATCTGTATAATTACTGTGTGTGTAACAGAAGCACTTACCTAGGTAGGAGTCCATCACACAGCAGTCAGGTGTATCTATATAATTACTGTGTGTAACAGAAAGACTTACCTAGGTTAGAGTCCTTTACACACACAGTATCACAATGCACTAGACACCATTCTGGCACTGGAGAGGTTAACAGTGATGTCATCCCCCAAATGAGGTTTGCATTGAGCCCCCACCTATAATTCCTGATACAAATGCATTGCTCTAAGATAATTAAGAGGGTGTACAGCAGTTATCTGATTAGTGCAGTGGATGGGGGCCCGGGGTACAGCTGAGACCTCTCCTCCAGCACCTCACGTCACAGCTGGAGCTGATCAATGACCATCCGTCATACTGATTTAGTGAGAGGAATGATGGAACGGTCAGTGCAGCCGGGAGTATAGAAATGCAATGAGGATATGACAGATTTCATGGCCTCTGTACCACTCAATCTTTACTCCACACCTCGCATGTCTCTATCTGAGAATTCTGTGTAAATACAGGATTAAGTTTCATATACCCTGTTCTGGGGAGTTCCCAGATTACTAAAACACCCCCTGGGGCTTTATGGTGGAAACCCTAAGATACATTTATTAGTATTAAAGATAATTAAAAACTGCTTATCTGTTATAATAGAAATTTGTGAGTAATATAAATCTTTTTTTGGAAAATTAACTTGGATTTGTTGTTGGAAAAGTCTGGCACCTTATGCTAATTAGTATCTGTGCTGGGCCAATGTCCCCACACACTGTGCTAGGAATGAATGTAGGCAGAACCCACACTGGGGGCGTGTCTAATAGCTGTGCAAAGTGTAAGATTGGTCTGGGAGATAACTCATTAGCATACTGTGCATGTAATTAACATAAAATGCCAGCAAGTCATAAAGGTTAATATGTCAAAAACAATTTATTTTACAAAGAAATGGTAACAACAACATAGAGGTGGATTTTAATTTTCTATAAAGCAAATAAACCTTTGTTAGGTATACTTTAATCCTTGGAGTGCCAGAGATAAGGACTTTTCTCACATCAGCTGGTACCTACAAACACCCCTGACCTGAAATATATATATATATATATATATATATATATATATATATATATATATATATATATATATACAGGATAGAGATTCTATTAAGGACCTCTTTAGCATTCAAGGGGTTAAAAGTGCCATTTAAAGTGATAGTAATGGATCATTTTAAGTCACTTTAATATTGTAGCTATTACAAAAATAAAGTAATTTAGGCCAATCTTATCTCTCCAACTTCTATGGTTTGAGAGATAAATGATTTCAAATTTCCCCTTTCCCTCCTCTTGCACTGACGTCAGCCTCTATCTTACAGCAGGAGATCTCAGTCCGCAGACCGGCAAATCTTCAGCAGAGCCGAAATAGCGGAATCTAAACATAACTACTTCATTGGAACAGTCTTATGCGTGAATTTCCCAGAATCCCTCCAATAAACGTGTGTGTTTAGAGATGCTGCATACCTTCCAAGTGTCCCTCTTTAGGAGGGACAGTCCCTCTTTTAGACCCAAATCCCTCTGTCCCTCTTTTCCACCCTAATGACCCTCTTTTTAGGAGATCAGACTGTGTGGTGTGCATATAAGTGTATCACATTGCTCTACAGCAATATAACTCACAGTATTGTTTGTCTACACATCACTATATGTGTTTATAAATTAGTTTGTGCAAATAAAATACTATGGTCTTGTTATAAGTCATTTATTAGGTTACACAAGGAGGTGTCAATAGGTCATAAAATAATTTTTAGGCTATCGGTAATGCCCCGCCCACCAGCCACGCCTCAAGCAACACCCCCTAATTCACAGGTGTCCCTCTTTGGCAATTTGAAATGTTGGGAGGTATGATGCTGCGTTGGAGGAGGGAGTTTTACTTATATTAATAAACATAATCTGGGAAATTTCAAAATGAGCTGATCTGGAGATCTTGAAATGTTAACCCTTAATGTTCCCCACAGCATAAATGAAAGGCATTATGTCCCTCAGTGTTCGAACCCATCATTTCGCCTACCAGTCCTCAAGAAATCATTAAAGGGATAGTAATACTTCGTTTTAACTTTATTTTATTGTGTAGGCATTAAAAAAACATGAAGAATGATATAAGTCTTATCTCTCAAACCTTTATGGTATAAGAGATATTCACAAGCAAAGTTTCCCCTCCCGCCCCTTTTACCTAGTGTAAGCCATCTCTTCTCAGATGTGGAATCCAGTCCATAGACCAGACAGATAACAGCAGGGGACAATCTTCTTACTGTGAGAACAATGAAAGCCCTGCCCCCCTTGACAAGTTTTTCAGGTTTTTCCCTTATCTTAATTGAAGATTGTCCCTCTCTGCAGTCTACCTGGGCACCTCCCTTCTGATCTGGCTGAACAGTGTTACATCAGTAAAAGGGGCGGGAGGGGGATACTTTATCATTCAATTACTCTTGAACTACAACTCTGACAGAACTGAAATAAAACTCTCCATGGTCCAACTGCTATGTTGATTAATTAGAGCTGCTTTTATTGGGATACATTACTATCCCTTTAAAAGCAACAACTTTGTGATATCACTGTTGGAACCCACAGAAGACAAGGTGGACGCCTGCCTTTGCTTTTCTGCTACAATTAGTACCATAGTAAAAAAGTAAAAAGTACGGTTGCTACTAGCCGGCTAAACTTCTCAAACATTCTAGTCGCCCGTTGTTTCTAATGTGGTAAACCGGAGCAGCTCTCATCAGTCTCAGCAAGATCCAACAAACGTGAAGGCACAGTACGAGAGCGCTCACAGACCACCCAAGCCTCCGAGACTAGGAGATTATTCCATAAAATAAATCTTTATTTCCTCAGTTAAAAGCATTGGAACACAGAAGGACATGCACAAAATGAAACACAATTCACCTAACGCGTTTCGTGAAACAAAAAAGTTTCACTTAATCATAGGCTTGGTTAAGTGAACCTTTTTTTGTTTCATGAAACGCGTTAGGCGGATCGTGTTTTATTTTGTGCAGTCCTTCTGTGTTCCAATGCTTTTAACGGAGGAAATTAAGATTTATTTTATGGAATAATCTCCTGGTCTCGGAGGCTTGGGTGGTCCGTGAGCGCTCTCGTACTGTGCCTTCACGTTTGTTGGATCTTGCTGAGATCTTGCTTGGGTGGTCCATGAGCGCTCTCGTACTGTGCCTTTACAATTAGTACCAGTTTAGAGACTAACGAAACACTCTGTTGGTTCAGATCATGTAGTATATTATGGGGTGCAGTTTGTATACCCCATATTTTATCCACAAAATGTCAACAGCTGTATCACAGAAGAAATGTTGCCCACTGAATGTTGTAATATATATATATATATATATATATATATATATATATATATATGTATATCACAGAATAAATTATTGCTTACAAGATTGTTTAGATATGCAACAAAATGCATTGTGCTGAGCAAAGTTTTTCACCAAATGAATCTGGTACAAATCATATGTGAGCCAGTTCACTAAATGATGAAAGATTGTCACGAAATGAATTTGGTGCAATAAATGTCACTCGGTCAGTTCACCAGATTGATGAACGTGTGACCAAATAATGAACGTTTTTCACAAAATGCATTTTGTGGAATATCTAAAAAATTTTGTAAGCAATAATATATCTATATATCTATATATATATATATATCTATATATATATATATATATATACTGTATGTAACAAAATTCAGTGGGCAACATTACTTTTGCGATACAACTGCTGAAATGTTGTGAACAAAACATAGGCTTTACACATGGCAGCCCATAGTATATAACACTGGAATCTCTTACCCTGAGAATTTAGCACTTTATCCTGAGTCTATTTAGATTTCCTGATAGATTCTAATGGAGAGGAAAGTCAGAAAAGTCAGTGACATACAATTCTCCCATAGAATGTGATAGAGACTGCCTGTCACTTCCTGTCAGTTAGAACTATCAGGAAGTAAACACAGTAAATTCACTTCCTGTCAGATAGAACTATCAGGAAGTAAACATAGTAAATTCACTTCCTGTCAGTTAGAACTATCAGGAAGTAAACACAGTAAATTCACTTCCTGTCAGATAGAACTATCAGGAAGAAATCACAGTAAATTCACTTCCTGTCAGTTAGAACTTCCAGGAAGTAAACACAGTAAATTCACTTCATGTCAGTTAGAACTATCAGGAAATAAACACAGTAAATTCAGTTGCTGTTAGAACTATCAGGAAGTAAACACAGTAAATTCACTTCCTGTCAGTTAGATCTATCAGGAAGTAAACACAGTAATTCAGTTGCTGTTAGTTAGAACTATCAGGAATTAAACACAGTAAATTCACTTCCTGTCAGTTAGATCTATCAGAAAGTAAACACAGTAAATTCACTTCCTGTCAGAACTATCAGGAAGTAAACACAGTAAATTCACGTCCTGTCAGAACTATCAGGAAGTAAACACACAGTAAATTCACTTCCTGTCAGTTAGAAATATCAGGAAGTAAACACACAGTAAATTCACTTCCTGTCAGTTAGAACTATCAGGAAGTAAACACAGTAAATTCACGTCCTGTCAGAGCTATCAGGAAGTAAACACAGTAAATTCACTTCCTGTCAGAACTATCAGGAAGTAAATACAGTAAATTCACTTCCTGATTATTTAAACTGATATAATTTTTGAATAAAACATCTGACAGTGATGGGAGTGACCTTGTTTTATTCAGCAGGAAATGCTCTGTAAAATGTGTTTTCATAAAAAAAAGTTTACTGCTCCTTTAAGGCGATGCAGTATTGCAGATGTTAAAAAAATAAAGTATCTGGAGAAAGTCCCATCTCTCAAACCTTTATGGTTTGGGAGATATTCTCTGATAAAGTTTCCCCCTCCCTCAAGTCAGCTGCAAAGCTGACAGAAGGAGATGCGTGTTCGCCGACTCGAGGAGGCTCTTCAGTAGAGCTGAAATAGTGATATTTAAAAAGAACAACTTCACTGGAACGGTCTACAAAGTGTGCTTGCAAACCAGGCACACTTTGTAGACCATTCCAATGACATAATTATTTTTAAATCGCTATTTCGGCTCCGCTGAAGAGCCCCCAGCTGGTCCCAGGACTGGGATATCCTGCTGTCACTAGAGCGCTGACGTCAGGAGAAAGGGAGGGAGGGGGGAACTTTAGTGTTGAATATCTCTCAAATCGTAAAGATTTGAGAGATGGGACTTTCTCCATATAGTTTCTTTTTTTAACATCTACAATACTGCATCACCTGAAATATGGGCATTACTAACCCTTTAATGAAATAAAAATGGAGCAATTCCGAGGTTAGTCACTTTTGAAATAAAATTCCACCAAATTGCCATAGCATTGAAGAACCCCCCATCATTCAAGACCTATTTCATACCTCCCAACATTTCAAATTGCCAAAGAGGGACAATTGTGTTTTAGGGGGTGTGGCTGGGGGTGTGGCTGGTGAGTGGGGCATTAACGAGAATTTTCAGGCAGTTTCATGACCTATCGACACCTCCTTGTGTTACCTAATAAATGACTTATAACAAAACCAAAGTATTTTATTTACACAGACTAATTTATAAACACGTAAAGTGACGTTTAAAGAAACAATAATGTGAGTTTTACTGTTGTGGACCAATGTGATACACTGATATACACACCACACAGTCTGATCTCCTAAACACAGGGACACCAGGGTGATACTCTTATATACACACCACGCAGTCTGATCTCCTAAACACAGGAACACCAGGGTGATACACTTATATACACACCACACAGTCTGATCTCCTAAACACAGGGACATCAGGGTGATACACTTATATACACACCACACAGTCTGATCTCCTACACACAGGGACACCAGGGTGATACACTTATATACACACCACACAGTCTGATCTCCTAAACACAGGGACATCAGGGTGATACACTTATAT